>OY759223.1:28443089-29643089 GCA_963662175.1 Aradus depressus
AGAGAGGGGGAGGGGGGAGAGAGGGGGAGGGGGAGGGAGAGAGTGAGGGAGAGAGAGAGTGATGGAGGGAGAGAGAGAGAGGGAGGGAGGGAGAGAGAGGGAGGGAGAGAGAGAGAGGGAGAGAGAGAGAGTGATCTGTAAGCGTGGTTGGTATAAGAAAGTCCTGTAATGGCAACATCACATATTTTTTTATCGTACGCCGACCTATAGTTATTTTCTTTTTTTTGATTTGTTACAATATATTCTTCAGGATAACCTGCGCTACTTTACTAAAAGGACCTATGGTAATGTCAAATTTATTCTTTCGAATAAATAACATTGAATAAGAATTGTCCCTCTCATATCATGTACCCGAAAAAATAAAATGTTGACCACCCGTTCTTTTAGGGAAGCTGTACAGGTTCTTCTGACGTAATCACCGGTCAATGTGCAAATTCTCTTAGCCATTTGGCGTAAATGAGAAGAGCAGAAAGTGCAGACCAGAGCCTTGCAAGGTCTTGTTGTTGACTGTATGACCAGGGCAAGGTGCAGTTGATTGTTTTAGACTGGTGCGGTGCAGTTGATTGTTTTTGACCAGACGGGTGCAGTTGATTGTTGTTGACGGTATGACCAGACGGGTTCAGTTGATTGTTGTTGACTGTATGACCAGACGGGTACAGTTGATTGTTGTTGACTGTACGACCAGACGGGTGCAGTTGATTGTTATTGACTGCATGACCAGACGGGTACAGTTGATTGTTGTTGACTGTATGACCAGACGGGTGCAGTTGATTGTTATTGATTGCATGACCAGACGGGTTCAGTTGATTGTTGTTGACTGTATGACCAGACGGGTGTAGTTGATTGTTATTGACTGCATGACCAGACGGGTTCAGTTGATTGTTGTTGACTGTATGACCAGACGGGTTCAGTTGATTGTTGTTGACTGTACGACCAGACGGGTGCAGTTGATTGTTATTGACTGCATGACCAGACGGGTACAGTTGATTGTTGTTGACTGTATGACAGGCGGATGCAGTTGATTGTTGTTGACTGTATGACCAGACGGGTGCAGTTGATTGTTATTGACTGCATGACCAGACGGGTTCAGTTGATTGTTATTGACTGCATGATCAGACGGGTACAGTTGATTGTTGTTGACTGTATGACCAGATGGGTGCAGTTGATTGTTATTGACTGCATGACCAGACGGGTACAGTTGATTGTTGTTGACTGTATGACCAGATGGGTGCAGCTGATTGTTGTTGACTGTATGACCAGATGGGTGCAGTTGATTGTTATAGACTGCATGACCAGACGGGTACAGTTGATTGTTGTTGACTGTATGACCAGACGGGTACAGTTGATTGTTGTTGACTGTATGACAGGCGGATGCAGTTGATTGTTGTTGACTGTATGACCAGATGGGTGCAGTTGATTGTTATTGACTGCATGACCAGACGGGTTCAGTTGATTGTTATTGACTGCATGACCAGACGGGTACAGTTGATTGTTGTTGACTGTATGACCAGATGGGTGCAGTTGATTGTTATTGACTGCATGACCAGACGGGTGCAGTTGATTGTTGTTGACTGTATGACCAGATGGGTGCAGTTGATTGTTATTGACTGCATGACCAGACGGGTGCAGTTGATTGTTGTTGACTGTATGACCAGACGGGTTCAGTTGATTGTTGTTGACTGTATGACCAGACGGGTTCAGTTGATTGTTGTTGACTGTATGACCAGACGGGTTCAGTTGATTGTTGTTGACTGTACGACCAGATGGGTGCAGTTGATTGTTATTGACTGCATGACCAGACGGGTACAGTTGATTGTTGTTGACTGTATGACCAGATGGGTGCAGTTGATTCGCGACACTTTATAGTAACCTACGTTTTTCGGGGCATTTACAGAGGATGCAACCAGACAGATTGCTGAGGAGGATACTGGAGGGACACCCGGGAGGACAAAGAAGAAGAGGTAGACCCCGCTTACGTTGGCTGGAGGACGTGGAGGACGACCTCAGAACGATTGGTGTGAGAAGATGGAGACGGGAGGTCGAGGATAGAGTAGAATGGCGGAAGATTGTTGCGAAAGCCCGGGTTCTACAAGGACCGTAGCGCCAGGGAAAGTAAAGTAAGTACGTTTTTCGTATTTACAACATCTATAATGTAATAGTATATTTATTTGGAGATTCATAACAGTTTCCTCGAATATATATCATCAAAAAATTCCTATTTATTCATATTCTGTGTGTATACTCTGTTGACAGATGAACTATCGTGCTCAGATTGACAGGCGCCTGACTTCAGGAGCGAAAAAAAAAGGAACTGTAAATCAGGAGACTTAATGTTTGTCAGTTAGCTGACCTGGATCTTATCAGAGCGTCACCTCTACTTCATAGAAAGCATCAAGTCACCCCCCCACCAACTATGTCATGCATACCGAAGCTATTTCTATATCACTCAATAGAATCCTCATCCCTTAAACCCCTTTCAGTACAACCCCTACAGTTTTTTTAAATTTATTCAGGAAACAAAATTTTGGATGAGATTATGTGGAGAAGCGCAAGAAGTAAATAAATATTTAAAAATATTCATCTTTTATTGCAATATTATATCCTACATTTATCGGTTTTTAGTTCCCCAGCTATACGAAGTATAGGGGAAGTTATGTAATAGGTCAAAAATTCGATGAGAGTTTTCAACGGAATTTCATGTTTTCCGAGCCCTAGATTCCAAATATGAAGAAAAAAAAAGTTAAAACCTATTGTTTCTCAGCCAAATCAGACAAAGGGGAGATGGGGCTTAGGGAGAACTCAAAAACTCTAATAACTGCCATGGGCGTAGCCAGGATATTGAGCAAGGGGGGGGGGGGGGCGCAAAGTTAGACTAGAGGGTGGGGGTATAGACTCCCGGGGGCACAGCCCGCAGTTTCCGTGGTTAGCGTTGCAGACTTTTGTTATTAATTTGGGAGACCCGGACCTCTAGAAGCTCCCGCTGAGGTAACCACTGACTGTAATACTTAAGTTGACTTTACATGAGCAGCAAAAATGCAAAGCGCAGCTGCAACAAATACACTGTGGTTTCTCTGCTTTTAGAATTAAATTACTTACATCCAATAGCGTGCATTTTCTGCTGCTGCGCTTTGCATTTTTACTGCGCATGTAAAATCAGCTTTAAGAGTATAAAGTATAACATAAATGACGATTTTGAGCGAGGAAATGAAATGATCGAATTCATATATATTTAAATAAATGTAATATGACTTATTTTGTACATGTACATTTATGTAACAGCTGATTGCTGATTTAGGAATCAGACGCACAGGAAATTTGAAGATCCTATTGGTAACTTGCAAGCAATCCATTTTCAATAAAAATAATTTTTTTAGTTTATTTAATTTTTATCTTGGTTTTTTGCTTTGGCCAGGGGGGGACGTGCCCCCCCCCCGGCTAAGCCCCTGACTGCCATTATAATGAATGTATCACCATAAAATTTCATATTTAAAGGCAAAAACCAATGAGGACATAACCTGTCCAATTTCAGCAATATCGGCTGAAGGGAAGGAGAGTTTCGGGGGAGGGGGCTCAATTAGAAAACCTTAATAACAGCCATTGTAATGAATTTATTACATAAAACCTTGAGCACGCCGTCCTTCGGATGAGACGTTAAGCGATGGCCTCGAGCCTGTACGTTGACAGGTACTCTTTAAAGATCCCCTACCCTAGGTGTATAAAAAAATTTAGGACTCCAACAGTAGAGTTCCCATATTCTGAATTATTAAAGTCTGCAAGAATTTAAGTAAGTATACAGTAAAATCCTTTTATAATGATTCCTGATGTAACGATTTTCCGGATATAACGATGTAAAACCTCTAGTTTGATTTGCTATTTAAAAGTGAAGAAATAAATCCGGATATAACGATGTTAGGTATAACGATATTCCGTATAAAACTATCTAAAACATAAGAAAAAGTTGTTTTTTCATTCCGGTTATAACGATATAATATGTATGTATATATGCATAATTGGGTAAAACAGTATGAGTTTTGAACAGATGAAAAATACGAACATTATAGAAAAGGGTTTTAAACACGGTTCTTGTTTACTCTTTCCGAGCGCAATGAGTCATTCCATTTCCAAACATTCCATTTCCCCCTTGTTGAATTTTCTTCGAACTCCCTTCTTCCCTTCTAGTGCGTATATTCCTAGTTTCAGATTAGTCTTTCCTTTGCCTACGTAGGGATCGTGACAGTGAAAAAATTGAATTGACAATGACTTCGAACCAAGTCGCGCATTTTCTATTGAAGAAAAAGTGAAAATCATAAATAGGATTGAGAAAGGAGAAACAATCAAAAACTTAGTGTCGGAGCTTCGAATTTCCCAGACTACGATATCGACAATCTGGTAATCCAGAGATAAATCATAGAAACGTTTGAAAAAAAAAAAAAAAACTTAGAAGCAGCCAACATTAAGATCTAGAATACGCACTTCTTATAACAGTTTAGTTCCGGATATAACGATTTCCGGATATAACGATGTATTTTTCTTAGTCCCTTGAATATCGTTATAACCTGATTTTACTATACATCGCAATTTACATTAACTCCACGCTTTTTTCGTCAGAGATAATCTAAAAACTTCATTAACTTCTCATATTCTGAAAAGTGAGTGACACATGTGAATTTTTTTTTAATTTATTTGCACATCAGTTTAACACGCGAATATCCGGACACCTATTTGAAGGAGGACGTTAGTAACATCCGTATCTCCTTGTTAGTCACCCATCCTGGGATGTCAGTCAGGTCTCTCTGATGGGGTGCTTCCTGGTAACGTTCCGAGGGCACTCCCACCCAGCGACGCTATTCACTACAGTTAGACCTAGACCTATTTCCAGTCCCAAATGCGTTTTTCTGTCATAGTCACAAACACTAAAGCTGAGGTCAGAGGGAAAAAAAAACTATTTTACTCTATGGGAATTTCATGTTTCAGTTTGAATTCCGACTCACATGATTTCAGCCAAACAACACCTATTAATTTTAAGCGAAATCCAACCCAATAACTGCCGATGTATCGAAACAAAATTTAGTAAGAGGATTCAAAAGCCACAATGGTAAGTCAAATAGTGAGTTTTAGCCTTAACGGTCGATTGACTTTGGAGAGAGAGCGAAAAAATAATTGATTAATCATGCTGGGGAAGTACATAACCGGTGATTCACCGAGTACCTTTTTACTTTCTTATACCTAAAGTATAGAGAAAGTATAGTAATCGTGCAAAAATTCGAAAACGAAGTTTCAACGGATTTTCAAGTTTCAAGTTCCCCTGAATGCGTTTTGACCATTTTCGCGATGATGTCTGTGTGATTGGAAAGTTGTGAGCGCTATGCGCAAAAAACGATATTAACGTGAAATTTGGAATGAAGGAGTCCCATATGATAACTTAGATCTGATTAGATTTTGGCCGAAATCGAACGAAAATTGAGACCACTTTCTCCCGGGACCTAACTACATTTTACAAGATACAGATTATCCTTATGACCTAATCAAAAATATTTTCAAATAATAGTTGTAGAGAATACTAAAATACATAATTTATATGAAATAACATTTTTCACAGCTCGTCACGTTGGCGAGATACATGTCGAAAACCATCTTGGAATGTAGTTTTGAAACACATATTTTCAGGCGTTTCCTTGATTTACCCGAAAACGACTAGTCCAATCTAAAAATCAATTCTTACCAAAATTGTTCCTTATAAAATTTTAAATCGCTTAATCTATATAAATAAAGCTGAAACGGGGTTTGTTTGTATGTTTGTTCCAGCATCACGCCCAAACGGCTGGACGGATCTTCATGAAACTTCACATGTAGCATTCTTTTGAGCCCGATTGAATAATAGGCTATGTGGCGTCCCAAAATTTTGAACGGTAGGGGGGGTTGTAAGGGGGGCCTAAGTATATAAATAGTCCTACCTCATTAACGGTTGGTCGGATTGTCACGAAATTTCACATGTAGTATTCTTAAAGGCCAATATGAAAAATATTGTGTGTGGCGTCCCAAAATTTTAAATGGAAGGGGGGGTTGTGGGCGTAGGCCTAAATATAAGTATAGTGATAGATCTTTAACGGATGATCAGATTGTCATGAAATTTCACATGTAGTATTCTTAAAGGCCAAATTGAAAAATATTGTGTGTGGCGTCCCAAAATTTTAAATGGGAGGGGGGGTTGAGGGGGGGGGGGGCTAAGTATAAATATAGAGCTAGCTCATTAACGGTTGATCGTATTGTCACGAAATTTCCCATGTAGTATTGCTGAAGGCCAAATAGAAAAATAAGGTGTGTGGCGTCCCAAAGTTTTGAACGGGTAGGGAGTTTGGGGGGGGGGGGGGGGGGGGGGGCAAGTATAAATATAGTGGTAGCTCATTAACGGGTGGTCGTATTGTCATGGAATTTCACATGTAGTATTCTTAAAAGCCAATATAGGGTGTATAAGCCACAAAATTTTGAACGGGAGGATGGATTGATGGGGGCCTAAGTATAAGTATAGTGATGTCATTAACGGATGATCGGATTGTCACGAAATTTCACATGTAGTATTCATAAAGGCCAAATAGAAAAATAGGGTGTTTGACATCAAAAAATTGTGAACGGGAGGGGGGTTATGGGGGTAGGCCTAAATTTGAAGATAGTGATAGGTCATTAACGGATGATTGGATTGTCATGGAATTTCACATGTAGTATTCTTGATGGCCAAATAGAAAAATACACTATGTGACATCTTAAAAATTTGGAGGGGGGGGGGGGGGGCTAAGCATAAAAATAATGCTGAATGATTAAAGGGCAATCGGATTGTCATGAATTTCACATATAGTAGTAGTAACTCTGTATTCGCTGTGGGGTTCACTGTTGCAAGACATTTACTAGCTGTGATGCCCAGCGTTCCTAACTATGTAGTATCTATGGGGTCCGCTGTTACAAAACACTTACTAGCTGTGTTGCCCAGCGTTCCGAACTTCGTACTAGCTGTGGGGTCCGCTGTTGCAAGGCACATACTAGATGTGGTGCCCAGGGTTCCTAACTTCGTACTAGCTGTGGTGTCCGCTGTTGCAAGGCACAAACTAGATGTGGTGCTCAGCGTTCCGAACTTCGTACTACCTGTGGGGTCCGCTGTTGCAAGGCACAAACTAGATGTGGTGCTCAGCGTTCCGAACTTCGTACTAGCTGTGGGGTCCGCTGTTGCAAGGCACATACTAGATGTGGTGCCCAGGGTTCCTAACTTCGTACTAGCTGTGGTGTCCGCTGTTGCAAATTAATACAGCTATGTTGGTAGATAGGCAGCATCCAGAAACGAAGATGGTCAACCAAAGAAAGATTCAGATGTATCGGGAAAGTCCCATCCGAAGGACGACGTGCTCAAAGTTATTTTTATCTTCCCGATTAAAACATCTGACCGAAGTGACTTGGCTAGATTTCTAAATGGCGATCCTGAGCTCGGTAAACTCCATTCTTCAAATTTCTCGCTTTTAAACGGTTTTTAGTATTAATATTTGTTAAAACTGATATACAGATTCAGATATATCGGGGAAGTCCCATCCGAAGGACGACGTGCTCAAATTTATTTTTAACCTAAGTGAAATTTCAGCTACCCAGGTTTAGATACGTAACATACGACTCATTATCGAGTACCTGACATACGAAAAAGCCCTCGATCATAGCTTAGAGTCCAAACCGAAGGACGACGTGCTCAAGTTATTTTTATCTTCCCGATTAAAACATCTGACCTAAGTGGCTTGGCTAGATTTCGAAATGGCGATCCTGAGCTCGGTAAACTCCATTCTTCAAATTTCTCGCTTTTAAACGGTTTTTAGTTTTAATATTTGTTAAAACTGATCAACAACCGGGATATCTGAATCCTACACAAAAATTGAAATAAAAATGTTTTTCGAAAAACGTCGGGCTAAATACCATTCTTCAAATTTCCTGCTTTTTAACGGTTTATAGATATATATATTTCTTAAAACTGATAGACAGATTTAGATATATCGGGAAAGTCCTATCCGAAGGACGACGTGCTCAAGGTTTTTTGAACCTAAGTGAAATTTTAGCTACCTAGGTTTAGTTACATAACATAGGACTCATTATCGAGCACCTGACATACAAAAAGGCCCTCGATCATAGCCTAAAGTCTAATCCGAAGGACGACGTGCTCAAATTTATTTTTATCTTCCCGAATAAAATATCTGACCTAAGTGCCTTGGCTAGATTTCTAAGTGGCGATCCTGAGCTCGATAGACTCCATATGTATGATAAAATAAGTTACCGTTTGGTTTACATAACATTATCAAGGAAGAAATGTGGAATATAAGTGGGCTTTGGAGATGGTAGTAGGAAGTTGGCAGGAGTGTTGGGTGATGTCACGTACCCTATGTTGAGCAGAACGTTCAAGTCTATATTAATAAAGCTGAAACGGGGTTTGTGTGTTTGTATGTTTGTTCCAGCATCACGCCCATACGGCTGGACGGATTTTTATGAAACTTCACATGTAGCATTCTTTTGAGCCCGATTGAATAATAGGCTATGTCGTGTCCCAAAATTTTGATCGGGAGGGGGGGTAGTAAGGGGGGCCTAAGTATATAAATAGTGCTAACTCATTAACTAATGGTCGAATTGTCATGAAATTTCACATGTAGTATTTTTAAAAGCCAAAAAGGAAAAAAAGGTGTGTGGCGTCCCAAAGTTTTGAACGGGAGGGGGGTTGTGGGGTAGGCGTAAATTTGAAGATAGTGATAGATCATTTACGGATGATCGGATTGTCATGGAATTTTTTATGTAGTATTCTTGATGGCCAAATAGAAAAATACACTATGTGACCAAATGCTGATTGATTAAAGGGTAATCGGATTGTCATGAATTTCACATGTAGTAGTAACTATGTATTCGCTGTGGGGTCCGCTGTTGCAAGGAACATACTAGCCGTGGTGCCCAGCGTTCCTAACTACGTACTAAATGTGGTGTTCGCCGTCGCAAGGCACATACTAGCTGTGGTGCCCAGCGTTCCTAACTACGTACTAGATGTGGGGTCCGCCGTCAGCGTTCCTAACTTCTTACTAGCTGTGGTGCCCAGCGATGCCAAGTATTCACTAGCTGGGGTTTCCGCCGTTGAAAGGCGCATACTAGCTGTGGTGCCTAGGGGTCTTAAAAACTTACTAGCGTTACTATAGTTGAAGGACTATAAGCCTTATTCCGTATGAATAATCGAAAATTATAACATCATGAATGTGGTGTCGAAGGATTGAATAGACTTACAGGAGATATTGACAGAAAATTCAAAGTTCCCCGGGCAACGCCGGGTATTACTGCTAGTCTATATTAATAAAGCTGAAACGGGGTTTGTTTGTTTGTTTGTTTGTTTGTATGTATGTATGTTTGTTCCAGCATCACGCCCAAACCGCTGGACGGATTTTTATGAAACTGCCCATGTAGCATTCTTTTGAGCCCGATTGAATAATAGGCTATGTGGCGTCCCAAAATTTTGATCGGGAGGGGGGGTTGTGGGGGGGCCTAAGTATAAAAATAGTGCTAACTCATTAACTAATGGGCGAATTGTCATGAAATTTTACAGGTAGTCTTTTTAAAAGCCAAACAAGAAAAAAAGGTGTGTGGCGTCCGAAAGTTTTGAACGGGAGGGGGGGTTGTGGGGGGGCGTAAGTATAAATATAGAGCTAACTCATTAACTAATGGGCGAATCGTCATGAAATTTCACATGTAGTATTTTTATAGCCAAATAGGAAAAAAAGGTGTGTGGCGTCCCAAAGTTTTGAACGGGAGGGGAGGTTGTGGGGGGGCCTAAGTATAAATATAGAGCTAATTCCTTAACGGTTGGTCGGATTGTCACGAAATTTCACATGGAGTATTCCTGAAGGCCAAATAGAAAAATAAGGTGTGTGGCGTCCCAAAGTTTTGAACGGGAGGGGGGGTTGTGGGGGGGCCTAAGTATAAATATAGAGCTAACTCATTAACTAATGGGTGAATCGTCATGAAATTTCACGTAGTATTTTTAAAAGCCAAATAGGAAAAAAAGGTGTGTGGCGTCCCAAAGTTTTGAACGGGAGGGGGGGTTGTGGGGGGGCCTAAGTATAAATATAGAGCTAATTCTTTAACGGTTGGTCGGATTGTCACGAAATTTCACATGGAGTATTCCTGAAGGCCAAATAGAAAAATACTAGCTATGATGCCCAGCATTCCCAACTACGTACTAGCTGTGGTGCTCAGCGTTGCAAGCCACATACTAGCTGTGGTCACAAACGTTCTTAACTACGCACTGACTAGGACGTCCAGCGATGCTAAGTATTCACTAGGTGTGGCTTCCGCCGTTGAAAGGCGCATACTAGCTGTGGTGCCCAGGGGTCCTAAAAACTTACTAGCGTTACAACAGCTGAAGGACTATAAGCCTTATTCCGTATGAATAATTGAAAATTATAACATCATGAATGTACTGTCGAGGAACTGAATAGCGTTATAGAAGATATTGGGAGAAAAATCAAAGTTCCCCGGGCAACGCCGGGTATAACTGCTATAGATTTAATATTTGTTAAAACTGATAGAGAACGACCGGATTATCTAAATCCTACACAAAAATCAAAATAAAAATGTTTTTCAAAAAATTCACGCTATTTAACGGTTTATAGGCTTAATAATTGTTAAAACTGATACGAGAGATTCAGATTTATCCGGAAAGTCCCATCCGAAGGACGAGGTGCTCAAGGCTATTTTCAACCTAAGCGAAATTTCACCTACCCAGGTTTATTTACATAACATACGTCTCATTATCGAGTACCTCACATTCGAAAAAGCCCTGGATCATCGCTTAAAGTCCCATCCGAAGGACGACGTGCTCAAAGTGTTTTTTAACTTCCCGATTGAAACATCTGTCCTAAGTGCCTCAACTAGATTTCTAAGTGGCGATCCTGAGCTCGGTAGACTCCATTCTTGAAATTTCTCGCTTTTTAACGGTTTATAGATTTAATAGAAAACAGCTGTTTGACCGGCATGGTAAAGCAGCTATAAAAAATGTAAAATTTTAATTCCTGTGAAAAGTGATTTAATTAGTATTTTAAATAGTGCAATTGTGCTTTTTGAGAACTATTCAACCCCCCCTTCAAAGACAATAATGAAACCCTCCCCTATCAAACATCACAACTTAAAATTAATACATATGAAAGAAGCTAACCTTACCCCATGGATGGACGAGCTTCCAAGCAGTGATGAAGAGTTTTCAGGTGAGATAATAGGACGTAATAATAATAAGAAGAAAATAACTAATGATAAGTCGAAGAGGTCCTTGCCTAAGGAAGGTAGTGTCAAACTTGCACGGCCTCAGCCGCAAACAGAAGGTGCCATGTTAGTGGACCTTCCGCATTCTACCGAGCAAGATGAGATGCCGCAGCCCAGGCCGAAACGGCACGAGTACCAATTAGAGCCTACACCAATCACAACACGAAACAGATACTCAGTGCTCTCAACATTACCCAACGACCCTCCATCACTCACAACACAGCCCAAAATAAACACTAACACCAATGAAACAAACACAATCACCAAACCGAAAGTTCCTCCAATATTCCTCATTCAGGCTGACAATTATCAAGAAATTATTACTGATATAAAAAAAGTAGTAACTTCACCTTTCGAAACAAAATTATACAATAAAAAAATTAGAGTATCCCTGACTTCTATACACGACTTTCGAAAACTTACGAAATTCTATGACAGCTCAGACGTAAAATATTACACATTCATTAATCCTGAAGATAGGAAACTTTCAGTCATAATTCGCGGAGTGCCTTATTCTTTATCCGATAAAGAAATATTGGAGGAACTTTCGCTAAATTATCTAGTGGTAAGGGCAACGAGACTTCTCAATCGAGAGCACAACCCAACTCCATTAGTAGCTCTAGAATTGGAAAATAATGAGGCCGGGAAAGCTATTTTCCAACTAACCCGAATGTTCTATACAGTGGTACAGGTGGAGCCCCGACGGAAGTCCCACAACATCCCTCAGTGTACCAACTGTCAGCTTTATGGTCATACCAAGAATTTTTGTCATTTAGATCCTAGATGCGTCAAATGCGCCCAGGACCATCATTTCACCAACTGTCCCTTAAAAATCACCCCGACCCCAAAGTGCGTATCATACCGCGAATTACCGAGGCTGTATAACTCGTCAGAAACTGCTAACTGCAAGACAGCCTGCCAAACGACCAACCGTGGAGTCAGTTGGCCAAACCCGGACAGAGGCAGCCCCACCCCCTCCCGATAATCCCTGGTTCACCAAGAATCAGAACCGGCCCTTTTCGAGACCCAAAACCCCGGAACATTCTCACACCGCTCCACATAACACCCAGTCTGACCCCACTCTCACCATGTTCACTGACATCATTCTTAACATAATAAAACCATTTATACCACAAATTCAATCATTCTTCACAACATTTCTAACTTCACTCTTCAATCAATCCATCTCTCACAATGCTTCCCCATAGAAAATACGTCTCCAATATCAAACTACTAAATTGGAATGCGGACGGTCTGAAACGTCAACGCTCGGTTCTAATCGAATTTCTACGCAGACATGAGATTGATGTTGCATGCATCACGGAGACTCACCTCGACCCCTCCGAGAGTCTTAGAATCACAGGATACAAGCTCTACAGAAAGGACAACAACTCTCGTTCTGGGGGCGTTGGCATCCTTATCAAGAAGAATATTTCCCATTCCGAACTCTTGTTGGGGCGGATGCTGCATTTGGAGGCTACGGGTATTAGTGTGATTAGGGACAACAACACTAGATTGAACATTGTAGCTGCATACAAGGCCCCCAATCATCTTCTGGTTCAGACTGACCTGGAGCAACTCTTCACGGGACATCCTACCATCATGGCAGGCGACCTGAACAGCAAGAACCAGATCTGGGTATGCAGGCTGAGCAACACAAGCGGACGGCGTCTTATGGACTTTTGCGGCGGACTTGGGATCCTCGTTTCGGCGCCTTCCGAACCAACACACTTCCCATCACAACATCGCTATTTACCGGACATACTCGACATTACACTAATTCAAGACTTCAACACACCTCTTTTTCACACAACAGTTCCCGAACTTGACTCCGATCATGTACCCGTTATCATTACTTTTGATAACAAAATACAGACAACTCCAACTCTCCCTCAACTAATCAATGGCAAAATAGACTGGGACACATTTCGAAATGAACTGGACAAGTCTCTACACATACCAACAGATTACAACGTGACAGACAAAATTGAAAAAGCTATAACTGACTTTACGCAGCATATCAAATCATCCATAGCCAGTGCAACAGTCAAGAAAAATAGTGACAAGAGACAACGACCACATCATCCCATTCCAAACTACATACTAAAACTAATTCAAGACAAAAACAGATTACGACATAACTGGCAACGTACCAGAGACCCAAACACTAAACAACAACTGAACCGACTGACACGTCAAGTGAAATGAGAACTGGACTATCTACGAATTGACAACTATCGCCAGCACTTACAGGACATAACTCCAGGAGACCCAAATCTGTGGCGAGAGACGAAACGGATACTAAGACAGACCAACTCCATCCCTCCATTAAAACGGACTGACGGCATCGCTGTGACTGACGACGAAAAATGTAATGTTATAGCGCGACATCTCGAAAACACTTTTACACCCACCATCATCAGCAATTACCACACGCCGGAAATCACATACTTCAAGATTCACCCTCCACACACAGCAGAGTCACCTTTACAATTCACAACACCTTCAGAAATCGAACAATTACTTCACAAATTACCTCTTCGGAAGGCGCCAGGCGATGACCTGATTCCAAATCTGGTTCTCAAGAATCTATCTTCAAAGGCTGTGGCGTACCTGACCAGCGTTTTCAATGGTTGTCTTCGATGCGGGTACTTCCCACAACAGTGGAAGAATGCCATTGTCACTGTATTCCACAAGAGCGGCAAGCCCAAGGACGAAGCATCTAGCTACCGACCTATTAGTCTCCTCAACACTCTCTCAAAGTTGTTCGAGAGGGTCATCTACCGTCGGCTGTTATGCTTCCTCCAAGACACCAACTGTATTCCCCACCACCAATTTGGATTCAAGCCGAAACACTCGACTGTTCACCAGCTGCAGCGAGTCACAGAATACATTGTCACCGGCTTCGAGAGGAAGGAGTACTCTGTGGGACTCTTCCTCGATGTGGCTGCTGCATTCGACAGCGTATGGCACGACGGCCTTATCTTCAAGCTTTGGAGGACGGGAGTTCCTCTGTACCTCCAACGGATCATCATCGGGTTCCTCTCTGAACGGACGTTTCAGGTCAGAGTGAACTCCTCCATCAGTGGGAAGACGTCCATACATTCCGGAGTACCACAGGGGGCAATTCTAAGTCCGATACTGTTCAACCTCTACTGTTACGACATGCCAGACTCTCCATCTACGCTGTTGGCTACTTATGCCGACGATACGATGCTTGTGTCTCAACACAAGGATCTGTCTTTGGCCGCAGAAGCCCTTCGCCGGAGTGTGGAGAGTGTGACAGAGTGGTTCGACAGGTGGAACTTGAAGCTCAATACTGCCAAAACGGAGGCCAAAGTTTTCTCACTTCGTAAAATTAACACTAACACACTAACACCACTTAAAATCAATAATACAGACATACATTGGACACCCAATGACCAAACAGTCAGATATCTCGGCATACACTTCGACACTAAACTTACTTGGACACAACACATAAACAAACAACTCACACGAGCATACACCCGACTGACACAATTATACCCACTCATAAACAGAAACACTCCACTCAAGCACAAATGTACTACACTTCTTTACACCTCATTACTCCGACCACTGCTCACATACGCTTGCCCTGTCTGGCTGGGGGCCAGCAAAACAAACATTAACAAATTAAGGAAGTTTGAAAACAAGGTTCTCCGATTGGCAGTAAAGGCCCCTTGGTTCGTCCGAAACAGTCAAATCCGGCGTGAGCTGGGAGTGCCGGAAGTTGCAGACCATATCACCCAGGTTACACAGCAGTTCCACGATGGTCTTGTCGATGTGCCGGCCGCTACCTTCTTCACCCTCGGTCGGACCACCCCCAACAGGCGACTCAAACCTCGGCTATACCAGGACATTATATAACCCCTCTATATAATATGCTTTGTTTCTCTTTTAATGTGTAGAGTGTAGAGCACTAAGTGTGCTGAGCCAATAAAAATGTTTTTTTTTTTTTTTTATTATCTGAATCCTACACAAAAATCAAAATAAAAATGTTTTTCAAAAAATTTGCGCTATTTAACGGTTTATAGGCTTAATAATTGTTAAAACTGATACGACAGATTCAGATTTATCCGGAAAGTCCCATCCGAAGGACGACGTGCTCAAGGCTATTTTCAATCTAAGTGAAATTTCACCTACCCAGGTTTATTTACATAACATACGTCTCATTATCGAGTACCTCACATTCGAAAAAGTCCTGGAACATCGCTTAAAGTCCCATCCGAAGGACGACGTGCTCATAGTTATTTTTCACTTCCCGATTAAAACATCTGACCTAAGTGCCTCAGCTAGATTTCTAAGTGGCGATCCTGAGCTCGGTAGACTCCATTCTTCAAATTTCTAGCTTTTTAACGGTTTATAGATTAAATATTTGTTAAAACTGATAGAGAACGACCGGATTATCTGAACCCCACACAAAAATCAAAATGAAAACGTTTTTCAAAAAATTCGCGCTATTTAACGGTTTATAGGCTTAATAATTGTTAAAACTGATACGACAGATTCAGATTTATCCGGAAAGTCCCATCCGAAGGACGACGTGCTCAAGGCTATTTTCAACCTAAGTGAAATTTCACCTACCCAGGTTTATTTACATAACATACGTCTCATTATCGAGTACCTCACATTCGAAAAAGTCCTGGAACATCGCTTAAAGTCCCATCCGAAGGACGACGTGCTCATAGTTATTTTTCACTTCCCGATTAAAACATCTGACCTAAGTGCCTCAGCTAGATTTCTAAGTGGCGATCCTGAGCTCGGTAGACTCCATTCTTCAAATTTCTCGCTTTTTAACGGTTTATAGATTAAATATTTGTTAAAACTGATAGAGAACGACCGGATTATCTGAATCCTACACAAAAATCAAAATAAAAATGTTTTTCAAAAAATTTGCGCTATTTAACGGTTTATAGGCTTAATAATTGTTAAAACTGATACGACAGATTCAGATTTATCCGGAAAGTCCCATCCGAAGGACGACGTGCTCAAGGCTATTTTCAACCTAAGTGAAATTTCACCTACCCAGGTTTATTTACATAACATACGTCTCATTATCGAGTACCTCACATTCGAAAAAGTCCTGGAACATCGCTTAAAGTCCCATCCGAAGGACGACGTGCTCATAGTTATTTTTCACTTCCCGATTAAAACATCTGACCTAAGTGCCTCAGCTAGATTTCTAAGTGGCGATCCTGAGCTCGGTAGACTCCATTCTTCAAATTTCTCGCTTTTTAACGGTTTATAGATTTAATATTTGTTAAAACTGATAGAGAACGACCGGATTATCTGAATCCTACACAAAAATCAAAATAAAAATGTTTTTCAAAAAATTTGCGCTATTTAACGGTTTATAGGCTTAATAATTGTTAAAACTGATACGACAGATTCAGATTTATCCGGAAAGTCCCATCCGAAGGACGACGTGCTCAAGGCTATTTTCAACCTAAGTGAAATTTCACCTACCCAGGTTTATTTACATAACATACGTCTCATTATCGAGTACCTCACATTCGAAAAAGTCCTGGAACATCGCTTAAAGTCCCATCCGAAGGACGACGTGCTCATAGTTATTTTTCACTTCCCGATTAAAACATCTGACCTAAGTGCCTCAGCTAGATTTGTAAGTGGCGATCCTGAGCACGGTAGACTCCATTCTTCAAATTTCTCGCTTTTTAACGGTTTATAGATTAAATATTTGTTAAAACTGATAGAGAACGACCGGATTATCTGAACCCCACACAAAAATCAAAATGAAAACGTTTTTCAAAAAATTCGCGCTATTTAACGGTTTATAGGCTTAATAATTGTTAAAACTGATACTACAGATTCAGATATATCCGGAAAGTCCCATCCGAAGGACGACGTGCTCAAGGCTTTCAACCTAAGTGGAAATTGACCTACCCAAGTTTATTTACATAACATACGTCTCATTATCGAGTACCTCACATTCGAAAAAGCCCTGGATCATCGCTTAATGTCCCATCCGAAGGACGAAGTGCTCAAAGTTATTTTTAACTTCCCGATTAAAACATCTGACCTAAGTGCCTCAGCTAGATTTCTAAGTGGCGATCCTGAGCTCGGTAGACTCCATTCTTCAAATTTCTTGCTTTTTAACGGTTTATAGATTTAATATTTGTTAACTGACAGAGCCATAGAGTGTGCTGGTTTCGGATTATGCCAACGTCAGCACAACGTTCAGACTGACTTTAAATATGGTGACACCTATCCACTATGGAAGAAAAATGCCCAAAAAAAAAAAGATGTATGTATAGATACGAACACAAATTAAAACTTGTGTACATTTTGATATAATCTATATTAATAAAGCTGAAACGGGGTTTGTTTGTTTGTATGTTTGTTTGTTTGTATGTATGTATGTATGTATGTATGTATGTATGTATGTATGTTTGTTCCAGCATCACGCCCAAACCGCTGGACGGATTTTTATGAAACTGCCCATGCAGCATTCTTTTGAGCCCGATTGAATAATAGGCTATGTGGCGTCCCAAAATTTTGATCGGGAGGGGGGGTTGTGGGTGGGCCTAAGTATAAAAATAGTGCTAACTCATTAACTAATGGGCGAATTGTCATGAAATTTTACAGGTAGTCTTTTTAAAAGCCAAACAAGAAAAAAAGGTGTGTGGCGTCCCAAAGTTTTGAACGGGAGGGGGGGTTGTGGGGGGGCCTAAGTATAAATATAGAGCTAACTCATTAACTAATGGGCGAATCGTCATGAAATTTCACATGTAGTATTTTTAAAAGCCAAATAGGAAAAAAAGGTGTGTGGCGTCCCAAAGGTTTGAACGGGAGGGGGGGTTGTGGGGGGGCCTAAGTATAAATATAGAGCTAACTCTTTAACAGTTGGTCGAATTGTCATGAAATTTCACATGTAGTATTCCTGAAGACCAAATAAAAAAATAGGCGGTGTGACGGCTCAAAGTTTTGAACGGGAGGGGGGGTAGTGGGGGGGCCTAAGTATAAATATAGAGCTAACTCATTGACTAATGGGCGAATCGTCATGAAATTTCACGTAGTATTTTTAAAAGCCAAATAGGAAAATGAGGTGTGTGGCGTCCCAAAGTTTTGAACGGGAGGGGGGGTTGTGGCGGGGCCTAAGTATAAATATAGAGCTAACTCATTAACTAATGGGCGAATCGTCATGAAATTTCACGTAGTATTTTTAAAAGCCAAATAGGAAAATGAGGTGTGTGGCGTCCCAAAGTTTTGAACGGGAGGGGGGGTTGTGGGGGGGCCTAAGTATAAATATAGAGCTAACTCATTAACTAATGAGCGAATCGTCATGAAATTTCACGTAGTATTTTTAAAAGCCAAATAGGAAAAAAAGGTGTGTAGCGTCCCAAAGTTTTGAACGGGAGGGGGGGTTGTAAGGGGGGCCTAAGTATAAATATAGAGCTAATTCTTTAACGGTTGTCGGATTGTCACGAAATTTCACATGTAGTATTCCTGAAGACCAAATAAAAAAATAGGCGGTGTGACGGCTCAAAAGTTTTTACGGGAGGGGGGGTAGTGGGGGGGCCTAAGTATAAATATAGAGCTAACTCATTAACTAATGGGCGAATCGTCATGAAATTTCACATGTAATATTCCTAAAGGTCAAATAGAAATATTAGGTGTGTGACGGCCCAAAATTTTGAACAGGAAGGAGGGTTGTGGGGGGGGGGGGGGGGGCTAAATATACATATAGAGTTAGCTCATTAACGGTTGGTCGTATTGTCACGAAATTTCGCATATATTATTCCTGAAGGCCAAATAGAAAAATAAGGTGTGTGGCGTCCCGAAGTTTTGAACGGGTGGCGGGGTTGAGGGGGGGGGGGGGGGGGGGGGGGTATAAATATAGAGCTAGCTCATTAACGGTTGATCGTATTGTCATGAATCGGATTGTCATGAATTTCACATGTAGTAGTAGTAGTAACTATATATTCGCTGTGGGGTTCACTGTTGCAAGACATTTACTAGCTGTGATGTCCAGCGTTCCTAATATCATACTAGCTGTGGGGTCCGCTGTTGCAAGGCACTTACTAGCTGTAGTGCTCAGCCCCAGCGTTCCTAAATATGTACTGGCTGTGGGGTTCGCTGTTGCAAGGCACCTACAAGACATTTACTAGCTGTGATGCCCAGCGTTCCTAATTACGTACTAGCTGTGGGGTCTGCTGTTGCAAGGCGCTAGCAGTGTGGCCCAGCGTATTTAACTACGTAGGTACTAGCTGTGGGGTCCACCGTTGCAAAACTCATACTAGCTGTGATGCCCTGTGGTTCTAACTACATACTATCTGTGGGGTCCGCAGTTGCAAGGCACCTACTACCTGTAGGGCCCAGCGTTCCTAATTACGTACTAGCTGTGGGGTCTGCTGTTGCAAGGCGCTAGCAGTGTGGCCCAGCGTATTTAACTACGTAGGTACTAGCTGTGGGGTCCACCGTTGCAAAACTCATACTAGCTGTGATGCCCTGTGGTTCTAACTACATACTATCTGTGGGGTCCGCAGTTGCAAGGCACCTACTACCTGTAGGGCCCAGCGTTCCTAAAAACGTACTAACTGTGGGGTCCGTCGTTGCAAAAGCATACTAGCTGTGATGCCCAGGGTTCCTAATATCATACTAGCTGTGGGGTCCGTTGTTGCAAGGCATTTACTAGCTGTAGTGCCCAGCGTTCCTAACTATGTACTAGCTGTGAAGTTCGCTGTTGCAAAGAACTTACTAACTGTAATGCCCAGCGTATTTAACTACGTACTAGCTGTGGGGTCCGCTGTTGCAAGGCACTTACTAACTGTAATGCCCAGCGTATTTAACTACATACTAGCTGTGGGGTCCGCTGTTGCAAGGCGCTAGCAGTGTGGCCCAGCGTATTTAACTACGTAGGTACTAGCTGTGGGGTCCACCGTTGCAAAACTCATACTAGCTGTGATGCCCTGTGGTTCTAACTACATACTATCTGTGGGGTCCGCAGTTGCAAGGCACCCCTGTAGGGCCCAGCGTTCCTAAAAACGTACTAGCTGTGGGGTCCGTCGTTGCAAAAGCATACTAGCTGTGATGCCCAGGGTTCCTAATATCGTACTAGCTGTGGGGTCCGTTGTTGCAAGGCATTTACTAGCTGTAGTGCCCAGCGTTCCTAACTATGTACTAGCTGTGAAGTTCGCTGTTGCAAAGCACTTACTAACTGTAATGCCCAGCGTATTTAACTACGTACTAGCTGTGGGGTCCGCTGTTGCAAGGCACTTAATAGCTGTGATGCCCAGCGTTCCTAACTTCGTACTAGCTGTGGGGTCCGCTGTTGCGAGGCACATACTAGCTGTGGTGACCAGCGTTCCTAACTACGTACTAGCTGTGGGGTCCGTTGTTGCAAGGCATTTACTAGCTGTAGTGCCCAGCGTTCCTAACTATGTACTAGCTGTGAAGTTCGCTGTTGCAAAGCACTTACTAACTGTAATGCCCAGCGTATTTAACTACATACTAGCTGTGGGGTCCGCTGTTGCAAGGCACTTAATAGCTGTGATGCCCAGCGTTCCTAACTTCGTACTAGCTGTGGGGTCCGCTGTTGCGAGGCACATACTAGCTGTGGTGACCAGCGTTCCTAACTACGTACTAGCTGTTGGGTCCGCCGTCGCAAGGCACATACTATCTATGATACCCAGCATTCCCAACTACGTACTAGCTGTGGTGCTCAGCGTTGCAAGCCACATACTAGCTGTGGTCACAAACGTTCTTAAGTACGCACTGACTATGACGTCCAGCGATGCTAAGTATTTACTAGGTGTGGCTTCCGTCGTTGAAAGGCGCATACTAGCTGTGGTGCCCAGGAGTCCTAAAAACTTACTAGCGTTACAACAGCTGAAGGACTATAAGCCTTATTCCGTATGAATAATTGAAAATTATAACATCATGAATGTACTGTCGAGGAACTGAATAGCGTTATAGAAGATATTGGGACAAAAATCAAAGTTCCCCGGGCAACGCCGGGTATTACTGCTAGTCTATATTAATAAAGCTGAAACGGGGTTTGTTTGTTTGTTTGTATGTATGTATGTTTGTTCCAGCATCACGCCCAAACCGCTGGACGGATTTTTATGAAACTTCCCATGTAGCATTCTCTTGCCCGATTGAATAATAGGCTATGTGGCGTCCCAAAATTTTGATCGGGAGGGGGGGTTGTAAGGGGGCCTAAGTATATAAATAGTCCTACCTCATTAACTAAGGGTCAAATTGTCGTGAAATTTCACACGTAGTCTTTTTGAAAGCCAAACAGGAAAAAAAGGTATGTGGCGTCCCAAAGTTTTGAACGGGAGGGGGGGTTGTGGGGGGGCCTAAGTATAAATATAGAGCTAACTCATTAACTAATGGGCGAATCGTCATGAAATTTCACATGTAGTATTTTTAAAAGCCAAATAGGAAAAAAAAGTGTGTGGCGTCCCAAAGTTTTGAACGGGAGGGGGGGTTGTGGGGGGGCCTAAGTATAAATATAGAGCTAACTCATTAACTAATGGGCGAATCGTCATGAAATTTCACGTAGTATTTTTAAAAGCCAAATAGGAAAAAAAGGTGTGTGGCGTCCCAAAGTTTTGAACGGGAGGGGGGGTTGTGGGGGGGCCTAAGTATAAATATAGAGCTAGCTCATTAACGGTTGGTCGAATTGTCACAAAGTTTCACATGGAGTATTCCTGAAGACCAAATAAAAAAATAGGCGGTGTAACGGCTCAAAATTTTGTACGGGAGGGGAGGTAGTGGCGGGGGGGCCTAAGTATAAATATGGTGCTAGCTCAATAACGGTTGGTCGTATTGTCATGGAATTTCACATGTAGTATTCTTAAAAGCCAAATAGAAATATAGGGTGTATATGTCACAAAATTTTGAACGGGAGGGTGGGTTGATGGGGGCCTAAGTATAAGTATAGTGATAAGTCATTAACGGATGATCGGATTGTCACGAAATTTCACATGAAGTATGTGAATAAAGGCCAAATAGAAAAATAGGGTGTGTGACGTCAAAAAATTGTGAACGGGAGGGGGGTTATGGGGGTAGGCCTAAATTTGAAGATAGTGATAGGTCATTAACGGATGATTGGATTGTCACGAAATTTCACATGTAGTATTCTTGATGGTCAAATAAAAAAATACACTATGTGACATTTTAAAAATTTGGGAGGGGGGGCTAAGCATAAAAATAATGCTGAATCATTGAAGGGTAATCGGATTGTCATGAATTTCACATGTAGTAGTAGTAACTATGTATTCGCTGTGGGGTTCACTGTTGCAAGACATTTACTAGCTGTGATGCCCAGCGTTCCTAATATCGTACTAGCTGTGGGGTCCGCTGTTGCAAGGCACTTACTAGCTGTAGTGCTCAGCCCCAGCGTTCCTAACTATGTACTGGCTGTGGGGTTTGCTGTTGCAAGGCACCTACAAGACATTTACTAGCTGTGATGCCCAGCGTTCCTAATTACGTACTAGCTGTGGGGTCCGCAGTTGCAAGGCTCCTACTACCTGTAGGGCCCAGCGTTCCTAAAAAAGTACTAGCTGTGGGGTCCGTCGTTGCAAAAGCATACTAGCTATGATGCCCTGTGGTTCTAACTACATACTATCTGTGGGGTCCGCAGTTGCAAGGCACCTACTACCTGTAGGGCCCAGCGTTCCTAAAAACGTACTAGCTGTGGGGTCCGTCGTTGCAAAACTCATACTAGCTATGATGCCCTGTGGTTCTAACTACATACTATCTGTGGGGTCCGCAGTTGCAAGGCACCTACTACCTGTAGGGCCCAGCGTTCCTAAAAACGTACTAGCTGTGGGGTCCGCAGTTGCAAGGCTCCTACTACCTGTAGGGCCCAGCGTTCCTAAAAAAGTACTAGCTGTGGGGTCCGTCGTTGCAAAAGCATACTAGCTATGATGCCCTGTGGTTCTAACTACATACTATCTGTGGGGTTCGCAGTTGCAAGGCACCTACTACCTGTAGGGCCCAGCGTTCCTAAAAACGTACTAGCTGTGGGGTCCGTCGTTGCAAAACTCATACTAGCTGTGATGCCCTGTGGTTCTAACTACATACTATCTGTGGGGTTCGCAGTTGCAAGGCACCTACTACCTGTAGGACCCAGCGTTCCTAATTACGTACTAGCTGTGGGGTCCGTCGTTGCAAAAGCATACTAGCTGTGATGCCCAGGGTTCCTAATATCGTACTAGCTGTGGGGTCCGTTGTTGCAAGGCATTTACTAGCTGTAGTGCCCAGCGTTCCTAACTTCGTACTAGCTGTGGGGTCCGTTGTTGCAAGGCATTTACTAGCTGTAGTGCCCAGCGTTCCTAACTATGTACTAGCTGTGAAGTTCGCTGTTGCAAAGCACTTACTAACTGTAATGCCCAGCGTATTTAACTACATACTAGCTGTGGGGTCCGCTGTTGCAAGGCACTTAATAGCTGTGATGCCCAGCGTTCCTAACTTCGTACTAGCTGTGGGGTCCGCTGTTGCGAGGCACATACTAGCTGTGGTGACCAGCGTTCCTAACTACGTACTAGCTGTTGGGTCCGCCGTCGCAAGGCACATACTAGCTATGATGCCCAGCATTCCTTACTACGTACTAGCTGTGGTGCTCAGCGTTGCAAGCCACATACTAGCTGTGGTCACAAACGTTCTTAAGTACGCACTGACTATGACGTCCAGCGATGCTAAGTATTTACTAGGTGTGGCTTCCGTCGTTGAAAGGCACCTACTACCTGTAGGACCCAGCGTTCCTAATTACGTACTAGCTGTGGGGTCTGCTGTTGCAAGGCGCTAGCAGTGTGGCCCAGCGTATTTAACTACGTAGGTACTAGCTGTGGGGTCCGCCGCTGCAAAACTCATACTAGCTGTGATGCCCTGTGGTTCTAACTACATACTATCTGTGGGGTCCGCAGTTGCAAGGCACCTACTACCTGTAGGGCCCAGCGTTCCTAAAAACGTACTAGCTGTGGGGTCCGTCGTTGCAAAACTCATACTAGCTATGATGCCCTGTGGTTCTAACTACATACTATCTGTGGGGTCCGCAGTTGCAAGGCACCTACTACCTGTAGGGCCCAGCGTTCCTAAAAACGTACTAGCTGTGGGGTCCGCCGTTGCAAAACTCATACTAGCTATGATGCCCTGTGGTTCTAACTACATACTATCTGTGGGGTTCGCAGTTGCAAGGCACCTACTACCTGTAGGGCCCAGCGTTCCTAAAAACGTACTAGCTGTGGGGTCCGTCGTTGCAAAAGCATACTAGCTGTGATGCTCAGCGTTTCTAACTACGTACTAGCTGTGGGGTCCGCCGTTGCAAAACACATATTAGCTGTGATGCCCAGTGGTTCTAACTACGTACTAGCTGTGGGGTCCGCTGTTGCAAGGCATATATTAGCTGTGGTCACAAACGTTCTTAAGTTCGCACTGGCTAGGACGTCCAGCGAAGCTAAGTATTCACTAGCTGTTGTTTCCGCCGTTGAAAGGCGCATACTAGCTGTGGTGCCCAGGGGTCCTAAAAACTTACTAGCGTTGCTATAGTTGAAGGACTATAAGCCTTATTCCGTATGAATAATTGAAAATTATAACATCATGAATGTACTGTTAAAGAGTAAGCGGATTGGCATGAATTTCACATGTAGTAGTAGTAACTATGTATTCGCTGTGGGGTCCGCTGTTGCAAGGCATTTACTAGCTGCGGTCAATAGCGTTCTTAAGTACGCATTGGCTAGGATGTCCAGCGATGCTAAGTATTCACTATCTGTGGTTTCCGCCGTTGAAAGACGCATACTAGCTGTGATGCCCAGGGGTCCTAAAAACTTACTAGCTGGGGTGTTTGACGTTGAAGGACTATAAGCCTTATTCCGTATGAATCATTGAAAATTATAACATCATGAATGTACTGTTGAAGAATTTAAAAGACTTTTAGGAGATATTAGTAGAAAAGTAAAAGTTCCCCGGGCAACGCCGGGTATTACTGGTAGTATATAATAAGACAAATGTTATATCCTGTTATAAACGTTAAAGCGTAACTCATAGCAACGAACTGAAAAATATCTGCTGTGGCCATTACATGACTTTCTTATACTACCGCGCTTACAGATCACTCTCTATCCCCCTTCTCATTATTTCCTACTGGCATTACTGGGTATACGATTGTCTACTTTGAAGATAACGCTATACAATGAGACAAAATGAAATGATTTTGAGAAGGGGGGGGGGGGGGGGGAGAGAGAGAGAGAGAGAGAGAGAGAGAGAGAGAGAGAGAGAGAGAGAGAGAGAGAGAGAGAGATGTCAGCGTGGTTGGTATAAGAAAGTCATGTAATGGCCACAATACATATTTTATTTATTTTTTATAAATTTTCAGTATATGTTTGCATTTCTCAACTTACGAAGTCTTGCGATTGTCTATAGATGAAGGATTGATCTGAAGACTGACCGTTCACATTTAAAGGTCGTTTGGATTCTAGCCTATAGAAATGTCAGGGCAGGAGATCCCCGAGTTACATTCCTGCTCTCCTGTATCTCCCCATTATCCTTCAGGATACATCCCTTCTGCCCTTCCCACCTGGTGTTCCCTGGGGATTATATCAACGTTGTTCCACCTGCGTATTTCCCCTTTCTGTCGACCTTCTTCCCTCTTGTTCCTCCAAAAGTAAAAAAAAAAAGAAAAGTATTTACCCTTGTATAATTCATGGATTTACCCAACTCATTGTGTATTCAGATAGAATCTACACTAGATGGGGAATGGAGAGAATATTTGCCGACCAAGCAAGTCATTTCTTCAAGCCTCATCGTCGGTATTATTGTGAATTATAATAATAAAAAGCAGGAGCGCCTGCAGCTAGCGAAAAAGATGCGAAAAGTAATGTCATAACGGTCCCGGGCCGGGAGTTTCGAGGGGGGGTGGTTACTTGACCTAACTACATTTTACAAGATACAGATTATCCTTATGACCTAATCAAAAATATTTTCAAGTAATAGTTGTAGAGAATATAAAAATACATAATTTATATGAAATAACTTTTTTCACAGGTCGTCCGGTTTGCGAGATTCATGCCGAAAATCATGATGAAATGTAATTTTGAAAGACATATTTTTAGGCGTTCCCTTGATTTACCCGAAAAAGATTGATTAGTCCTATCCTAAAGATTTATTCTAACCAAAATTGTTCCTTATAAAATTTCCAATTGCTAATAAGTCCCCAGATTTGAGGTAGGATCAATACGACAAAAGTTATAGCCCCCCGAAGACCAAGCAAGTCATTTCTTCAAGCCTCATCGTCGGTATTATTGTGAATGATAATAATAATAATAATCAGGCGATAACTAGCGAAAAAGATGAGGCCTGAAGTGGTGTGATAACGGTCCCGGGCCGGGAGTGTCGAGCAGGGGGTGGTTTTTAGCCAGCGAAACCGGCATAACCCCAGAGTGCGGATCCTCGACAGTTATCCGGAGAAGAGCGACGAAAGAGCCTCTGGTAGTAGGCGATACGACCTTGTAGTTGACATGAGTCATAATAACTAACTAGTAATACATAAAACCAAGAGAAATAAAATAAATTAGTACATAAGTAATAAAATTGATATTATAATGAAGATATTAAACAGAAATTACATTCGACATTTCGATGTCTTTTTCCTTTATTTGACCAGCTCAATAAAATGTATGTTATACATGGTGGGGGTAACAGGGGAATTAGATTAGGGAATGTCTCTAAGTAGAGATACCCTTAACTATTTATATCAATATTATATTGAAAACATTCGCTAAAAGTCCTCAAATTAACATGTCCTCAAGAAGTCTAGATTTGAGACGTGTATTGGTGGGTTGTCTGATGTATGTGGTGGCTCCTGGAACAGTGGACAGCCTGTCGTGGTATTTACGGAATTTGGTGTGGATGAATTATTCTATTGAGGGGAATTCGAGGTCGCGGTATAATTGGGAGTTTCGAACAAACCAAGGTGAGTTCACATCCATTCTAAGGATTTTGTTCTGGAAAGTTGCGGAAGCAGATCCCCAAACTTCACTGCCATAAGTTAAGAGTGGCCGGAGAATGGATGTGTAGAGTAAGAGACAGTTTTCGAGCTTTAGACAAGATTTTCTGTTCATCATAGAGTAAAGCATGGAGTCAAGCGTAGGCTTCGGTTAGCTTCATGTGATGTGGAACTTCCAGGTTAGCCTTCTGTCAAGATGGAGTCCCAGGTACTTGACCGAGTCTTTACTGGAGTTCCAGTCTAGCTGCTTCATGTCCACTACCAGCTTAGGGGTCATTCATAAATTACGTAAGGCATTTAGGGGGAGGGGGTATAAGCTCTATATTACTAATTCTTACTATAGGGGAGGGGGGTAAAGAAATTGATCTTATGTAAGTTTTTGAATTTAAAATCTACTACTTTTGCGCTAAGAAATGCGCCATCTGTACTTACTTCTCAAATTCAGTATTGAATCCTACAGAAATCATATGGTCTCCGTACTTCTAAACATTTTTTTATTATATTGTCTCGCTGACTAGGGATTTCCCTATTGCTTGAATTTAGAAAAATAATTGTAATTTTAGTATCATTTATTTATTATACCTGACATGTCTAGATATTTACATCCACTATTATTTAAAGCTTGGGTACAAGCTGCTCAAACTGTCTTTTATTTTATCAATACGATAATTTCTTACAAAAATTTCTTATGAAGGGTTGGGGGGGGGGGGGGGGGGGGGAGGGGGGGGTAGTTGAAATCTTATGATATCTTACAATAGGGGGGAGGGGGAAGGGTCCAATTAGCTTTAAAAAAGCCTTACGTAATTTATGAATGGCCCCTTATTTGCATCGTGTGGTCTTCTTAACGTGAAAATCTTGGCCTCACACTTTTGTGCATTCAGTACATTTATTGAAGTACATTGACAGCTTGTTGAAAGTTCTTTGTGACTCGTTTTTAGCGGTCATAATATTCTCATCCTGGTAAAACACCGCAGTATCGTCAACATTCGACACTTAGAAGAGGTCTCACATGATTTAGAAATCCCTAAGATTTTTGAGATTTTGATTTTCAACTAAATTGTTAAATTGTGCTCTCTTCCAGAGAAAGAGAAAATTTGCTTTATTTATTCCGCTGAGGAAAAGTACTTTCACTTTGATGGCGATTTAACGACGATTTTATTAATATTTACTTTCTTCAAATAACCTCATGAAATATTTTTTATCAAGAAATGCCTTCTAACAGAAAAGTAGTAGCCTCCCCACAAAACTGTAGATCCGGTCACTGCAGATACCAGTATCCCAGACAGAGGCTGACTACCCCAGGATTCCATGGTTGAGTTAATACATTCAGGTCATCGGTAGAAGCTATTGTCAATAGATAGAGACTTCTCTTTGAATATTCAATCAGAGCTATTGTATTCTTATTATTCACGTCAGTCATCCTCAGGCACGTCACATCTATAAGCTAAACTTAAATACATTTCTTCAAACATTTTCCAAGAAATGGCAAGAGTTCAATATGGAATCATAAGATGAAAGGAATAGGAGTCATACAAATCATGTAATAATGGAAAATATGAATAGACAGAAACTGTATTGTTATGTATCAGGTCATCTCAATGTATGCAATGTAGTTCCCCAGACGGAATTCATCAACTAACTTTTCGCACCCGCACCAAAACAAGTCGACCATAATGGTTGACTTACGTAGGTCCTAAATACCAATAAATATTTTGTAGATAAACTATCACATCGGCAGTTATTAGGATTTTTGAATTGAGTTCCCTCCCCTGAACCCACTTCCCCTCAGCCGATATCGCTGAAAATTAATAAGCGTCGTCCTTATAGTAGTGAACGACCGAATCAGCCGAAACTCAGTTTTCGTGACTTTCATTCGTCGACTAACTTCGGATGAGTTCGTGGCTTATGAGTCGTATGTGGTTGCCATACGAATACTAAAATTAATTAGTAATCTAATAATAATATTACGGTTTTTTTTTTCTTTTGATTTCATAACTGTTTTTTTAAAATTAAGTAATTACTTGATAGTCGTAGAAATTATTGTAATCGTTGTTAAGACTGATAATTAGGTAATTCACCAAGTGTTAAATACAAGATCTCAGTAAAAAATAAATTAATCTTAAGAATATTGTGAACCCAATTAAAATAGGTACTTACTTAATTAAGGAGTCTGTACTTTATATCTAATCTAAGTGTTGATTTTTGACAAAGTTTACTTACTAGCAGGCCCCCCACATTATTCCCTGGGCCCCGTTGTTAAAAGTCATGATGGGCCCCCTCTTACTACCAAAAAAAGAAATTTTGGCCTTTTTTTACAATATACATTTTTTAACCTTTATTACAATTATTTTTCATCAAACACATTTAAACTAGTTTTAAGAGTTTAGACAGTGTTTAGATTGTCAACGTAAATTTATTTTAAATACAGAGGGCGGGCAGTGTTCTGCTTCTGCACACGCACTGTCAACAAGGTGTCACGTGTTGCTGTGTTCACGTCAGCGTGGTGGTTTTGTTACTCACAGCTGTTGTAGATTCAGACACGTTTTGTACGCAACGCACTGCATATCCAACATATATAAAATTTCGTTTTGATACATTCATTCTATCGGCAGTTATTACAGTTTTTATGTTAAGCCTCCACCCTAACCCTTTCCCTTTGGTCGATTTGGCTGAAAAACAATAGGTGTTGTCGTTACGAGGGTTCTTATCATCAATAATGGTTTTTTTTAAACTGTCTGATAATGAGACCAAATCAAAAAGCGGCTAGCATATTATGGAAAAAGTATTTTGTGATTCACTGGCAATGTACTTCCCCAGAACAAATTAATCAACTAACTGTTCACTCCACCTCCAAAACTGGGCGACCTTATACGCTAATATTCAACGATTGACTTACATAGGGCCTCCTAAATCCTCATACTAAACTTAGTGTAGATACATCGGCAGTTTGAATTGAGCCCCTTCCCCTGAACGCCCCCTTCCCTTGAAGCTGATATTGCTAAAATATGACTGGTTATGTCCTTATAGGGTTTTGACTTCAAATATGAAATTTCATGTCAATACATTCATTCTATCGGCAGTTATCGTGTTCACAGGCACACAGAAATTTATTTTTTCATAATTAGAGTCTCTAGAGGTCGGAAAACAGAAAATTCCTTTGAAAACCGCATCGCATTGTTGGCCGATTACATAACTTACCCTATACTTCGTATATCTGGCGAAGTAAACAGCGGCTAGCTTCCAACAACTTTGATTCAGGAATTTAATCGCGTTTAATCAAAGAATATTCAATTATCAAATTTTATTCAATTTTCAAATAATTAATTATTTATCATAGTACTTCAAACAAAGCCGTTCGCCGGCGAGAGCGCAAAGCTGATTTTAAGTCACTATACGACGAGAGCGCAATGATTTTATATACAGTAAAACCTCTTTAAGTCGAACCTCGATAAGTCGAAAACCTCCAAAACTCGAAAAAAAGTTTTGTTCCTTTCCCTTCAAGCCCCAAAACCTCCATTACTCGAAATCTCAACCCTCGATTAGTCGAAATAATCAGTGAGTCCCTACAAGCCATTTTGGTACATATTTTCCCTCTATAACTCGAAAAAATAAATTGGACCTCTGTATCTCGAAAATATCAATGTTTTATTTTACAACCATTACAGCTCGATTATTTGAAACTTATTACCTCTATAGCTCGAAGAAAAATAAGTTACCGACTTTAAGAATTTGCCGACAATGCACACCATTGTTTCTTATAAAACAATTTAGGAGTATACAATAAATAGGATTACCAATTCTAAGAAATGATAAAGAATATTATTAATGATTTCATTTGAACTTTAGCAAAGCAAGTCATTTGTTGCCGATTGAAAAATTGTCAAAAGTAGTTTGGTTCTACCGCAATACACATCAATTTTTACAACAGTTTACGAATAAAATTGTTAAAACATGAGTGCTGTGAAACGTAAACTGAAAACTTTGAGTCTCGCTGAAAAGTTAGAAGTGCTCGAAGCTGTGAAGAGCTGTCAAAAGAAGAAAGATGTTGCTGAACAATTTGGCCTACCAATGAGTACTCTGTCAACAATAATAAAAAATGAATCAGACATCATGAAAAAAATTCAAAACTGTCAAAATTTGTCCTGCAAAAGACGACGAATTGCAGAATTTCCCGGCTTGGAGGAGTTAAATGGTTTGAGCTGAGTCGGAACCAAAATACAAGTCGAATCAAAATCCGCCTAAGTCGAAATCCTCCATAAGTCGAAAACTCTATAACTCGAATTTTTTGGCGTCTCCCTTGATGTTCGACTTATAGAAGTTCTACTGTATTAGTTTTTTTTTTTTTTTTTTTCGTCTTCCTGCTCTGTATTCGCGTTGATACTCGCTGATTCTTTCTTTTTTCCGAATACTGGACCTATTCACTATAGGATTGAGTATATTTGCACTCATATTAATTTGTGATTCGATTTGATTTGATGGTAGCGGAGCCTTTGAAAACATTCCACAACAGCAACGTGTAATCAGTAGGCCTTTGCAGTGGCGGCCTTTGGGGCGGGCGAGACGGGCAACTTTAAAATAAATTAAAAACTTAATTAAAACCATTGCGCTCTCGACGTATAGAGGCTTCGCATTTATATATTTGTATTTTAATGAGCACAAACGTGAAAATCAGTTGAAACCTCGATCAAAAGGATTGTTGCAAGATTAGAATTTGTATTATACTTAAAATAGTATATATATATTATAATACTATTATAAAAGTACAGTTATGTAGTTATTATGAGTCATGCCCGGGTTTTACTACGAGGTCATATCGCCTACTTCCAGAGCGCTCTTTCGTCAATCTGGTGGACATGAGCCCGACTCTACTGTGGAAGTCCTAAATTTAGCCTTCATTCAGGCTCGGGACCATCGCTTAACGTCCCATCCGAAGGACGACGTGCTTAAGTTTATTTTACCTCCCAGATAAAATAAACTAAGGATCTCGGCCGGGTTTCGAACCCACAAATTTGAGCTCAGAAGGCAAGCACGCATACCACTGAGCTACCAGCGCCCTCTAAGGAAAGTAAAAGTAAAAATATGACCATGGATATTCGCATATACAATATAGGTTCTAACGAATAGCGAATAACGAGATACGAATATGTAGAAACATTCGGACTATTACTGAATATTTTTTGATGCTTGTGTGGAGTAGGTTTTAGAAGTAGATAGATGGGCAGGGGGGCCATTATGCGCGCAGAGCTCCCAACCTAGAGCTGTCCAGCAGTGACGTTTACATCAGACAAGGATCTTTTTATGAGATCAGGGTTGGTACTTATCATTAGGTTGGATAAGTGCGAAGTCTTCTAAGTAGGCTGGTCTGGACTTGGTTTGGAGGTCATTGCATCTCTTCACTACAGATCCGGCAACACTGCACCTCCAAGCTCTACGACTTAACATCAGAGAACTCTCCGACCTCCCCCCTCCCCCCCGCTACTGCCACCCCAGATGGATGTATATTTAAATAATACCACCACAGAGACACTTCATGACTACTTGAATATTATAAACAATAAGGTCAATTTGTAGAACCACAAAAATGGTGGGGGGAGAGATTATTTAAAATATGTGATGTGACCTTAACAGAACTTTTTTATACCAATCACGTTTTTACAGATGTGCCTCTCTACCCCTCCCCCTCTCAAATTCCTTTCATTCTGGTATTAATCTTTGTTTCATTTAACCTGATTGTTGAAAATGTAATAAGGAACATTTTTTGTAAGGACCAATCAGTCTACAAAAAAATGGGTTTCAAAACTACATTCTAATATGGTTTTTGGCATGTATTTCGCAAACCGAAAGGCCTCCAAAAAATTATATTCCATATAAAATGTGACTCTTAGTAATCTATACAACTTTTATTTGAAAAATCTTTTGATAAGGTCATAAATGTAAGCGGCATCTTGTAAAATGCACCAAGGCCCCTAAGTAAGGTGGTCTGGATTTCGACCAAAATCAAATCAGATCTAAATTAGCACATATGACATCTTCATCTCAAATTTCAAGTTCATTGCTACAATCGTTTCTAAGTTAGAGCAAAAATAATCAAAACCTAGTAATTCCGTTGAAAACTCGATTTCCGATTTTTGCACGATTACTAAAGGTTTAAGAAAGTAAAAAACCGATAAATCCTGAACGCTTGTTCTTATTTTGTTCAAACTTTGGACATAAATCGTTCTTGTAAAATGAATCAAGTTGTAAACAAGAAAATCGGACCAACGCAAGAGGGGAAGAAGGAAGGCTGGATTTTTAAAACGATCATTTTGGGTTAAACGTTTGACTTTGTCATTTTCGACCAGAAACAGATTATGTAGATTGTTTTCTATCATTTAGGCTGTTTTTATTAGACGCCAAGTTATGCCGTTCAAAATAGTTTCCATTTTTATTAGACGAAATAGTTTAGCATCCATAAACGAACAGATACGGTTTGGGGTTCTACGTATGAGGATGATACCAATTAAAACCAACCTCGTTTTTACAGATCACTCCCTCCCCATTACTCTCTCAAATGCAATTCATCCTGGCATAACTGCTAAAAAAGTCACTCTCAAAATTAAGCTGTACAATAATACAGATAACAGCTTATGCCAACACTATACTTAGTAAAAACGTGATGGATATAAGAGAGTCCTGATATGGCCATACTTATATCTATGGTCACAGGGAATAAGTTGTTAAGTCGTAAAATGGCCAAAATGAGTTAAGTGTACTGTGATCATCTCCCAAACCATCTGCACTATGAAGAAGTTGGGAGCTCAGGACTCTAATACTTTCAGAATTATAAAGATGTGGGTTTCTTGGTATCTCGTAAAATTGTGTATGTTCTCGGTTAAATCAACTTAATCTACTTCCTTGAGGAATCATTCACGAGTTAACTGCATTTAACCATTTATTCCAAGTGAAGAGGGTGTTTTCGGTTAAATCAACTTGCTCAACTTTAGAGAGGCATCATTCAAGAGTATTTCAAAAAGTATGGGTAATAATTAGGTAAGTATATATAAAAATTAGCTAAGTGAGGTCAATAATTAGGTAAGTAATGGGGAATGATTAGGTAACTAAGGGATAATCCAAGAAAGAATTAACAATATTCATTTTCATTCACTCCTATAGATTTAGAAGGTATATGATTAATAATGATGCAAACACAATTTATTTATATGAGGGCGCCGGTAGCTCAGTGGTATGCGTGCTTCTGAGGTCAAGAACGTGGGTTCGAAACCCGACCGAGGCCCTTAGTTTATTTTATCTGGGAGGTAAAATAAACTTAAGCACGCCGTCCTTCGGATGGGACGTTAAGCGATGGTCTCGAGCTTGTACAATGTCAGGTACTCGTTAAAGACCCCTGCCCTAGATGAATAAAAATTTAGGGTAGGCAAAATTTAGGACTCCCACAATAGAGTCGGGCTCATGTCCACCAAAGTGACGAAAGAGCGCTCTGGTAGTAGGCGATATGACCTCGTTGTTAAAGCCCGGGCATGAGTCATAAAACCTAACCTAACCTAACCTAATTTATTTATTCCAAAAACTAGATTTACACGATGAATGCAAAAGTAAAAAAGTGCTGCCCTGAAAAGTTACGAATTTAGACTTACCAATTTATTCCCTGGGACCACAGATATATACTATATTCCTATTTGTTCAGCTTAGACACCAACTGATAAAGACTAGATGTGTGGGAAGCCGGTACAGTCCCACATAGTATTTTCTATATAATCCTAGAGTATGTTATATATAGAAGAGCCACATATAGTATTATAGTATGTGTGTGAGAGAGAGAGGCCGAGCTATATTGATTGTACCCTCAGCTACTAACTACCCTGAAAACATCCACCCGGCTCTCGTATCTTTAGGCTTTCAACCCTTCTCTACTGTGTTTGGCACAGTTGCCTAGTTGACATATGAAGGGGCACTTTTTGTTCCAACACTATCGAGAAAATTGATAATGTTATTTATATTTTTATTTCCTCAGCTGTACGAAGTATAAGGGAGATTATGTAATCGGTGAAAATTTTAATGTTAAATTTGAGGGCGCCGGTAGCTCAGTGGTATGCGTGCTTGACTTCTGAGCTCAAGGTCGTAGGTTCGTAGCCCGACCGAGGCCCTTAGTTTATTTTATCTGGGAGGTAAAATAAACTTAAGCACGCCGTCCTTCGGATGGGACGTTAAGCGATGGTCCCGAGCCTGTACGATGTCAGGTACTCGTTAAAGACCCCTACCCTAGATGAATAAAAATTTAGGACTCCCACATTAGAGTCGGGCTCATGTCCACCAGAGTGACGAAAGAGCGCTCTGGTAGTAGGCGATATGACCTCGTAGTTAAAGCCCGGGCATGTCATAAAACCTAACCTAACCTATGTTAAATTTTCGCCCCCCTGATTTCAAAAATGAAACAAATAAAACATTTGTCTGGACATGTGTGTGTATGAAATGAAAAGAAATTTTATTATTCTGGGACCGAGGTCCCCTAAGAATAAATACATACAGAGTAAAGAAAATTAAACAATGAAATATAGTATCAATACAAAGAAATAAAAAGATAGGTAAATTAAAATTAGTGCTACATTGGAGAAAAACTATACAATTAAAAAAATAGATAAACAAAAGATTAACAGGTTAGGTTTTATGACTCATGCCCGGGCTTTAACTACGAGGTCTTCTCGCCTAGAGGACCCTATGCATGTCAACTACGGACTTTCAGCACAAACGGTACTTTGATTCTGGGAAGAGAGCACCAACTTATTCGATAATTTCATGGCGGGGAAAAAAATTCCCAGTGATTCACCGACGCTTTTTTTTTATATAAAAGGGAAAGTGACCTGTTAAAAAGTGGTTGGTATAACAAAATCATGTTTTTGCCACATCACATATATTTCTTCGTTCCATATTTTAAAAATCATTGCTACAATTATTACAACAACATTATTTAGAAATATTTACTACGGAAATTTATTGTAAATTATTTGAAGTGTGTTCGCATTGGTCCTATTTCAAATCTGCGAAGACAGGAGTGAATGGAAATTTAATAAGAAACATTTTTGGAATCTAACAATTTTTCGATAGGTCTGACCATTTTTGGGTATATCAATCATACGTCTAAAAAAAAAAACTGGTTTCAAAACGACATTTTAGTAGGTAAGTTATTCGGCATGTATCTCGCAAACCGCGAGACCTTCAAAAACTCGTATTCCATTTAATATATTAAAACTTACTTCAAATGAAAGTTATATATATAAATTGGTAAGTCTAAATTCGTAACTTTTCAGGTCAGCACTTTTTTACTTTTGCATTAATCGTGTAAATCCAGTTATTGGAATAAATCAATTATGTTATATCATACACCTTCTAAATCTATAGGAGGGAATGAAAATGAATATTGTTAATCCTTTCTTGGATTTTTCCATAGTTATCTAATTATTGACCACACTTAACTAATTTTAAAATACACTTAGCTAATTATTAACCATACTTTTTGAAATACTCGTGAATGATACCTCACTAAAATTGAGCAAGTTGATTTAACCGAAAACATCCTCTTCACTTGGAATAGTCTGCCATAGAGAATAAATGCTCAAATGCAGTTATCTCGTGGATGATTCTTCAAAGAAGTAGATTAAATTGATTTAACCGAGAACATACACAATTTTACGAGATACCAAGAAACCCACATCTTTATAATTCCGAAATTATTAGAGTCCTGAGCTCCCAACTTCTTCACAGTGCGCAGATGACTTGGGAGATGATCACAGTACACTTAACTCATTTTGGCCATTTTACCACTTAACAACTTATTCTCTGTGACCAATAGATATATGTATGTAGCTATATTAAAACTCGATTTCGTGCCGATTCCGGCCAATCAGGTTAATCAGATCTAAGTTAGTGCATGTGACATCTTCATAACAAATTTCAACTTCATTGCTACAATCATATCTAAGTTAGAGCACTCATTGCAAAAATACTTCCCCAGCTGTACGAAGTATAGCGGAAGTTATGTAATCGGTCACAAAAACCATTGGTTTCCAACCTACTGATTCAATGAAAAGAAAAGTGTGGGTGTGAACACAATAACTCCCAACAGTAAGAATATATTTGAATCCGGACTGTACATGAACATTCCGGGGTAAAGTACCAGTAAGAAATCGTGGACCTATGGAGTTCTAAAGGACCAAGTCTTCCTATTTCAAAAAGAGGAGGAGTGGACTAAACGACAAACCTTCCGTCACCCCTGACCAGTTTCATTCTTGATAGCCAATCATTCACCAACTCTCGAGTTACTGGACCAATCAAACACTCCGGGCGACACAACCACTTACCCGGATCACCAATTGTACTTCCCCAGCTCATTCTGACCTCCTCATTCCAAACTGAAAAAATATATGAGGATTCAGAAGCCACTACGTAAGTCAAATATTGAGTTTTAGCACCAACGGTCAAAATAATCACTTCTCACTACATCAGCCATCTCTTCATATGAATCAATTTTCAGTGAAATGGCTGAAGAGGAGGGGGATGTAATCGGTCAAAATTTCGATGTCGAGTTTTCAACAGAATTTCATGTTTTCCGACATCCAGATTCCAAATATGAAAGAAAAACTGTGTGTGTGAACATGATAACCCCGATAGAATGAATGTATAGACATGAAATTTCATATGTGTGACTAGAACCCCATAAGGACGACCCTATCGATTTTCATAACTCAAAAATCTAATAACAGCCGTTGTAATGAATGTATAGACACAAAATTCCATAACCCCATATGGACAACTATTAATTTTCCGTGGTATCCGCTAAAGAGAAGAGGGGGCTCAACTCTAAAAACCCAATAACTGTAATGAATGTATCATTACACAATCTATGAGGAATCAGAAGCCATTACGTAAATCAAATATTGAGTTTTAGTACAAACGGTCGATTGGCTTTGGAGAAAGAGCGAAAACGTAATCAATTACATTTTACGGGAGAAGTACATAGCCGATTCACCGACAACTTTTTTTTTTTATTGAAATTTATTTTTTGAGACGTTTCCAGGAATTATCCGCCATTTATTTTTTTTACTTTTACTTAATTTACCTACTATAGATATACGAAGGAATAAAATTTCGGTCCCTTCGATGAAGCAGTATTAGCAGGTTAGTTTACCGGAGTAACATTAAGCTACTTAGTAACTTCAAACAGGTTAGTAACTCTCGTAAGAACTTTAAAACGATGTTCTACTCAATTTTCGAATAAAAACTCGACACGTATATAAGCAGCCCATTGAGCTCAGGATCGCGGGTTCGAAACCCGGCCAGATTATCTGGGAGCTAAAATAAACTTAAGCATGCCGTCCTTCGGATGATACGTTAAGCAATGGTCCCGTCCTATACGTCAGATATTTGTTAAATACCCCTACCCCAGGTGAATAAAAGTTTAATGTAGGCAAAATTTAGAACTCCGGTAGAGTCTCATGTTCATCAGCGTGACGAAAGAGCACTCTGGTAGAAGGCGATATGACCTTGTAGTGAAAGCCCGGGCATAGATAACTAATCAATCCACATAAAAAAAAAGGTTGAAAATTTGATTTGCTACATTTTTGATTGTATGCATTAACCTCGAAAAGCCAACCGTTCACGAGCTATTTTGAATTTCGCCCGGGCGCCATTAAAGTCCGCTCCTACGATATAATATTTATGATGAAGCCACCCCCCTAGTCCCTTTCTTCTCTTTGGTCGATTTGGCTAAGTCAATAGATCAATAGAGGGTTCTGGATTCACCTATGAAATGTCAAGTCGATACATTAATTCTATGGGAAGTTTTCGTGTTCACAGGCCCAGAAACACACAGACAGATTTTTTTTTTTTTTCATAGTTGGAATCTGTAGGTCAAAAAACATAAAATTCCGTTGAAAATTCCGCATCGAATTTTTGACTGATTCGACTTTGTATAGCTGGAGAAGAAAAATTCGAAAGCCATATTAGTAGTGCTTACAATTCTGTGACCATAAATTCATTACATCGGCAGTTATTAGGGTTCTGTGTGTCTAACCCCTTCCTCTCATCCACCCCCCCACCCCACATCCCTTCGACCGATTTCGCATCTTATGGGGTTCTGCATACACATAAAATATTTCGTGTCGATAAAAACCGAAAGACAGGATTTTTTTTTTTTTTTTGGAATTCAGGTGGTCGGAAACATGATATTCCGCCGAAACTCAGACATCGAATTTCTGACAGATTATATAACTTCTTCTATACTATTGCCAGGGAAGTAAAAACCCATAAATTATATTTTCTTATAACTCAACGAAGACGGGATATTTCATATTATTGGAAAATTTAATAAAAATCCACCCAATAACTTTCAAACTGAGGGGATAAAATAAAAAAAAAAGTAATTCGTTTAGGGACAAATATAATCGACCTTCGGGACAAAGAAGTGAAGTTTTTTCAAATTATGGAAAAATTGACTTCAAAAGAAAGGGATTTTCGGCTAATTTACGACTTAATTTAGTTTCAAAAGTAAAGAAGGTTGGTTTTATTACAATTTCAAAATTTCTTGAAATTAAAAGCATCTCATCCTTACGGGTCATATTTTCACACAATTTAACAACGTTTAGTGACATTTATTTGCTCGCTATGCTTGGAGAGTTTGGTTGCTTTTTTGTTGAATGCTATTAATAAATTTTCAAATAATAATAATAATTGGACAACATTACTTCCCGAGTAGTATAGGGGAAGTTATGAAATAGGTTCAAAGTTTTCAAAGGAATTTCATATTTTCCAACCTCTAGGTTCCAAATATGGAAAAAAAAAATGTGAACACGATAACTCCCGATAGAATGAATGTAACAATACAAAATTTTACATGTGTATCCAAACCATTTTCAGCCAAATTGGCCAAAGGAAAGAGGTAGGGCTTAACAAAAAAGATCTAATAACGGCCAATGTAATGAACACGAGGTGTGTTCAAGAAGTAACGAGAAGTTTGTAATTTCGCGGGTTGCATTACGTCCCCTGACGTGGAAGCGAATTGTCTAGGGGATCGGATAGTCTAGGTGGAGTAGAATGGAGTTCTGTGAAAGAACCTGGACAAGGTGGGAAAGAAGAAGCCGAGAAGAGGGAAGAACCGACAAAGAAGTGTGTCCTTGAAGAGGCAGGCGGGAGCTGGGAGACTCTCTGGTGTCCACCGGAGCACAACCAGACAAAACAACCATCCTGACGTGGTTCAGATCTCTCGTCTCCAGTCATAGCTCCCATCCTACGACCAACTTTCATAACGATTGTCTCTAGATCACTTTTGGGTAAACTACGGCTCGCGGAAGAATTCGAAAATATGCTAAACTTTGGAGACAATTTGGCCATTCGTTGTACAGAGTAAAAGAGATCGAGCGAACTAAGAAGATGCCTTAAAGTTATCTGCAGTTAGGTTAGTTGGTTATTTATTGTGACTCATGCCCGGGCTTTAATGCGAGGTCATATCGCCTACTACCAGAGACCTTATATCGCTTTGGTGGACATAAGCCCGACTGTAACTATGGGAGTCCTAAATTTTGCCTACCCTAAATTTTTATTCACCTAGGATATGGGTATTACCGTGCTCAAGGTTTTTTCAACTCGCAGATAAGGTATCCATAAACTATGTTATAATAAATACACATACATTATACATATGTATAATAAAGAGGGCGCTCAGAGGTATGTGCTTGTCTTCTGAGCTCAAAATCTCGGGTTCAAAACCTTCAGCCAGCCGTCCTTCGGATGGAAGGTTAAGCGATGGTCCCGAGCCTGTACGATGTCGCGTACTCGTTAAAGACTCCTACCCTAGGTGAATAAACCGGAGTAGAAAAAATTTAGCTCTCTCACAGTAGAATAGGGTTCATGTCCAGTAGTGTAATAGCGCTCTGGTAGTAGGTAATATGACCTCATAGTTAAAGCCCGGCCATGAATCATAATAACTAACTCACTAACTATATTTTTTTAAATAAAAACAAGTTAATATATTGAAACATTTATGTATGAATTGGAGACCATAATGGATAAGTATTCATTGAATTTATTATTTATTTAGAAAAAAATTCTAATGCATAAATTTTTCAGAATATAATCAATCATATTGTACTTCCTTACTATGATTGGTAACTTGTCTCATAAGTAAGTTATATCAAACGTATCCTATGATGCAAAGTAATGAATTCTATGCAAAAATAGGATAAAAACACACATATCATTGCACCGCAGCCCTTAGTACATTTTATCTAGAGGGAAAAAAAAATTCAAGTACGTCGTTCTTCGGATAGGATGTTAAGCGATGGTCTCGAGTCAGTACGATGTCAGGTACTCGTTAAAGACCCCCTAGATAAATAAAAATTTAGGGTAGTCAAAATTTAGAACTCGCATAGTAGAGTCGGGCTCATGTCCACGAGAGTGACGAAACAGCGCTCTGGTAGACGATGTGACCTCGTGGTTAAAAGCCAGGGCATAATAACTAACTATACGAAGTATAGGGGAATTTTTGTAATTGGTGAAAAATGTTTCAACGGAATTTCATGTTTTCCGACCTCTATATTCCGAAATCGAATTTCTGTCTGTCTGTGAACACGATAAATTCCGATAGAATGAATGTATCAACACAAAATTTTATATGTGAATCCAGAACCCTCTAATGACGAGTATTTCAGCCAAATCGACCAAAGGGGAGGGGGGATTAGGGTGAAGGCTTAACATAAAAACTCTAATAACTGCGAAATGAATGAATCAATACGAAATTTAATGTGTGAGCACAACCCCATAGAACAACACCTATCGATTTTCAGTCAAATAGGCCGAAGGGAAGGGGGGATAATGGGGGAGGCTTAACTCAAAATTTGGACCTCCCATAGTAGAGTCGGGCTTATGTCCGTCAGAATAACGAAACAGCCTCTTTTAGGCGATGTGACCTCGTAATTAAAGCCCGGGCTTGAGTCACAATAACTAACCAACCCTAGGGCACTTGCAACTCCATTCAAGTTAGAAAACAGTTTCTTAATACAATTTGAAAGTAGAATACATTTTTTTGGGGGATGGTGCAGACAAAACAAAGATAACATAATCATTCGCAAAAAAAAATCATTTGACTGTGAAAATTAATAATATAATAATCAGGTTATGAGTGGACGCAGGTGATTACATAAAATCATGTTAACAGTCATTATGTCAGTTTTGGCTCAAGGCTGTATCTGTTAAGATTATTCAAATATACACAGACAACATTGACAGTGTTTATCAACAATAACTAAAGATCATTGGCATAATGACCCAAATGTTTCTAAATTAAAGATCAACATTTCTGTAGACGCCCCCGCCCCTTCCTGCCTATGCCTCTGAGATTCCGATATAAATTACACTAAAACAGTTAAAACGAACATACTGAAACAGATACCTCTGGATCTACGTTCCCGTTAAAGAAAGTAGAGTTTGTATGTTTCACGCTTCACCGGTAGAATGCAGTGATGTATAAAGTTCATATTATTCAATTAAAATTGTTCAGTATTGAATAACTGAATATTCTTAATTATTAAAAAATGGTAAGACTGAAAGCATTTTTATTCAATTCCGTCGGTGAATCACTGGCAATGTACTTCTCCAGAACGCATTAATCATTTAACTTTTCGCTCCCCCTCCAAAACCAGTCGACCGTTAGCGCTAATATTCAATAGTTGACTTACATAGGGGTTCCTAAATCTTCATACTAAATTTTGTGTCGATAAGTTCTTCACATCGGCAGTTATTGGGATTTTTTAAATAACACCCCTATACCCAACCTTCCCTTCAGCCGATATCACTGAAATTTGACAGGTTATGTCCTCATTGAGTTTTGACTTTAAATATAAAATATCATGTCGATTCATCCATCACATCGGCAGTTATTGCGGTTTTTGAGTTGAACCTCCTCTTATCCCCCTCTACCGATTCCGCTGAAAATTAATAAGTGTCGTCCTTATGGGGTTTTGAATTCATATAAAAATTTTTGTGTCGATACATTCCCTACAACGGCAGTTATTAACTTATTTAAGTTAAGCCTCTCCCCTAATCCCCCCTTCCCTTCGGCCAATTTGGCTGAAAATCGATAGGTGTTGTCCTATGGGGTTGTGCTCATACATAAAATTTCGTATTGATTCATTCATTCTTGCGGCAGTTAAGAGTATTTATCTTAAGCCTTCCTCTAATCCCCCTTCTCTTTAGTCGATTTAGCTGAAAAACTCGTCGTTAGAGGGTTCTGGATTCACATATAAAATTTCGTGACAGACACAGAAATTCGATTTTGGAATATAGAGTTCGGAAAACATGAAATTTAGTTGAGAACTCCGCATCGAAATTTTCACCAATCACAAAAATTCCTCTATACTTCGTATAGTTAGTTATTATGACTCATGTCCGGGCTTTTCACTACGAGTTCATATCGCCTACTACAAGAGCGCTCTTTCGTCACTCCTCTGTTGGACATGAGCCGACTCTATTGTGGGAGTCCTAAATTTTTCCTACACTAAATTTTTATTCAGTTAGGGCAAGGGTCTTTAATGAGCATGACATGTGTACAGGCTCGGAATCATCGCATAACGTCCCATCCGAAGGACGGCGTGCTTAAGTTTATTTTATCTCCCAGATAAACTAAGACCCTCGGCCGGGTTTTGAACCCACGATCTTCAGCTCAGACTGCAAGCAGGCATACCACTGAGCTACGGGCGGGGGAAGTAAACGAATAATCTGACTATATTAAACTAGAATAGCTCTATTTCTTTCAAGTTTTATGTTCCATCAAGACAATTGTTGTCAGCGATGGCAGAAAAACCTGAAGTTGGGTTGCCAAACGTTTCTATAGTCATAGGCAATTGCAGAAATATACCGACTCCTTAATTCTTATTAACCCACACTGTGAGTTCAAACTTTAACCTATCGGCAGTTAGGCAGCGAAGCTCATCATCATACCACAGACTTGGTTCAGCAATATTTGGCTACAAAATGGTTAATCAACGTGATATGATAAAAGAGATGAGCCAGCCGTTAACAAACATATCAGAGTCGACTTCAACACAATTTCATAGGTTAATGTCACTGTGGCGGTCTAGTTTAGTTGTCTCCAAATCAGTTTAATAAGATACTGTCATAATGGCAGGCAGTCTAGTTTAGTCGTCTTCACAGACGGTTCATAAGGTGCTGTCACTGTACCAGTCTGGTTTAGTAGTCAGTTCATGGCTGTAAATTGATAAGAGTTGTTGGTTGGAAGTACTTCTTCGAAGACATCCATATGGAACTCTTGTGCGATGGCAGTCCTTGTTAAACTAGGTTAGAGTTAATGTATGGAAGGGGCTCACCTACTGAAGAGAGGATGCCAGAGGTGTGGTGGCGGCGTGGGAGGCGGGAGGACATGGGATGTCATCCTCAGCTTGGGATCGAGGAGCTCCTTGTCGCGGACCTTCAGCTTGGGCTTGGAGGGCGGGCGGGAGGTGTGCGGGCGCGGCCAAGAAGGGGGATAGTGATGGCTAGGCTGTTGGGGGTACATGTAGTGAGGGTAGAGCATGGCCATCAGCTCCTGGCTCTGCTTAGCCTCCAGCCCACTCAGGTAGGGGAGCCACAGCATCTGGTTGAGGGCGTTGGCCGCCTCCATCTTGTCCTGGAGCACTGCCTCCTGGTACAGCCGCAGCTCCTCCTCCTTCCCAGATTTCTGCAGGATACTCTGCAGATGGGCCAGAGACACCACCATCAGGTCAGGTTCAACCTTAGGATAGTGGAGGTGCTGCTTCTGGGCAAGGAGCTTGGGTATCTCTTTGGCTGGGTTGGCGATGAGTGCGGGTAGCCTGGCCCGCGGTACCAGCAGTGGGTCTGGCACCATCAGGTCTGGGTCTGACAAAACTTCCTTCAGCTGGTCCAAAGGCTTCCTCATCTTCTTCTCCTCCACTGGCGATGGCACAACTTTTTCCTTCTTAGGTTTTCCCAGATTGAGGGGTTCCTCCTGGACGGGCATGCTGAAGGCTGCAGGACGCTCAGAAGGACACGGCTGCAGAGCAGGTTTAGCATCCACCAGCGGCTTGGAGTGACTGATGGTGGTCCCCGCTGGGAGCCGCCACAGGATGTCCAAGCTCTCCAGATCTGGACAAGGCTTCATCGGCTCTTTCTTCGGATGTATTACAAGGTTCATAGGTTCTGGAGATGGGTCCTTCTTGATCTCATGGATTGGCATGTAGCCCTTCACCTTCACTTCTTCCTTCGCCACCCTGGTGGGAGGACTAGGAACAAACTCGTATATATCACCAAGCACTTTCGTTTCTTCTGCTACCTCCTCTTTTAGCCGCTCCACAAAGCACATGTCCGCCAGTTCGTTCATAAGACTCACACAATTCTCCTGATGTTCTTCATTTACAATCTTCTCGTCAGTCTTTTCCACAGCCTCCACCTTTTCTTGATCGACATTTTTACAATACTCCAGACATTGATCTTGGCAGTCTACTTCGTTGTTATGATTTTCGTCCACATTCGCCTCAGAACAACAATTCTCTTCCTTACACTCAACCGAAGAGGACCGTTCTTCTTTTACGACCGTTTCCTCATCAGAAGAGTCCAGATTGATTACATCTGTGAGGGGACGTATTTCCTGAACCTCTTCAATGTCATCATCTTCAACTTCTTCCAAATGTTTTTCTAATTCGGATTCATCTACAGTTTTTTCTTCTACAAGCTTCGCTCGTTCATCAGGTGCAGGAGATGGTTCTTCAACCTTAGGAGGTGCAGGCGAGAGACACATTCGCGCCGTACGAGGAATGGCAACCCATCCTCCTGGAGTTTTGGTCAGTCTTATCCTATTCCTCTTGTCATAGTCTTCGCAAAGAACCTCTACGATCTTTGTATGGTCCTGTTTGACCCATAAAAAAATAGGGTTTACCCTGGGGGAGGGAGGGTCATCGTCACGCTTCTTCTTCTTCTTTTTCTTCTTATGCCTCCTGGAGGGGGAGGAGGAGGTGGAGTCAGTTGAACAGGATCGTTTCCTCTTCTCGCGATGTCGCCGCTTCTTGCGATCCCGCGAGGTTGGCCCCGGGCTGGGGCTGGGGTCGGGCTCCCTGTCTTCCCCCTGAAGAGGGGGCGACTGGTTCCCTTTGGAACACATCACGGTTCACTGCACATAGCACACTCGGCACGGAGCACTAGCACAAAACGCACGATACACTACCACCACAGATCAGCTGTGCACTGCCGGCACGACTTGCCGGCGGAGTCTCCCCCCCTACCACTCCTGTTAGGGGGGGGGCGCCACGCCCTTCCACCCCCTCCACATTCCTCTCCGTTCACTCCTCTACTCTCGACACTTCCCAAAGCCCCTTCCTGCCCCTACCTGGAAGTACATCGAGACGAGGAAGCTAGCGTACTACGGTCTACATCAAGGAGCAAACTTTTTGAGTTGCGGGCCAGATAGAAAAATTCAAATGGACAAATTAGTTTAATAGAAAATAATGTCATTAACAAGTTTAATGATCATGAAGCACATATTTCATGTTTATGGCTGATTCACTCAGAACACATTGATGTACAACAAAATAAAGTTAATACTTTTAGTAAAGGACCGATAAAATGCCCCAAAAATATAATTTAAAAAATATAGGTATATTTTGAGAGGATAATCGATAGTTTTGGTTTTGTTTAGACAGACGAAAGAGAAACGAAGAAAAATTACATTTTTCACGATATCCACCTCAATAAAAGAGATTGATACAAGATTTAGTATGAGAACTAAGTAGTAACTAGTAACTTCTAACAGGGGGGCTGCTCTATAGATAGGACTGCAATGTATGTGAGGGAGTCGTGGGACAACACTTCGAGAAAGAGAACGTTAGAAAAAGCGGGAGAAATAAGTATACTTGGGACATAGGCAAACTACGGGACAGGTCCTGTAAAACCGGGACCTATGGCAGCCCTATCTACAATATATAGGACTCAATAAATCTATGAATAATGTACTTCCCCAGCTGAATAGGAGAAGTTATAAGATCGATCAGAAAATCTAGTAGGTACTCTCGATAGATCCACATAAAGACCCATTGATTTCAGCTAAGAAAGGAATCCCTCCTTATTCTTATAACGAGCTTAACCAAAAATCTCTAAAAACTGCCGATGAAATGAATGTATCGACATGAAACATTTGAACAAATCCACATAAAGACTTATTAATTTGCAGCGAAATTGGCAGAAGGGAATTGGGTATCAGAAGATATAATGAATGTTATTATTAAGTCTATATTTATTTACAAATAAACTACACATATACAAATACAGTGTAAACTCTATATAGCGACACTTAAGGGTCTGCGCATTTTATGGCGTTATTGAGAGTTGTCTTTAAATGAAGAGAAGAAAAATCAATACATATTACATTACATTTAATAGTATTTTACTATTATAATATGTATTTACTAATAAAGTATAAAATTTACAAACAACAAACATTAATATTGATACAAATAACAACGCTTATTGCGTATAGTCTGTTATCTTCGTCTGACGTTTTTTGCTGCTCCAGTATTTTAGTTGTATTTTCTTATGTATTTTATTCATATCTTGGGATACTGTGGGATCAACTTGGTTATACAAAAAGTATTTTTCTAATAATTTCGCTGCATCGAGTGCTTGTTTAATTCTTGGTGGAGGCTCAGCATCATCCGTCTCATCTTCTTCATCCCCTTATTGTTGTTCCTCAGTCTTTCTCACCGAACCCAGAATTTCTTCATCTGTAAGTGAAGCTGTTGTAGCCAGGCTGTCGAACGAATTTCTTAGAATCTTCGGTACGACAGTCGAGGTAATACGTGCTAGACAATAAAGCAACAAAATAACAAACAAAAGAACGTACACAGCTGCAGTTCTTATTAATTTCGGCAAATTGAAAGTACTGTTTATTGCTTAGTAATGACGTATTGTTGTCGTTATTTAGAGTGGGTGTGATGCTACATAGAGTGTATCATTGTATTGACAACAAGGTAAACCAACCAGATTCAAGTAGTTTCGATGTTTTAGGGAGTTTGTCGTTGAATCGAGTGGCGTCAAATAGAGTTTACACTGTAATTTCAAAATAAAAAATCTTATACCAAAGATGACCTCTTAGTCAGATGACCTTCAGAGTGTAGTCGTCATAATTTACAAATGATTAAGAAAAGATTAATAAATAGTAAGTAATAATATAATTAAATAGTAATAATTAATATTATATATAATAATAGGAATAATAGAATAGAATTAGATGACAATAATGATTTAAATTGTATTCTGGTTAAACTATGATATTTTTAGCTCTTCTACAATAATTAGCAAGAGAGGTCCAACATTGTCCAAGTTCCTCATCAATGAATGTATCAACATATATTTTTAGCCAAAACATGGGTAGTACATCGCCAATTTTTTTTTTTATTTGAAATTTCTGATTTTGATATATTTGGAGTGTTTAGTCAAAAATCCAAATATCAGTAGACACATTTCATTGATTCTAACTTTATTTTAAATCACTTTAATTTAACTTAATGATTATTATTATGATTATCTGACTTATACTGATTGGACCAAAAAAAAAGTCGATTTTTTTTTTCACCTGCTCGTTGACTTATCTCATTTTGACCAATTTTGGATTTAAACTCTATTTACCAAACACTCCAGACATGATAAATTCTGTTTACCCATTCTCTCTACACTCCAGTAGAATGCTCATCTTCTGAAAGGTCTGCTGTTGGTCGTGATTGCTACCTGAAGCCTTCTGTATCACTTAACCCATGGATCACAGGTCATCAAGTCCCGAGATTACTGTTATTAAGGCATCTCTCATCTGATAAAACGGTTAGTCCCCGAGCTCTTAGGTAACTACTGATGTTAACTGTTCTTATTCGATTGGGCCTGTTCCAATATTCACCTATGAGGCCATCAATGATGCATCTCACTAAATGTCAAATTTCAAAGACAAATAGTTATTGTGACTCATGCCCCGCACCACAAAGAAAAACTGTTTAAAAATGTTAAATGATAAATTTGAATTGAAATAATGATTTTTGCATCAGTCTACACATAGAAAACTGCTGACGCCAAAGGACACTGAAATGGACAGTGTGTGACGTGTTGACTGAACTCAGTAAGGTTGACATGGAAATGTGCGAGTGAGTAGAGAAAACCAAATTTAAAATAGATTTAAGAAAATTTACATAGCGACGTCATAAGGTGGTTCATTTTTATTTAATATATATTTTTTTTAAATTGTAATTAAAGAAAGAGGAATAACAATTTAAAAAAATGATTAGTAAGAATAAATATATTTAATTTAACATCCCCACAAGGGATATGCCAAATTGTAATTAAAAAAATGATAGTTAATAAATAAAAAGAATAATTGGTAATCAGAGTTGACTGATTATAATTTTTTCTGTATAATAATTAATACTTACGTTTATTTTACCAACCTTGAAAAAAATTATGAAGTTTAAATAAAAAAAATTGAAGTTATTAGACGAAACATTCTTACAATTTGGTAATTCTAATTTTTACTGTAAATAGAAATAACTTAGACTCGTTCTAATTAACTTTCCATTTCTTCCGTACTTTATTCTAAATTTTAATATCCCCGCCACTATTGATAGACTATCGATAATATCAACTATCGATATTTTCCCCGCCCTACGATCGTTCATCATGTTGAAGCCAACAAGATCTGAGCGATACCATCTGAGAGCCGTGTAGTGGTCATACCACGTTTCGAACTATTGCATTCAGCATTTCATACGTGATACAGTTAGTGGGATACGACGCATTCCATTGGGTCAACAACACACGTGATCCTACTGCGTGCATATCCTGCGCAGAGTGTTGTATGATTCAAATGGGACACAAATCACCTGTGATGTATAAAAATAATACACACATTAAATTATTAATAATAAAAAAAAAATTAATTATTTTTATTTTTCTATAAAAAGAAACTGAATTAGTAAATAAATAATAAGAAACTATTTCTTTTAAAACAAATGCCAGTAAAAAACAAGACACGGTCATCAGCTGTTTTTAGTGTGTGTAGAGAGAGTCGAGGCCTGAGCAATGGAGTCAATCTGAGTGAATATGGAGAGTGGTGTTAAGGCTTAAGATATAATGAACTAATTAGGAGTGAATTGACGGTGAAATTGATCCAAAAAGAAGGTACTGTTGTTTCTTTATATGTACAGCATATATGCCCAGAAATATATAGGTAACTTAAAGTTTTAAAAAATGGCCACAAAAAAAAAGATTGAAATAGTATTAAAAATTTAGTTAGTAAGATTTTTTTTTTTTTTTTTTTTATTTAATAATGTAGATTTAAGAAAATATACCCAAATTATTTGTTCTCGTAAATTCTATTCTATTCAGTTTCCATGTCCCGTAAGATAATTTAAAAAACCTTTGGATTAGAATTAATATTATTGAAAACAATTAAAAATGGCATCTCTTTAGAAATCCAAATGAAAAGTTTGTTAATTGAAATTTTTTTAAATATACGTGCACTTTCTTCAAAATTGCACGTCTTGAACTTTTGATATTTTTTAGGGCCCTTTTCGGAAATTGCTGTATAAATCAAAATTTAGTAAAAGAAAAGAGATAAAATTTCTACTGGAAATGTGGTAATTTATTGTTTATTATTTAACTTTTATTGTTTATTTAATTATTATTAATTCAATTATTAATTTTACTTATACTACCACATTTTTATAATATTTTAATTTATTTAATTTTTATTACCACACACCAGATCTCCAAGTGGGACACAAATCATCAGATCACCAAATGGGACACAAATCATCAGATCACTAAATGGGACACAAATCATCAGATCACCAAAAGTCGTCAATGTACTTCCCCAGCACAAGTTAATGAAAAGTGTTTTCGCTCTCTCTCTCTCTCTAACACCAATCCGTTTTTGGCTAAAAATTAATAGTTGACTTACACAAGGACTTATGACTCTAATTTCATGATTCATTCATATCATAGGTAATAATTAAGGTTTTGAGTTAAGCCCCCTCTGATCCCTCATTTTCCTTTTGTTGATTTGTTTGAAAATTTATAGGTCTCGTCATTATGGGGTTTAGAATTCACATATGAAATTTCATGTCGATACGTTCATTATATAGACAGTTTGTAGAGTTTTTTGTATAAACTTCCTACCCCTAATCCTCCATCCCTTTGTTCAACTTGGCTAAAAATAAATAGATGTCGTCCTTGTGGGGTTCTGGAACCGCATATAAACTTACCGTATATTCATTCTATCGGGAGTTATAGTTTTGGATATTTGGAATTTATGATCGATGACATAACGGGAAGTAAAGAAATTCCTGTATTTTTGTTTGTGTAAATACAATAACTCCCGATAGAATGGATAATAATATTTATTTATTGCCGTTAAACCATAATAGGATACCGACATCATAAGAATATAGAATATACATTAAGATGGCTAATTAGATACATAACTATATTATAATACTATAAATTAGATACATAAACAGATATTAACTCTTAGAGTCTGAAACACATGAATTAGAATTAACTAGACTATGAAAAATAAATACTTGAAAATATGAGTAAAAAAATAATAATATTAATAATTACAATAATAATTTTTTTAAATTTAATTAAAATAAACATAATAATTTTTGTATAACTTTTCCGGATGTGTTTTTTTCTTGATGACATTTCGGGACGTTCTTATGCCCCTTACTCAGGGCACAAAGTGCGAAATATAGCAAAGAGAAATAAAATAAAATAACAACAACAATTATTTATATATGTATTATTTATATATTGTGACCTGAAAAAGGTGTGTAAGAACGTCCCGAAATCACTAATTTTTATTTGTGTATTCAGATCCCCATAACGACAATATCTGTTATTTCCCGAAAAATCAACTTAAGGGAATAAAGAGAATAGAGAGGGAGGGGCTCGATTTAAAAACCCTAATTAATGTATCGATTTAGTGTATCGATACGACATTTAGTATTGAAAATAATTTTCAGCCAAATCGGCCGATAGGAAGGGGAAGATTAAGGGATGGGCTTAACACAAAAACTCGAATAACTGCCGATGTAATGAATGTATTAACACAAAATTTAGTATGAGGATTTAGGAGTCAACTATTGACTTTTAGCAAAAATCATCTATATATTTTGTTGAGATAGTGAAAACCAATTGATTTATTTGTTCTGAGGAGGTACATTGCCGGTGATTCTCCTGCAGTTCTGCATTCTGCGAGCGTCAGTAAAAAGGGTATAATTGCATCTTTTTGTAAAGAGAGAATCTCTCAACCTCAGATAATCTGAACGCTAGTCTCCTGAGGAGTGCCTATGTAAGTCAACTATTGTTTTTAATGAATAATAATTAATTATTAATAATTATATTGTTTTATAGGGAGAGCAAAAACTTAATTGATTAATTCGATCTGGGGAAGTACATTGTCATGATTCACTAACAACTTTTACTTTTTTTTTCCTGTTAATAAGCTCAATTTTCATTATTCATGATGAATTTTAAATTCCAACATCATGACTGAGGATCTCTAAGCTGGACGGGAAGTTGAAGGCATCCTGACAAAAAAATGTTGTACATCTGGCTTATTAAAAATGAATGCATCCATTAGAAGACGATGGAATGCACCATGGTGCACTGCCAGGTGACCTTCTGCACCTGGATGCATGCATCTCTGGTAACATTTGGCCAAGTGTGCAGTCTGTCTATCCGTTGCATCACACTCCGTCTGTTCATGATTTCTAACAGTCCGCGGCCTTCTCAAGAATGTCAGCTTTCACTCCACTCTGCTATAGCGCACTGCAGCCATCACCTAATGGCAATAGGAGCGACTATAGAGCCAGGTTCTGCAGTTGTACAGACTGACAGAGGACCTGCTTTCACTCTACTCTGCTATAGCGCACTGCAGCCATCACCTTATGGCAATAGGAGCGACTATAGAGCTTATATATATATAAACAAATAAATTAAAAAATAACAAAAAATAAATAGTAAATAAATAATAAAATTAATCATAATAATACAAATATTTAAGGTCCTCTGAATAGAAAATAAAAATGAAAGCAAATATGAACTGAGTTCTGAACGCGACTTTTATATGATGATTTTTTTTAAAATATTTTTGAACGATGACAAGAGTGATAAGAAGTATATAGAATTATAATTTGAAACTTCAAAGTTTTGTTACACTTAAGTCTTCCCAGGGTCTGGTCGAAACTTCCAACTAGACGCTAGAAGGGAAGATTATCGTAGAAAGTTTGTAACGAGTGTTTTTCCTTAATGAATTTCTTGATGACATTTTAAATGCACTTTTTCATTTTGAGTTCTTCTTTTTTGAGTGAACTGAATGTGTTAATTTATTCTGTAAGGTGTTCACTAAGATTCATTAACTTTGAAGGTCATGTTTTGTTCGAAACTTCATACTTTGACATTGAAAAAATAAAATAAATACAATTTGTGCTATTTTTTATTAAATTATATATTTTATATTTAAATTTCTTTAAGATATGTCTTCAGTCACGACATTTCAGGTCGATTACATAACCCTTCCTCAGATCTAGAGTGATATATAGAAAAAAACATTAAGGTGTAGTCAAGATCCACGCCGTAGATTTTCCGTGAAAACGTCGGGATACAATCATTTTTCATTTTCTTTTCGATGGCTCTTGCATTTGCTCGGCACTAGACTTTTTAGGTTTTTAAAATTCCTTTTGATGCGAACTTTCCTCTGATTTGAGTTTTCTATAATTCCGCGCATATTTACGATTCATATGAGACGACATCTGTAATTTTTTTGCAATTTTCAATTTAATACAGATTTTTACATATATTTCGGCGAATATTTTTATTGTTTCACTTTGAGTTCTAGTAGTGCTCCTGAAGCTCTTTACAATGACACCCGAATCAACGTCCTATATAAACGCGTTATCACGCTACACTAATTTCTAATTTTACACAACGCTAATTCGCAACAATCATCCGCCGGGACCACACTAGCCCGATAACGTCACTGGCAAAACAAACACGTACAGACATGCTCTATCCATTGTGACCTCAACCGTTGTTATCACATTATTAGTCTCGTAGTTATTATCGATTGAAATCTGACGGTATTTTGTAACACAAGAAAGTTTGACCGGCTATCATACCAATAGACGTTTTCACGTCAAAAAATGACTCGTCTCTTCACACTAAAAAAACAGCTGATGGCTGTGTTTTGTTTTTTTACTCATTTGTTTTAAAAGAAATTTGCTTTTTATATAAAAATAAATAGAGGGCGCCGGTAGCTCAGTGGTATGCGTGCTTGACTTCTGAGCTCAAGGTCGTGGGTTCGTAGCCCGACCGAGGCCCTTAGTTTATTTTATTTGGGAGGTAAAATAAACTTAAGCACGCCGTCCTTCGGATGGGACGTTAAGCGATGGTCCCGAGCCTGTACGATGTCAGGTACTCGTTAAAGACCCCTAGCCTAGATGAATAAAAATTTAGGGTAGGCAAAATTTAGGACTCCCACAGTAGAGTCGGGCTCATGTCCACCAGAGTGACGAAAGAGCGCTCTGGTAGTAGGCGATATGACCTCGTAGTTAAAGCCCGGGCATGAGTCATAAAACCTAACCTAACCTAACCTATAAAAATAAATATAATTAATTTTTTAATGTTTATAATTTAATCATTTTAATATGTGTATTATTTTTATACATTACAGGAATAGACAATATTTCAAAGGAAAGGTTTGTTTTATTTATTTTTTTATTTCAAATTTCCACAATATGTCCTCTTTTCTTTACTTAGATGCGACGAGTAGGTTCCACTGTCAGGAGCTTAGGTGCTGGTGAAGACAAGTGATATAAATTCAGTTCAACTACAAGGAGGTGTGTTTAGGTGCTACGATAGGAATGTGATGTGATATGAGAAAGTGTTATATAGGAAAGTGATGTGATACGAGTTTAGCTAGAGTGATATCGATTGTGTTTGGTGGTGTATTTAATCTAGTGCGGGAACCCTAATGGTTGGCCTGGCAACCCTCAACCGGCTCATTAATCACATCCACCACAGTCATCCCTTGTGTAAATACATGTACACATATGTACCAATACATAAAATACATTGTAGAATCAATGTACATCAATTACATTTTCGCTCTCCCTCCAAAATCAATCGACCATTTGGACTAAAACTCAATATTTCACTTACATTATGGCTTCTGAATCCTCATAATAAATTTTATATCGATACATTCATTACATCTGCAGTTATTGAGATTTTTGAGTTGAGCTCCTCTATGTTCCCCCCCACCCCCATCCGCTGTGCCGATTCGACTGAAAATTAATAGGGGTTGTCCTTATAGGGTATTGAAATTACATAAGAAATTACGTGTAAATAAATTCATTACAAAGCTAGTTATTCTATCACAATATATATTTTTCTCATTTATTGACAATTTTTGAACAATATACATTCAATTCGGCTAAGCAAACAGAAAACAAAAGGACTTGACATTTGAATGAGGCGGCTGACCAACGCCAGTCCTCTTAGTTAAGGTCGCTATGATGCTTCCTCTTCAGTCGACGTTCTGGTCTTGGCGGAGGCAGGTGGGGAGGGATGACTCGTAGAAGAGGGTTTTCATGTTCTTGCATGGTCCACAACAGACTAGTGTAACAAATAGACATTCTTTTACCTCAGGGATTTGAAGATCAGTAAAAAATAAAATAGCTTTATTGACATTCTTTTAGAACAAAAGCCTCTCCTTTTGGAGGTTTTGAGTCTACTGCTCTTTCAACAGAAGAAATCAGAAAAGAATTTAACGATTGTTCCTAAATTAAATCAAATTATTTCTTAAGTAAAACTGTTACTTCTTGATTAAAAATAAAATAAAAATAAAACAAGATAAAACAAAACCAAAGCAAAAAGTAAAAATGAAGGTTATTTCTTAAATAATACTGTAACACATTTGTTCCATCTTTCTCTGTTCCTGGCCACTGTGCACCATCCATCCCCTATTCTCTACACCAGCGGTTCTCAACCTGGGGGGCGTGGAAGAATTCCAGGGGAGGCGTCAACAAATTTAAAAAAAATTAAATAAGTTTGTAGTAGGAGTTCCCAAACATGGATCTCGAAAATTTCTGGCTACTATATCTTCCTGTTTACCCAGAAGTAGCAATGGAGGCAGCCAAGTTGCTTGTACAATTTTCATCAACTTATCTATGCGAGTCAGGATTTTCAGCCCTGGCTAATATAAAATCTAAATATCGAGCCAGACTAGATGTGGAAAGTGACCTGCGGTGTTCTTTGTCAAAATTGCGACCAAACATACAAAAAATAGTTAACGAGAAACAGTGCCAGCCCTCACACTAGTACTACAAAAGTAACGAACATTTTTCTGATTACATTATTGATATTTTGTTGTGATTTTTTCGATGATTTGTGTAATTAAAATTTGTATTTGAACAAATATGATTTTATATTCCTTACCAGAGTATGTCTAGCCTAAGTTCAAAGTCATTTTACTCAAACATAATGTAAGTAAATTTATCATATATAAGTCTAAAATTTAGACCTATATATGATAAATTTACTCTTTTTTATCTTAATCCGTAAAGGGAGGCGTGACCTCACACCAAAGTATGAAGGGGGGCTCAGAGCCTGAAAGGTTGAGAACCCCTGCTCTACACTATCTCGTCTCTCCACCGCAGTCCAGGTCTTCCTTTTCCTCTTCTTCTGTCTCTAGGATGAAGATCAGTACGGATTGTTTTGTTTCAGTTGTGATTATCCTGAAAACACGAAATTCCGGTGAAAATTACATATAGAATTTTTGACTGATTACATAACTTCCCCTATAATACATTTAGCTGGGAAAGTAATAAAAAAAAAGTATTATTTTTGTTGAGAGTCTATCACAATACATTTATGACTGAATATTACAATATGTATTATTCGAAGCTCATGTGTGTTGTGGAGTTGCAGACAATAAACACTAATGGTGACGCATTATTAGTTAATGGCAGCTCCTATAAAGATAGTAGTGCTATCTACCTGTGTCTTTCTATAACTAACCTGATAAGTTATCAGCTGACCGCAGGATCACTGATAAAACTCCTCATTTCCGCTCCAAAAAATACATATTTTTTTCTCTTCAAAGTTTTTTTCCCCCTTCTGTTTTTAAAGAGTTGTTTAAATGAACAAAATATACAAAATATAATATTTAAAAAATGATAAATAACCAGCCCATTCCATCATCCGACACAGTCCGATATCTGGGACTTAATTTAGACAGACTTGGACCACATCAGACTGAAACGAACAGAACTCACAACGACGATTTGGACAACTGAAATCAAACATCGGACGAAAATCTCTTGAGAACATATATACAACATCATACTAAAACCCATATGGACTTATGGTATCGAGATATGGGCATCAGCCAAAAAATCAAACAAACAATATATTCATTGACTACAATACATTATACTAAGCCACATTGCTGATGCGCCATATTACGTTTCCAACCTTACATTACATAATGACCTCAACATCCCATTTGTACCTTCTGTCATCAAGACACGATATCAGAATTTTCATGATAAACTCCATTATCACGCCAATCCATTTATACAAAAATTATCAACAAACACTCTCCTCACAAATCCGCCAAGACGCCTCAAGCGGATATGGCAGAGGGACCTTCTCCAGTACTAGCCTCGACTCCATTAACGTACCTCAGCAGTACTGCACAACTTATCGCTACTTCTAATGGCAACTGTTATGCCATTGTAAATATGTAAATAGAAAAATGACTGCCTTTTTTTCTACACCGTTTATGGTAAACATCAATGGTAGCTCAGTGGTTTGCGTGCTTGCTTACTGACCTCAAGAATGCGGGTTCCAAACCCGTTCCTTAGTTTATTTTATCTGGGAGGTAAAAAAAAAACTTGAACACGCCGTCCTTCGGATGAGATATTAAGCGATGGTCCCGAGTCTGTGCGATGTGAGGTACTCGTTAAACACCCTAGATGAATCTATCTATAGTCTAGATAGACAAAATTTAGAACTCACACAGGTGAGTCGGGCTAATGTCCACTAGAGAGAAAATGAAACGCCTCTGGTAGGTAGTAGGCGATGTGACCTCGAAGTTAAAGCCCGGGCATGAGTCATAATAACTAACTATAAAGGTGAAATATTTGAGAAAAATGTTGAAGAAGAGAGTGTAGATAGTTGATGAGGGGCTTACACAGAGGGCTCCTTCGTTAGATATTTCCGAAATAAATCTTTGTTCAGTTGTACAAACACAGACAGAGAGAGCTCGTTCCTAATGAGCTGTTGTCTGTCTCTTTGTTTCAATAACAACAACTTCAAGTTTCAACTTCTCCCAAAATATATTACAACAAACTAAAAAATTCTTTGGTGAATCACTGACAATGTACTTCCCCAAAACAAATTTATCTATTAACATTTCGCTTTCTTTCCAAAACCAGTCGACACTTCGCGCTTATATTGAATAGATGACTTACATAGATCCTAAATCCTCATAACAAATTGTATTCATCTCACTTGAACTAAACCTTCCCCTCGGCCGATATCCCTGAAATGTCTGAATTTATAATTTTTATAATTCAATTATAATAAAAACTATATAATTCATGTACACACCTATGAATAAGAACGGAGTTATTAAATTTGAATTATAAAAGGCACAACAAAGAGGATCAACAAATATGTTCATTGTGTGCTACAGATGAAGTAGAATCAGTTTTTCATTTTATGTGCAGTTTTCCGGCCTTGCGGAAATATAGGATTATATATTTTAGTCATGATTATTTGTGAAAATGTGAATTGTTGCGGTATTTGAATGGCGAAAGCTGGTCTGTTGTTCTGATGTATTGTAAGGCGCCTGGTCATTTAGACTTAAATTTACTAATTAATCTAAAGTAGAAAATTATGAGTAGAGTATTTCAATAATATTATTTTTTGTATTTAAAATGTAAAGGCAGGGATTTTTTTTTTTTTTAATTTACTTTCTTATTTTATTTTTTTAATTATGCTACTTGAATCTTTCGTTATATATAGAAAATAAAGTAAAATTATAGTCTTTGAACTTCCCCCGATGGTATGTACCAGGGGTATCTGTCAAAATGTTATCCATAATTTTGAATTGTATTTGTATTTTTGGCAAAGTAATAAAGACAGTTTATTATTATTATTACACACCTATGATATATTTTCTGGTGTAAAGGTATTATTGGGATTTTTGAGTTGAGTCCCTCTGAAAAGGAAGTAATAATAATAATAATAATAATAGCCTTTTTATTTCATCCTGAGTATAATAATATAACAATAGTATTACTAGATATTTATATACATTTGAAACTAGGCCCATCTTTGGGCATAGGCCTCTCCCATTTTCTTCCATGCACTCCTGTCCCAGGCCGACCTGTGCCAGAGACTCCCCACTGTCCTGTCTAGATCGTCCCGCCACCGCACCAGTTGTCTTCCTCTTCTTCTCTTCAGGTATATCGGGTACCACTCTGTCATCCTCTTGGCCCATCTTCCTTCTTCCATCCTCGCCACATGTCCTGCCCATTTCCACTTTTGTTGCAGCACCACTTCCTTCACGTCCCGTACTCCTGACTGAAAAGGAAGTATCAACACGAAATTTTATAATATAAGCACATATTATGTGCTTGCAAAATCTTATAAGGGATAAGGGCACCTATTGATTTTCAGCCAAATAGCTGCCAAAGGTGGGGATCAAACTCTATAACTGTTGTATTGGCACAACATTTTATATTTTGTATTAAAAAAACGTTAAGGACGACATTTTGGATGTCAAAACATTTACACACATTAAGATTATTAAAATATTATAAAATAAATTATTATTATTTGCATAAAAACAGCTGTTAGGAGTGAAGTAACATAAATAGTGAATAAATATACAAAGATGGACTAGTCGCATTTTGTTTTAAAACGAAATGTGAACAACCAATGAATGGAGAACAAATGACGACGATCAGCTGTTTTAAATGGTGAGAAACAGTCTAAGTTGCGTTGTGGAGATAGATAGTCTAGAGAGAGAGTTGTTTTTAGGGTTAAACTGAAGTGAACCATGTAGGAGTGAAAATAACAGAGAAATAGATGCGCAAAGGTACTCTATATATTTCGCTCTTTGTGACCTCAAGAAATATCCTCAAGATAAAAGAATTATCTTAGAAAATATAAATAAACAATTGTTATAACTAAACTAATAAAAATACATAGTATATAGGTATGTATTATAAAATATTAAAATTTTTTTATTTCATTTTTTAAATATTTATTACTTTTCATATGTGTTTTTATTCCAATAATTAATATTGGTTGATGTATGAAATTATATGACCTATAGTATTACCACTTTATGGTTTAACGGAAATAAGTTAGTTAGTTATTGTCTCATGCCCGGGCTTTAACTACGAGGTCATATCGCCTACTACCAGAGCGCTCTTTCGTCACTCTGGTGGATATGAGCCCTATATATAGGTTAGGCAAAATTTTTATTCACCTACGGCAGGGGTCTTTAACGAGTACCTGACATCGTACAGGCTCGGGACCATCGCTTAACGTCCCATCCGAAGTACGGCATGGTTAAGTTTATTTTACCTCCCAGATAAGTTAGTTATCATGACTCATGACCTGGGCTTTAACTATGAGGGCTTATTGCCTACTATGGGATTCATGAATGTTGGCTGTGTTAAATTTGTATACCACCGACCACTGATCTAGGGTTTTTAATGAGTACCCGACATCGTACAAGCTCGGGATCATCGCTTCACGCCCAGTCCGGAGGACGCCGTACTCAAGATTTTTTCACCTCCAATATGAAAAAAGTAAGGACCTTGGCCGGATTTCGAACCCTCAATCTTGAGTCATTTCGTATCTGTTAGTATTCTAATATTTAATATCGGTTAATGTAAGTAAGCTATATTTGGTGTGTACATTTTTATGTTTCACCTGCCCTTAGCAACATTATTTTCTCTCTATTGACTGTTCCTTATAGTCGTTAATAGTTAACGTCTTGCCCTCTTATTAACAGTCTCAGGTAATTGTCTCCTCTTATTGTTTAATTACAAGGCAACAACCCTTACTCTCTTGTTCATTTCAGTTGACATCAAGTTCAGACGATAGACTGTTCCATAACAGATGTAGTAACATGGAAGGCATGGGATGTTCTAGGGATATTCAGTATGTCTTATTTATTTATTTTCTTGCCTTATATATTGTATATAATCATTTTTATTACTTCCACAGCAATGCGAAGTACAGGCAGGGGCGTAGCCAGGGTGCCCCCCCCCCCCCCCCTGGCCAGAGCAAAAAACCAAGATTACGAAAATTGTGCTTTACTTAAATGCTCATAATCGTCATTTATGTTATACTTGATACTCTTAAAGCTGATTTTACATGCGCAGTAAAAATGCAAAGCACAGCAGCAGCAAATGCACGCTATTGGCTGTTAGTAATTTAATTCTAAAAGCACAGAAACCACAGCGTGCATTTGCTGCTGCTGCGCTTTTCATTTTTGCTGCTCATGTAAATCCAGCGTAAGAATTACAGTCAGTGGTTACCTCAGGGGGAGCTTCTAGAGGTCCGAGTCTCCCAAATTAATAACAAAAAGTCTGCCACCCTAATCACGGAAACTGTGGGTTTGCCCCCGGGAGTCTATACCCCCCACCCCTTTAGCCTAACTCCCCCCCCCCCCCCCCTGCTCAAAATCCTGGCTACGCCCCTGAGTATAGGGGAAGTTATGTAATCGACCTGAAATTCTATGATTTTTCACCTGATTTTCATATTTTCCGACCCTCTGATCCCAAAAATGAAAAAAAAAAAGAAAAAGAAAACTCAGGTTGTGTGTCTGTGAACACGATTACTCCCGTCAAAATGAATGTATCGGAACTAAATGTAAGGAATAATGAATTTAAGTTACACTCCAATACACACATAAGTTTCACTTTCCTCGAAAAAATGATTTCAGGCCCAAAAATGGTTGGGTCCACGGTTTCAGACCTGGCCTTGGTCCAAGCATGGATCCAGACTGGGATCTGTGTCTATGCGTAAAAAACAGGAGTCCACCTGATCGATGATTTAGAGGGATAGCAAAAACTTACGAGTCGGGGTGTAATCCCGAATTCAGAGATCGAAGGACCCCGAAAGACAAAAACAGAACGTACGGGTCCATCAAATAAAGAGATCAAAAGTTTAGTAGGAGAGCGGAAATTTAAGGATATCGGCGTGTAGCCCAAATTCTGAGATCGAGGAAATTCGGAAGAGCAAAAACTGAAGGTATGGTTTTAAACTTTTATGGTTGACTATCATCGTGGCTGGTTGATCTACCGACATGTATTAATTATTAATTTTAATAATTATTAATTAATTTTAATTCAAAAAATATAAAGAATCGGTGCCACAAGGACCATCTGTATTTCTTGTTCGACTATTTTAGCCAGGACCAACAAAAATATATTTTCTCTTAATTTATGGTTGATTATCCACTGCATCTGGTTGAAACCTATCTACCGGCATTGCTGTATCAATGCGTTTTTCAAAAAATATAAGGATCGGTGCCACAAGGACACTTATATTCTATATTTCTTGTTCGACTATTTTAGTTAGCACAAACCAACATATATATTTTCTCTTAACTTATGGTTGATTACACTGGTTGACATGAAAATCGTCCCTGACACCATTCCTACTGATTCTTATGTAAAATGACCTCCTGAATCCGAATATGACCCCCGTTTTCCCCCATCACCCACCGTTTTTGAGGGAGCCCCCCCCCCCCCCCCCCCCCCACCTATTTTTATCACTTTTCGATAATTTGGAGGGATGAATAGGATTATTTTAGCCTTTACATCTCTTCTGAGGGACTAGAGAGGTGAAAAGTTCTAAAACATAAACATTTGTAGAAAGGAGGTTGATTTGGGGAGGGGGGGGGGGATTTGCCCTCTTAAATTGAAAAAAAATCATTGAAATTGATCGATTTTTCCGTTTGTTCGCAATTTTTCACATTTTCTACATATTCCAGCCTCCAGCAAAACTCAAACAGTCCCAAATAATAAAAATATATAGCAACAGTTCGTCGGAGGATTCACTATCACGCTGGCGCTCTCAATACTTCGCGCGCACAGGTTTGCACAAGAGTCAACTTGTCTGTGTTCTAGGCGGGGATTCTGTTTCCAAGTTGTTACACAATTTATTGTGTAAAACGGTAGAAATGTTTTTACTCCAGGTTTTTCCAAGTGAATTACAGTAATTGAATGTGAGTTGTGATTAATATCGAGCATTGATTTACTGTTTAATTATGCCACAAGGACCACTATATTCTATATTTCTTGTTCGACTATTTTAGCCAAAATATATATTTTCTCTTAACTTATGGTTGATTATCCATCGTATCTGGTAGAAACCTATCTACCTACATTGCTGTATCAATGCGTTTTTCAAAAAATATAAGAAATCGTTGCTACAAGGATCACCCGTATTCTATATTTCTTGTTAGACAAGTTTCGTCAAAATCAACTAAAATATATTTTTCGTCTATATCTATGGTTGACTATTATCGTATATGATTGATGCCTCTCTACCGACATTGCTGTAATAATGTCTTCTTCAAAAAATATTAGAAATCGGTGCTACAAGTATGTTTCCGCTCTTCCTCTAAACCTTCAGTCTCTTGAAGGACCTACCTTCTGTTTTTACACTTGTAGGGGTACTTCGATCTCTAAATTTGAGTTTTCGCGCTCTCTCTAAACCTTCGATATCATTACTTGGTGGATACTTCCTTTCTGTTCTTTCTCTTTTATGATAACTTAGTATCTCCGAATTTGAGGCAATACTCACATATGAGTTTCCGCGCTCTCTATAAATCTTTGATCTTTTTATTTGGCGGACTTTTCTTTCTGCTCTTGCTGTTTTGAGCTCACTTCGATCCCCAAGTTTGAGGCTTCACCCAGACTTACACATAAGTTTCCGCGCTCTATCTAAACCATCGATATCATTATTTGGTGGACCCTTCCCTTCTGTTCTTTCTCTTTTATGAGTACTTTCATCTCCGAATTTGAGGCAATACTCACATATGAGTTTCCGCGCTCTCTATAAATCTTCGATCTTTCTATTTGGTGGACCTTTCCTTCCGCTCTTGCAGTTTTGAGGGCACTTCGATCCCAAAGTTTCAGGCTAATGCCCGACTCACACATAAGTTTCCGCGCTCTCTCTAAACCTTTGTTCAGTCTCAAGAATCTCTATCTTTAATTCTTATTCTCTTACTGTTGTACTTCAACATTACATTACTTACAATGACGCTGAAACGAGTATTGATAAAATTCTTAGGCTAAAAATATATGCCAAAAATATTTTCCAGGAACGCGATTAAAAATATTTTTTATTCTTTTTCTGGATGACTTATGAATAAATAAACTCAGAGATACCTGGTTCATATTTACATATTCAGTCGTCAATATTTCCCTATTAATATTCATACATTTTTACACTGATGACTTTTTTCCCTGGAAAAGCTAAGGTACATTTTTTTCTCCTATTTTCATTTTTCATTTTTTTAAATTAACTTTATGGAGAATTATTTTATTTATTATTTTTTAAATTATATTTTTATTAATGAGATGGCTGATGTAAAAAGTATAAAAATGTAGTTTGACTTTTAAATAATTTGCTGTGTTTTTCTTCACCAGCTATACGAAGTATAGGGGAAGTTATGTAATTGAACAAAAACTCGAAGCGAAGTTTTCAACGGAATTTCATATTTATCGACCTCTATATTCCAATTTAAAAAAAAAAAAAAAATCTGCCTGTGTGTCTGTGAATACGATAACTTCCGATACAATAGATGTATCTACTCGAAATTTTATATGTGAATCCAGAACCCTCTAACGACGATACCTATTGACTTTCAATCAAATCGGCCTAAAGGAAGGGGAGGATTAGGGGGGAGGTTCAACACAAAAACTACAATAACTGTCTATTTAATGGACGTATCGACATGAAATTTCATATAAAACCTCATGAAGATGGCATGACATGAAAAAACAGATCTCAACACAAAAACCCCAATATCTGTAGACACAATGAATGTATCGACATGAAATTTAGTATTTAAAGTCAAAATAAGGACATACATGTCAAACTATAGCGATATCGGCAGAAGGGAAGGGGGGGTTAAGGGGAGGGGGCTCAATTCAATATGCTAATAACTGCCGATGTAATGAATTTATCGACTTCAAATTTAGTATGAGGGTATAGGAGCCCCTATGTAACTCAATTGTTGAATCCTGGTTTTCGAGAGGGAGCGAAAAATTAATTGATTAATTCGTTCTGGGGAAGTACATTGCTGGGGATTCACAAATGACTTTTTTCATAATAATAATATGGTAGCCGGCATTGGAAGATGCCTTCACCATCAGTCACAAAAAACATAATTTAGTAAAAATATTATACAATTCTAATTGATGTTCTAAGTACATAAAAATATTGGCTATATGCGTTAAATTGATCAAATATAAATAAATAAAAACAATAAACAAACAATATAAACTCTTATCTCACTTAAATTTGTGTTGTTTGTTTATTTAATTTATTTATTCAACTTTATTTATTCAGTTTAGCGCATACAGCCAATGTGCTTACATATGAAATTAGAAATTTATTAATCTTTTTTTTGAAATTATGTTTTTTTTTTTTTTTTTTTGTGGGATACTTGATAATGAATAAAATCCTTGTGAGGTCGACATTTTACATCCCCAGATATAAGTATAGGGGAAGTTACGTAATCGGTAAGAAATTTGCAATGTTTTCAATGGAATTTCTTGTTTTTCGACCTCCTGATTCCAAAAAATGAAATAAATGCTGTCTGTCTGTGGGTGTTTCTGTGAATACGATAACTTCTGATAGAATGAATGTATCAACACGAAATTTCGGACGATACCTATTGACTTTCAGTCAAATCGACCAAAAAGAAGAGAGGATAATGGGAGAGGTTTAACACAAAAACTACAATAACTGTCTATTTAATGAAAGTATCGACATGAAATTTCATATAAAACCCAATGAGAATGGCACCTATTAATTTTCAGCGAAATCGGTCAAAGGAGAAGGGGGAGACCATAGAAGAGGGGCTCGACTCAAATACCCTAAATAACTGCCGATGTAAGGAATGTATCGACAGAAAATTTAGTAAGCAGTTTCAAAACGCGAAAACGTAATTCAGCGCCTAAGGTTACGGTTACTGTGCATGCGAATTCGGACGAAAATGTGTTCGGACAAGTACGTCCGAAATCCTCGTCAGAATAAGGCGGTTACACTGTGCGCGTTTTCTGATATTCTGATAGTCAGTACGTTTCTGCCGCCCAGCAAAGATGGATGAACTTGATGAATTTTATTTTCATGAAAGTCCGTTAATGAAGTTATTGTTGTTAATTTTTGGGAAAACAGAGCATTGTCAACCAGTTATTTTTTAGTAGAGACGACAAAGGAGAGTTTAAAATGTTATTTCAAGAATTGTGGGACCAACCGGAAACGTTTTTCGAGTATTTCAGGAACAGACCAGCCACATTTAAATACATATTGAAGAAAGCATCAAAAAGTTCTCCAAAAAAAGACGCAGGTCGCACGAAAAAATCAAACTTGTTTGAACGCTCAACAGGTTCTGACGTGTTCGTCGCTGCCAGTGTAAACACTCTCATTGGAAAACAGGCGTTTGTTTGTTCGGACGAATTCGTCAGAACACATTTTCGTCAGAACTCGCATCCATAATAACCGTAGGCTTAGAGAGATATAGCGATTGCAAGAGACTGATAAAAGTATTTTACAGAGAAGTGTCTTAAAGAGAAAGAGAGAAAAATGCCTTAAAGAGAAAAGGAGAGAGAAAATGAGAAGTGTCTTGATAAAATGTCTAAAGAAAGAAAGAGAGTCTATTAGAGAGAGATAGTGCCTTGAAGAGAGAAAGAGGGAACGTCTTAAAGAGAAAAAGAAAAAGAGAAGTGCCCTAAATAACCAAAACATTATTATAATAAACTACATGGAGAAAAATTCTTGCGGGAAGAATAATACAATTGTGGCAAGAAAAAATCTTCTTGCGGCAAAAAAGTTTTATTCTGTATTTTGTGTCGGTGATAGGCTATAGTGGACATCAGTCGGTGATAGGGTATAGTAGACCACCACTAGGTGATTCTCTCAATGAGAATAGAGTTTTCCTACCCAAGCTATTCAAAGTATGAGGAATGTTTTTTAATTTAATTCTGTAAGAATATAATGTCAAGCATATGTCTTCTTGCCGCAACAATATAGTTTTCTCCGTGTTGTTCAGATCGGGTTTTGGCGGAATTCATCAATGAGACGTAGCCATTCCAGTCAACTGCGTTCTTAGAGGGATTGAAGCTAATGCACCTTAGATTAGAGAGACACTAGGAACGGGTGGAGATTAATTTGATGGAAAAAGATGACGAGGTGGCTCCAGACGTAGGAAATCCATATTTATGGTATCATTATGGAAATATGTGATAGAAGAGAAGAAGGAATCAGGCATGCTCTATGATTTCATAGAACTTTTTGTTTCCTTGCATTGGTGTCAATATTAACGTAGATCAAATATTCTTCTACTCAGACATAGTAACTTGTAATGTAATTAAAGTGCGACCTGCATCATTTATATTCTTTATAATAAATAATAAGTAATAATACATAAAATGGAAGCAAAATATATATTTGAGTTTGAAAAAGAAAAAAATTTAATATATGTGGCAGTGATATTTGTTGGATCGGCCATATTGGTGAGACGCTGGGGGACGCTATCTAGAGAAAGGGTCTAGATACCATGCGTGGCTTGGTGGTTGTTTGTAAGGATGGGCAAAGTCGTTCATTTTAGGGAACCGTTCATTTGTGACCGATCTTTTTAAAGACCCATTCGTCAGGACCCGTTCATCGTTCATTTCTTATTTTCCCCACAGTCTAATGGTGACGTGGTGGGGGTAGAAGAGCCGGAGCGGGAGCGAACGAACTGGGTGGGGTAGAAGAGCCGGAGCGGGAGCGAACGAACGGGTACATTTCTCTCATCTCTCGCTCCTCCCCTCCCATCTATTCTCTCAACTTCTCTCACCCGTTCATTTTTTTTATTTTCCCACATACATAGGTATTTTGAAAATTTCCACCAATATGAGCTTTATTAATAGGACAAAAGCAGATAACGCACTCTGATTAATTATAAATTTAATTTATAATAAAAATATTGACCCCAATAAGACCCAGAAGTACGTTCAATTGGAACCATAGGATGTTTGGTTTTCAAGTGACGACTTAAATTGCCTGTAGAGCCTCCAGCTATGCTAATTATTGTACTACAGTAATTGCATTTGGCTTTATGGGCTTCTTTATTTTTAAAATGAAGCCAAAGTGTACTCTGTTTTCTTATCATCTTAAAAAAACCGGTACCCAATTTATGGCGTATTTTATTATATGTATAATTATATCTACTTAATTATTTAGATATTTAATTTAATAAAAAAATAGGTAAATTATAAAAACTTTAAATTTAAAACAACACAAGTAAAAAATAAAAACACACGGAATAAATAAAAATAAAATACAACAAAGCAACAAACAACAATAACAACAAAGGTAAGTAAGACAAGAATGGGACTGGTTGGGTTGGTGGTGGATGTGGGTGGGTGACGGGAGAGTGACCGAAGACCGAGACTGGAGAGAGAGAGAGAGTGAGTGGGACTGAGTGAGAAGTGGTAGTGGTGGCCAGTGAGATGAGCGGGAGCGGGAGCGAACGAAAGGATCCATTATTTCTCTCGGTACGAACGGTCGTTCACTAGAAGTCGTTCACCGCTCCCATCGTTCACTTCACAGACCCGTTCTTTTGGATCCGTTCGTTCGCGAACGACCCACCTCTAGTTGTTTGGCGTGCTTTGGTCCCTCCATTGTCTCCAGAAGTGTCCGTTTGTTGAAGTGAAGTAAAGTTCTGAGTGGTGATGACTTGTCCCCCTTATTTGATTCCCGGATATTGCAGACGGATGAACCATATTTAAGAAGAGTAGGAGAAGAAGCTACAAAATACTATATATGTTAATTTTATTTTATTTTATGTAAATATATTATTTTTATTATGAGTTTCTAGATATTAGTAGTTTGTTTCCCATGCTCAAACCTAGTCAATAGTGATTTAACAATTTGGTTTTTCGAAACTTTCTTAGCTGATCGAACTTTCGCCTTTGGTTTATAGAAATCCAATTTATATATTAAAATCAGTAATTACTATCGTTCTATTAGTTAGGCGATCTGGCATCCCATAAATATTTTATTTTAATAAAAATCAGTTATACAGTTGAGAAAATTCCCGAGTGTTTGAAAGTAAAAGAGTAAAAAATAATATTATAAATAAAAACGCGAATAATAGAAACGTTACAAACTATATTGCACATTCATGTTATGTTATATTGATTTCATAAAACTTTTTATAATTTTATATTTTATAATATTTTTTTTTTGTTATTTACTCGTTTTCAAATATATCCACAGTTGGTCAATACCGTTAGAATAGGGATTTCCACTCCCTAGGGAGAAGGACCCCTCCTACACCAGGTACTCTTAAGTTAATATCATTATGTCTGCCTAGCTCATATCTTCATCATCCCTTCAAATGAATTTATCTTGGTTTTCCCCTTGGTTTCGGTTTTTTTTTTGTTCTCTGGTCTATATTTGACTTTGTCAACGAAAGATTTAAAATAAGGAAAAGATAAATGGGGTGGCTGCCTTCGCCACTTCGCCATTCAAAAGTAAGTATTAGTGATTCTATTGTCAACATCATTTCCGAATGAAGAGTGAAAGACAATCAAATTGAAGGACATCTAATGTTGACACCACTTAGAAATCCACCTCATAAAGTATCTACCTCATCCTGGCCAGAGGCCATTTCCACTGAGAAGTCATTACATGAAAAACACTTAATGATAATTTACCCTGAAATGGACAAATCGTGTACTTGAGTCAGTCTATATGTACATCGTGCTGGACCTAATGAGTGTGGAACACTTAGCTGGAGGAAGTTGATTTGAATCCAGAAAAGAATAACGCTCGTCGATTCTCTGTTTACAGAAAGATGCAATTATGCCTATTGTGTTGATGCACTCAGAATGAAGGACTGCATGTGAATCAATATACTTACCTAGAACGAATAATTCAATTATGTTTTCACTCTCCCACTAAAATAAATCGACCATTTTTACAGAGAGAGAGAGATTGTGGTTTTAGGGCGAAAAACTGCCATGGTTATCATCGCCCGAAAAAAAAAAAAAAATACATAAAACAACATATAGGTACTCTTACACAAGATATAAGACAAAATAAACAATAAAGAATTCAGATGAAGAACAAGATGAGAAAATGAAGGAAAACAACGAATTAAAGTGAAAGGTAAAGGACACTTTCCAGAAAGAATTAAAGACATCTCCATGAACTACAGCTTATGGAATAGATGAGATGCCTTGAGGAAGGCGACCAGCCGATCTATGGCTGCACCATCATCACCCAGAGCTTCAAACAGTCCCCTATCTGAGTCACAATTCATTTAAAATTTAAAATTTTATTTACTAAAATATTTTAATTTTCATTAATTAATTGTCTCCCAGTTTGTCCTGTATATACTAGGTTGCAAGAATTGCAATTTAATTTATAAACCCCCCGATGTGCACAGGTACGTTTAAATATACATATAATTTACCTCTTGCCAATAGATATATATATATAATTTACAGTATAATAATTTTAATTAGGTTGTAATTGGAACCAATTATTTTTGATTGGTTAATGTTATATTATTCGCCTATTCATTGTTAATGCATTATAGTCTACAATATTACCTAGATCTTAGAAGGGGGTCACACATTTGAAATATGGGGACCGCCTTGTCATAAAATATCTCACAGCTTGACAATTTAGCTTAGTTAGGAATGGCTGACGTCATGGGGAACACCAGGAGGGAGGGTAAGGGGTTCCTCGAGAGGCTGACATTCTGTAATATTAACTTAGTCTTATCTCTTATGCTTTTGGCTGAGGATGGTAGAAAGTACTCCCATGTAAATATAGTTGGTGAAATTAGACAATATCATAAATAAACAAGTTTTATTTCTTTCAAGTTAACCTGTGAAATAATCACTTCTCACTACATCAGCCATCTTCATATTTTCCACCTAATTACTTTCTGCGAAATCGGACGAAGGGAAAAAGATTATCAGGGAGGGGCTTAACTCAAAAACCCTAATAACGTAAGAATGTATCGATACATAATTTAGTATGAGGATTCAGAAGCCTCTATGTAAGTAAACTATTATATTTTTAGCCCAAACGACCCATTTGGTTTTGGAGGCAGAGAGAAAAGTTGATTATTATTGATGTGGGGAAGTACATTGCTAGTGAGTTACTGGTCAGATCCCCGCCCCATTGTGTGCCTGTGGCGTCAATGTTTATCTGAGACCAAGAAGTTCTTACAAACTGGGGCACATGCAAACATCAAAAGAACCAACCATCAAAGAGCCGCTCCCGACTCCGTCTTTGACCAATTGATTTATTACGACACGACTATAACTTCGGTCCCATTACTCTGAAACTCATTTCAAAATAGTTGTCGTTGAATCACCGTCAATGTACTTCCCCAGCATGATTTAATATAAGTTTTCGCTCTCCATCCACAATCAATCGACCGTTTTTGGACTAAAAATTAATAGTTGACTTACAAGCTACTGAATCCTCATACTAAATGATGTAATTACCTCGGCAGTTTTTAGAGTTTTGAGTCAAACTCCCCCTCTCTTACGGGGTTTAGATTTTAAATATAAAAATTTCATTTCGATTTGTCCATTTCACATAACCGGAAAACCTGTACTGTTTCACAAAAGGACCAACGGGAGAGTCAGTTTTTTTGTCAAATACTCTTTTATTATGTATATTTACAATCGGACAAAAGAAACCATAAGTAACTTAGTTGTCTTTTACAATGTAATATATAGATTAGGTTAGGTTTTATGACTCATGCCCGGGCTTTAACTACGAGGTCATATCGCCTACTACCAGAGCGCTCTTTCGTCACTCTGGTGGACATGAGCCCGACTCTACTGTGGGAGTCCTAAATGTTGCCTACACTAAATTTTTATTCATCTACGGTAGGGGTCTTTAACGAGTACCTGACATCGTACAGGCTTTGGACCATCGCTTAACGTCCTATCCGAGAGGACGCCAAGTTTATTTTACCTTCCAGATAAAATAAACTAAGGGCCTCGGTCGGGTTTCGAACCCACGTTCTTGAGCTCAGAAGCAAAAGAAATCATGAAACAAAATAAAGAAATCATGAAACAAAATAAAGAAATCATGAAACAAAATAAAGAAAAATATCGTACGCTGGGAAGAATACTGGTATATGACCGACAAATAGGTTTTGAGAAAATCGAGTTTAAAGATTTTTCAACTCTACACTCACCTATTGCGGGCGCACCAATTATTGTTTCAAATTGCACTCGGTAATGATGCATTAAAAAACTATGCCTCCGACATTTGCCAAGTCAATCTAGTTAAAAAAAAACTGATTTTGAACCGCTGTTCTCCCGCCTCGAAGTAGACTTTCTGCTCAAAAGCATAGTGGTTTTTCTGCTCTCTAGCGGTCACTCCTTGTGCTATCTTTATAACGCTACTACCCTTAAGTAGGGCAAGACGAGCTCTACCTAGTGGTATATATAACTCAAAAACCGATTTTTCGGACTTATACCAGTATTCTTCCCAGCGTGCGATATGTACAAAATAATATGATAAATCTATGAAAACCTCTTCAGCTCAGAGACCTCCGCAGGAACACCTCCGCATGGAACTCTCCTCATTCCTACAACTAAATGTACCCTCTGGATCTACCTTGCCTCTGACTTGCAGTGGAGGCAGACCGAGAGTCCCTTTTCGCCGTTCGCCTGTCGTTCGATTCTTAATTGATTTCAGAGAGAAAAAGAGATCAAACTTAAAACATAATTGATTAATTCGTGCTGGAGAAGTACATGACTTCTTGTAATATTCTAAAGATGGAAAATGTAAGCATGGTGAACTTTATAAAAAATACAAAATAAGATGTAAGCTGTTTTCAATAATGTATCCGACAGTCACTGCATACAGATGGCTTCCTTGTTACACACATGTTCCCTTTTAAAATAACCAGTTATATATCTCAAAAAAACCGGTTACAAAGTCGTTCATTTTGTCAACACGTTCAGTTGTCCAAAAAATAAGTAACCAATTAACAAATCAATTTTTTTTTTGGATTCTGGACAGGCGTGTGGTCAAAATTACCAAATGATTAAGGCCATAAATTAAAGTGAGCGGCTTGTTTGAAAGAAGCGACAGAAGACCGCTACTTGTGTTGACATAAATCCTGAAGTCTGGTTTAATGACCAAATGGAATCTTTTGCACGAAGAGAAACTGCATTGATAGAATCCACTATTAGAGTAGATTCGCAAATTGACTGTTATTGGCTTGACTGTTATTGTCTTTCAACAGTATAGACTGGGTTAGGTTAGGTTTTATGACTCATGCCTAGGCTTTAACTATGAGGTCATATCGCCTACTACCAGAGCTCTATTTCTCACTCTGGTGGACATGAACCCGACTACTGTGGGAGTCCTAAATTTTGCTTACCCTAAATTTTTATTCACCTAGGGTAGGGGTCTTTAACGAGTACCTGACATCGTACAGGCTCGGGACCACCGCTTAACGTCCCATCCGAAGGACGGCGTGCTTAAGTTTATTTTACCTCCCAGATAAAATAAACTAAGGGCCTCGGTCGGGTTTCGAACCCACGACCTTGAGCTCAGAAGGCAAGCACGCATACCACTGAGTTACCGGCGCCCTCACAGTATAGAATGTATTTTAAAAAATCGTCAGTAAATCACGGATAATGTACTTCCCCAACACGAATTATTAACTTCCAAGCATATAGGGAAGTCATTGTAATGGGTCCGAAAATCGAAATCAAAATTTCATCATATTTTTATGTTTCAAGGTCATTACAGTATTTTTACACTATTTTTGGAAAGAAGTATGTGTGTGTGTACATGCGCACGATATCTCGCGAATGAAAAATGATATCAACTCCGCTTTGGTGCCAATTATAAATCTCGAGGCATTTGTCATTCCACAAAATGAATTGACACCTCAAGGATGGTTCTTGTAACAAACCACAAATGGATCAATGAGAGCCCACACAAACTAATACACCAATTTCAGGGATGTACCGTAATTGTTTCATTTGTGTTGTGGATTTGTGCCCTTATTGTGGAGGCCGAGATGAGAGACACAGAATGGAGCTTTTGTTATTGTACCCTGAATACGTGACTGACTGGAGGGTAGAAATAATTAGTTGAGATCCACTCCAGCCAGGCCTCATGTATAAGTTACGCATTAATGAAAGCCCTACTACAAGAGGGGGAGCTCAGAGCCGGAGGGCATCCAGTTAAGTTTCAGTCCTATTGTAATTTTCGAATATCTGAACTATTTGTTCGAGAAACCCAAAAATCATTACATTCCAGAGTAATTATATTTTAATAGGTGAGGTTTGGTTAGTTTCTAGGTCTCATGCCCGGGCTTTAACTACGAGGTCATATCGCCTACTACCAGAGCGCTATTTCGTCACTCTGGTGGACATGAGACCACTGTGGGAGTCCTAAATTTTGCCTACCCTAAATTTTTATTCACCTAAGGGGTCTTTAACGAGTAGCGGACATCGTACAGGCTCGGGACCATCGCTTAACGTCCCATCCGAAGGACGGCGTGCTTAATTTTAATTTACCTCCCAGAAAAATAAACTAAGGGCCTCGGTATAGGTTATCTTAATATAAAAACAGAACAGTAAAAACTGCCAATATACTGGAGGAATCGACATGAAATTTTACATTGAAATTTAATTCCCCATAACGATGAAAAAACAATTTCCACTTTCACAGGCTGTAAGATAAAATATAGTTTGACCAAGCACGCCGTCCTTCGGATGGGACGTTAAGCGATGGTCCCGAGCCTGTACGATGTCAGGTACTCGTTAATGTCCCCTGCCCTAGGTGAATAAAAAATAGGGTAGGCAAAATGAAGGAGTCGGGCTCATGTCCACCAGAGTGATAAAAGAGCCCTCTGGTAATAGGCGATATGACCTCATAGTTAAAGCCCTGGCATGAGTCATAATAACTAACTGACTAACTATAGTCTGACCTCTCAAAGCCTCATCGTCAGGCAGTCTGATAAAATAATTTTCAAAATAACATCAAAATATTTAATTAATAAAATTTAATAAATTTAAATAAACGTGCATAAAAAACTAATAATTTTAAATATTTAAAATTGGGAGCCATGGTGGCCGTGCGGGCTAGAGCGTAGGGCTTTGGTCGCATGGTCTCACCATGGTTTGCGGGTTCGAATCCCGTCCGGGAGTGAGTTTTATTTCGTAGATAGAACTCCCTCCCGATGTCGTAAATATAACTAAATAACTCATTGACATGGCTAATATGCACCGTACATAAGGCAAAAAAAAAAAAAAAAATTAAAATTGTTAGTTTTTTATGCACTTTTACTTTAATTTTTTTATTTTTATTTATTAAAACATTTTAACAATGTTATTTTCAAAATTATTTTATCAGACTGCTTGATGATGAGGGCAACCTCGAAAGACGGCTAGCAAATATGAATAAAATCTGTGAGAGATCAGACTACATTCTATTTTACAACCTGTGAAATAATCACTTCTCACTACATCAGCCATCTCTTCATATGAATCAATTTTCAGTGAAATGGCTGAAGAGGAGGGGATGTAATCGGTCAAAATTTCGATGTCGAGTTTTCAACAGAATTTCATGTTTTCCGACATCCAGATTCCAAATATGAAAGAAAAACTGATAGAATGAATGGTATTGACATGAAATTTCGTATGTGTGACTAGAACCCCATAAGGACAACCCTATCGATTTTCATAACTCAAAACTCCAATAACAGCGAGGGCGCCGGTAGCTCAGTGGTAAGCGTGCTTGACTTCTGAGCTCAAGGTCGTGGGTTCGTAGCCCGACCGAGGCCCTTAGTTTATTTTATCTGGGAGGTAAAATAAACTTAAGCACGCCGTCCTTCGGATGGGACGTTAAGCGATGGTCCCGAGCCTGTACGATGTCAGGTACTCGTTAAAGACCCCTACCCTAGATGAATAAAAATTTAGGGTAGGCAAAATTTAGGACTCCCACAGTAGAGTCGGGCTCATGTCCACCAGAGTGACGAAAGAGCGCTCTGGTAGTAGGCGGTATGACCTCGTAGTTAAAGCCCGGGCATGAGTCATAAAACCTAACCTAACCTAACCTCCAATAACAGCTGTTGTAATGAATGTATGGACACAAAATTCCATATGTAAATTCAAAACTCGATAAGGACGACACTTATTAATTTTCAGCAGCATCAGCAGAAGGAACTGGGGATCAGGGTGGGGCCTCAAACCCTAATAATGTATACAAATGTATACAAATTATTATTATTATATATTTATATATTATATTATTATGTCATTTGTATGCCCCTAATTTCAGACTTTTACAGTATATACTATTACGCGCCGGTAGCTCAGTGGTATGCGTGCTTGCTTACCGAGCTCAAAATCACGGTTTAATTTATTTTTCAGTCAATACAATCCATTTTACTACGCCACATGGCCAATGCGCCATTTTACATTTTCAACCTCACATTGCATAATGACCTCAACATCCCATTTGTACCCTCTGTTATCAGGACACGATATCAACATTTTCACGACAAACTCCATCATCACGCCAATCCATATACAAGAATTATCCACGAACACTATCCCCACAAATCCGCCACGACGCCTGAAGCGGATATGGCAGACGGACCTGCTCCAGGACTAGCCTGGACTCCTCTTCGGTCCCATACCTCAGCACTTGCCACTTGCCACCGATCAACATCACAATCACTAGTGACATAATATTTTGTCGTTGTGAATATGTAAATAAATACATTTATTTATTTTATCTGGGAGGTAAAATAAACTTAAGCACGTCGTCCTTCGGATGGGACGTTAAGCGATGGTCCCGAGCCTGTACGATGTCAGGTACTCGCTCTGGTAGTAGGCGATATGACCTTGTAGTTAAAGCACGACAATATGTTAATAAACTTTTTAAGGAATATTTTTCAACATGATACTCCCCTGAGGGGGATGTTGGCAGGAGCGATATGATAAAGTGAGCCTCTTTAGTGTTATCCATTTGTGAACTGGGAGCTAACTCACTAAGGAGACAGGGATATCACTAAATGTGACAGTCGCTTTAGACACCTCGCTTCCATCTTGCATTTGTTAGCAACATGTGCTCAACATACACATCTACCTTCAACCCACAGGAAAAATAATTTCATATGAAAAAAATAAGTCGGTGTACACCGCTCATTCAGGTACTCATCAAACTTTTTTTTATTAATTTTTTAATTTGAATATTTACAATCGGTATAAACCATAAGTAAATTTAAAGAATGATCAATCAAATTTTAAAAAATATCTCACAGGTTGTCAAATAAAATGTAGTCTGACCTCTCACAGATTTTTGTTAGAAGTAGCTAGCCGGCTTTCAAGGTTTCCCTCATCATCAGGCCGTCTAAAAAAGAAACCATCCTTAATATAAAGGCAACAAAGATAAATATATTAATTTGTAAAAAATTAAAAAAAAATTAAAAAATTTTTAAATGAAAACTAAAATAGTTTTATAATAAAAATAAATAAATAAAACAATCTAACAACTTTAAGAATTTAAAATATCATGGATGAAGACACCATGTGAGTGACAACTGGGAGAACGGTGTACGTGAGACTGGACAAACCTCCCATCCCCTCTCTAGAGTTGAGGAGGGGGGACTCTCTCTTCCTCCTTTCCAATTTGATTTCTATACTCTCTAAAGAATCCATATTTCTACTTTTTTGGATATGATGTAGTAACGAGACTGAACCGGCCTCATGTCCTGTGTTTTGGAGGTGTTGGAAAAATTCAGAGTCGCCCCTCCTCAAATGTTCTCTCACTCTAGCCCTCAGCTTCCGGCCTGTCTGCCCAAGATAAAAACATTCACAATCTTTACAATTAATCCTATACACGCCGGATTTGTCAGGGAGGTCCATACGATCTTTGGTTTTTGAGATCCCCCTATGAGAAGTCCTACTTTGGAATTTGGATATGATGTAGAACCGGCCTCATGTCCTGTGTTTTGGAGGTGTTGGAATTGCGATTAGTGATGTTTACTATCATCCTAAAATCGTTATGTTACTTTTTTTCTTAACAAGAAATTCAAAAGAAAATTTTGTCTGCATTGTTTCTTGTCCCCGTTTCTATTTCAGTTTTTAAGATGAAATAACTGTCAAGACGACATCGATATTTGTTCTTCAAAAGCTGCCTCATTAACAAGCTAAGAGTATTTTCATTTCAATACATTCATTATAAGGGTAGTTATTAGAGGTTTTGTTAAGCCTACCCCCTAATCCACCCCTTCCCTTTGGATTTGGATGAAAACCAATAGGGTGGTTCTTGGAGGACTTTGTAAACAAATTGCGGGTATAGACACCTTTTTGGATTAAGGAGATGGAAAAAAATGAAATTCTGTTGAAAATTTAACATCGAATTTCCAACAGATTTCATTACTTCCTCTATACTTCGTATAGTTCGGGAAATAAAAAAAAATGCAAGCAATGTGGTTGGAAGGTCGTTTGAATTGTCACCCGCCTACACAACTGGTCCTTCATTGTTCTAACATTCAGTTGAATGTCATATTTGTTCTAAATAAGAACCAAGTATAGGAGAAGTTATCGGTCAGAATTTCGATGCAGATTTTTCAACGGAATTTCATGTCTTCCGACCTCTTGATTCCAAAAATTAAAAAAAAAAAAATTTCTTTCTGTGTCTATGAATACAATAATTCCCGATAGAATGAATATATTGGACACGACATGTTATATAATATGTATATATAATATTACATATTATGTAATCAGAATCCAATTGTCGACACATTGATTTTCAGCTAAATAGTTTTAAAAAAAGGGGGGGGGGATTAGGACAAGTCTTTTAAAAAAAAGTTTAATAACTGCCGATGCAATGAATGTATTCACAGGGCATTTCATGTGTTTATTCAAAGCCCTAAAGGAACAACACCTATTAATTTTCAGTGGAATCGGCCAAACGCGAGGGAGATCAGAGGGGCTCATCTCAAAATTCCCCAAAACTGCCGATGCAATGAATGTATCGACATGAAATTTTATATTAAAATTTAAAACTTCATAAGGGGCTCAACTCATAAACCCCAACAACTATCGATGAAAGTATCGACATGAAATTTACTATGAGGATTTAGGAGCCCCTCTGTAAGTTAACTATTGAATATTAGTGTAAACGGCTGGCTGGGGGGAGCGTAAAGCCAATTGATTAATTCATTTTGGGGAAGTACAAGATACCTTATGATTTTATACTGAATTGGTTAATTGGTTTACCGGTTTATCAATTCGAACTGGGGAAGTACTTTGACGGCAACTCACCGACGACTATTTGAGGATATTTTAGTGAGAGGGCTCCAAAATGCAATGAATGGGGGGGGGCAGTAACCCGACCCGACACGCTAAACACAGGAAGTGATGTAATGGACCAAATCCCCAGGCCATTTCCGACATCTTACCCACAACTGATACACGATGCTCTAATACAGGATACATGGAGATAATTGAGGGGGGCTTATGTTATTAACAATTCGGATATTTGAGGCTTTTACCATAAAAAGAAAGTCGCCGGTGTTTCATCGGCTATGTACTTCGCCAGTAAAACTTAATCAAATGCTGGGTTTTAGATACGGGGACATATCGCCTCAAACACACACTCCACTATTACTAGTTCCTATACCGACCTAAAATGGCTCTTCCCATCCTCTCGTTGACAATATTTCCTAGGCTCCTCCCTCTACCAAACCATATCATCCCAAAAGCCCTCCTACATCTTCCAAATGCTCCAATTTAACTCCCATATCCACCAGAAAGTCACTAGATCCCGTCCCTCTGATCTTTACCTCCCTTCACACCGGACAACAACCTACCACAACTAGGGTTCTATCCATACCACAAAGTATCGATACTTTTACTCATTAGTATCGAGTAAAACTTTCGATATTACTCAAGTATCGAATAAAAAGTATCGATACCTGCACGTATCAATTGAATCTAGTAGTTTGTTATAAATAATTTTAAAAAATCTATAAATATATATAAAATTAAATAAAAATCGTATTGCATCGAGTACTTCCTTATAATTTATTTTAAACCGTGTATAATATATATATATATATATATATATATATATATATATATATATATATACCTATATAATAGTAATAAAAAACACCATACAATTTGAAAGATGTAGGTAAATGAGATATTGTAGTGGGCATAAGAAACAAATAAATCAAATTGAATAAGATAAAAGTATATTATTAAAAACATACTGAAAATAATAATAAGCCTTATAGAATAAACATACAATTTATTTTTACTAAGGATAATAGTTCTTGTCTTCCTATAAGTCTCTCTCCATTGGACAGATTGTTACTCTTCTGTTTCATCCAGTTTTTTACAATTCATTCATATACAAGGCATTATTGTTTTTATAATTTTTATTACTTTTATTATTTTTCACTAGTTTATTACATTGTTTTACCGATTGCCTGTTTTAACATTTAGTATTTACTTCCAGAGACCTATTTTATTTTATTTTATATTTATTATTTTCAACTGGTTGATACTTGTATACTCTTGTTTATTTTTTATGTTATTATTCTTAGGGGACGTATGTCCCAGAATAAAGATTACTTTTCATACATTTTAGGGCTTGCTCAAGTGCATCCGCTAAAATGCAGACAGTGTTAGAACCATTACCTCATCTGCACCCCTTTTTAAAAAGTTTTCCCCCACTGTGCACTCAGATACTCTATAACCAACTGTCAAATTTAACAAGAGCTTATCAATTTGAAAAATAAGATTGGTGAGTTGAGTTGTGCGGAGGCTCATCATATTTGTGCTGCCAGTTCTCCAGAGAACGAGAGGGGAGCGGACTGATGACGTTAGCACTTTGTCCCGCCTACACACTGTACAAGTCTTTGACGTTATCCCCGACATCCTGACGCCAGACAGAAAAATTGTCACCCATTATATGTCGGTCGTTGTTCACACTTATTTATTTTGTACAACCAAAATGGAAAATTTACAGCTTTGTCGTAGAAATTGTATTTTTTGACCTCAATTTCTCGTCAAAAGGCATTCAAATCGAATTTAATTACAGTAGACTCTCCCTTATCCGGCGTTACTTCGGTCCCGGTAACGCCGGATAACGGAAATCATCAATTAATGAGAAAAAATATATCAATTAAAGAATAAAGAAAAGTGTTTTTAGGTGAGCTAAGGAATAAAACAGGTATGTATTTTGTTGATAACATTTATTAAATTGACAAATATGTACATACTGAACATTGATTTATTATATGTACGTACATATCTACATATATTTATCGAAGCATTAAAAAGATATTTTGAAATCTGCGTTTAATTAAGTGAAGTAATAAAATATTGTATTAGCGTTCCCTTCATTATAAATACAATGTACATAATATGTATATGGAGGGTCCAGTGGAAAAACGATGAGGTTCCATTTTGTCAGATTTTGAGAAAAACTAAATCTAAAGTTTCATGACTACAGAGTTCTTTCTGAGTAATTTTCATGATCAAAATCCAATAAAAACCCATTTTCAAACCAGGAACAATAAAAATATCATGTAAAAATACATTTTTTATTAATTTCAATTCGAGGATGGCTTCCTTCTGATAGGACCTTAGCTCTACCTTAGGCAACTAGACCTAGTTAGGCAAAATTTAGGACTCCCATAATAGAGTCGAGCTGATGTCCACCAGACGAGTGCTCTGGTAGTAGGCGATATGACCTTGTAGTTAAAGCCCGAGCATCAGTCACAATACATTTCGATTTTCCCATTTTAGAAAAAGGTGTGTTATGAGAATTCGGAAATTATATCTATGAGGAAGGGCTTAGGGGAGGGGGGGGATGTGGGGGGGGGGGGGGGGGGGGGACAGACCACATTGCACTGCTCTCATCATTTCGACCCCCCGCCGGGAATAGCCCATCATATATCCACAGAGAATCCCCTCGGCCCGGGACAGGTTGGTTTATGTATCACGGAATTCCTGACTATGACAGTGGAATAGTTCCGGAATATCTAAACATTTGAACACACATGAACAGCTGAACTTTCATATTTGAAGTCAAAACCCCATGAGGACAATACCTGTATCTAATCCTAATCTCTTCCTTTCCTTTGGCAGATTTGACTGAAAATCAATAGGCTAGGTTAGGTTAGGTTTTATGACTCATGCCCGGGCTTTAACTACGAGGTCATATCGCCTACTACCAGAGCGCTCTTTCGTCACTCTGGTGGACATGAGCCCGACTCTACTGTGGGAGTCCTAAATTTTGCCTACCCTAAATTTTTATTCACCTAGGGTAGGGGTCTTTAACGAGTACCTGACATCGTACAGGCTCGGGACCATCGCTTAACGTCCCATCCGAAGGACGGCGTGCTTAAGTTTATTTTACCTCCCAGATAAAATAAACTAAGGGCCTCGGTCGGGTTACGAATCCACGTTCTTTAGCTCAGAAGTCAAGCACGCATACCACTGAGCTACCGGCGCCCTGAAAATCAATAGGTGTCTTCCTTATGCGTTTCTGGACACACATATAAAATGTGTCGATACATTCATTCTATCAAATAAAAAATAAAAAATAAAAATATCAAATACAATTAAAATAAATCAAAAAATATAAGTAAAATAAATAATAATAATAATAAATAATTAAATACAATAAGAATTACCACATTTCCTGTAGACATGTTATCTCTTTTCTTTTACTAAATTTTGATTTCTACTGTAATTTCCAAAAAGGGCCCTTAAAAAATATCAAAAGTTCAAGTCGTGCAATTTTGAAGAAAGTGTGAAATTTAAAAAACATTTTAATGAACAAACTTTTCATTTGGATTTCTAAAGAGATGCCATCTTGTTTTCTAAATTTTTCAAAAATATTAAATCTAATCCAAAGGTTTTTAAATTATCTTACTGGGCCAACAGGTAAAATGAACAGAATATAATTTAAGAAAACAAATAATTTGGGTTTATTTTTTTTTTAAATCATCTACATTATTAAATAAAAAAATTAAACATTGAAACAAACAAAAATCAAAAGAAAAATCCTACAAACTAAATTCTTTCTATTTCAATCTTTTTTCTGTTTTATATTTTTGGGCATTCTTTAAAATTAAGTTATATATTTCTGGGCATATATCCTGTACATATAAACAAACAACAGTACCTTCTTTGCGGATCAATTTCACCGTCAATTCACTCCTATTTAGTATATCACAACCCAGGCCTCCACTCGTCACTCCACACACTAAAAAAAAAACAGCTGATGGCCGTGTTTTGTTTTTTTACTCATTTGTTTATAAAAGAAATTTGCTTTTTTTAGAAAAATAAATATAATTAATTTTTTTATATTAATAATTTAATCATTTTAATGTGTGTATTTTTTTATACATCACACGGGAGATACCCTGGGGTGTCTGTCTCAGTGTGCGGGCGGTGGCTGGGCTGGGGGGCTTGATTGGCTCCGCTGGGATCTCTGGACTGATATAGTCCCGGGCTTGGAGGGTGTGGTCGGTGCCACATACAAGCACACCCTCTCTAACAGCCCTAGCTACACCGGGGCCTAAGCCCAATGCCTAAAGAGAGACGCCCAGTTGTGCCGTTGCTTGTCCCCTGGCCTGGTTGGGGCGCTCACTGGGTGCCCCGGGGTCCTGTGCGGGGTCCCCCCTCCGTTCGCCCCCCAGTTTCTCTGCGGGATCTCTTACTTATTTGAACAGCCAGGCATCAATGACCCTTGTGGTTGATATTCCATTAAAAAAAAATATATATATATATATATATAGTTAATTAACTATTGATTATGATTAATTTTGTTATGTGGAAGTACACTGTCGGAGATTCACCAAAGACTTTAATTTTTTCTTCTTTTGGAATGAATGTATTGAAATTTAGTGAAATTTGGTATTGAAATTTAGTATGAGGAGTCAGAAGTCCCACAGTTATCTATTGAGTTTCAGCCAAATTGGTGAAATATTCACCTAATATTTTAAAAAAACAGTCTTATCTGCTTAGTATATTCAAGGTCCTAGAACCTTGGGGCGAATAAATTGTATAAATTAACAAAACTGTGGAAAGAATATCTCAAGCTATGACTTATTTAAGAATCTATTTGTGACTATGAGGTCATGTCGCCTACTACCAGAGCGCTCTTTTGTCTCTCTGGTGGAAATGAGCCCTCTAGGGAGTTCTAAATTGTTCCTACTCATGTTTTGTAGTTAGGGTAGGAGTTTTTAACTACCTGGTGCTCAGGAACACTGATTACCTTTTTCTTTGAACCCGCGATCTTGAGCTTAGTATGTAAGCACGCAACCTCGCTATGATGATTAACTGAAATCATAATGTAATCACGAGGGCGCCGGTGGCTCAGGGTTGAGCTCACGATTGCAAGTTCGAAACCTGGCCGAGGCCCTTTTTTTTTTTTTTATCTGGGAGGTAAGAAAACCTTGAGCCGTTCTTCGGTTGGTTGGACCTTGGTAACTAAACCTGGATAGGCAAAATTTAAGACTCCCACAGAAGAGTCGGGCTCATTATATTTTGACCTTGCTCCCGTTCTATTAATTGGAACGCCATATAGCCTAGGATTCAATAGGGCTTATCAGGATACTACATATTAAATTTAATCAAAATCGATTCAAAATCGAACGCCAACTTGTTACAAACACACGAACACTACAGATTTAATTATAGAGATCAAAACTATTCCTGAAAGCTATCCGTTATAGACAGGTATATTCTGTCGGAGACTTTTTTGTAGAACTTTTCATTGCCAATAATTCCACCATACAGTAGAGTCCCGCTAATCTGGACTAGATGGGACCAGACCCCGTCCGGATCACCGAAAGTCCGCATTAAACGGAATTTGCTGTAAAATGCACATGATAAATATTTTAAAATATTAGCGTAAATATTTAGCGCGCCTTCTTTATCGGCACTTCTTCATCGTAGCCAACTGAGTAAGTCAAGTCAAACCCTCTATTTGAATTATTTTCGTACTTACCGCTCGCTAAATTCAATTTGTAGTTTACTAATTTGATTCGTTTTTAAAAATCCCATCCGGATTAACAGGATGTCCGGATTAGCGGGATTCTACTGTATCTTCAACGGTTTAGGCAGCGTATGCAATAAATAGCGCCCGAACGACCGTTTCTCCTCCAACTTGCTTCACTTTTATCATCACTGCTCAGCTTCCTCTATTGATAAAGCGTGAAGATGTATAGCCTATGTCCATCGGGAAGAAATAAGGTTCCTAACGGTGAAAGAAAATTATCCAAATCGGTTAAATAGTTTTTGAGATTACCACCAAATACACGAACATACTCTCTTAATAAATCAGAATAGATTATAGGGTTCAGTACGATAAGACCCTACACATGAGAGACGGAAATAAATCTGAAATGGCGTGGTAGAACGGAAAACGGCGCTGCCAAAATGAATCTATTTTAAGGCGGAAATCCTTCCTGGCTTGGAGCACTGCCTGATATCCGAGAAAATTTGGAACATTAAAGAAAATATATTCAAGAGAACTACTGAAAGAAGTACTGGGAACACTCAGATGGGTCCCAGAGGGATAACAATATATATTTTTTTAAACATACAGGGAGCCATGGTGGCCGTGCGGGCTAGAGCATAGGGCTTTGGTCGCATAGTCTCACCATAGTTTCCGGGTTCGAATCCAGCCCGGGAGTGAGTTTTATTTCGTAGATAGAACTCCCTCCCGGGGCCATGGATGTCGTAAATAACTAACTAGATAACACATTGACATGTCTAATATGTACTGTACATAAGGCCAAAAAAAAAATAAAATAAAATAAAAAAATAAAATAATAAATAAATAAATAGAAATTGTCGTAGAATAACTGACAATGTACTTCCCCTACCTCAAATTAATCATTTGATTAAAAATTTGTGTCTTATCATGGTCTTCGTGCTACATTTCATGTCGATACATTCTGTGTGAGTTGAGCCCACTCTTCTGCCCTTCTCCTCGACTGATTTTGCTGAAAATTGATAGTCGAACTAATTGAGGCTTGGATCCACATATAAAATGATGGATCGAGCCTCTCTTCTCTGGTTAACCTTCAACGAAAATTTATAGGTGTTACTCATGCCCGGGCTTTAACCTCGAGGTCATATCGTCTATTAGTTTTAGAGTATGAGATCTTTGAGTACCTGACATCTTATAAGCTTTAGATCCTCGCTTATTATCACTAATTGATAGGTGTCGTACTTATGGGGTTTTGGGTTTACATATGCTTTTATGTTAACATTTTTTGGGCTTTTATGTAACAGTCATGGCCCCCACATTGGATTGCGGGCCCTGTAACCAGCATCAGGGTCCGGGCCCCCCATCTCATAGTCATGTGCTATATTATAATTACATGGTTATTTTTTAACCCTTTTACAATTTTATTTAAACTAAAAATAGATTGTAAGGTATAATTAATGTTACAGTATCAGTTAGATTTTAAAACCAAACTTTATTGATTAAATTATTTCACACATCAATTGCTACCGTGATTATATCATTTACTTTTATTTTACTGAGATTAACGTTTAAATTTTTAGATTTCTTTGACTCACTAACATTAAAATAAAAATTGAAAAAAACTAGTATTACGATCTAAAAAAAAATAACATTAAGAGCTCTAAAAATTACGATGTTTGTGTGTGTTTAATACACTGGCTACAACAAAAGCTTACTTATAGCCTAACTGCCCTAAATTATCATAGCTTTCCTAGCTTTCTTTTGACTAAATTTATCAATAACATCTGAAAAGTCAATAGTTTTGGCCAATTCATTTTCAATCAGTCAAACTGATACTATGCGTCGATGCGTCTATTTTTAGAACACTGCTCTGAGGGAAACAGCTGGACAATAGGCTGGGAAATAGGAGTGGGGGAGGGTTGAGGGAGTGCGTGGGGCCCGTCTATACCTGTCTCGTGCCGACTGGACTGTTTTATACTAGTAATTTGCAAACAAGAGTAACTATCCATGCACGCAACTAATTAAATAATAACATAATAACTCGCACAACTAGAATATGTATCTATTATACTAAATTTTCTTATAATTATATATTTTGCCTTTTTAAGCTATGATCCCTTGCAAAATCTACTAAAATAAAAAAATATTAACCTGCAACCAAAGTTGCCCCAGCCCCACCCTTGTTGGGGCCATGGTAACAGTATATAATGTATTTCTGTTATTTTAATGGACACTTCATTCCAAGAGAAGTGGATAATTTGACATTTGACATTTGTCTTAAAACTATTTCTCACATTTCAAAGCTGACATTTTATTGTAATAAAACATCTGTAAATAGAAAACTCATTACATTAAAAAGTAATTTGGGCTTTTGAGTTAAGCCCCTCCTCTGACCACCTTTCCAAATTAATAGGTGTCCTCTAAGGGTTTTGTATTTAAATATGATATTATGTATCGATACAATCATTAGAACATTTTTTTAAATTTACGTGCACTTTCTTTAAAATTGCAGGTCTTGAACTTTTGATATTTTTTAGGGCCCTTTTCGGAAAATTTAGTAAAAGACCAGAATTAAATATTTCTACAGGAAATTTGGTAATATTAATTGATTTTTATTTGTTTATTTAATTATTATTAATATTTATTTATTTTAATTTTACATAATTTCCATTATAATGTTTTATTTGAATTTTTTTTGTTTGTGACGCTGTTAAAAACGCTGAATCCTTTATAAGCTCTTGAACTTTAGCTTGGAGAAGAGGGTCGGATATCGGGATGTTATGACTTGTGTGGCTTTTCGGTTTCCTTCTGACTTAAAGGATTAGCCATTACTGATAGCCGCTTCAATTTCACCTTTGTTTTTCCAAATCGTAAATATTGACGAATGATTCACTCCGGACATATATATATATTTATATATATTGTTGAACCTGGGAGGAGCTTTTAAGTGTCCGGTCCCAAAATTCATAAATAATAAATGAAAAGCAAATGAAATGAAAAAGACAATATATTTGTATGAAAGAAACATAAATGAAATTATATAAATAATCCTAGAATGTTCATGAGAAATGACATAAAATAAAAACTTATAATGCACAAGTGTTTTAGTAATTATTGGCCAATAATAGAATATAATAATACCGGTGGGGGGCCCCCGTGAGCACACAGTTTCGTCCAAAATCCTCAGCAAATGTTGTGAGGGTCTCGATGTAGAGACAGGCCACAGTCGTGGTAGTGGCGGTGTAAAGGTGCATGGACCTTACTGGATGAAAGTAGCGTGTGTGCAATGCAGGGTGCACACCTCACAGGCCAGGAGTAGATGTAATACTGACCCCACTGGGCTTATCATAGGTAATCCTCTCCTATGTTTATAGAGAAGGCTCCCAGTGGGGTGGGGTCATTTTTATACAAATAAAAACACTCATCTCGAGTTTACATAATAACAACAAACAATATACCTATTAAATGTAAATGAAAAGGAAATTATTTGCCGTCGCAAACATATATATATAAGACATTTAGTTAGGATACACTCATTCTAAGGGGAGTTACGTCTTCACAAACAGACGGACTGACATTTTGACGTGAAAACGTCTATTCGCTCGTTGAACACAGTGATAGCCAGTCAAACTTTCTTGTGTTACAAAATACCGTCAGATTTCAATCGATAATAACTACGAGACTCGTTATCGGGCTAGTGTGGGCGCCGGCGGATGATTGTTGCGAATTAGCGTTGTGTAAAATTATAAATTAGTGTAGCGTGATAACGCGTTTAGATAGGACGTTGATTCGGGTGTCATTGTAAAGAGCTTGAAAAGCACTACTAGGACTCAAAGTGAAACAATAAAAATATTCGCTGAAATATACGTAAAAATCGGTATTAAATTGAAAATTGCAAAAAAAATTAAAGATGTCAGAGGAAAGCTCGCATCAAGAGGAATTTTAAAAACCTAAAAAGTCTAGTGCCGAGCAAATGCAAGAGCTACGGCAGCATCGAAAAGACAATGAAAAATGATTTTATCCCGACGTTTTCACGGAAAATCTACGGCGTGGACCTTGACTACGCCTTAATGTTTTTATTTTCCAATTTTTGCAATGAAAATGAAATTCCGGTGAAATATCAACATCGAATTCTTCGAACTTCCCCTCTACTTTATATATCTAAGGAAATAAAATGAAAGCGAAGAATGAACTATGCTATTATATTTATCTTTTACGGGATTATTTTCTGTTTAAAAATATGTATTTCTGTTATTTTAATGGACAGTTCATTCCATATTTGTTCAGGAGAAGTGGATAATTTGACATTTGACATTTATCTTAAAATTATTTCTTACATTTCAAAGTTGACATTCTTGTGTAATAAAACATCTGTAAATAGAAAACTCTTTATGGGAACATAAATTTTTTGTGTTGGTATGTCGAAGAGACCAGCTTCTTTATTTTTAATAGAATGTGTTAAATTACAATTAAAATTCCAAAGGAGTCACTCACGTTTTTCGCAGCTAATCCGAGTCCAAGTTAGGGAAATTTATAGTCTCGCAGTTTTATTGCATATTATTAGTTACCCAGCTATAAGAAATATAGAGGAAGTTATGTAATAAATCAGAAATTCGAAGTTTAGTTTTCACCAAAATTTCGGGTTTTTCGATCTCAAAAATGAAAAAAACAGTGAATCCCCAGAACGAATAATTGCCGATTCCACTAAAAATTAGTGTGTCATCCTCATGGGCGTAGCCAGGGGGGGGGGCCCCCCCCTGGCCAGGAAAAAAAAACAAAAGAAATCGCTGTATTTTACAATCTGACTGAGCTCCAAAATGAAACAGAGCTGTGGTTCAACCTGTGGAAAGAGAAAAACATGGAAAAAGAAGACCTGAAAGCAATAGACCTTATTGATGTTTTGGACGAAACAGAGCACTTTTTCCCCCAGACAAGACAGGCGTTGATGATTTGCTTGGCACAGCCGTGCACAACAGCTATGGTAGAGAGGACATTCAGCACCCTGAGGCGTGTGAAGACATGGCTGAGATCTACCATGGTACAAGACCGTCTCAATGGTCTCTGCATGCTAAGCGTGCACAGAACTTTGCTAGAAAACGATCGAGAACACTTCAAAGAGGAAGTTCTTTCACGATTTTCAGAGAATAAACGAACATTGTGCTTTACCTAAATGTACATGTGCAAAACAAGTTATATTAAATTTTTTTAAATATACATGAATTCGATCATTTCATTTCCTCGCTCAGAATCTTCATGTATGTATACTTTATACTCTTAAAGCTGATTTTACATGCGCAGTAAAAATGCAAAGCGGAGCAGCAGCAAATGCACGTTATTGGCTGTGAGTAATTTAATTCTAGAAGCACAGAAACCACAGCGTGCATTTGCTGCTGCTGCGCTTTGCATTTTTGCTGCTCATATAAAGTCAGCTTAAGTATTACAGTCAGTGGTTACCTCAGGGGAGGCTTCTAGGGGTCCGAGTCTCCCAAATTAATAACAAAAAGTCTGCAGCGCTAACCACGGAAACTGAGGGCTGTGTCCCCGGAAGCCTATACCCCCCCCCCCCCCCCCCCCCCCCTGTAACCTAACTTTGCCCCCCCCTGCTCAAAATCCTGGCTACGCCCCTGGTCATCCTTATGGGGTTTTTGAATTCATATACGAAATTTTGTGACGATACATTCATTTTATGGACAGTTATTAAAGTGTTTGTGTTAACCCTCCCCTTTAATGTCCGCCTTCACTTTGGTCAATTTGACTGAAAATCAACAGGTGTTGTTGGTAGATGGTTTTGGATTCACATATGAAATTTTGTGACGATACTACATTCATTTTATTCACCGATGAAAAATCCCTATCAAATATTTGACCGATTACATAACTTCCCCTATACTTTGTATAGATAGGAAAGTAAGAAGTCTGTCTGTCAGTTTGTGTGTGTATGTATTAGTTATTATGACTCATGCCCGGGCTTTAACTACAATGTCATATCGCCTACTACCAGAGTACTCTTTCGTCACTCTGGACATGAGCCCGACTCTACTGTGAGAGTCCTAAATTTTGCCTCCTCTAAATTTTTATTCACCTAGGGGGGAGGGGGGGGTCTTTAACGAGTACTGCAGGCCCTGGATTATCGCTTAACGTCCCATCCGTAGGACAGCGTGCTTAAGTTTATTTTCCTTTTATTTATATTCCCAGATAAAATAAACTAAGAGCCTCGGCCGGGCTTCGAACCCACGATCTTGAGCTCAGAAGGCAAGCACGCATACCACTGAGCTACCGCGCCCCGAGCTTTTTACTTCCCCAGCTATACGACATATACGAGAAGTTATGAAATCGGTCAGAAATTCCATGCGAATTTTCAACGAAAGTTCCAAACTCCTGATTCCAAAAAAGAAAAAGTATCGACACGAAATTTATTTTATATGTGTATCCAGAACCATTTAAGGACGACATCTATTGATTTTCAGCTAAATCGGCAAAAGAAAAAGGGTTGATTTTTTTTTTTTTTTTTTTTGGCCATATGTTCGATGCATATTAGCCATGTCACTGTATTATCTAATTATTTACGACATCCATGGCCCCGGGAGGGAGTTCTTTCTACGAAATAAAACTCTCTCCCGGACGGGATTCGAATCCGCAAACCATGGTGAGACCATGCGATCAAAGCCCTACGCTCTAGCCCGCACGGCCACCATGGCTCCCATGGGAGATTAAGGGATAGAACAACTCAAAACCACAATAACTGCCGATGTAATGAACGTATCGACATGAAATTTTATATTTATATTCAAAATCCTAAGTGGACGATACCTGTTGAATTTCAGCGAATTTGCCTGAAGGGAAGGGGGGGTTCAGGGGAGAGACTCAACTCAAAATCCAAATAACTGCCGATGTAATGAACGTATCGACATGAAATTTTATATTTATAGTCAAAATCCCAAGTGGACGATACATGTTGAATTTAAGCGAATTCGCCTAAAGGAAAGGGGGGGTTCAGGGGAGGGACTCAACTCAAAATCCCAATAACTGCCGATGTAATGAACGTATCGACATAAAATTTTATATTTATAGTCAAAATCCCAATTGGACGATACCTGTTGAATTTCAGCGAATTCGCCTAAAGGGAAGGGGGGGTTCAGGGGAGGGACTCAACTCAAAGTCCCAATAACTGCCGATGTAATGAACGTATCGACATGAAATTTTATATTTAAACTCAAAATCCCAAGTGGACAATACCTGTTGAATTTCAGCGAATTCGCCTAAAGGGAAGGGGGGGTTTACTGTAAGGGCTCAACATTTAACGACACAAAATTTAGTATGAGGATTTAGAGTAAGTCCACTATTAATTATAATTAATAATAATAACAATTATTATTATTAGCGCAACTAGTCTTGAAAAAGTTAATTGAATAATTTGTTGTGGGGAAGTACATTTGGAATGGTTCACCAACAACTGGTTTTTTTGTACAGTCTGGTCCCAACCCAATGTAACAATATGAAATCGATATAAGACAGAGAGGTTCTCTGATTAGCTAATAAATACCTAAGTGAATCCCTGACCCTTTGGACGACCTTCATGAGCTTTCTGACGTAATATCAATACAACCTTTTATGATACCTGTTATTTGTGCGCAAAATGCCAACTCAGGTATCCCAAAAGGTCATATATGTGTGCGGCAATAGATCGGCCACTTTTACCTTATATGTTTAGATATAGATACATAATAATATATTTAGATATATAATAAAAGTACCCTTATGATATTGGTTGAGATAAAAATGTTGTTTGACTAGAGGGAAAACGTTTTTTTCACTAAAAAATTATGAAATACTAGCTAAACCCGCCATGCGTTGCAATGGCTATTTTTGTAAATTATTGTTAAAAAAAAATTAAAATTAAAAGTTGTCAAACCACTTTTTAAACCGTTCCAGTGATGTGTCAAACATAACCCATAAGTTCGAGCGCAATAGCTTCGGACATTCATTTTTATAGGTTAGATTAGGTTTTATGACTCATGCTCGGGCTTTAACTATGAGGCCATATCGCCTACTACCAGACCGCTCTTACGTCACTCTGGTGGACATAAGCCCGACTCTACTGTGGGAGTCCTAAATTTTGCCTATCCTAAATTTTTATTCACCTAGGGCAGGGGTCTTTAACGAGTACCTGACATCGTACAGGCTTGGGACCATAAATTAACGTCCCATCCGAAGAACGGCGAGCTCAAGTTTATTTTACCTCTCAGATAAAATAAACTAAGGGCCTCGGTCGGGTTTTGAACCCACGATCTGGAGCTCAGAAGGCAAGCACGCATACCACTGAGCTACAGGCGCTCTCTCCATTTTCATATGTATATAAGATTTGTAAATAAAAATTCAATTTTGTTTTTATTTATTCGTGATTCTTCAAGCCGCGATTCACGTTGTTCCTTTGTTTCATTTGCACCTAATTGTGACATCCGTATTCGACTAGATTGATTGCGTTGTGCGTGCTGTTTATTCTTGAGTTTCATTATTTCTCGCATTTCGGATTGTTCAAGTTTGACGTCGAACTTGAGAACTTCATCGTCATCCAAAACTTAGATGACACTCATCTATAAATAAATCGTCTACAATATTTTATTTATTTACATTTAGTTATTGTGAATCATGCTCGGCCTTTAGCTACGAGGTCGTTACGCCTACTACCAGAGTGCTCTGGTGGACGTGAGCCTGACTCAATTATGGGAGTTTTAAAGTTTGCCTAACCTAAATTTCTATTTACCTAGGGTAGGGATCTTTAACAACATGACATCATACAGGCTCAGGACCATAGATTAACGTCCCATCCGAAGGACGGCGTGCTTAAGTTTATTTTACCTGCCAAATAAAATAAACTAAGAGACTCGGGCGGGTTTCGAACCCAAGATCTTGAGCTCAGAAGGCAAGCATCTCCTAAATAATACTTATATCTTTTAAAATTATATTTTTAAAATAGCGAAAGATTAACGTCCCATCCGAAGGATGGCGTGCTCAAGGTTTTCATAATTTCATATTTTCCGACCTCTAGATTCCAAATATGGAGAAAAAGTCTGTCTGTTTGTCTGTGAACACGATAACTCTCGATAGAATGAAATTTTGTATGTGAACCCAAAACTCTCTAACGACGACATGTATTGTTTTTCAGTCAAATCTGCGAAAGCTTTTATTATTTTTTTGTGTCCCGCTTAGTCACTACTTACTGTACGTCTCTAACTCCGAGATATATAAATATATATATATATAGAGAGGGCGCTGGTAGCTCAGTGATATGCGTGCTTGACTTCTGAGCTTAAGAACGTGGGTTCGTAACCCGACCGAGTCATCTGGGAGGTCAAATAAACTTAAGCACGCCGTCCTTCAGATGGGACGTTAAGCGATGGTCCCGAGCCTGTACGATGTCAGGTACTCGTTAAAGACCCCTACCCTAGGTGAATAAAAATTTAGGATAGGCAAAATTTAGGACTCCCACAGTAGAGTCGGGCTCATGTCCACCAGAGTGACGAAAGAGATCTCTGGTAGTAGGCGATATGACCTCTTAGTCAAAGCCCGGGCATGAGTCATAAACCTAACCTATATATAAGGAGTGAGAGGGGAATGTATTTGTATGGCGAGCAGTGAGTGAATGGTATTACTGTAGATCGATATAAGGCGAGCTTGGCGTAGTAATTACAGTGGCTAATACCTCTCTGCTGTTATCTCCCCAGACCAAACAACGCCGTGCAGATCCGTCAGAGCTCAGCGTCAACACTCACCCTCTCAACCAATCATAACACACTTCAATTAACTAGGTTTTCTGGTAAATCCATCACCAAATTTGAATTATTTGCTTCAAGCATTTTATAAAAAAGTCGTCGGTGAATCACAGGCTGTATACTTCCCCAGAAAAAAAAAATCAGAAAGAAGGGTCCACCAAATAAAGAGAACGAAGGTTTAGAGAGAGCGTGGAAACATGTGAGAGTCGGGGCGTTGTCCCAAATTTGGAGATCAAAGGACCTTCAGAAAAGAAACAAAACAGAAGAAGGGTCCACCAAATAAAGATTTAGGGAGAGGGCGGAAACTTATGCGAAAGTCAGGGTGCAGCCTCAAATTTGGAGATCAAATGACCATCAGAAAAGAAAAAAACAGAAAGAAGGGTCAAGATCTAAGGTTTTTCCAACCTTAAGGTAGACCTATCTATCATTGAACCTGGTAAGAGCCTTTCAACTGACTTTACTGCATTAATGTGTTTTTATAGGCTTAAAAGACTACGTGGAAAGTTAAACGTAAGTTTCTGCTCTTCCTCAAAGCCTTCGAAATCTTTATTTGCTGAAACATACCTTCAGTTTTGCTCCTTTGTGTGTCCTTCGATCTCTGAGATTAAGACTACAGTCCGAGTCTCAAGTTAGTATCCGCTCTCCCTCTAAAACTTCAGTCATTTTATTTTATGAACCCTTAACTTCTGTTTTTTTTTGCTTTTTGTGGATCCTGCTAAAGCCATATGTCATGAAAGACATGGTTGTATTAATTTGTTTTTCTAAAATATAACTTAAGTTTGTTATTTTGACTCATGCCCGGGCTTTAACTACGAGGTCATATCGTCTACTATCAGAGGACGTTTGTGTTAAGCCTCCCCTTTAACCCCCTCATTCCCTTTGGTCAATTTGACTGAAAATCAACATGTGTTGTTGGTAGAGGGTTTTGGATTCACATATGAAATTTTGTGACGATACATTCATTTCATCGGGAGTTATCGTGTACATAGTCACACAGCATTCTTTTTTTTTGGAATTTGGAGGTCGGAAACCATGGAAAACGGATGAAAAATACCCATGAAATGAAATGAAATGAAAAATAATCTTTATTCTGGGACTTTCGTCCCCTAAGAATAATAACATAAGAAGTAGATAAAAGAGTACAAGTATCGACCCATTGAGACAGAATAAAAATAAAGGAAAAGAGGTCTCTAGTAATAAATATAAAATGTTAGAGAGAGGCAATGATTAAAACAATAAAAAACTGGTGAAAATTAGTGATAAAAATAAGAATAAAACAAAGTATGAATAATAATGTAAAACATAATAACAATAGTGAGTTATATATGAATTTAATCGCTAAAACTGGGCAGATGAAACTGGAGTGTGACAATCTGTCAAGTGGTGTGAGAGACTTATAGGAAGACGAGAACTATCTCATAGGAGCCCGCCTTAGGAATCAGAGGTTTGTTGAGTTAGGAGATAATGGAAAAGTAGGGACTTAAATGAATGAATGAAGAGAATCCCATCGAATATTACGATTACATAACTTCCCCTATACTTTGTATAGCTGGGGAAGTAAGAAGTCTGTCAGTTTGTGTGTGTGTTAGTTAGTTATTAAGACTCATGCCCGGGCTTTAACTACGAAGTCATATCGCCTACTACCAGAGTGGTCTTTCGTCACTCTGGTGGACATGAGCCCGACTCTTCTGTGTTCCTAAATTTTGCCTACTCTAAATTATTATTCACCTAGGGTAGCAGTCTTTAACGAGTATCTGACATATGTGCTCGAGACTATAGCTTAACGTCCCATCCGAAGAACGGCGTGCTTAATTTTATTTTACCTCCCAGATAAAATAAACTAAGGGCCTCGGCCAGGTTTCGAACCCACGATATAATGGTATCACATGGAAGGGTTCCGAAAGTAAATAACGAACCAACGTGTTGTCCTTGTAATAACTTGCCTGGCTATACGAAGCTTAACGTTTTTATCTCTGGTTCCTTTTTTTTTATTGAGTTGTCCTCCACTGTTTAATTAAAAGGGTTGAGCTTTAAAGCCTTTAATTATTTCAGGGCGGATTTAATTTGTAAAACAAGATGGTCGGTGAATCAACATCAGTGTACATCCCCGGCTCGAATTAATGAACAGAATTGTTGCTCCCCTTCAGATGAATTCGGTTGAAAATCAAGGGGTGTCTTTCTTTTATAACAGGGACTTATAAATCTATTTCACAGTCGATTTCTTCTCCCCTAATCTCCCTTATGGAGTTCTGCAATATGAGCAGAATGGATCTAAGAGCTATTGACAGGGCTGATCCACAGGACACTGTCATATGAACTAACACCTACATAATATCGCTAGAAGCCCTCTGTGCAGGAAATGTGGCGAGGAACATGAGACTCCGGTTCATATTCTAAGCCGGTGCGGGGCACTAGAAAGCAGACGTTTCCACTGCTTCGGGTCTGCCATAACGGAACCGAAGCAGGTAGTGGAAGGAACCTGCAGAAGAATCCTGAACTATATCAAAGATACAGGGCTGCTGTAGGGGCCAACAAACACAGGGCACACAATAGGCCTACTCTGGCCGCGGTGACATAATCAGCCCTCGGAAAAAAAATATATATATACTAGCAGTAATACCCGGCGTTTGACTTTTCTCCCAATATCTCCTATAAGGCAATTCAGTTCCTCGACAGTACATTCATGATGTTATAATATTCAATTATTCATACGGAATAAGGCTTATAGTCCTTCAACTGTAGTAACGCTAGCTAAAACTAATTTATTCAAAAAGATTTCTCATTAATCGTTGCAATGGTTTTCGAGTTACAAAGATTGCGTGAGTGGATGCTGGGATGGACCAGAGGTTGATTAAAAAGTAGACCTTAACCTTCCGGTCGATAATACTTATCTATTCAAAAAGATTCCTCATTAATCATTGCAGTGGTTTTTGAGTTACAAAGATTGCGTGGGTGGATGCTGGGATGTACCAGATATTGAGGTACTACGCCTATAACCTTCCACAGACGATGACGAACAAATTAAAAAAAAAATTAATCAAATCCATCAAGCCGTTCGTGAGTTATAGCGGTACAACGCACAGACATTTTCAGCTTTATATATATGATAAACCGTTAAAACGCGAGAAATTTGAAGAATGGAGTCTACCGAGCTCAGGATCGCCACTTGGAAATGTAGCTGAGGCACTTAGGTCAGATGTTTTAATCGGGAAGTTAAAAATAACCTTGAGCACGTCGTCCTTCGGATGGGACTTTCCGGATATATCTGAATGTGTCGTATCAGTTTTAACAATTATGAAGCCTATGAACCGTTAAATAGCGCGAATTTTTTAAAAAATATTTTTGTTTTGATTTTTGTGTAGCATTCAGATAATCCGCTCGTTCTCTATCAGTTTTAACAAATATTAATCTATAAACCGTTAAAAAGCGAGAAATTTGAAGAATGGAGTCTACCGAGCTCAGGATCACCACCTAGAAATCTAGCTGAGGCACTTAGGTCAGATGTTCTAATCGGGAAGTTAAAAATAACTTTGAGCACGTCGTCCTTCGGATGGGACTTTAAGCGATGATCCAGGGCTTTTTCGAATGTGAGGTACTCGATAATGAGACGTATGTTATGTAAATAAACCTGAGTAGGTGAAATTTCACTTAGGTTAAAAATAACCTTGAGCACGTCGTCCCTCGGATGGGACTTTCCGGATATATCTGAATCTGTCGTATCAGTTTTAACAATTATTAAGCCTATAAACCGTTAAATAGCGCGAATTTTTTGAAAAACTATTTTATTTTGATTTTTGTGTAGCATTCAGATAATCCGGTCGTTCTCTATCAGTTTTAACAACCATTAAATCTATAAACCGTTAAAAAGCGAAAAATTTGAAGAATGGAGTCTACCGAGCTCAGGATCACCACCTAGAAATCTAGCTGAGGCACTTAGGTCAGATGTTTTAATCGGGAAGTTAGAAATAACTTTGAGCACGTCGTCCTTCGGATGGGACTGTAGGCGATGATCCAGGGCTTTTTCGAATGTGAGGTACTCGATAATGAATGGGATAGTATGATGTTAGCTCGACGTTTTGTGAAAAACATTTTTATTTTGGTTTTTGTGTAGCATTCAGATAATCCGGTCGTTCTCTATCAGTTTTAACAAATATTAAATCTATAAACCGTTAAAAAGCGAGAAATTTAAAGAATGGAGTCTACCGAGCTCAGGATCACCACTTGGAAATCTAGCTGAGGCACTTAGGTCAGATGTTCTAATCGGGAAGTTAAAAATAACTTTGAGCACGTCGTCCTTCGGATGGGACTTTAAGCGATGATCCAGAGCTTTTTCGAATGTGAGGTACTCGATAATGAGACGTATGTTATGTAAATAAACCTGAGTAGGTGAAATTTCACTTAGGTTGAAAATAACTTTGAGCACGTCGTCCTTCGGATGGGACTTTAAGCGATGATCCAGGGCTTTTTCGAATGTGAGGTACTCGATAATGAGACGTATGTTATGTAAATAAACCTGAGTAGGTGAAATTTCACTTAGGTTGAAAATAACCTTGAGCACGTCGTCCTTCGGATGGGACTTTAAGCGATGATCCAGGGCTTTTTCGAATGTGAGGTACTCGATAATGAGACGTATGTTATGTAAATAAACCTGAGTAGGTGAAATTTCACTTAGGTTGAAAATAACCTTGAGCACGTCGTCCTTCGGATGGGACTTTAAGCGATGATCCAGGGCTTTTTCGAATGTGAGGTACTCGATAATGAGAGGTATGTTATGTAAATAAACCTGAGTAGGTGAAATTTCACTTAGGTTGAAAATAACTTTGAGCACGTCGTCCTTCGGATGGGACTTTCCGGATATATCTGAATCTGTCGTATCAGTTTTAACAATTATTAAGCCTATAAACCGTTAAATAGCGCGAATTTTTTGAAAAACTATTTTATTTTGATTTTTGTGTAGCATTCAGAAAATCCGGTCGTTCTCTATCAGTTTTAACAAATATTAAAACTATAAACCGTTAAAAAGCGAGAAATTTGAAGAATGGAGTCTACCGAGCTCAGGATCACCACCTAGAAATCTAGCTGAGGCACTTGGGTCAGATGTTTTAATCGGGAAGTTAAAAATAACTTTGAGCACGTCGTCCTTCGGATGGGACTTTGAGCGATGATCCAGGGCTTTTTCGAATGTGAGGTACTCGATGATGAGACGTATGTTATGTAAATAAACCTGGGTAGGTGAAATTTCACTTAGGTTGAAAATAACCTTGAGCACGTCGTCCCTCGGATGGGACTTTCCGGATATATCTGAATCTGTCGTATCAGTTTTAACATTTATTAAGCCTATAAACCGTTAAATAGCGCGAATTTTTTGAAAAACTATTTTATTTTGATTTTTGTGTAGCATTCAGATAATCCAGTTCTATCAGTTTTAACAAATATTAAATCTATAAACCGTTAAAAAGCGAGAAATTTGAAGAATGGAGTCCACCGAGCTCACGATCGCCACTTAGAAATCTATCTGAGGCACTTAGGTCAGATGTTCTAATCGGGGAGTTAAAAATAACTTTGAGCACGTCGTCCTTCGGATGGGACTTTAAGCGATGATCCAGGGCTTTTTCGAATGTGAGGTACTCGATAATGAGACGTATGTTATGTAAATAAACCTGAGTAGGTGAAATTTCACTTAGGTTAAAAATAACCTTGAGCACGTCGTCCTTCGGATGGGACTTTCCGGATATATCTGAATGTGTCGTATCAGTTTTAACAATTATGAAGCCTATGAACCGTTAAATAGCGCGAATTTTTTAAAAAATATTTTTGTTTTGATTTTTGTGTAGCATTCAGATAATCCGCTCGTTCTCTATCAGTTTTAACAAATATTAATCTATAAACCGTTAAAAAGCGAGAAATTTGAAGAATGGAGTCTACCGAGCTCAGGATCGCCACTTAGAAATCTAGCTGAGGCACTTAGGTCAGATGTTTTAATCGGGAAGTTAAAAATAACTTTGAGCACGTCGTCCTTCGGATGGGACTTTAAGCGATGATCCAGGGCTTTTTCGAATGTGAGGTACTCGATAATGAGACTTATGTTATGTAAATAAACCTGAGTAGGTGAAATTTCACTTAGGTTAAAAATAACCTTGAGCACGTCGTCCCTCGGATGGGACTTTCCGGATATATCTGAATCTGTCGTATCAGTTTTAACAATTATTAAGCCTATAAACCGTTAAATAGCGCGAATTTTTTGAAAAACTATTTTATTTTGATTTTTGTGTAGCATTCAGATAATCCGGTCGTTCTCTATCAGTTTTAACAAATATTAAATCTATAAACCGTTAAAAAGCGAAAAATTTGAAGAATGGAGTCTACCGAGCTCAGGATCACCACCTAGAAATCTAGCTGAGGCACTTAGGTCAGATGTTTTAATCGGGAAGTTAGAAATAACTTTGAGCACGTCGTCCTTCGGATGGGACTGTAGGCGATGATCCAGGGCTTTTTCGAATGTGAGGTACTCGATAATGAATGGGATAGTATGATGTTAGCTCGACGTTTTGTGAAAAACATTTTTATTTTGGTTTTTGTGTAGCATTCAGATAATCCGGTCGTTCTCTATCAGTTTTAACAAATATTAAATCTATAAACCGTTAAAAAGCGAGAAATTTGAAGAATGGAGTCTACCGAGCTCAGGATCACCACTTGGAAATCTAGCTGAGGCACTTAGGTCAGATGTTCTAATCGGGAAGTTAAAAATAACTTTGAGCACGTCGTCCTTCGGATGGGACTTTAAGCGATGATCCAGAGCTTTTTCGAATGTGAGGTACTCGATAATGAGACGTATGTTATGTAAATAAACCTGAGTAGGTGAAATTTCACTTAGGTTGAAAATAACTTTGAGCACGTCGTCCTTCGGATGGGACTTTAAGCGATGATCCAGGGCTTTTTCGAATGTGAGGTACTCGATAATGAGACGTATGTTATGTAAATAAACCTGAGTAGGTGAAATTTCACTTAGGTTGAAAATAACCTTGAGCACGTCGTCCTTCGGATGGGACTTTAAGCGATGATCCAGGGCTTTTTCGAATGTGAGGTACTCGATAATGAGACGTATGTTATGTAAATAAACCTGAGTAGGTGAAATTTCACTTAGGTTGAAAATAACCTTGAGCACGTCGTCCTTCGGATGGGACTTTAAGCGATGATCCAGGGCTTTTTCGAATGTGAGGTACTCGATAATGAGAGGTATGTTATGTAAATAAACCTGAGTAGGTGAAATTTCACTTAGGTTGAAAATAACTTTGAGCACGTCGTCCTTCGGATGGGACTTTCCGGATATATCTGAATCTGTCGTATCAGTTTTAACAATTATTAAGCCTATAAACCGTTAAATAGCGCGAATTTTTTGAAAAACTATTTTATTTTGATTTTTGTGTAGCATTCAGAAAATCCGGTCGTTCTCTATCAGTTTTAACAAATATTAAATCTATAAACCGTTAAAAAGCGAGAAATTTGAAGAATGGAGTCTACCGAGCTCAGGATCACCACCTAGAAATCTAGCTGAGGCACTTGGGTCAGATGTTTTAATCGGGAAGTTAAAAATAACTTTGAGCACGTCGTCCTTCGGATGGGACTTTGAGCGATGATCCAGGGCTTTTTCGAATGTGAGGTACTCGATGATGAGACGTATGTTATGTAAATAAACCTGGGTAGGTGAAATTTCACTTAGGTTGAAAATAACCTTGAGCACGTCGTCCCTCGGATGGGACTTTCCGGATATATCTGAATCTGTCGCATCAGTTTCAACAATTATTAAGCCTATAAACCGTTAAATAGCGCGAATTTTTTGAAAAACTATTTTATTTTGGTTTTTGTGTAGCATTCAGATAATCCGGTCGTTCTCTATCAGTTTTAACAAATATTAATCTATAAACCGTTAAAAAGCGAGAAATTTGAAGAATGGAGTCTACCGAGCTCAGGATCGCCACTTAGAAATCTAGTTGAGGCACTTAGGTCAGATGTTTTAATCGGGAAGTTAAAAATAACTTTGAGCACGTCGTCCTTCGGATGGGACTTTAAGCGATGCTCCAGGGCTTTTTTGAATGTGAGGTACTCGATAATGAGACGGATGTTATGTTATTAAACCTGGGTAGGTGAAATTTCGCTTAGGTTGAAAATAACCTTGAGCACGTCGTCCCTCGGATGGGACTTTCCGGATATATCTGAATCTGTCGTATCAGTTTTAACAATTATTAAGCCTATAAACCGTTTAATAGCCTGAATTTTTTTAAAAACTTTATTATTTTGATTTTTGTGTAGCATTCAGATAATCCAGTTCTATCAGTTTTAACAAATATTAAATCTATAAACCGTTAAAAAGCGAGAAATTTGAAGAATGGAGTCTACCGAGCTCACGATCGCCACTTAGAAATCTATCTGAGGCACTTAGGTCAGATGTTTTAATCGGGAAGTTAAAAATAACTTTGAGCACGTCGTCCTTCGGATGGGACTTTAAGCGATGCTCCAGGGCTTTTTTGAATGTGAGGTACTCGATAATGAATGGGATAGTATGATGTTAGCTCGACTTTTGGTAAAAAACATTTTTATTTTGATTTTTGTGTATCATTCAGATAATCTGGTCGTTCTCTATCAGTTTTAACAAATATTAAATCTATAAAGCGTTAAAAAGCGAGAAATTTGAAGAATGGAGTCTACCGAGCTCAGTATCGCCACTTGGAAATCTAGCTGAGGCACTTAGGTCAGATGTTCTAATCGGGAAGTTAAAAATAACTTTGAGCACGTCGTCCTTCGGATGGGACTTTAAGCGATGATCCAGGGCTTTTTCGAATGTGTCGATAATCATCTTTTACGACTTGGAGCTGTAGCGCCAATGATGATAATGACTATTGACAAACATGACTGATTCATTCATAATAATAGCATTACAATTTTCTGTAAATTTTCAACTTAACGATCTGAGTCAATACAAAGTTGAAGGAGTTAGTAGAATTTAATTTGAAAATTTGAATTGCGGAAATAGATGTCAACCTATAAAGTCCTTCATAAAGATACAACACAAATATACTCTCAACCCTAAGTGTCCAAAAGCCCTTGAAATGTACTGGCATCCTACTTCACCAAATGTGGTCATATGACACACCATTTGAAAGGTCAACTCTGTACAATTTAACCAAAATTAAATTTGTCATATAGTCATATAAGTCTCGCTGAAAATCAAACTACAGAATTCCAAAACTGCAATAAACAGAGGGGTCTGTATCTATAGTTTTGGGGGCCCGGAGGCTTTACCCCCTTCAAATAAAGAACATTAATGCGTACTCAAGGTCCACGCCGGAGATTTTCCGTGAAAACGTCGGGATAAAATCATTTTTCATTTTCTTTTCGATGCTGCCGTAGCTCTTGGATTTGCTCGGCACTAGACTTTTTAGGTTTTTAAAATTCCTTTTGATGCGAGCTTTCCTCTGATTTGCGTTTTCTATAATTCCGTGCTTATTTACGATTCATATGAGACGACATCTTTAATTTTTATGCAATTTTCAATTTAATACAGATTTTTACATATATCTCGGCGAATATTTTTATTGTTTCACTTTGAGTTCTCGTAGTGCTCCTCAAGCTTTTTACAATGACACCCGAATCAACGTCCTATCTAAACGCGTTATCACGCTACATTAATTTCTAATTTTACACAACGCTAATTCGCAACAATCATCCGCCGGCTCCCACACTAGCCCGATAACGTCACTGGCAAAACAAACACGTACAGACATGCTCTATCCATTGTGACCTCAACCGTTATTAGTCTCGTAGTTATTATCGATTGAAATCTGACGGTATTTTGTAACACAAGAAAGTTTGACCGGCTATCACTGTGCTTAACGAGCGAATAGACGTTTTCACGTCAACATTTGTTGAAGAATTTTGGATGACGTTCTGTGGAGTATCGCAAGATGTAAATAATAGTATAAGTATCGCGTTTAATTAAAACATTATTTTGAAATATTTTCCAAAATTAAATGGAAATTTATTTTTCAATGTTCATGGCGCTATAACTTTTATCGTTTTGATTCTATCTCAATTCAAAGAATCATTAGCGATTGGAAATTTTATAAGGAATATTTTTGGTACATACCGTTTCTTCGATAGGACTAACCGTTCTCGGGTAAATCAAAGAAACGTCTAAAAATATGTGTTCAAAACTACATTTCAAGACGGTTTTCGGCTTGTATCTTGAAAACTGGGCGATCTGCAAAAAAAAAGTATTGTACATAAAGTATGTATTTGAGTTTTCTCTACAATTATTATTCGAATAGAATTCAGTATCTTGTAAAATGTACTTAAGCCCTGGAGTAAAGTAGTCTCAATTTTCGTCCAATTTCAGCTAAAATTTGATCAGATCTAAGTTAGCACATGAGATCCCTACATTCCAAATTTCAAGTTTATAGTTATAATGTTTTTTTTTGCGGTAGAGCGCTCACAACTTTCCAATAGTATGTACACAGACAAGCATACGCACAGATAGACATCACGAAAATGGTCAAAACGTATTCAGGGGACTTTGAAACGTGAAAATCCGATGAAACCTCGAACTCGGATTTTTGCACGATTACAATAACATCCCTTATACCATAATAAAGTAAAAATGTTTTGTATATCCGATTTTGGCCAAGACTTAGAGCACATGTGACATCTACATTATACATTTCACAGATGACATCACTTCGAAAAGAAACACATGTTCAGAGGAGACCGATAATGCAATTAAACGTAATTTACATATTTAGAATATTAGCGGAATGTTTCCTGAATCTCTCTTCGATTTTTCAGACTGTTGTTCGTAGACCATTTCATTTATCTCCAGGTTATCTTCGTTATGTTCAACGAGAAAATAATAAAAAAGTAGTCACCAGCTATGTACTTCCCCAGAACGAATGAACCAATTGAGTTTTTGTTCTCTCCCCCCCCCCCCCCCCCCCCCTAAACCAATCAACCGTTTCGGCTAAAAATCAATTGTTGACTTATATAGGAGCTTAAATCCAAGTATAAAAAATTATTTTCCCTTCTTAGTTCCCACAATAATCCTCTAGTCCGTGCCACTGACGGCTTAAGCGTCAATGGCCTAGAGACCTCCTTAGCAGCAGCTGTGACATTGATTAGTTACAACTGAGAGGAAAACAGTGACTAGGGAGTGTCACCACTGGGTGATTTCTTCCCTCTTGACATTTTGACATTGCCATTATCTCTCTATTAGCAATGAAAACTGACATTATTGCAGAGATATTGTGAAATAATTCAAATGGACTTGAAAAATAAAATAAAACTTGTTTATTTGATATATTGTCTAATTTCACTAACTATATACATATACATGAGAGTACTTTCGGTATTTCTACCATCCTCAGCCAAAAGCAGGTCTTATCTCTTATGCTTATAGTTAGTGAAATTAGACAATATATCAAATAAACAAGTTTTATTTTATTTTTCAAGTCCATCTCTATTAGCACATTTGCTTGTTATATTTATTTTTATATAGTTGTAAATATCTATTTGTAAACAATATATATACATATATATATATATTTTTTTTTGTTTACTTTCCTGTACCTTTAGGAACTCAGAAGCTCCTATATATTATATGAGTTCCTGAAGGTACAGGAAAGTAAGACATGTTTTCAAGTCTTAAGATTTTGATTAAAATCTTAACAGACAATAATTGTAAAGCTTTCCACCAAATTACAAAACACTTGACCTGATTATTAGAGCATCCAGTCAAAAACTTTTACTAAAAATCATTGTACCATTAAAAACCACATCAAATGAGAAGTCATCAATGTAGAAACAAATTAGTTTCCGTTCATTATGATATTGAAATTCTTTGAATTATTGTATAAAGAAAAAATCAATATTCCAACCTTTACGGTCCATCTCATATTCCATTAAAAAATCATAGGTTATTCACAGGCATTATACTTGCAGAGCATTAATTAATCAATTAAGTGTTCGCTCTCCCTCTAAAACCAATCAATAGTTGACTTTCATAGGAGCTTTACTTCACACTAAATTTGGTGTCGATACATTCATTACAACAGCGATTATTAGTAATAAAAGAATAAAATACACAATAAAAAAAAAAACAAAAAAACGTATTTCATATCCAAAAAAAATTATTTGACACAAAGATTTCATTTTTCTTTTTTGGGCAGAGTTCCTCCACACCTTAAAGGTCAGTCGATTACTGATATACTGATAATATGTTATTGTTTTATTTATTCATTTATAATTTTTTATTTACTTGGACTTTTTTATAGGTTAGGTTAGGTTTTATGACTCATACCTGGGCTTTAACTACGAGGTCATATCGCCTACTACCAGAGCGCTCTTTAGACACTCTGGTGGACATGAACCCGACTCTACTGTGGGACTCCTAAATTTGGCCTACCCTAAATTTTTATTCACCTAGGGTAGAGGGGTCTTTATCGAGTACCTGACATCGTACAGGCTCGGGACCATCGCTTAACGTCCCATTCGAAGGACGGCGTACTTAAGTTTATTTTACCTCCCAGATAAAATAAACTAAGGGCCTCCGGTTGGGTTACGAACACACGTTCTTGAGCTCAGAAGTCAAGCACGCATACCACTGAGCTACCGGCGCCCTCGACTTTTTTATATATTTATTTATAATTGATTAATCTATATATGTAATACAAAGGACCATCGCATATTGACATATTGACACATCCGAAGGACGGCGGGCTTATGTATTTTTTACCTCCCAGATAAAATAAACTAAGGACCTCGGCCTTCTTAAGCTCAGTAGGCCTCTGTGCTACCGGCGCCCTCAAATTATTTATTATTGTTTATACACATTTATGGGCATTTGCCCATTATTTGTATAAACTGGAACATTATCTCGGTTTCAATGTTATACTCGTAGTGTGACATGAGTTGGCTGGCTACCTGCACATTCCCTCAGAACCTACTCTGCTGATGTTGGAGACGATCTCAAGTCCTGCTGATACATAACAGATGAAAGACCCTTGGACATATTATCCGAATGGAGCGGATTTTCCTCGACCGTTAAAGAGACAGAAGATGCTGTGACAATGACGAATGGGCTTCGTCCTTCAACCATGGAACCATTCTTAGTCGAGAGGTGTCCGCCACATGTAGGAATGGGTAATAATTGTTAAATAATAAATTGGAAACACAATAATACAAAACTCGGATATAATTAATAGAAGATAAAACAATTAAACTGAATGAAAAAAATGGTTTTCCATAAATAAAAATGGAAGAAAAACACTCATAACACTTAATTAGAGATGTTTTCGCCAGAGATCTTGTGGAAGTTCATTGTGATTACTACTGAATAAAAAACTTAGAACGAGTCAAAAAATTCCACTTTATTTATATGAATAACACAATATATTTCGCTCGTTAGAGCATTTTCAAGTGTATAGGATACAGACTTAAGACTGGTGGAAATATACTTTTAAAAAAGTCATGATAGAGGGTGGGGGGGGGGGGGGGGGGGTAGGAGGGGAAGAGTGAGGGAGGGTGACAGAACAGGACGGGGGGGGGGGGAGGGTGGGGGGGGGGGGGGGGGGGACGTAACATACTATATCAAAATTAGTCAGAAAAAAATTAAATAATAAATCTCAATATTAACCTATTAAATATGAACAGAGCATAATAATAGTTAGCCAAGTCTATCTTCATAATATGTGTATGAACAATAATAAATAATATCTTAAGTCTATTTAAATCATTCCCCCCTCCTCAATTTGAAACTTCTAAGATAGACTTGGCTAACTATTATTATGCTCTGTTCATATTTAATAGATTAATATTGAAATATTGTTAATATTGTGATATAGTTAATAGGTTAAAATTGAGATTTATTATTTAATTTTTTCTGACTAATATTGAGATTTATTATTTAATTTTTTTCTGAATAATTTTGGTATAGTATGTTCGGTCCCCCCCCCCCCCCCCCCCCTCCCCCTGTTCTGTCACCCTCACTCACTCTTCCCCTCCTACCCCTCCCCCCCCCCTCCTCCATCACCCTCTATCATGACTTTTTTTAAAAATATATTACACCAGTCATAAGTCTGTATCCTGTACACTTGAGAATGCTATAACGAGCGAAATATATTGTGTTATTCATATAAATAAAGTGGAATTTTTTGACTCATTCAAAGTTTTTTTTACAGTAGTACTCATAACACTGTCGTGTCTTTACAGCGACTGGGTCTATCTCATCTCTCATACCACTTTGTAAACACAACGTAACCCCTTCCGTCCCGTTCTCTCTCTCTCTCTCCAGCTAAGCTTCACATAATACAATAATGTTTGTATGGCCCCAAACTATTACATTTCATCGATTCTTCCATTAGACTAGTTATTTTTATGTATACATCAGTGGCGGGTATAATAATTTTGAAGAAAACAATATAACTATAACAATATGTTATATTATTCATATATTGTTATAGTTACATTGTTTTCTTTATTTTCTATATCTCGCACATTGGGACCTGATGATGGGACATAAGAACGTCCCGAAACATCGTTGGGATAAAGACACTTCCGAAGATTTTTTTTGAAAAATAGTTATCTTAATTTTTATTAAATTGAAAAATGTGTCTACTTATTATAAACGTATCTTGTATCGACTTGAAAAATAAAATAAAACTTGTTTATTTGATATATTGTCTAATTTCACTAACTATATACATATACATGGGAGTACTTTCGGTATTTCTACCATCCTCAGCCAAAAGCATAAGAGATAAGACGTATCTTGTATCAATTTTTTTATATACTCATATATAGAGGGCGCCGGTAGCTCAGTGGTATGCTTGCTTGCCTTCTGAGCTCAAGATCGTGGGTTCGAAACCCGACCGAGGCCCTTAGTTTATTTTATCTGGGAGGTAAAATAAACTTAAGCACGCCGTCCTTCGGATGAGACATTAAGCGATGGTTCCGAGCCTGTACGATGTCAGGTACTCGTTAAAGACCCCTACCCTAGGTGGATAAAAATGTAGGGTAGGTAAAATTTAGGACTCCCACAGTAGAGTCGGGCTCATGTCCACCAGAGTGACGAAAGAGCGCTGTGGTAGTAGGCGATATGACCTCGTAGTTGAAGCCCGGGCATGAGTCATAAAACCTAACCTGTACTCATATATTTTTAAGTAGGTACCTTAATCATAGTTACGACTCAATTAGTTATAAATCTATTCTTAATGTATAAATTCTTTTGACGTACTATTACCGGTTTAACGGAAATAAATTTATTATTATTATTATCCTCATACCAAATTTGGGTGTCGATACATTCATTACAATAGCGGTTATTAGGATTTTGAGTCGAGCTCCTCTTCCCTTCGGCCGATTTCTCTGAAAATATGTGCCGGATCTTATGTGACTGAATTTAAATAAAATTTCGTATCGATACATTCATTTTATCGAAGTAAATCGTCGCTTAAGCAGCAACACCGCATAACTCAATTTTTGCCCAAATTGAGTTATGCATATCGTTGGATTCGTATTTTCGCGGGAAACAAGCTCAGATTACTAGTTTCACTTTACCGGCCACTAGGAGAGTGAAAAACGTAAAAAAGACAACACCACACATCTCAACCCTACCTGCAAACAGCGCATAACTCAACACCATAAATACCAGCCTTTTTAATTAAATTACTTTTGGTTCAAACAAATAATAAATATTTGATCAAATAAACATTGGATCGTTGATAAAGTAAAATTACTACAATAATCATTTAAAATAAGTTTTTCCTCTTTCCTGTTAACCTCTCAAAATTGTGATATGCGGTGTTGCTGCTTAAGCGACGAAATTTCATTTTTGGAACCAGAAATTCGAAAAAACTTGAAATTCTGGTGAATGTTCAACATTACTGACAGATTACATAACTTCCCCTATACTTCGAATAGCTGGGGAAGTAAAATTCTGTAACTCATGACGTCAATAATTCATAAATAAATAAATAAGTGAAAATAATTCAATTTTATGTTTTTATTTTTGTAGTAACAGTTAATGAACTTCAACCTCATTAACGGATTATGGGATTGTCATGAAATTTCACATGTAGTAGTTTTAAAAGCAAAATTTAAAAAAATAGGCTATGTGACCTATGTGCATTTTTATATCAATTAAAAACCTATGTATAGATTAAATACAATTAAATGAATAAATAATTCTGTACTGAATAAAATGTCTAGTTTTGTGATATTATTATTATTGATATTGATATCATGCTGGGAAGTTTGCTGTGTGGACCTCAAGGGCCGCACTTAGTTACAAATGCCACCTTTGTAGAGTCATAATACACGGCCCAGTAATTTCCTCTGATTTAGGATGCAGAGAGGAAAAAATAAACACATCCGAGAACCTGCTTGTTCAATTACTAATTAAAACTAATCAATAGTTGACATATATAGGAGCTTTTGAATGCTCACACTAAATTTGGTGTCGATATATTACAACAGCGGTTATTAGGGTCTTGAGTCGAGTCTCTCCTCTCTTCGGCCGATTTCTCTGAAAATATGTGCCGGATCTTATGTGACTGAATTCAAATATAAAATTTCGTGTCGATACATTTATTTTATCGGGAGTTATCGTGTGAACAGACATAATTTTTTTAATATACAGCTATACGAAGTATATTTCATTTTTGAAACGATGACAGATTACATAACTTCCCCTATACTTCGTATATTCTGTAACTCATGACGTCAATAATACATAAATAAATAAATGAAAATAATTGAATTTATTTTTGTAGTAACAGTTAATGAAGGGAAGATGAGTGGCTATAACATTGCTAATCCCAAGGCTATCTATTTTCTACTTCATCCTTGAATTAAATAACTCGGATAGTTGCCCTACTAATAGTGTCAGACGTACATAAATACAGTCTCCTCGCTTTGAGTTATGGAAAGAAAACTATGTTGAAATGAGAATAACTGGTTATGTACTTCCCTAGATCCAAACAATCAAAGTTGGCCGAATGCGAAGAGGGGGACTCAATTTCAAAAATCCAAATAATTTTCGATGTATTCAATGTATCTATACAACATTTAGTATGAGAGATACATAAGTCACCATGAGATGTGTTCAAAAAGTAACGCGAATTTTGTAATTTCGCGGGTTGTATTAGTCCGATTGTTGTGTTGGTAAACGTGTCTGAAAAGTTAGTACATAGTTAGCCAAACCGGATGTTTAGTCTGCTGTCAGCTGTCAAAGAGGTTACATGTGTTTTGGTACGATCGATAGCTAGAAAAAAGAGGAATATTTTGAACGACCAAACTCACCCCAAATCTTCACCCCTGATAACTTTTCTTTGCTTGTTATAAAAAGTGTACACATTTTATTTCTCTAGCGATACGAAATATAGGGGAAGTAATGTAATCGGCCAAAAATTCGATCAGGAGTTTTCTACGGAATTCCGACCTCTAGATACGAAATAAGAAAAAAAAAATTGTGTCTGTGAATACGATAACTCTTGATAGAATGAAAATATTCACATGAAATGGAAATTTATACGTGAACCCAGAACCCTCTAATGACGACACCAATTGTTTTTCAGCCAAATCGGCCAGAGGAGGGGAAGGGGGGGGGGGGTGGCTCAATTCAAGAACTCCAATAGCTGCCGATGTAATGAATGTATCGACATGAAATTTCATATTTAAAGTCAAAACCCAATTAGGACATAACCAGTCAAATTTCAGGGATATCAGCCTAAAGGGATGGACGGTTCAGGGGAAGGGGCTTAATTCAAACTGCCGATGCAATCAATTTATCTACACTAAGTTTAGTATGAGGATTTAGGAGCCCCTATTTAAGTCAATTGTTGAATATTAGCGTATAAGGTCGCCTAGTTTTGGAGGGGAAGCGAAAAGTTAATTGATTAATTCGTTCTGGGGAAGTACATTGCCGGTGAATCCCAGACGATTTTTTCCATAATATGCTAGCGGATTTTTGATTTTGTTCTCATCATCAGGCAGTCAAAAAATCTAATTTTGTTTATGTATATCCTCTATACTTTATCATTGACAATTCAAATATTTGTAAATTATATGTTAAGTATTCCCCCCCCCCCCCCCCCCCCCCTCTCTCCCCCCCAAGGGACACAAGGACACAAATCTTACATGACACACCCACATCTCAACAAAACTAACACAAGCATATCAAAGACTCTCACAACTTTATTCACTCATTAACTGCAACACTCCACTCCGCCCAAATTGCATCAAAATCTTGTACACATCACTATTACGTCCACTACTAACATATGCTTGCCCAATATGGTTCAGTGCAAGCAAAACAGCAAAACGAAAATTACAATCATTTCAAAACGAAACCCTCCGCATAGGTCTCAACGCACCGTGGTTCGTGAGAGGCAGTATAATTCATAAAGAACTGGACATAGCTCCAATGGACACCGTCCTGCGATCTCTGACTGAGACGTTCCTCCAGAACCTGCCCCTCAGCCCTGGAGTTGTCCACTGCCGACTGCGACCCATACTCCCTCAGGAAATTTTAGCGCAGATTTTAGTTTTATTCATCATTATTGTTATTATTAATATTATTATTTTTTTTTTTTGTCATTTTTATGAAAGGCACTAGAATGCCGGCCCAAATAAATTACTTTCTTTCTTCTGTTTTTATTTATTTTATTTCACTTATATTTGATAAAGAGTATTAGTTGAAGTTAAAAGTTCTACAAATTCCAAACCTATTTTAAATATGAATTGGAAGCCGAAAGGCATAGAATAATATAATAGGCTGTGAGATATTGGAACATTTTGAATTGGCATACACGTCTCCCCCATTCAACCATTTCCTTCAATTACGTAGGTCTGATTCAAGTTTCTGGATAACTCTCCAGTTTCTACGTCTTCAGGCCACATCCCCTCCATTCATCACAATAATAGCTCCGCATGAAGACATTAGGAGAGCAATTTCCCCTACTTTTCGATCAATCATTTCCTCAACTTTCTTTTCCCCTTCAACTCAAGATGATGACTTCGCTGTGTACTCCTCTCCCCTTGACAGACTTCTTCACCACCATTAGAACTACCATCCCCAGGAGGGGTTGCAGAGTTCAATTCCACCTTTCCATAATCCGTAATATTACATTTTTATCCAGTATAAGATTCTTATCCGTAGTATAAATTTTTCGATAAACTGCAATATGGCATTGTACTTCCCCATTACAAATTAATCAAACAATTTTTTGCTCTTCGTCTAAAATCAATAGTTCACTTACACTAGGACTTATGAATCAAACTAAATATCGTGTCGATACTCTTAATATATCGGCATTTATTGGAGGTTTTTAAGACCCCTTCCCTTAGGGTGATTCCGCTGAAAATTGATAGATGTCGTCCTAACAGTGCTTTGACTTTATATATAAAAGTTCGTTTCAAAACATTCATTACAACATCAGTCATTAAAGTTTTTGTTTTAAGAAAAAAGATAAGAAGAAGAGTTTATTATAACAGTGGCATTTACAGAGGCACAACTATACAATAAGGTTCCTTAACCATTACCCTTATACACTAAATACAAATCAAAAATAATCAGTTAAATTAAAAACAATGCTACTGCTTAAGTGTAAATTAAAAACAATGCTACTGCTTAAGTGTAAATTAAAAACAATGCTACTGCTTAAGTGTAAATTAAAAACAATGCTACTGCTTAAGTGTAAATTAAAAACAATGCTACTGCTTAAGTGTAAATTAAAAACAATGCTACTGCTTAAGTGTAAATTAAAAACAATGCTACTGCTTAAGTGTAAATTAAAAACAATGCTACTGCTTAAGTGTAAATTAAAAACAATGCTACTGCTTAAGTGTAAATTTTAAAAAACTCTTAAAGGAAAAGAAAAAAAAATACAAAATAACTGAAATAAATAAATAAACATTCAAAAACCAGATATTTTTGTGTTTCCCTCCCTGAGTTTTCCCTATTTTCTTTACCAAAACGTTTTGATTTGTGTCAAACTTAAGTAAAACGTTTTTACTGAAATTTATTATGTAGTCCAGTAGGAGCTCGACATTTAGGTGTTCATGGATTTGGAGGATGGAGGTGTCCCTCGAGTAGCTACCAACCAATCTAAGGCATTTGTTTTGGGCCACTTGAAGAGTTGTCAAGTTGGTATTGCTTGCAAGACCGGCCCACACTGGGCATGCATACGTTATCACTGGCCGCAACAGAAGCTTGTATATGAGGAGGCTATTGGTTAGATTAAGGGCTATCTTTCTGTATATGAGGAGTCTATTGGTTAGATTAAGGGTTATCTTTCTGTATATGAGGAGTCTATTGGTTAGATTAAGGGCTGCCTTTCTGTATATGAGGAGTCTATTGGTTAGATTAAGGGCTGCCTTTCTGTGAAGTACGTAGTTTTTGGGTTAAGCCTCCCCCGTAATCCCCTCTTTTAAGACAACTCTGGGTCCACATATAAAAAATTATATAAATAATAATTTAAATTTTGAGAGTTAGTTATTATGATTCATGCCCGGGCTTTAACTACAAGCATCATATCGCCTACTACTAGAGCGCTCTTTCGTCATTCTGTTGGACATGAGCCTGACTCTACTGTGGGAGTCTTTAATTTTGCCTACCCTACATTATTGCCCTAGGGTAGGGTTCTTAAACGAGTATCTGACATCGTACAGGCTCGGGATCATCGCTTAACGTCCCATCCGAAGGACGCCGTGCTTAGGGATTTTCAGTTGAGTTCCCTCAAATCTCCTTCGGCTGATTCCACTGAAAATTGATTGATGAATTTAATAAGGCTTTGAATATACATTCAAAACTATTATTACATAACTTCTCCTATACCTATATCTGGAGAAGTTAGAAGTATTGTTCGGAAACTGGCTTGAATAGTTACAACGTACTCACCACCTTATTTCTCTTCAACCTGATGATGCAGAAAATGGGAAACCGGTTGTGAAATAACAACAATTTTGAACAGGAAGACAATCTCTTTATTCACAGTATTGTATTTAAATATAGGTACCTTTCACATTATACTAGAATAATAAGAAATTATATACATTTTTTGCTAACGTCCGGTTACGTAATGAAAACTGCGATGAGTGTCATATAACATATGGTCATTTATCATCTCCATTTGTCATTTCTTGACGAAATATGATTCCAGATGTTCTTTTGTTGGCACATTTTGATCTGAAATAAAGTCAAAGAAAAAAAATATCAATCAATCAATTAATTTGGGCCGGCACTACTACTACTAATGCCACTACTAATGCCGCTGATTTGGCTGAAAATCAATAGGGGACGTCCTTAGAGAGTCCTGGATATACACATAAAATTTCCAGTCTCTATAAACATTACATCGGGAGTTATCTTGTTCACAGACACACACAGACTTTTTTTTTTTCATTTTTGAAATCAGAAGATCGGAAAACATGAAATTCCGTTCTAATTCGTGCTGGGGAAGTGGATAGCTGGTGATTCACCGATTCATTTGTTTTCTCGTTTACTATTGTCTACATGTAGAAACCTCGCCTCGCATTCATTCCAACGTCACATCTTCACCTCCGAGACAACTGCGATGACACATTGACGTCAAAGTTATCATATAGAGGGGGGATTACTTCTACTTACTCTACTCGTATTTTCAAACGGTGAATTACTGATAGTAGTCTGCTCGATAGACATCTGCGCGTGGATTCGGGCGCATAATTTAAAAACCTTTCTAGCTATTAGACAAATATGTATTACGAAGGTTTATTTTATTTGGGAGGTAAAATAAACTTAAGCACGCCGTCCTTCGGATGGGACGTTAAGCGATGGTCCCGAGCCTGTACGATGTCAGGTACTCGTTAAAGACCCCTACCCTAGGTGAATAAAAATTTAGGGTAGGCAAAATTTAGGACTCCCACAGTAGAGTCGGGCTCATGTCCACCAGAGTGACGAAAGAGCGCTCTGGTAGTAGGCGATATGACCTCGTAGTTAAAGCCCGGGCATGAGTCATAAAACCTAACCTAACCTAACCTGTATTACGAAGTTTGTTCAAAATTGAATTTTGTATTGAAAAAATGTTATAGTTTATTAGTTATTGTGACTCATGAAAGTAATACCCTAAATTTTCATTCAGTGCGTTACACAAAGTGATTAAAATGAAACATTGTACAGAATGAAAAAAAAAAAAAAAAAAAAAAAAATTATATTTAAATTCAAAAGATAAGAAATAGGTCGAAGGGAAATGAGAGTCCAGAGAGAGGGGTCGACGCTAAATTCCCTAATAACTGCCGATGTAACGAATGTATCGACATGAAATTTTATATTTAAATTCAAAAGAGAAGAAAATATATATATATATATATATATATATATATATATATATATATATTTGTGGTTTTCGTACCCCCTCCTCCTCTATTCCTCACAAACTTTTGGCTGATTGGGCTGAACTTCCGATAGAACGAATGTATCAACATAAAATTTTATATGTGTATCTAGATCCTTCTAAGGACGATATCTAATGATTTTCAGTCAAATCGCCCAAAGGGAAGAAGGGAATTAGGGGAGCTTAATACAAAAACTCTAATAACTGCAGTTGCAATGAATGTATAAAAATTCAAAGCCCAATAAAGACATCTATCAATTTTCAGCAGGAAGGGGGGATCAGAAGGGGCTTAACTCAAAAATCTCAATAACTGCTGATGTAATGAATGTATCGACATGAAATTTTATATTTAAATTCAAAAGAGAAGGAATCGGAAAAAATAAATGAGAATCCAGGAAGAAGGGGTCGACTCAAATGTCCTAATAACTGCCGATGTAATGAATGTATCGACTGTTGGTTGTTTCCGGCATTTCTTCCAGAGGTGTCTTCTTATTTTTTAGACAATATTTCGGGTCACTTACAGGTCCCTTCTTCTGGTCACTATGAACGAATATTAGGTTCATAGTGACCAGAAGAAGGGACGTGTAAGTGTCCCGAAATATTGTCCAAAAAATAAGAAGACACCTCTGGATGAAATGCCGGAAACAACCAACAGTGGAACATCCCAGAGAAGTTTAAGAAAAACATTGAATGTATCGACACACAATTTAGTATGAGGATTCAGAAACCAATATGTAAGTCATTGGGTTTTTTAGGGAGAGCGAAAATTCAACATGGAATTCTTCACCGATTACATAACTTCTACTATACTTTGTTTAGAGTTGGGGAAGTAACAAATAATTTAAAATTGAAATTAGATTAGACAGGTAAGAGTCAAGGATGAGGTTACAAAAGACAGAACAATATGTGGGATAGAGTGCTGAGCACGACTGATGCAGATAAATGTAACCTGCTGAAAGGTCAACTTGGCAACCATAGATCACAGTGAGCGTGGCATTGCATTCATGAGGCCTGCATTGTATGCACCCAGCTCTCTAGCACCATATCCAACAGGCCCGAATAATCTCCAATTAGTAGATACCACTGTCGGGTAATGATATCCCGAATAGATAAAACTACTTTCTAGCACTATTCTCAGCAGTGGCGAGGCATGGAGTGTGGTAATTAATAATATGTAAAATACAAATTAAAATAATTTAAATAATAAATATTAAATATAATTAAAGAAATAATAAAATTACCACATTTCCTGTAGAAATTATAGCTGGTCTTCTACCAAATTTTGATTTCTACAGTAATTTCAGAAAAGGGCCCCAAAAAAATATCGAAAGTTCCAGACGTGCAATTTTGAAGAAAGTGCACGTATTTCAAAAAAATTTCAACTAATAATTATGTTAATTGGATTTCTTCTAAATTTACTAAAGCGTTGCCATCTTGTTTTCCTAAATTTGGTCCAAAGTTATAAATTATCTTACTGGGTTTACATGGGAAATAAATAGCGTAGAAGCTATGGTCCCGAGCCTGTACGATGTTAGGTATCACCAGAGATGGGCATAATCATAATCAATGATTAAGATTACGATTATAATAAAAAAAAATGGGTGATTACTTGATTACACGATTGTAATCGTAATCATGGCCATGATTATGATTGTAATCGAGTAATCATGTAATCATAATCATGAAATCATAATCACAATGTACACATGATTACACAGCGCAAACCATCGCCTTCGATTTCCTTTCATTTTAAATTGTTTTATTTTTTACACTAATAAGTAATTTTTTTAAAGTTTATTACGTAACCAAAGTGCTATTACCATTTTTTTTAAATTTGATACCCACGAAATCCCCCGATTACAGTAATTGTGATTACACGATAACATGATTACTTGATTATGATTACATGATTACTTGATTATGATTTTATGATTACATGATTGCAATCGTAATCACGATTTCTGATTACGATTATAATCATGTAATCATGTTTCATTTTAGCTAGATTCACAGTGCGATAGTATCAAATATAAAATAGCAATGATGATTAAGTTTTATTTTCTCTGTAATCATGTAATCATTGATTACGATTATGCCCATCTCTGGGTATCACCCTAGGTGAATAAAAATTTAGGGTAGGCAAAATTTAGGACTCCCATAGTAGAGTCGGTCTCTTGTCCAACAGAGTGACGAAAGTGCTCTCTGGTAGTAGGCGATATGACCTCGATGTTAAAGCCTGGGCATGAGTCACAATAACTAACTAACTAGGTACTAGAAGCACATTGACATCTCTTCCAATGATTTATTCACTTTCCCATAATAACAATAATCTTAATTATTCAACACTGACAAAGAAACCAAGAAGTGATAGTTCTTTATAACTCTTAAGATTTATGTTAGTTTTGCTAGAAACATAAATTGAAGAACTTTCAATAAAACGTTCATATAGACATCGAAACAATAACGATTATGAAGGCACTAAAAGGTTTCCTGCGCTCCCATCCACTTTTTTAGTAAACAAAACAATATAATTGTGCTATAATTTCTTATTAACTGCTACCATGATTTTATTATCAATAAATACTAAATAGGTTAAGTGTTATTGTATTATTAACAATTGTTGACTCTACTTCTGTTTTATTTGTACAAATGAATCAATCATTTCAAGTAGAATTAGTATCAATATAGAAGACTTATCACGCCTATAACTATTAAATCAACATTCAAATTGATAATATTATATTAGTTATTGTTAGTCATATCCGGGCTTTAACTATGAGGTCATATCGCCTACTACCAGAGCGCCATCAATAGGTTTCGTCCTTAGAATGTTCTTGATACACATATAAGATTTCGTATCGATACATCGGCAATTGTTATGATATTCGAGTAGACCCTTCCCTGGACCCTCCCTTCCCTTCTACCGATTCCTCTGTTTTTCCTATGGGGTTTTGAATATAGTTTCATGTCGATACACTTATAGTAAAAAGTATAACTCATAAAGAAATTAATTTTTTTTAATGCTCTTCCCCACTTCTTTAAGTTATTAGGTTTTTATCGAGGGTGCCGGTAGCTCAGTGGTATGCGTGCTTGACTTCTGAGCTCAAGGTTGTGGGTTCGTAGCCCGACCGAGGCCCTTAGTTTATTTTATCTGGGAGGTAAAATAAACTTAAGCACGCCGTCCTTCGGATGGGACGTTAAGCGATGGTCCCGAGCCTGTACGATGTCAGGTACTCGTTAAAGACCCCTACCCTATATGAATAAAAATTTAGGGTAGGCAAAATTTAGGCCTCCCACAGTAGAGTCGGGCTCATGTCCACCAGAGTGACGAAAGAGCGCTCTGGTAGTAGGCGCTATGACCTCGTAGTTAAAGCCCGGGCATGAGTCATAAAACCTAACCTAACCTTAGGTTTTTATTAATAATAACCCTAATAATATCAAACACATTTGAGGAGTTTGGAGCCAGAGCGGACCAACTGGTTGAAACTGAACAGGTAGAAAATGGCAATTGAAAATTGAGTACATTTTGTTTATCTCCATAAATGGGCCCCAAATATTTATTTATATTTGACATTTTAGAATAGTATTGGATGAGTGATCCCTTTTTGTGTTCTATAAAGTTTTTGAAGGCCGTATGATCCATTGTGACTTTGAAAATATATGCACAAAATATTTGTGGACTAAACTTAAAGTGCTGCTATCTATCACTGAAGTGAAGAAACTAAGTGATCCACACTGGTTTTGAAAAAGGGAACCTATGCCAACATCAAGATGGTGATAACTCATTTTCCGGAAAATTGTGGGTTGGTCCGCTCTGGCTCCAAACTCCTCATTTATTAGATCTTTTTACAATACTTTTTATAAACACACTGTTACCTTCCTTTATCAGACGACGACAAAGAGGTTTTTTTTTTTTTTTTACATAGAGGTTGTATCCAAACAATATCGATATTTTAATATTTTAAAATGAATTCAAATTTTACGTATAAATTAAGTATTTGATTATTCATAAAATTCAACTAACCGCTATATACGTCGCTAAAAAGTCAATAGATACAATAAAAAAATTTAAACTTCAACTAAAAATGTTTATGTTAGAGGAAACCATTTACACGGAAACGGAATTTTATTCTCACTGTTCAAAAAGAATGAAATAATCACAATAAAAAATAGTGTTTCATATCCAAAAACATTATTTGATACAAAGCTTTCATTTTTATTTTTTGGGCAGAGTTCCTCCACACCTTAAAGGTGAGTCCAATGCACTTTATTGTTTTATTTATTCATTTATATTTTTTTAATTTATTTGGACTTTTTTATACATTCATTTATAATTGATTAATCTATTTATATTATTATTCATATATTGTTATAGTTACATTGTTTTCTTTTTCTTTTCCAGATCTCGCACATTGGGACCTGAAGGGACATAAGAACGTCCCGAAACATCGTTGTGATAAATACACTTCTGGAAGAGTTTTTTGAAAAATAGTTAGGTATCTTAATCTTTATTAAATAGAAAAACGTATCTACTTATTATAAATGTATCTATGTATTAATTTTTTTTTATACTCATATATTTTTAAGTATTTATTTGTTCATTTCATTTTAATTTTAAGCTATTTTAATGTATATAATATATCCTTTTGACGTATCCTATTACCATGTATTGGTTTAACGGAAATAAATGTATTATTATTATTATTATTATTACATGGGCAGTTATTGAGATTTTTGAGTTAAGCCTCCTCCCTAATCCCCTCCTTCCCATTGGGCGATTTGGCTGAAAATCTCTTCCATTCATTCACACTGGGGAAGTACATTGCTGATAAGACCACATCGTTATCACCGTCCCCATACACTATATTTTCTACTCCTCTATAGAAGGAACAGTCTGAGCTCTACAATCTGTTCAGGGTTGAGTGGAGATGTAGTCTGTGACAGGACAATATGTTGTCATAGAGAGGGTCGTTATATGATAACTCCGAGGGAGGGGGTTATCAGTGCCCCCGGCGAGGAAATAATTAGAGAGGGGAGGATGGAGCGTAGCCAGAGAAGGGGGGGCTCTAAGAACAATAACATCCAGCCCCTTATCTCTGTATTGTTAGAACGTCTGTTTGTACGAGCACCAATTTGGTGTCATCATTGTCTTCAGTAGGGGACATGATGGAAACATTACTCTTCCATTATTCCCAAAATATTGGCTTTAAGTTTTACTTCCTCAGCTATAAAATGTATGGGGGAAGTTATATAATCGAACAAAGGGAGCCGGTAGCTCAGTGGTAAGCGTGCTTGCCTTCTTAACTCAAGATCGTGGGTTCGAAACCCGGCCGAGGCTCTTAGTTTATTACTACACGTACACGCCGTCCTTCCGATGGGACATTAAGCGATGGTCCCGAGCCTGTACAATTAGGGTTCAATCGATACCACAAAGTATCGATACTTTTACTCATGAGTAGTATCGAATAACGAATGAAAAGTATCGATACATAATTGTATCGATTGAATCGAGTAGTTGGTTATAATTAATTTTAATAAATCTATAAATCTATATAGATTTAAATAAAAATCGTATTGCGAGTACTTCGTTATAATTAATTTTAAACCATGTATAATATGAATATATATACCTATATAATAATAACAAAAAACACAAAACAATTTGAAAGATATAAATGAGATATTTTTACTAAGTATATAAAACTATTGGACACTATTCGTATTCCCGCAATATTTCACTTTTTTAAAACACTTTTTGCAAGTCGCTGAGATCGAAACGTTCTTAGTGTAATAAATCCACATTTTCGCGGTAGGACGAAGCATTATAATTTGTAATCGACAAAATGGAATGTAAAAAGAAAATAAGATGGTGACATCGTAATCATGTTCACGTATCATAAACTATAAACCCTTTAATGTAAACATAAACAGTAAACTATTTAATGTGAATAAGGTAAGAAAGAAGGACGCATCATGCAGACTGCGTGATCACAACACACATGAGGTTAACCCCATCGATATATATATCATTTGGCCGTGGATCGTAATTTGAGTTCAGTATTTTATTGCAACAACAAATAAAAGAAAAGTGTAAGAAATTAAACGGTTAACGATTTTGATGAATTGAAAAATTTATATAATTTTTCTTATTTGTTGAAATTTGAAACGAGTACTTTGAATCGATACAAGTAACATCTATTCGATACCTACTTGGTATCGAAAGATAGTATCGATACCAAAAGTACTTTGGGTTAGGTTAGGTTTTATGACTCATGCCCGGACTTTAACTACGAGGTCATATCGCCTACTACCAGAGCGCTCTTTCGTCACTCTGGTGGACATGAGCCCGACTCTACTCAGGGAGTCCTAAATTTTGCCTACCCTAAATTTTTATTCATCTAGGTTAGGGGTCTTTAACAAGTACCTGACATCGTACAGGCTCGGGACCATCGCTTAACGTCCCATCCGAAGGACGGCGTGCTTAAGTTTATTTTACCTCCCAGATAAAATAAACTAAGGGCCTCGGTCGGGCTACGAACCCACGACCTTGAGCTCAGAAGTCAAGCACGCATACCACTGAGCTACCGGCGCCCTCAAAAAAAGTACTTGGTATCTGCCAAAAGTATCGATACATTACTTGTATTTACTTGTATCGATAGATCGGTAGCAGGCGATGGTATCGGATGGCGCAGTCAATAAAATACACTATCGACATTGCCCCTTCTGAAGATTGTACTGTACTTAGTCCCCAACTCGATACAACACTCGTTCAAAAGTTATGGAAGATGGTCACTTATTTCTGGGACATTACTGACTACCGATATATGGTAGGTTTCTGGAGATTTTTTCAGTATAAATGGGGAGCTGTCGTTGAGATAATGTTGACTAAACACACAATGGTCATATAGTGTCGTGTAGTTGGATTGAATATGCCAAGTCGTTAATTAGTGCATTTTGACTAATGAGGGGTCAAGGTCTTGTTTTATCCTATAGTCAGGTTGTACATGGCAGGGGTCGGCAACCCATGGCCCGCGAGCCGCATTCGGTCCACAAAGGGATCAGAAAAAGTATCTTTTCCTCAAAAAATGTTATTGTTTTATTATTAAATTGAATGTATGTTATCTGTGAAAAACGTTCGGGATACACAGTCTAGAGTTGTTGAGTATAGGGAACTAGGAACTACTTCTGGATTCCCAAATGTGAAAAAAACTCGGTTACAAGAACTCGAAAGGCATAATATGTATAAACGCCCGGGCTTTAACTACGAGGTCATAATATGGGAATCCAGAAGTAGTTCCTTATAACGAAGATGCTATGAGAAAATCCATGCGTTTTTCTAGGGGATTCTATTTTGATTCGCTTTAACGAGAGTTTACTCTGTAACGCAAATTTATTCTCGTGCAACGCAGGAGGCAAACCTGCTAGTTGATTATAAAACTGTGGTAAACATAGCAGTAAAAAGCCAGAGTTTTCCAGATCAATACTTTCCGTTGCAAATAGGGTCAGAGAGGCCATTATAGCTTTAATAACCTCTCCAGCTATTAGTATTAGAGAAGGGGTGATTAGAGAAGGGGTGATTAGAGAAGGGGTGATTAGAGAAGGGGTGATTAGAGAAGGGGTGATTAGAGAAGGGGTGATTAGAGAAGGGGTGATTAGAGAAGGGGTGATTAGAGAAGGGGTGATTAGAGAAGGGGTGATTAGAGAAGGGGTGATTAGAGAAGGGGTGATTAGAGAAGGGGTGATTAGAGAAGGGATGATTAGAGAAGGGATGATTAGAGAAGGGGTGATTAGAGAAGGGGTGATTAGAGAAGGGGTGATTAGAGAAGGGGTGATTAGAGAAGGGGTGATTAGAGAAGGGGTGATTAGAGAAGGGGTGATTAGAGAAGGGGTGATTAGAGAAGCCTTTATATTGTAATACTGCAACATTTTGTTTTTATTTAATCAGGATTCAATCAATCATTGGTTTAGTGTGGTTCAATATCCACCATGGAGGGGGCTCCCACCCTCCCAGCAGCTAACTCTAAATTAGGACAAATTCCTGGAGAGTAGTGATGGGTGATAGTTGATAGTACTATCGATATATAATCCAAGTAACTATCGATATGTATTTTCTTTCATTAAAGGGAATATGTTTTGAAAAAAACCCAGCTAGATTCAGGGGCATAGCCCCCCCCCCCCCCCCCCCCCCCAACCCCCCCCCCCCCCCCGGCCAAAGCAATAACCAAGATAACAAAAATTGTGTTTTGCTTAAATGTACATGTACAAAACAAGTCCTATTACATTCATTTATATATACATTCGATTATTTAATTTCCTCGCTCAAAATCGTCATTTATGTTATACTTTATACTCTTAAAGCTGATTTTACATGCGCAGTAAAAATGCAAAGCGCAGCAAATGCATGCTATTGGCTGTAATTCTAAAAGCAAAGAAACCACAGCGTGCTTTTGCTGCTGCTGCGCATTGCATTTTTGCTGATCATGTAAATTCAGCTTAAGTATTACAGTCAGTGGTTACCTCAGGGGGAGCTTCTAGGGGTCCGAGTCTCCAAAATTAATAACAAAAACTCTACAGCGCTAACCATGGAAACTGCGGGCTGTCCCCCCGGCAGTCTATGCCCTCCCCCCTCCACCCCCCCCCCCCCTCCCCCCTTCCCTCTTGTAGTCTAACATTGCCCCTCCCTGCTCAAAATCCTGGCTACGCCCCTGGCTAGGTTCTCGGATGTGTATGTTTCACCTCTCTGCACCCTAAATCAGAGGAAATTTCTGGGCCGTGTATTATGACTCTACAAAAGTGGTATTTGTAACTAACTTCGGCCCTTGAGGTCCACGCGGAAAACTTCCCAGCATGATATCAATATCATTAGTAACAATAATAATAATTACAGATGTCAAATTTCATGACGATCCGACCATCCGTTAATGGGCTAAAACAATTTTTATGTTTAGACCCCCCCCCCTCATAGCCCCTCTCCTGTTAAGAATTTGGAGACGTCACACACCCTATTTTCAATTTGGCTTTTAAAAATACTACATGTTAAATTTCATTAAAATCCGATCATTCTTTGATGATATAATAAATTTAAAAAAAAAAAAAAAAAAAAAGGAGTTTATCGAAATGTTCATACGAGATGTATGTATATATTTTTTTTAAAGTTGCGTACCTTTTAATCAACTTTGATGGGAAACAGATTGTTTTCCTATAAATATTTAAATATTTTGAATGAACGCTTGCCACTTGTGAACACAAAACCAATAGAAGATTCTGATCCAATGAGAAAGGAAGATTCTGATTGACATAAGGAATAGTTAACATAAAGAACACATGTATTATAGATACTGATGACTGGAGTGCTTCCAGAAATATTTGTTATTGCTATTTTTTGAAAAGGGAGTCAAAAAATTAGAGATATGATGCTATAATAATATATTATAGCATATGATGCTATAATATATTATTATAGCATATGATGCTATAATAATATATTATAGCATATGATGCTATAATAATATATTATAGCATATGATGCTATAATAATATATTATAGCATATGATGCTATAATAATATATTATAGCATATGATGCTATAATAATATATTATAGCATATGATGCTATAATAATATATTATAGCATAATTAAGAGTCTCCTTACGCAACCCAAAAAGTAATAAATTTATCAAAAACTATTTATAATATTCATAATTGAATTATCGTTTAAAATCAGTAGAATCTCATGAAATTTTGATAGCCGGCCTCATCCTTCAATTTTAGGGAGACCAGAAAGTTCAACCCAAAATCAGCGTACAAATGCTGCAAAAGCCGCTTCTGCTTAATTTTGTCACATCGCAAGCAATAGACGATGGGATTGGGAAGCGATGTCACGCAACAAATAAAACATAAAGGCGTAGTCAAGGTCCACGCCGTAGATTTTCCGTGAAAACGTCGGGATAAAATCATAACAAGTGTTTTTTAATTTTCTTTTCGATGCTGCCGTAGCTCTTGCATTTGCTCGGCACTAGACTTTTTAGGTTTTTTAAATTCCTTTTGATGCGAGCTTTCCTCTGATTTGCGTTTTCTATAATTCCGCACGTATTTACGATTCATATAAGACGACATCTTTAATTATTTTGCAATTTTCAATTTAATACCGATTTTTACATATATTTCGGCAAATATTTTCATTATTTCACTTTGAGTCCTAGTAGTGCTTCTCAAGCTCTTTACAATGACACCCAAATCAACGTTCTATCTAAACGCGTTATCACACTACACTAATTTCTAATTTTACACAACGCTAATTCGCAACAATCATCTGCCGGCGCCCACACTAGCCCGATAACGTCACAGGCAAAACAAACACGTACAGATATGCTCTATCCATTGTGACTTCAACCGTTGTTATCGCATTATTAGTCTCGTAGTTATTATCGATTGAAATCTGACGGTATTTTGTAACACAAGAATGTTTGACCGGCTATCACTGTGCTTAACGAGCGAATAGAGATATTTTCACGTCAAAATTTTGATGTACCTATACTAAGGTTTTATATAAATTGCTTAAATGTTTTTTTCATCTTTACTTTTTCCGATTTTTGAAGTTGAGATCATTTATCTATATATTTCTGTTGGGGAATTAAGAAAATGGCCATTATTTAGAGGTGTCCGTTAGAAGAGGTTTGAATGCTGTATATCTCTAGAATCCTATTGGTTACTTTCCAGCCAACCGAGAGCCTAGTTTTAAGCAACCCAACAGGATTCCAAGTGGAGTTGCCTCAATTTAGACGGCTTGACACTTCAGAGGCCCCTTCTAAATCTATACCCTTCAATTTGTGTGTCCCAAGTGAACCGGTTGGAGTATTGGAGACGGCGGGTTGGGATCAAGGAGCCAACGGGCCCAGGATCCAATATTGGGGTTGGAGAAAGACAAACAGACAGACAGACTGACAGAAGTAATCATGGGGGAGGCATCACCCGGAAGGAGAGCAGCTGGAGCCAATAGCAACTATGGCTGAATATATGGTAGAGTTGTGGGAGCTGCCACAACCACTGGAGCCTGGAGACAACAGACTTTAAGAAATAATAACAATACAAGTATTCAGAAGTTAGTTATTATGACTCATGCCCGGGCTTTAACTACGACGTCATATCGCCTACTACCAGAGCGCTCTTTCGTGACTCTGGTGGGCATGAGCCGGACTCTACTATGGGAGTCCTAAATTTTGCCAACCCTAAATTTTTATTCACCTAGGGCAGGGGTCTTTAAAGAGTACCTGACATCGTACACGCTCGGAACGATCGCTTAACGACCCACCCGACCTCGGTCGGGTTTCGAACCCATGTTCTTGAGCTCAGAAGGCAAGCACGCATACCACTGAGCTACCGGCGCCCTCGCTATAAGTGTAGGGGGCATCGGAATAGTTTTAACAACACTACCGATGTACTGTATTTACTCCGGAGTACTACCTTTACCGGTACTAGGGCTCGACTGGTGGTACCACTGAGTGATAACACTTAGGGGCGCCGGTAGCTCAGTGGTATGCGTGCTTGCTTACTGAGCTCAAGTTCACGGGTTTGAAATCTGCCAGAATCCCTTACTTTATTTTATCTGGGATCTAAAATAAACTCAAGCATGCCGTCCTTCGGTTGGGACGTTAAGCGATGGTCCCGAGCCTGTACGATGTCAGGTACTCGTTAAAGACCCTTACTAATTTAAGGTAGGCGAAATTACGACTACCATAGTAGAACCGGGCTCATGTCCACCAGAGTGACGAAAGAGCTCTCTGGCAGTAGGCGATATGACCACATAGTTGAAGCCCGGGCATGAGTCGTAATAACCAACCAACCTTATACATATATATAATATAGACAAACTGGTCGGTATTTTTTTGTCTGTCATAAAATATTATTTTGTCTGCTTATATTTCTAGCAGAATATTTTGTTATTCTTAGCGGATTATTGTTCTTTTGGTTAAATTTGTCTGTCATATAATACTATTTTGTCTGTTTTATATCTAACAGATTGTTTATTATTCTGGGCAGATTATTATTCTTTTGGTCTATTTCGTCGGTCATAAAACACTATTTTGTTTTGTTTTATATTTATCACGTTGTCTAGCAGGACTTTCATCGTTACTAACTTACTTCTTACATATTAATGCCTCCTTTTGAAAGTAAGTTTGAAATATATTAAATGACAAAATTTATTTTACCTCAACTGAAAATAACAGCTACTATCCACAATTTTAAATAAATCTAACAGATAATGAGAGCGTCATTACTTAATGACTTAACCAGCAACCCTTGACTCAATGAATGAGGCTGGGACATGAGTGATTTCTGAAGACTATCACAGGCAGAGAGCAGATAACAGTGACTGACTCGCTGTAACAATTCCCAGAAGGAAGGTTATCTCAAATTCTCCAGAAGGTTATCTTGACAACTGATGAATTAGTCACTGATAACATCAAGATGAGAGGAACATCTTGTGGTTACGTTAGTGAAGGCTCATCAGTCTGCTGCTAAGAAAATGTTTCAACCAGGGCCAGCCTCAGGCTGGAGCCACCGCCGCAGACAAGGGCTCTGGTAGTAGGCGGTAGGACCTCATAGTTAAAGCCCGGGCATGAGTCACAATAAATAACTATAAATTATTATTTAATAAACTTTTTTACTTTGTATAAATGCTATTTTGGAATCAGTTTCGAATCAAAAAAGTCTTAACATTTAGTAGTAAATACGTTACGTGCTCATTAGCTCCTTATAAATGAGGTCACTTACACATCAAATTTCATTACTCAAGAATAAAAGGTAGACGTGATAGAGCTCATGGTAGACATATCGCCAGTAACGGCAGCCATTTCAGAAAGGCAGTGGACCTAACTGCAGATTTGTGCTGAGGACGTCAGTACCTTTATATTTACTACTGAATAAAAACACTTAGAACAAGTCAAAAAAGGTAGACGTGCTAGAGCTCATGGTAGACTTATCGCCAGTAACGGCAGCCATTTCAGAAAAGCAGTGGACCGAACTGCAGATTTGTGCTGAGGACGTCAGTACCTTTATATTTACTACTGAATAAAAACACTTAGAACAATTCAAAAAATTCCACTATATTTATATAAAAGACACAATATATTTCGCTGGTTAGAGCATTGTCAAGTGCAGGGCCGCGTTAGGTGAGATAGCGGCCGGTGCGAGTATGAAAAATGCGCCCCTTCATAGATTTTTCTTTCAATTATCACTGGTTATTTTTGAGGGTCGCCAAAACTTATTGATCATTCTACATTCAGTTTAGAACAATTTTTTATTGTCAATTTACACACTATTTCTCAATATTTAAAACTGTTCGCTGAAATTTCTCGGGAAAATACATTTTTATTGAGGTACAAGGTGAAATTATATAGGCTACATCACAATTATTCTTACCTGTTTTCAGTTTGAGACACGAAAAGATTCCAGTACGGTGGTTAATATCACACACAACGTAATTCAATAAATTTTTCAATTATGGATAAAAAAACGTCTACAGTTTTTTTTCACCAATAAGTTTGTGCTGCACTTCGAATTGCTTGGAATAATGAGATGTCATTCATTGACATTTGTACGCAAAAGAACAGCAGCGCTTGTGGTGGAAAATACGCGAACCGACGTTATAGACCGCAAAGTTTGAATTTGATATTTTATTGATAAAGTCAAATCAAATTTATTCAATCACTATATTGACTAACTTAAATGATTGTTACAGTTTATGATACTAAATGCAGAAGATAGAAAACAAAAAAGGGATTTTTTTTTTTTTTATGCTACCCAGAAAATGGCGCCCCCAATACCGTGGCGCCCTGTGCGACTGCACTGCTCGCACCGCCCTAAGGCCGGCCCTGGTCAAGTGTACAGGATAAGTCATAAGTCTGTATCCTGTACACTTGACAATGCTCTAACCAACGAAATATATTGTGTATTTTATATAAATATAGTGGAATTTTTTGACTTGTTCTAAGTGTTTTTATTCAGTAGTATTTACAATTCAACCACATTCCACAAGATCTCTGGCGAAAACATCTCTAATAACCATTGTAGTTTTTTGCCCTGATACCATATCTCTCTCTAGAAACATTATGACTACTTGTACAGCAATTTACTGTGGAACACTTATTTCGTTATTAGTCCTGTCTCAAATCTGAGGACATTTTGATGTTTGAAACTTCATAATCTTTTGCGTAGCGTAATAGTAATAATAAAACAAGTTTTCGATAGGTCCGCATTTTCATTTGAAAGTTTTCTCATATATCTCGCAAACCAGGCTTTCGAAAAAAAAAAATTATCCCATAAGAAATTTCTTAAGTGTGAAGAAATTTTTGATTCAATCAATAACACAAGATTAGTTTCTTAAATTCCGTTGATTTCGGTCAAAATTGTTATTCAGTAGTATTTACAATGAACTTCCACAAGATCTCTGGCGAAAATATCTCTACCTTTATATTTAATTTGGAGGCAATGAACCTAACTTCCTTTGGCACCTGAAGCTGAGTAGGCAAAATTTAACAACAATTATATATATTTTATCAAAAAGTAGTTAAAGTTGCAAAGTTTTATTATTGGAAATAATAATTCTTTATTGTTTTCGGGTACATGTTGGATGTGTGCAACATCGCCTTTGAAGAGGAAGCTCGGGGTCTGAATAGTGCTCAAGTGAAGCTATGGCGAGCCGGGGATGACCAATTGGTGTCGTCCTATTGCGATCGGAGATCAGGTACGTTTTTTTCTGTACTCGACAACAAACCAGCTGAACACTGGGTAGCCGATCTCTGTCACCAGCTGCCGCACATCCAGTCCCACGAATCAACTCCAGTTTGGCCTGGTAATCGAGAACTCTGCAGTCTTGATGCCTCCACAGGAACAATTTGGGTTGCTCTTCCTCCTAAAGAAGAGAAGTTTGGAGTTAAAATCTCCGTGGCCTGTGTGATGTATAAAAATAATACACACATTAAATTATTAGTAATAAAAAAAAAATAATTATATTTATTTTTCTATAAAAAGAAACTGAATTAGTAAATAAATAATAAGAAACCATTTCTTTTAAAACAAATGCCAGTAAAAAACAAAACATGGCCATCAGCTGTTTTTAGTGTGTGTAGAGAGAGTCGAGGTCTGAGTTCAATGGAGACAGTCTGAGAGAAGATGGAGAGTGGTGTTTAGGCTTAAGTTGTGATGAACTAAATAGAAGTGAATTGACAGTGAAATTGATCCGCAAAGAAGGTACTGTTGTTTGTTTATATGTACAAGATAAATGCACAGAAATATAAAAGATTATTTAAGAAAATATACCCAATATTTGTTCTCGTAAATTATATTCTATTAATTTTCCCTGTTGGCCCAGTAAGATAATTTGAAAACCTTTGGATTAGATTTAATATTATTTAAAATTATTTAAAATGGCATCTCTTTAGAAATCCAAATGAAAAGTTGGTTATTTGAATTTTTTTTTTTAAATACTTGCACTTTCTTAAAAATTGCACGTCTTGAACTTTGCTATTTTTAGGGCCCTTTTCGAAAACTACTGTAGAAATCAAAATTTAATTGTAAAATTTCTACAGGAAATGTGGTAATTTTAATTATTATTATTAATTCAATTATTATTTATATTTTTAATTATTTATCATTTATTTATTTAAGATTAACATTTTTTTTTACCACACCTGATAATATGTATCTGGGACATCCTGTGGTCCATGTCCGGAAGTCCGGAAAATATTCGTGAATCGTTCTATACCTGTGACCAATGTTGATGCCATTTTTCTATTATCCATTCCTGGGCAATGTCCTTCCAAAGCTCTGGTCTGGACTGTCAGCGCAGGCTTTTTATTGGGATCAAATTTAAATATCAAAATCAAAAAAAGGTTTTTCTGAAAAATTTGAAAAGGGGACAAAATTAACCATTTCTGGTTTACTTGGGCATATATAATAGAGGAAGAAGCGATGGAGCCCCAGACTGTTGTAATTGGGTGCTCCCCAAAGAGGGGGCTCCCCACAGACTTGATTCGATCTAATTGAAGGGGAGAGGAACAGTAGCTTGGAGAGTCAGTCGACCATGCAGCTCTCTTTATATATAGAAGCACTGTGCAGCAACTATATGGTCGACCAAGAGGGCTTTAAAGTACAGTAAAAGTTCCTTATTCACGTTTTCATTATTCGCGGGTGAAAAAATTGCAACCCAGTTCCTGTATTCGCAGCTAAACATTTCTTTATACGCGGATGCAATCGGTAAACAGAAAGGGATTCGGTGTCGTTTATTAACAAATCGGCATCCTTTGAGTACTACTCGTACGTGTGCCGAGGCAGACACATTGACACCATGCTGGAAAAAACTGTGGCCTGTTTTGACTGTCGGAAATTATGAAGAATCCGCTCAAATTCAAACTTTAACTGACAATGTTGTTCAAGTTACAAATGGAATAGGACGAGATGGCTTCGAACAGATAGAATCAAGTGACATTCAGGAGTTGCTTGATTCGCAGGATGACTTGACCGAAACCGACTTGGAGGAAATGTTATCTCCACATTCCACTGAAGAAGAGCCTTCAACGATCACTGGAAAGGTGACCTTTAACTTGAAAAATCTGAGTGAAGGTTCACGTATGGCAAATGAACTTAGTGATTTCTTTATGAAAATTGATCCATCTATGGAAAGGAGCCTTATTTTTAAAAGGCAAATTATTAATGCTACAGCTCAATATCAATCTGAATTTAAAGGCCTTTTAAAAGCGGCAAAACAAGAAAAAATTACTAAATTCTTTAAACCCTTGCCTAAAGCTGACAATAACGATTGATTTTAATTGCGAATTTCTCAATAAAATTGATTTTATTTTGATACATATTGGTTTTATTTTGGAACCTTGGAACGTATCTCCTATGATTCCATACTAATTACCATTCCATATCCACGGTTTCTGTATTCGCGGCATATTTACGGAACATATACCCCGCGAATAAAGAGCTTTTACTGTAGTCTCAGCCATACAGCAATATACCATGGCAAAGGACAACCACCAATAAACTCAACAGGGTGGCCAATCGAGATCTACAGATTTAAGGGGTAGGAAGTATAGATGAAGTTATGTAATCATGTTCTCTAAAAATGAAAAATAAGAAACTCGTCTGCCAATGTACTTCCCCAGAACAAACTAATCAATTACGTTTTTACTCTCACTCCAAAACCAAACTACCGTTTGAACTAAAACTCAATATTTGAATTACATAGTGGATTCTGAATCCGAATATTAAATTTTGTGTCGATACGTTCATTACATCGGCAGTTGAGCCCCCTCCGATTCCGCTGAAAATTAATAAATTTCGTTCTTGTAAGACTTTGAATATATATATAGACGATATTTCGTGTCAATACAAAGGCAGTTATTAGAGTTTTTTGTTAGAGATGTTTTCGCCAGAGATCTTGTGGAAGTTCGTTTGTAAATACTACTGAATAAAGAGTCAAAAATTTCACTATATTTATATAAAAGACACAATATATTTCGCAGTAATATAATTATGTAATTAAACGCAGATTTCACAATATCTTTTTAATGCTTGGATAAATATACATATGTACATATAATAAATCAATGTTCAGTATGTACATATTTGTCAATTTAATAAATGTTATCAACAAAATACATACCTGTTTTATTCCTTAGCTGCCTGCTCTGGTGCGGTTCACTACAGTCTCGGCCAGCCTGTAGCTCGCAGGCTGCAACCAAGACTGTACCAAGACTTTTTGTTTTAATTATAATTTTCTTGTTTATTTGCCCATTTTGTGTAAAGTACATGTTTAGTACTGGTCCAAATAAAATGCTTTTCTTCTTTCTTCTTCTATTCCTTAGCTCACCTAAAAACACTTTTTTCTATGTTTTAATTGATATATTTGTTCTCATTAATTGATAATTTCCTTTATCCGGCATCACGTCGGTCCCGGCAACACCGGATAAGGGAGAGTCTACTGTATTATTATATTACTAATATTTTCAATAAAAAATGTTTAACTATGTAAGAATACCTTTTCGTAGAGTTAGTTACTTTAATTACGAGGTTCAATCGCCTACTACCAGAGCGTTCTTTCGTCGCTCTGGTAGACATGAGCCCGTGGGCGTTTAGGACATGTGAGAGTCCTGAATTTTGGTTTTAGTTAAGAATCTTTAACGAGTAGCTGACATCGTACAGGCTCGTGACCATTGTGTAAAGTCCCATCCGAAGGATGGCGTGCTCAAGGGTTTTTACATCGAAAGTAAAAACTAAGGGTTGTTGAGCTCAGTAGGCAAGTACGCTATTTCTGAGCCACCAGCGCCCTATTACCTCTCCTTTTGAGGCTATGAATAGTTGCCCTTTGAACAACAGAAGAGGGGACGGGAGGCAGGAGAGTTACAGCTGAAGAAGACGGTTCTGGTTGAGATAGGATGTCCTTGAAGGATGTCAACCGTGGCCAATGGCAGTCTCTCACAAAGCATGTTCCTGGCTGGATCACATCTTCTAGCAACGTAACACAGCGGCAACTTAGGTTGACAGCAATAGTCTTTGTAGTTAGTTAATTAGTTATTGTGACTCATGTCCGAGCTTTTAACTACAAGATCATATCGCCTACTACCAGAGCGCTCTTTCGTCACGCTGAACATGAGCCCGACTCTACTTTTGGAGTCCTAAATTTTGCCTAACTAGGTTTATACACCTAGGGTGGAGGCCTTTAACGAGAACCTGACATCGTACATGCTCGGGACAATCGCTTAATGTCCCATCCGAAGGACGGCGTACTCAAGAGCCTGTACGATGTCAGCTACTCGTTAAATATCCCTAATTAAACACAAAATTCAGGACTCACACATGTCCTGACTGCACACGGGCTCATGTCTACCAGATCTGGTAGTAGGCGATTATTAAAAACCGAGGAATGGAAACCGTCGTCACTGGCTGCTGGTAGAGTACTGTGGGCGAGCGCTTTCGATTTGAAGACATCATCTTCAATGAGTACTGATATCACTGACATCACTGATAATGAGTACAACATTAACGAATCATAATTTCTGAAAAGAATAATATATAAGCATTGTAATTAAAATATACAAAATTATAGAGTTATTTAAAAATATATATATAATTATATATTCATAAATATATAATTATTTTATAAAATATATTATTTCTTTATGTAAATAAATAAAGAAAATTGAAAAAAAAGCGACTTTGTAAGTTGTAAAAATGTATTATTTCTCATAACTTTTAACTTCTTGTATATAATCGAAGCGGTTAGAAGGGCGCCGGTAGCTCAGTGGTATGCGTGCTTGCCTTCTGAGCTCAAGATCGTGGGTTCGAAACCCGACCGAAGCCCTTAGTTTATTTTATCTGGGAGGTAAAAAAAACTTAAGCACGCCGTCCTTCGGATGGGACGTTAAGCGATGTTCCGGAGCCTGTACGATGATCAGGTACTCCTTAAAGGCCGCTGCCCTAGATGAATAAAAATTTAGAGTAGGCAAAATTACAGTACAATCAGGCTCGTTTCCACCAGAGTGACGAAAGAGCATTCTGATAGTAGGCGATATGACCTCTTAGTTAAAGCCCGGGCATGAGTCATAAAACCTAACCTAACCCTAAGCGGTTAGTTCCGCCAGTAAATATATTACTGTTGTCATACCTTTCGGTGGAAACCGTCGTCACTGGGTGCTGGTCGAGTACTGTGGGCGAGCGCTTTCGATGTGAAGACCATATTCAAGCCACTTTTAAGCCACTTCTTTGTTTTCAATATATATATTTATTTTTTGGATTTATTATTCCTTGTGGGTTTTGGGTTGCGTTTTGGTTTAGATATGTTTATATGTTTGGCCCAGAGCTGTTCCAAATACAATTAAGAGTATTTAAATACTAAATAAATGTATTTACATAAGATAAATACTTGTATTTAAGTTTGAGTATTTATTAGTTGATGTTTTTCCAAATACAAATACTTGTAATTATATTTAGGTTTGTAATTATTAAATAAATAAATACATTACCATAAAGTCAAAAATAAACTGCACGAGATTGTGCTACTTGCATTCAAGGAAAAAGAAACTAAAAAAGGAAAAAAAAATGTTTTTAAAAAGTGAAATTCAAGCTTCCTTCTTCTTCAATGCGACTACTTGGAAAATACTGCTTAACAGAGTCAAAATTATTTATAATCATGCTAGAACGTTTTGTAAACTTGCTCTTAAAATAAACTAATAACTAAAAAACGCCTGATAACCCAGTAAAAAACTTAAATTTCTGAGATTCAAAAACTCGTTCCATAATACAACATCACTGAACTTTAAATTAGTAAAACTTTGTTATTACATATCTGTTTCTAATTGAATTAGAGAAAAGATGGGACGTAGACCGGGTGCGTGTATGTGTTTTGTAAAAGTTGAATGAAATAAAATATATAATTAAGTAATACATTTTATTTTAGGAAGTAATCTTACTAGAACAATTGTAAACATAAACTGCTACTAACTGTAAATGTAAATAAAACTTATAAACTATAAGCTATCTATTTTGTTGCTTTTCAAAACTACAAGCTTTTCGAACATTTCATCTGAAAGTGTATTTGTTCTTGGTCCATATATTATTTGAGCAAACGAAAATTAATGAATACATTGAAAATGAAACATTAAATCACATTTTAATAAGAGGTTAGGTTAGGTTTTATGACTCATGCCCGGGCTTTAACTACGAGGTCATATCGCCTACTACCAGAGCGCTCATTCGTCACTCTGGTGGACATGAGCCCGAATTTACTCTGGGAGTCCTAAATTTTGCCTACCCTAAATTTTTATTCACTTAGGGTAGGGGTCTTTAACGAGTACCTGACATCGTACAGGCTCGGGACCATCGGTTAACGTCCCATCCGAAGGACAGCGTGCTTACGTTTATTTTACCTCCCAGATAAAATAAACTAAGGGCCTCGGTCGGGTTACGAACCCACCATCTTCAGCTCAGAAGTAAAGCACGCATACCACTGAGCTACCGGCGCCCTCCACATTTTAATAAGATTCATACTGTTTAAAAAAAATAAGTATATTTGATATCAAATCGTAAGGTTGGCATATTCTATTTTTACGTAGTAGGATTCTTCTAAATACAAGGATTTGTTAAATACTAAATACAAAATATAATTATAAGTACCTATTTAAATACTCTTAATTAAATAAATGTATCTAAGAAGTTAAGTGTTTAGATACGCGTATTTATTTAAACGCTTAAATAAATACTTTATTTAAATAAATTCCCAGCTCTGGTTTGGACTATATCTTTGTTACTTTAGTTCCTTCAGTTCATAAACATTTTTTTTTCGGTATAAAATCTCCCGGACCATCATCGACAAGTTAAATTCTAACAAGTGATCCGTTGAGAAAGAGTGATTTTGTCCAACTAGAGTACATTTGTACCTGTGAAGGTAGTGCTAAGTTATGTACTGATAGCACATGGCAGTTGGTACAGACTGTGCTGAATGTGCTAAATAGCAGCTCCCTTCAGATCCAGGTCAGGTCGCCATGACGACCGCCTAGATGTTTCATCAGGTCAATGCTCCCTCAGACCTCGGCCTCCATTTCAACATACACTTCTAATGCAAACCAACAAAAAAAAAAAATAACTACCTTCTCTTTTATATTTCAATTAATTATTTCGACTGACAACAAACGCACAATACAATAACCTAGTTTCTGTTTTTTTTTTGTCTGTTTTATTTTTTTTCGTTTTTTCTAGTAATGGAAGGAGACGTCTGTGGAAATTCCCACAGAAATATGTTTTTGTTCGTAAATGATATGTTTTCGTTCATCTGTCTGATCTCTACAAAATAATTTAAACATTACTTTGATCGTATTGGTCTTATCTCAAATCAGAGATTATTTCAATAGTTGGAAATTTATAATAATTCAATTCAAATCAATTTCTTTACTAGCCCTTAGGAAATACATCTTTTAGGCAAGGGGTTCGGCCTGATATATACATTTTTGAACATTAAAAATAAGAAAAAAACATAAAATATAATATAATAATAAAAGAAAATATTAATAATAAAATACAACTTGCCAGCGCTGAAATCAGATCAAAGCTAGTAAGGGAGTGTGCAAATCAGTTGCATCGTAGGAAACTATCAGAATGTTGGACTCTACTGGGTTCCCGGACACTCGGGGATCCAGGGAAACGAGGAGGCAGACCGACTAGCCAAGGAAGGTTCAAGTAAGACCTTTATGGGGCCAGAACCGGTGCTGGGAGTATCTCGGGAGGCAGACCAAATCCGGATTAAAGAAGCAGAGAGAAAACCCATGCAGACAGTCGAAGATGTTCCTGGGAGGGGAGTCCAAGGTGTTGAAGGATGGGATCCTGAACCTCAAAAGGAACGAGCTTCGGCAACTAACTGGAGTTCTTATAGGACACGATCCGTTCAATAGACACCTACACACTGTAGGAGTCAAGGAGGTGGAGAAGAAGACGAGACGGCGGCACAATTCCTGGGTATACGCTCGGACGAAATTCCACATTATTGGAAAACATGTAATCACAGAGGAGGATTTTAGAAGATTGGACCATGGGAGCATTATCAGGTTCATTAAGGAAACTGGGAGACTGAGCACTTCATGAAGGACTTGGTTTAGATAGTATAAACATACAGGTAACAGGGTACGATGTAAGCCTAGCGCTTCCAGGGAAGGGATAAGAGCATTGGATGCTTAGGTCCCTAGGTGTAAAACACAGGCCCACCATACTTATTAGACACAAATCTGTTGTAAATTTTGGGGATATACCTTTTTTTAAAACAAAACGCAAAATGTGAGCGCCCATCGCGTTATTAACATAAGGAAGATTACCAACTTTTCCCGAACTTGCGAAATAGTAGATCAATTTATCTAAACATTTGGATTTTGCCAACATTCTGGTCTCTTTATAAATGCCGAAAAAGTTAAGTAGAAATTTGAAAACAGTAGTCCCTCAAATATTTGACTCATGGACAGTGGCGGATTTAAAAAAACAGCAAAAACTCTCCGGGGCCCCATACTTATTCCAAAGGACATAAAATTTGAATTTGTTTTATCACAGTCTTTATACATGATACGGAAAAAATATAAATGTTTGATTGTAAAATACATTTATTTCATTGATTCAAAAAACAAAGCTTACATTTTGTTTATCTACAAAATAGCAATGATAATCTTTAAGAAATTTCTTAAATTGAAATATAATAGAAATTCTTAAGCACGAAACTTTAAACTACAGTGAGTTGTGTATGTTAATTTAATCAATGATTACGATCGTTACAAGAATAAGTACCACGTGGAAAATTAATTTTTGTTCGTGTAAAAGTGAATTTTCCGCGATTTAAATTAATCTTTTGTAAATTTAGAACCTTTAGATATAAGGGCCCTCGAAAGCACTCGGCATGTGAAGGTTTGCTCTTTATTAAAAGGAGATGAATTTTTGAAAAAAAAAAAAAAATGAATTAAATAATTTTATATATATTTTTGTGTTTGAAAGAATTCGAATACAAAAAGTTCCTTGAAATACAGAGTAAAAAATACTCAGCGATTGAGTTTAAATAGTCTAAAACGTTTGAAGTATCATTTGGAGAGAGGGCCCCGTGGGGCAATTGCTGAGGGGGGCGCGGTCAGCCAATGCTTAATGGCTGACCTGCTAAATTCGCCACTGCTCATGCATTTTCTATTTTCTTCATATCAGCAGTTTTTTTTTAGTTGTAGTTTTTTAATAGATTTTCTCAATTAAAAATAAAACATTGAATAATATGAAATAACATAATTAATTATATCTTACGTTGCCACTTTCATAAGAACTTCTTGTTTCTCTCCTGACTGGACTTAATGCAGGAGGCGAAGATCCAAATTGGTGAAGATTTATCTGCTTCAATGAAAACGTTGTCCGCCACATTTTTCACTCATCTGATCAAAAAAGAAATTTCAAGATGTTAGATCATTTATTTAAAAAAATATATATATACACATTTATTCAAAATTAATTTAAAATGCATCAAAAAATGTTCCTTTTTTGGTTTTCCTATTTTTACTTTATTCCTATTAAATTATTTTCTTATCGTTACATTTTTCATTTTACTCAAATTTCTCTTGTCAAATAAATTTTATAATTTAATGTAGCTTGTAAAATAATCTCTCCTTGGAAGTGTTATAGGAGAGAAATGTTGAAAAAAAAAAAATAAATAAACTGCTTGAATTTTAAAAAAGTTCACATCTGACACAAGATACTCATGGAATATCTATTTGAAATGGAATAACATTATAATAATAATAATAATAATAATATTAAAATGGTTTTATTTATGGAAATGTTAGTAAGGAGCTCCAGTTAACAACGAGAACACAAGATCAATAAAGATGACGATTTTGATGGTTCAACGATTTCAACTTCAAATCTTATGAAACAGAATCATATAATTCGACTCTCGATTATAAGAAAACTTCTAAATTTTCAGGTTGTAAGAATAATATCGTGTCCCATAGGGATCAAAATTTTATAAAATTTAATTTCTTTTTTATTCAGTTTTTCATGAAACTGTCATAAATATCATCCCATAGTTTTGTTTATAGACGAAAAACAAGTACACGATTTACAATATATTCTATTTTTACTTTTTTAAGGATGATTTTATTATATAAACCATAGTTTTTTAAAGATCTTTTTATAAGACTATAATTTCATACATAATTATATATGTATATATATAACATTTTAGAGGGCGCCGGTAGCTCAGTGGTATGCGTGCTTGACTTCTGAGCTCAAGGTAGTGGGTTCGTAGCCCGACCGAGGCCCTTAGTTTATTTTATCTGGGAGGTAAAATAAACTTAAGCACGCCGTCCTTCGGATGGGACGTTAAGCGATGGTCCCGAGCCTGTACGATGTCAGGTACTCGTTAAAGACCCCTACCCTAGATGAATAAAAATTTAGGGTGGGCAAAATTTAGGACTCCCACAGTAGAGTCGGACTCATGTCCACCAGAGTGACAAAAGAGCGTTCTGGTAGTAGGCGATATGACCTCGTAGTTAAAGCCCGGGCATGAGTCATAAAACCTAACCTAACCTATAACATTTTAAATTCAAATCATTGAACCACACAATACAAACTACTTACATACGTTTTTTAGAAAACTTTACACACATACAAACCCAGAAATACGTACTTTATCAACACTTACCTCACTGCCACCTTAAATCCTATTCGTTCTTAATATTTTTGTATTTTTTTTATATTATTTTCCTTTACTTTTATCAGCTCTCTTACCCATCCATAAAAATTGTCTTTCAATTCCTTTTTCTTTATTATTTTTTTTTTATATTATTTATTTTTTTCTGTTCTTGTCCTAATAATTAAGATAAATTTTCGTGCCGAGGACCTACCATTGGGTGGCCTTCCTCTCACATGCCCTTCACGCCAACATATCAATACCATCATAGATGCTGGTTGTTGCACCCTAGCAACAGTTGCTTCTTTATAAATGAAAGACAAAAAAAAAAAAATATATCATTGAACCTTCATAATCGTCTTCTTTATCTTACATTTTGAATAAATAGTAATTTTTCAATGTGATAACTGATTAAAAATAAAAGAAAACGTATGTTTTTTTAAATAATGTCTATTACACAAAATATATATAAAATATGGGAGTACTTTCGCTATTACTATCGAAGGCCAACAGGGTATAAGAACACATATCAGAAGTAGGGTTATTAACTGACGCAACATACTGTACAGTAAAATCAACTATCGCACAACACATCAACCAAAACAAACACCATTTTGATATAAATACAGGCATAGAATACCTACATTTGTGTGACAAAGGTACATTACTCAACTCACTGGAACAACTGGAAAGAAACAGAGTAATACAAAAAGAATATTGTATGAACGATCAGACCAATCTCAAATATTCAACCGTAATATATGTAATCTTCCAGTCTCTGTGTACGTACTTTCTAAAAAAAAAAGTGCATACTTTTATTATTGTCATCTTTGATTTATTTCATGTATGCATATGTATTTGTATTTTAATCAGCACTTAGTATTTCAAAAAAAACATTTTTTATAAGTAAGATTTCAATTTGAGACGAAATTTTATTTTTAATGTTTTCCATGTTTTTTAAGAATTCAATGTACAGGAGGGAAAGAGAAAAAGTGGTGGCTGGAAAAGAGGACAGTTTGGATTGAAAACTGGTTGAACTTCCATTTAGTATTAAGTCGTGGCTAAAGATGGTAGCAATACCGAAAGTACTCTCATATATTTAATATATTTTGTGAAATAGACAATATTTTTTTTAAAACATACGTTTTTCTTTATACTTTTATTAAGTCTTTCACAATATCTCTGCAGAAAGTGTTAAGTAATGTTGTTTCCCTAGTTATCAGCCAAGTTGAAGGCTCTTTCTGTTTGTTTAATTGTCTATATAACGAAATGAAGGCTATTTTCTTCTGAGGACTAATGCAAAGAATTCTCCCTTACTTCAACTTGTAAAAGAACAATAAGTTATCAAAAAAAAAATACATTAATTATTTAAGTACCTAATTTACAGAAAACAGTCAAAATTTGTTTGGTTCTAATTTAAGGGTTATGTGGTTGACAAAAATGTCTGAATGAATTGTTTATATCATTATAAAGATTTCATTTAGGAGATTCTGTGTTTATCAGGAAAATCATCATTGGAAATTTTTAATTTCAGTTTTGTGAAATGGCTCTTCACATAATATATTATATACGACCGGAGGATTAACATTTTATTATTTCGGATACATTATATGATTTGTTCTTTTCATATAATGTAGCCGGATGAATAAAATGTTAACTCTCCCATAGTGGTACATGTACATATACAAACCATAACTTCAACATAACTATGGTGGTGTTACGAAAATCTTGCCGAAGAACAATAATTTTAATTTATTTTTTATTGCTTTAAATAAATATTTGCTGTTTGAATAAAATAGCTATGAAGTTTGCTAGACAAGTTTGCTGAGAGCAAACCTTCTTATAGGTTAATCAGGAAAGTAAGGAAAGGGTTTGAATTTCAAATAAGAGATCCAAATGGTCCAAATTACAGTTAACAATTTATTTATTCTGAAATATTTACTTCCTTTTACTAAAATTAAAGATAATAAAATAAAATAAAATAGCTTTATTGACATTCTTTTAGAACAAAAGTCTCTCCTTTTGGAGGTTTTGAGTTCTTTCAACAGAAGAATCAAAAAAGCAATCCGAAAAGAATCCGAAAGGAAATCAGAAAAGAAATTTTAAATGAATGAAAAAAAAAAGAACTAGTTGATATTGAATTTCAACGATGTTTCTAAATTAAATTATTTCTTACGTAAAACTATTACTTCTTGAATAAAGATAAAATAAAAGTAAAACTGAAAGTGATTTCTTAAATAAAAAAATTAATAATAAAATTATTAAATTCTAAAAAGTTAAAGTAATTGATACGTGAAATAATGGTTTTGCATTTAACAAAATGATTACTGATTACATGATAATTAATATTACAATTAAAGTCAGAAGTTTTACTTAAGTATCTGTAAAATAACTAAATGAATAATAGTGAAGATATAAATTGAAATTATAACGAACTATTAAATAGGAATATAAATATTGACTGTGATAAATGATCAATGGAACACAATTAACCAAAGGGGAATAATTTAAATAAATTTGGTCATTCATACAAATATATAAATACAAATGTTATTTTTAGTGGCTTTATTTATTTTCAGTCGTTCTAAACAATCAAGTAAGCCATTTTTTGAGCAGAAATGGAGATATTTGATGCCTTCGGTTGAGACAAAGGTGTCTATTGTCGATATTGTTGGTCGCGAATGTGGCAAAATAATATAGCAGTGTAAATCTAAAAAATATAATATATAATATTTCAATATATACTATACGATATTTTATAATATTGTTTTTAATATATAATAATATCTGCCGAAAATATCGACCAATAAATAATATATTGGTTGTCATATTGTCACAACAAATAAATAATATGTGTTTAACCATTTCAGGAGATACCGAACAGCTTATTTCATTTTTAAAAGACAAACTTAATCTACAAATATGAATCGAAGCATTTCAACAACAAATTCGAAAACTACCATCTTGCTGTATTCTCGCGGTATTTAGAGATACTACAATCACAGTTGTATATATCTTATTTTAGCTATCACAAACCTATAATTTCATGTATAAGAAATATTGAAGAACAATAAATTTTAAAGTTTAATTTTTCATTTACAATATATGCCAAAACGCCGACGGCATACAGGGCCTTCATCCACCTACTCGAAGGAAATAATGCTAATTTTCACACATATCAAAACCTAAACGACAAAGTGCCTCGAGTGGTCATCCGAGGTCTTCATCCCTCCACGAGTGTGAACACTATACACAGAGCCCTGCAAGAGAAAGGGTTCGTCGCCACCCGAATCACCAATGTGTGGTCGAGGTTAAAAGTGCTTCTACCAATATTCTTTGTGGATATAACCACTGGCAGTTATAATGAAAACATTTATGATCTTGAGAACCTCCTCTACACAAAAATTAAAATAGAGGAGCCAAGAAAGAAGCACACTGTGGCACAGTGCACTCGCTGCCAGGCCTTCGGGCATACAAAGAGTTACTGTAGGCACACACATCGTTGTGTTCGGTGTGGCGGCGAACACATTTCGGGAAGCTGCAACAAGCCCCGGACTGTTCCAGCCACCTGTGCGAACTGTCAGGAATCCCACCCGGCCAACTACAAGGGATGCCGGGTGTACAAAGAGCTGCAGTCCAAACGACAGGGCAGTAGACAACAGCCACCGAGAAACCCAGTAGCAGTACCCCCATCCCACCAGGACCAGGCGATCTACCCTTCTCTGGTGCGGCCCGCCCCTCCACCACCTCCTCTGAGGCAGACCTTATTCATGTTATTTTGATGTGCAGCCTTTGTTTGCAAACCTAGAACATGTTTCGGCCAGAAACTCATCAAGCTAAGGCATAATGCGGTCCGAAAGTGTAGAAAGGTTTCCGAACTCTACCAGAACGAGCCGGTGCCAGGAGAAATGACTAGGTCGAGCCGCACCTACCGGCCTTAAATGGTAGCTCCAGTAAGTTCCAGAAAGAGGTCGGATATTTATGTAAAAAAAAAAAAAAAATTAATCATGTTATTATAACCTGTGTTACATGTAATAGTGTCTTAAGTAACCATTTTAATAATAAATCTATAGCGTGTTTTTAAGATAGTTTAAAAGTGTTATTAAGCGTGTTTTAAAGGCCTTCAAATCTTTTCGATGTGTGAACATCTTAGCTCTCGGTGGGGGCTATGTGAGAGTGCCAGAGCGTCTTGTTGATGTACATCCGTAAGTGTGTGAGAGTCAGACGGTCGCGCGAGCAGCACACACACACAACTACACACTTCCTTACCTGTGATGTCACTTGTTTTTGAGTATTTCTATGTTCATGGAATAAGAAAGTGTGTTATACACATTGAATGCATTTGACTTTTTATGTTGTACTTTTATGTGGTATTTTTTTTGTTGTAATCAACAATATAAATAAATAATCTTTCGGTACGAAACTTTTAGGTTAAGATGCTTCGATAGCTTAAATTTGTCACAATAAATACAATTTAAAGTAAAAGAAAATCATATAGCATTATAAATCTAAACAAATATAATATATAATATTGTTATTAATATATTATAATAATAATAACTGCTGAAAATAGCGATCAATAAATAAATAGGTAATATATTTGTTGATATATTTTCACAATAAATAATATAATGTTTTTACCCATTTCAAGAGATACCGAACAGCTTATTTCATTTTTAAATGACAAACTTATTCTACAAATGAATACAAATCGAAGCATTTAAAGAACAAAACAATTGCCATCTTGCTGTATTCTCGGGTATTTAGAGACACTACAATCACAGTTGTATATATCTTATTTTAGCTATCACAAACCTATAATTTCATGTATAAAAAATATTGAATAACAATAAACTTGAAAGTTTAATTCCTCATACTAGTTTTCTCATTGTACCATTATAAAACAAATTTTAATCAAAATCAGTGCATGACAGCAAATTTTTGAAAAAAGCAGATGTGTACATATCAATTCTCGTGAGTACCGCTTCACTCACACATTACTTTTTTTCTTTCTTTTTTTTTTTTTTAAATTCCAGTTATAGCAAATGACCTCACCATTCTTACGTAAAATAAAATTTTCAAACAGGCTTACTCATTCGGATATAAAAAAATAAAACACATAGAAATTTCGCTCTATAACTCGTGTCATCAGAAATTCAAACAATTTGACTTTTTTTTTTTTGATAGAGGTCTATCAAATTTGAAAATGATTTTTGGGTCCAATTTCATATGTGTGTACCCCTTGAGGATGACAAGTATTGATATTCATTTTATAAACTACAATAATTTTTGATGTAATGAATGACGCCATGAAATTTTATATGTATGTGGATTGAGAAGTCTCTGAGTAAGACTTCTATTGATTTTCAGTCAAAGAAGATTTTCATTTTTGGATTCAGAAGGTCAGAGAACTTAACATTTCGGTGAAAACTCAACTCGCAGTAACAAAGTTCATAAAAAAAAAAAAACTCGGTTAACGAAATTGAAGTTAGATTCTTATCTTATTGATTAACCAATTATATATCAAGTTAACTATGTTCATATTCATTCGCCAAAGATGATAGTTATCCTTCATTTCATATTATTAACCCTAGAATACTAACTACACGTCTCGGAGACGTATTCAAGATTTAAAACGTCAGCTGCTTCGCTTGACTTTGAAGTGTTTCCCCCTCCTTCCAGCTATGCTTCGTTTGAGTAGCTTTGGGTTGATTTAGTTGGGTTCTAGCCGCCGGTCTTCATATTTCAGGTAAGTACTGAATTTTTTTCATAACATAGTGCGTCTCAGAGACGTAGAGTTAGTATTCAACGTAAATTATTCTACGTCTCTTGGACGTGTTGTTATGAATGATTGGTGTATTTTTCTACGTCTCTCAGACGTATTGTTATGAATAAAGGTGCTTATTTATACGTCTCTGTGACGTAGTATTAGTAATGATAGGTGCTTTCATCCATAACTCTGATACACGGTTTTAGGATATATTTGTATTTTATATTTCGTTTGTGTTTCATGTTTATAAGTGAGTCCAATATGTGTGTTACCATTTATCTTGACAATGCCAACATAGTATAATTCTACTTTCTACTAACTCTTACCTATTTGAATTTGACTGACAATGAGTGAGACTGATTTGTCCTTCCTATTTTTTATTTGCTTTATTTTTCTTTTTATGTTTAAGTGCGTTTTTTTAAGGGTCCACACAGAAAATATATTTTGATTGTGATTTTTTAGCTTTAACTAAAGTTATAAAAGTAGCAAAAAAGTTGGTAAAAATAAATGTTTGAAGAATGTGTTGGTCACTTATTTGTTCTACTTACTCTGATTTATTCGAATTCGACTCCTATTTTTTAGTTTAAGTGTTTTTTTTTATAGGTTCTGAACAGAATATACCTATCAATTGTGTTTTTTTGCTTAAAAATAAGGAAAGAGTTTTAAAAGTTGTCAAGGAGTTATTAAAAATATTTTTAATGAATGTGTTGGTCATTTAAAATACCTTTTAGCATAATAATTGAACACAATAATACGCATAACTTCAATACAAATCATTTCTGATAGCAAAAATGGATTTTTAATGCCATGTACGTCTGAGAGACGTATAGTTAGTAACAAATATATCAAAGTTTATGTTAGTATTCCAGGGTTAACAAAACTTAAAAACTTCTTATAACAAAGGATTTTTTTATCCCCCCTCTGTTCCTCATCGTGTAACTTTTTTTTTTTTAGTTGACTAAACATGAGGAATGAAATAATGAAAACTTATAGCTTCATTAAGTTACGTAACATTTTCCAAGAGCCTTTCTAGATGACTTACGTAATTTAAAGATAAAACAAAATGCAGACAAAATAATGAGGCTTAACTAAAAAACTTGTTTAGAAGATAAAAATCCCATTTTTTTAGCGTAGACTCCTGCTAAATCTTTCTCAAGGATGCGCCCCCCAGCTGCAAACTTAGATGGTACAATTATTCCGTTTGGTTAATTGAGTTATAAAGAGAATTAATAAAAATAAAAACATCTCTAGTTAAAATATTAGTAATTTTTTATTAAAATAATACTAATATAGAATACAAATCTGTTTGCACCTTGAAAAGCACGTGTACATGTCGATTTATGATAATGGTTATCAATCCATTAATCGATATGTATTTCAAACTAATAATTTGTGTACACATTTTTATATCATAGTTTCCTCTTTTTATATTGTTAATAAAAGTGTTTATTGTTGTCTTTAATAAGATACAACAGTTGTTAATATAGTCAATTGTGAATTGTTGTTATATATCAATGTGATTACGATTTAAACGTTGTGAGTGATCGAACAGTTCATTTGAACACTCCCCTACCCGCCTTTGTTGAGGGTTTAAACTTGTGCCTAACTGTTGGTGAAGTGTGATCCTGTTTGACAGTGTTTTCCTTAACATCTTTTACACGAATCATGTCATCCAAACAGATTTACTATTCTGAAAAATACAACGATGACAAATATGAATATCGACATGTACTTTTACCCAAGGAAATGGTTAAAGTCATTCCAAAAGATCGTTTGATGTCAGAAAAAGAATGGCGAAGTATTGGCGTTCAACAAAGTCCTGGCTGGATTCATTATATGACCCATTCTCCTGAGCCACACATTCTTCTTTTCAAAAGGCCTCTCTCCAATGATGCTAAATAATCATGGATTCAAATTTTGAAAAGGTAAAAACAATTTATAAACGAAATGAATATGTTTTACACAATGGCTTCTTTGTTACTTTTGAAGACACTCGAAGTTGCCTTCAGCTACATTTCAGTTCTTCAGCCACATTTTTAAGCGATATGAAAAATAATAAATGTTTTCGGTGTTTAAACTTTTTTCTTTCTCATGTATTGTCAGTAATATTTTTACTTATTTTATCTTGTTTCAGTGTTAAGATAGAAAACGTCGTTCGAGGCTGTGTTGATAGTTTTAATGTTACCTTACGTTACTCGTTAATTGTTTAAATCATATTGGTTATGGGCGAATATATGTCTATAGGGATCAATTGTAATTACATTTTACAGGTAGTTATCACCAATTTTAATAGTCCGTAATGTTAGTGTTATTATTAAGAGACATGTTAGTGTTATTTTTCTTCATGGTAAAGTTAATATCAAAATTAAGATATAAGGATTTACTTTATTATCCGAATTCTTAATTTTGTCATGAACTTTCTAGATAATGAGCAAAAAAAACTGTTGATTCCTGTGTTTTATAAACAAAACCAGTCTAAATTTGGTTTTGGTACATTTCATGTACTTCTGTAGTTCTCCTTTTTTGTATATTACTTGTGGTTTTAGTTTTAGTTAGTAATAATTGAGAATTACTTGAGTGTTTTTTAAAAAACAAACAATTACTATAGCAACATGTATTTGTTTTTTTTATTTTTCTTCCAGTTTGCTACATCTATCCATTTTATTATTATTTTACATTAAGTTATTGTTCAATGAATATATAAGGGTTTTAAACCAGATTTATTTTATAATTAACTCCTAAAATAAAAATTTTTATTCTTTGTATGTCTGTTTTTTAAATTTTATTCCTATTTTTGATGGAAAAGTAGATTGGGATTGAAAGAAAATTTAAAAAGAATTATTTTCCCTTCAATCTCACCTAATTTCCAATAGATTCAATAATTATTGGCAATTTCTCCATATAATATTATATTAGAGCATTACATCTCCCATATATTTATTAGACTTCTCAATAGTAATTACTAACGTTTTTGAAAGCACTCCCATGATCAGTATCTATAATACATGTGTTCTTTATGTTAACTATTCTTTCGGTCTATCAGAATATTCTCTTTATAGAACATATTTATTGAGTTGACTACTATATTTATACACCCATCAAAACAGTTGATTCAGAAGGTTTTGACGATGTTTAAATATAGAAATACACTCAATATGTTTATATATTCTATAAAAAGAATGATTGACAGAAGGAATAGTTAACGTAAAGAACACATCTATTATAGATACTGATGATGAGAGTGCTTCTAGAAACTTTTGTAATTGATATTTTTTGAGAAGGCAAAAAAATAAATGGGAGAAGTGATGCTGTACTAATAAAGTGTATACGAATTGAGAATCTCCTTACACAACGCAGAAAGCAAGTTCCAATAGTGAATGTTGGTAAGTATTTATTGTGATTAATATATGAACTGTATTCCATTTCATATTTGCAAATGTTCCTTCTTAAGTTTACAAAAGTAATTTAAAAGTCAAATTAATGTTTGGAAAATGTGTATAGGGGACACTTCTTGACAATATATACGATATTCCCTAGAACCGTTTGTGAATATTTTTTTAAATATTGCCCTAGCGTTGATGAGTGTTATGGTAAAAACAAATACAACTATTTTCACTTATACATAATATGTAGAGATATAGTATAAAATACTACCAATATACTATATTATAGCATAAAATACTGTAATTGTGCGACGATGAGGATTGTCACATATCAAGATCCTCAGTGTTGACCATTTTTTCGCTATATCTCTGGGTGTGTCTAAAACGCTTGTAGCTACAAAATTGAAATTGTGTTGTCTAATGTGCTAACTTAGATTTTGGTTCGAAGTCGGTCGAAATGTGAGTCCACTTGACTCCGGAGTCGTAAGTTTTTTTTTTTTTTATTCTATGCCCACCTTTGGCATTTCAGTCATGCGGTGTCTTGCAGCCCAATACAGTGGGGTCATTTCATCCCGGGCTTGGACAATATCCACTAGTGCAGAGCAGGTCGGAAGGTGGTCCCCCATCGTTGCAGACTGGGCATACCGGAGAGTCGGCCACTCCTATCCTTTTCAGATGTTTCTGAGGCATTCGTGTCCTGTAAGCATCCTGAAGTTGACCACCGCCACTCTCCTAGCCATGTTGCCAGCTATCCGATGTTTTTCCTCCTGCAGGACTCCCCATCTCTTGCCAGCAGCTGCGCTTATCTGATGTTCCCTCTGCAGATCTTTGTATGCCTTGTCAATCTGATTCTTTGCCGTAGCCAGATTTGTAGACGTGGTAGGCTGTTTCATCTGGGATCCTTCTTTAGCCAACCTATCAGCCTTTTCATTGCACAACTATAGTCTTCCCCTTTCGACTGATCCTACGCCTGTAAAGCAGCACATTCAGCGAAGTGTGTTGGTCAGCTCCCCGTTTAGTGAGGGACTTAATTGCGGCCTGGGAGTCAATCAAGAAGGCAAACTTTTCCTTTGGGCTATCTTCGATATATTCGATAGCTAGAAATATTGCCAAAACCTCTCCGTCAAAAGTATGGGCATGTTTGCCTATTGAGCTTAAGATCGCAGGTTTAAAAACCCGACTGAGCCCCTTACGTTTTTTTTTTATCTAGAAGATTACAAAATCTTGAGTACGTCGCCTTCAGAGCCCGGGTAAATAAAGTTTAGGACTCCCATAGTAGAGCTAGCGGGGAAGGGTAAGAGCATTTATTGCTTAGGTCCCTAGGTGCATGCACCAGCCCCCATTATATCCAAGCTACAGGTGGGAAATTGAAAACTCAACTTGGCATTTTTTTTTTTATTACATATCTTTCTATGATCTTCGGAAAGGTCAACTGGTAAGGTTTATGTTAACTGCATGTTATGAACTGTAACCGAAAGGTTACAAAGAAATATGAGAATCTATTTACCAAAATTAAATATAAATCGATACAATCAATATATAAGCAAATGTGATCCATAATAAATAAACGTATTGGATGTTGATAGAGAAATCATTCAATAATGACACTCCATTATCTTGTTGTGATTGATACGGATGAGAAAGAGAAATTAAAATATACATATATATATATATATAAAAAAAAGTTAAATGATAAAGAAACATAAAATGATTAATCTTCAATCCACTAGTAGGTCTTGAGGCCATTGCCGCCTCAGTCGCCGAACATGAACATTAGGAAGGGTTCTTGTGGCAAGTCTGCGAACTAAAGGATTAGGGTGAAAGGAAACGGTAGTATGGAATTTTCTGTAGCGGGATTTCATTACATCCCTTAGAAAGGGAATCTGCAGGTCATTGTGAAGGATAGCATTAGAGACGTAGAATGGAGCGTTTGTGATTTTACGAAGGATACGGGATTGTAGGGTTTGGATTCTATAAGAATTCGAAGGTTTAGTTAGTATTCGAATGAGTCTTTTATTACTTAATGTAAGTTTCGATCTGTTGCATAAAAGTCGTAATAAGAGTTTGTGTCGTCAATTAGGTAAAAACTCGACAACGAAATTCTGAGTAATTGTTTAACTCCCTCGAGAGACCAAGTGTTCAAGTTTACTTTTCTCATATTTTATTTTCATAATTGTTACCCATTCTCGGAGTTATCTTTTATTTTCATCTTTTATTTTTATCTATTTATTAATTTCTATAAGCAGTCCTAGCTGATTTTCAAGATGAGACGACACCAATCTGTTTTTTAAAATGTTATTTATTTTATGTCTACTAGCATAGCATGTAATATGCTGAACTAGTAAAATAAAATATTTTCCTCTATAATTTGTACAGCTGGAATAAAAGCAATATAGCTTCTCGTAGAGCGAGTTTGACATAAAATAGTGCCAAGCTAGTCCCAATATATCTCGATTAAGGCACACTAAATACATTTAATTAAGTACAAGATTTATTTCTTTGAAGAATTCCAATCGGAAAAATGATTCAAATAACGAACAAAATAAGAGAATATAATAAAAAGACAATGAGTTAGTTGATTAATGTTGTCCGCATACTGATATATCTTGTATCCCAGCATTCTCCCATCTGCCTCTGGTAGCTCAGTTGGTAGAGCGGTGGACTGTAGTTGGCACATCCAGTAGAAATCCATAGGTCGCTGGTTCAAATCCGGCCCGGAGGAATTTCATTTTTTTATTATGATTCCATTCGAAATTTAAAGCAATAAATATATATATTTTTTTATTTCATTTGTATTCCATTGTGATGTTAATACAAAACTTTTTGTAAGTAGTTTATTGTACTCAATATGTGGAAAGAACTTCAGTTTCTATTTCTAAGTTTTTCCTTCATAAAGAATGAAAGTTCACATATTTGTTTCAACGAATGAAATTTACTAACCTTTAAGGACGACTGCTAATGATTTTCAGCTAAATCGGTCAAAGAGAAGGGAGAATCTGAACACAAAAACCCTATTAACTGCTGTTTTAATGAATGTATTAACACGAAATTTCATATGTAAATGCAAAGCCTTCTAAGGGCGACACCTATTGATTTTTAGCCAAATCGGCCAAAAGAAAGAGGGGAATTAGGGGAGAGGCTTAACACAAAAACTCTATTAACTGCCGATGTAATGAATGTATCGACATGACATTTTATATTTTAATCCAAAACCCTTTGAGGATGGCACCTACTAATTTTCCGCGAAATCGGTCGAAGATATGGGAGGGGGCCAAAGAGGGCTCGGACTCATATACCCTAATAACGGCCGATGTAATGAATATATCGATACAAAATTTAGCAGTAGGAATCAGAAGCCACTATGTAAGTCAAATATTGAGTGGCTTTGAAGGGGAAGTGAAAATGTAAATGATTAATTCGTGCCGGGGAAGTGCATAGCCGATGATTCACTAAGACATTTTTGTTAATTTTTGAGCATGAATGAAAAAACACATGAGCCACCCTTCGTGTAAAAGCTGTTAGTTAGGTTTGTAAAGATTTCTTGACAATAATATCATTCTAGACAATGACTTCATTCATTGATGACACTTGAAGAAGTAGAAAAACAAATTAGTTTTAAAGTTTGGAGCCTTTTTGTTTGTATGTCTGTCTGTGGCATCATAGCTCCAAAACGGCTGGACGGATTTCAAAGCGGTTTTTTCGTTTCAAAAGCTGGTATTTGCGTATCCCCCCCCCCCCCCCCCCCCCTAAGAGCCCTCCCCACCAAGGTTTCAGAAAATATATATTTAAATTTTAAATACATTTTTTTTTTCAACGAATTTGGCTGACTGACATGTTTTAATGTAAAATTAAGATTTCCAAAAAACTGAGATGTTGAGCAACGCTACCTATTGAATCACTTGCAAACTATTCTAGTGTGACAAGTAGCCCAGAGATGGCAGTAAAGTTCTATGTTGAAACAAGGTTAATCGATGTCTTCAGGTTTCTGTTATTGTTTACAGTTGGTCAGTTAATTTTTGCATAATGTGTCGGTTATCTTTGGAGAATATTCCTAAAGATCTTAGAACAGCCAGAGCTTGTTTGGTTTGTTCAATTGTAAAAGTAAGTTTTAACATAATATAAAGATATTATCTTTAAATTGTTTTTGACATAGAAATACATATATTATTGATTAATGTGAATTATTCCTTTGTTCTTTATTTACAGACTTTTGATCAATTTGAGTTCGATGGATGCGATAATTGTGAAGACTTTTTACGAATGAAAAACAACCGTGAGCAAGTGTACGATTGTACTAGCTCCAATTTTGATGGGTAATTGTCTTATATATATTCCTTATAGTCATATTTCTTATTTTTTCTATTAATATTTTTTTAAAAATATGTTTATAAACAGTTTGATTGCTTTGATGTCACCAGAAGACAGTTGGGTTGCCAAATGGCAAAGAATCGGTACGTATTTGACAATTCTTTATAACTTCTACCTTGAGAATCCACTATTCATTATTTCCACATATTGTGAAAATTTATTATAAATAAATAAAACAAACTTATTTTTTAAATAACTATTGTCTATTCCACAAAAAATGTAAATTTATGATACACCATTGTCAGGTTTAGTTATAAACAGTCAGTGCGAACCATTCTTATACATCAGTTAAGGAGAGGTTTCCAGTTAGGAATTTGTTTGATAAAAAAAATTTTCTTATCGTTTTCATTAAGAAATGAAAATCAGAGTCTTATTAATATTCTCATGTCATTAGTATTCATTTTGTTAATTGCATAATTATTTCTTATCTTGTTTAGATTATAATAATTTTCATTTTACCACTCTTGATAAGGGAATTAAATATTTCAGATCAAAGGAATCCCAATCTGTACAGCCTCTGGGATTTCCTGATGTATAAGAATGGTTCGCACTCAGTAAAGTAACTTCGTTTATTAAATTAAACCTGACGATGGCGTGATGTCGAAAACTGTAGTATATGGATACCTACAATTTTTGTGGAATAGACAACATTTCATATATAAAATATTATTTTTACAGTATTTTAAGGTTTTAATTTTAAAGCTTGTTTATTCACTCAATCTACTTCACCTGTCAAAAAATAATATTGTTGTTATGTTTTCTCATAAAAATTCATATTTATCATCGTGTTATTACGACAGTTGTACTTCCTTATGGTCCCGCAGTTGAAATAGTTTTTTCGGCCCCTAAATTTATATTTTTTAAAACAAAAATTGTACCAATTTGTTCAAAAGAGCTTGTAAATTCTTATTCACCTAGGGTAGAGGTCTTTTACGAGTACCTGACATCGTACAGGGTGGGGCCATCGCTTAACGTTCCATCTGAAGGACGGCGCGCTTAAGTTTATTTTACCTCTCTGATAAAATAAACTAAGGGCTTTGGTCGGGTTTCAAACCCACGTTCTTGAGCTCAGAAGTGAAGCACGCATACCACTGAGCTACCGGCGCCCTCTTATATATATATTATATATTTTTATTATTATCAATTTGTTTCATTCTGATTTAATAAACTTAAATTTCAAACTCTTCTTTACAAATTGGTAGAACTTTTGTTTATAAAAATATAATCTTTGGGGCAGAAATATCGTTTTTATTAAATTGTTTTATTTTTTAATGTTGTCAGGTCGGTTCGCGAAAGGTATGTACGCCATATCTGTGTCAGGGCGACTTCCTCAGAGTGTCATACGAGAGATGAAGAATCGTGGGATCCCGTACAGACCTAGAGACATCAGCCAGAAGCTTTAAGTAGTCTCAGGCGTCTCATTGAACTTTCATCCCCTTCTATACTTTTTAAGTCGTCAACAGAGCTCTTCTATTATTATTTACATAAAATAAAAAACTATCATTTAAAAATCACTGACAATGTACTTCCCCAGTAATGTATTTAGGCTAAATACTTACAAGGACTTCTGAATTCTCATACTAAATTTTGTATCGTTACATTCAATCTAGGGAGGTTTTAAGTTAAGTCACCCTTCTCTTCGGTCGATTTGTCTGAAAATTAATAGGTGTAATCCTTTTGTGGTGTTGATATATTCATTTTAACGGGAGTTATCTTCATACATACACAGACAGGATTTATTTTTATTATCAGAGTATCAGATTCCGTCGAAAACTCAAGATTGAATTTATGAACGATTACTTAATTTTCTCTATACTTCATAAAGCTGGAGAAGTAAAAGAAAAAGTGTTTTATTACTATTATTTTTTTTACAAAAGGAGTACGTAGTAGAATTTTATTGGATATGGTGATTGGGGTTGTGAAAAAAAACGAAAGATTTTTAAAAATAATATAAATTTAATTATTAACTAAATGAATTACATCATTTTAATTCTTGAAGTCATATTTTCCTTCTTAATGAATTTTTTTCGATAGTTTTTTTGAAACTCGCACTTGTGTCAGAACAACTTGCATCCCGCATGTTGAACTTTACCGTTAAAACTGCAGCTAGTGTTTCTGCAGATAATTGTCATTTTTCACTGCTCCAGTTTTTATATTTATTATTGGAGCACAAAATACTGCAGAAGGAGTATTTTTGGAGTACGGTTCACGAAGAAGGAGCACAAAACTCCCTAAAGGAGTACAGTTTGTCACCTTAATTATGATAGGTTAAGTTACTTCAATTATTTTCCATAAGTAATGGAGAAGTTATGTAATCGGTCAGAAATATGAGTTTTCACGAGAATTTTATGTTTTCCAAACCCACGATTCTAGAAATTAAAAAAAAAAAAAAGTCCTGTCTGTCTGTGAACACGATAACTCCCGATATAAAATGAAGGTATCGATATGAAAGTTTCAGTCAAATCTGTCAAAGGCAAGTCGTGGAGCAGATGAGGAGGAAGCCCAACTCAAAAACTTAATAATTGTCGATATAACTTATGTATCAACTCGAAATTTAGTTAGATGATTCAGGAGTCCCCGAGTAAAGCACATTTTGATTTTCAACAAAATTGGTTTTTGAGGGAGAGAGAAAACAGTTTATTAATTCAAGCTGGGAGAATACATTCTCGGTTATTCACTTTTATATTCTTTTTATAAGTTGAACTTATTTCCATCTAAGTGAAATGATTTCTTCAAGTTTATTTCTTACATATTGCGTTTTGTTAAACGCCAATTCCATTTGTCAACCCTCTAAAATCCTGAATGCAATTAAAAACATGAAAAATATACTATTATTGTTAACTTGAGTGTCAGTTGTATCAAATGTAGTCTTATGTTGGTTTAAATATTGTATTTATTATTATATTATTGTACGTAATTTCATCTTCTCGCAAACTTCATTTGTTCATTTTTCTGATGTTTTTAAATTTTAAATCCTAAATTGTTAAACATTATTGATATTATTATTTGAAGAAGAAGGGTTTATTATAACAGTCACATTTACAGAGGTACAATTATACAATAAGGTTCCTTAACCATTACCCTTATACACTAAATACCAATCATAAATAATCAGTTAAATTAAAAACAATGCTACTGCTTAAGAGTAAATTTTAAAAACCTCGTAAAGAAAAAAAAAGAAATACAAAGTAACTGAGATAAATAGAAAATAAATTGATAAACATTCAGAAACAGAGATTATAATTTAAAATCGTGAACGGATATTTTTATGTTTCCCTCCCTGAGTTTTCCTATTTTCTTTACAAAACGTTTTGATTTATGTCACATTTAAGTAAAAAGTTTTTACTGAAATTTATTTGAGCAGGTAAATATTTAGATATATTTATTATTTGAGCAGGATTAATTGAAACACAATTTTATCTAAATATAAAAGATATATCATTTTAAATTGTTGTCAAGTAAGTTATTGGAAAATAAATTAAATACATGGATTTTTTTTTACATTTTATTGAGAAATATAAATACATTTTTTGAATGATTGCATGTTTTTTGTTATTATTCAAGTAAAAAGTTGTCTACAGAAAAAAAACACTTGTGAAATAATGTGAAAATGGTCAATTTTCAGCATAAGAAACCCACAAACCATTCATCTTCCGTAATTTCAGACTGATGTGGCTTCTGCGCATGTCTCTGTCACTTGAAATATAGAACGGGTTCTATCTCAATTTTAAATTGGTTTTGAATGATCTAGTTCTTGCGCATGCCCCTGTCACACTTTCTGTCCTCAAAAATCAACGCCCAAAAATCAACGGCCCGAAATCAACGGAAATTAAGAAACTAATTGTAAGTACATTTTATCTTGTGTTATTGATTGAAACAAAAATTTCTTCACACTTAAGAAATTTCTTATGGGATAATTTTTTTTTCGAAAGCCTGGTTTGCGAGATATATGAGAAAACTCTTTAAAATGAAAATGCGGACCTATCGAAAAATTGTTATATTACTATTACGCTACACAAAATTTCTTATGAAATTGTCAAACATGAAAATATCCTCAGATTTGAGACAGGACTAATAACGAAATAATAGTGTTCCACAGTAAATTGCTGTGAAAAATAGTTGTAATGTTTCTAGAGAGAGATTATGGTACAATGGTTATCATTGCCCAAAGTATTGTTTCAATACTTTATGTTATTGTAACGCACAACGCATATTAAATATGTTTATAGTTATTAATATTCATGCCCGGGCTTAGAGTCATATCACCTACTACCAGAGCGCTGTCGTCACTCTAGTGGACATGAGCCAAACTCTAGTATGAGTCCTGAGGTAGGGTAACGAGTAACTGACATTGTACAGGCTCGAGACCATCACTTAACGTCCCATCCGAAGGACGACGTGCTCAAGGTTTTATCACCTACCAGATAAAAAAATTTAAGGGCCTCAGCTGGGTTTCGAACCCGCGATCTTGAACTGAGTAAGCAAGCCCGCATCATGTGCACTATAGAATATTAATCCTTCCCTCCAAAAATGTTTTTTTCTTGTTTTTCTTTTCTTTATTTCACCAGATCAACAATTACATGATCTACATGGTGGTTATAACATGCAAATAAGTCACTATAGTTTATGGGTGTTTTAACCATTACCTACTTGGCACAATTTTTTTTAGGAATTGATAAACTTGCAGAAACATGACTGCAAAATACATTATTAATTGGTCTCCCCAGGTTGAAGATGACTGCTCCTGTCGTTTCTGCCAGGTGTTCTTTATACTTATATTGAGGTCACGGTGAAGTTGCGAGTTCCGTACAAACCACGGAGCATTCGTCACAATCCTTAACATTTTTTCTTGTTTTAAATGCTACTTCTGGTCATTAGCGACGACTACTGTTCGTCTAAATGTCTTCATAGTGTTTAGTTATGGTTCAAAGGAAATAAATATGATTTGAATCAGGTTTTCCATTCTCGGAATAAACATAAACATCAACCTACAACCGCTGGTCTATCTTAACTTCATGGAAAATTTCAGATAAATAGCTCCAATAGACGATTGTCGATTTACGCAAGTCTAAAAATGAAGGCGGGTTTTGAAATTAATATAAAGGAACAATTGTTTCTAATATTTTATTTGAAAATATGTATATATATATATAAAAAAAATACACAACACATCTGTATAGTTTGAGGAACTAAACGAAACTAGTTTTTATTTGATAGAAGTATACACATGAGAGAGAAAATATATTAAAGGTAAAGAAATTAAAGTTTAAATAAAAACAGGATATAACAAATGACTAATAAGTTGTAAAGATGAAAAATGTCAATTGCTTGATGACTTCTTCAGTAGTACTGCATTTCTTGTTTCATAGATCGAAGCTGAATGAAGAGATACAGAGATCTATTTGTTCGTAACGAAGGAATGGATATTCTGAAGAAATTTGACATAATGCTGCTGTTCATAACTAGTAGAAAAGTCGACCAGTTTTACGATGAAATCGTTGCCAATACCTTTGTCTTCTAGGAGGTTCATAAAGAGATCATACAGGGTCTGAAACAATACAAAGTGTAAATTAACTTTGTGTAACATTTATAATATAAATGTTTACTACTTTTTTTAAATATTATTTTTAAAAAAGTAGGTGAATCACCGGCTATGTACTTCCCCAAGACGAATTTATGTTTTCGCTCTCCCTCCAAAGTCAATCAACTGTTTGGGCTAAAACTCAATATTTGATTTACATAGGGCTTCTGAATCTTCATACTAATTTTTTGTTTTTATGTTTCCATAATAAAGGGATGAAAGATGCAGGCTTGAAACTTGTTTTATAAAATAAATCGTACTACACAAGCTCTCAAAATATGACACATTTTCGTGACGCACATTAACCCCCATACCGCCAGGTTCTACGTCAAAAAATCGTATCATCATCGTATATTTGTTTGTTTTCCAATACAAGAACAAGATCGAGATCCGTATTTCTTATGGTTGTTGTTTGAGATGAATTTCCTTTTCAAAAATTCCCAATACAAATATTCTGTTTCCAGAACTAAAAGCGAACGGGGATATTTACAGACCACGAGAAAATTTCAAACAAATCCATCTCGGATCATGGATTCTAATTATGAATTTTAAAAAACATTGCTACAAAATTATAATAATTACCCCATCGATAACTTCAGCAGATACGGAATAGTTGGAGTCCTTCCATTCGCCTTCGTACATCACGACTTCGTCGATTATAAACAGGTCATCTGCAATTAAAAAAAAAAAAAAATATATATATATAACATTTTTTATTTAAGTTATTATTTAAGCATGGAAAAATGTTTTTTGAATTTGTTTTTAGAGTTTTGTAGATTGAAAACCAAAAACGTAAGCTTTAAAAGAGGAGGTTCTTCAGTTACGCAAGCAGCACTCTCATGATATCGTATAAACTAACTTAGGTTATTATTTTCAGACTACAAACGTTTATTTACCCATAAAGTTTTGTTATAGTTAACATTTTTCGAACGATGGAGTTCCGTGCTAAATTAAAAATAAAATAGAACTGGACACGTTGTTGTTCCATTCATGGATTGCAATCGAACAAATTCCCAAGGAAAAGTGAAATACAAATAAAATATTAAATAAATACAATGTTTTTATTAAGCCTCCCCCCTAATCCTCCCCTTTCCTTTGACCGATTTGGCTGAAAGGGGATTCTGGATACACATATAAAATTTCGTGTCGAAACATTCATTCTATCGGAAATTATCTTGCTCCAAGACAGACAGATTTTTTCTTCATTTTTAAAATCAGGTGGTCAGAAAACATGAAATTAGATTGAAAACACATCGAATTTTTGACCTATACATAACTTCCCCTATATTTCGTATTGCTGGGGAAGTTTTGTACATTTCACTCTCCCTCCCCCTACCCCCCGTTTTATACTGGCATTACTGGATATAAGTATAAAAGTCACTCTCTGTAATGAAACAAAGAAAACCGCAGACGCCATATAATAACAATAATAATTAGCCTTTATTGACATAAGTTTAGGTTTACAATATTGTGAGACAAATATATAAGACAGGTTAGATTTTATGACTCATGCCCTTCAACTAAAAGGTCATATCGCCTACTACCAGAGCGCTCTTTCGTAACTCTGGTGGACATGAGCCCGACTCTACTGTGGAAGTTCTAAATTTTACTTCCTTTAATGTTTATTCACCTAGGGTAGGGGTTTTTAACGAGTACCTGACATCGTACAGGCTCGGGACCATAGCTTAACGTCCCATCCGAAGGACGGCGTGCTTAAGTTTATTTTACCTCCCAGATAAAATAAACTAAGGGCCTCGGTCGGGTTTGAACCCACGATCTTGAGCTCAGAAGACAAGCACGCATACCACTGAGCTACAAGCGCACAGTGTGAAATTCATGAGTTTTGATTTTCAAAATTAGAGCTCCCGCTCAATTTTTGATCAATTTGGATGAAGCTGGCTTTTTATCAGATAACTGCGGGTTTCACAATCAAGAATTTTAATTTTTTTTTTTTAATTTGGACCACTTTAGGCCAACAATACAACATTAGGACCACTTTCGGCTAAAACAAATATTGAATTCGTAATCAGCGACCCAAAAAACATTAATTTAAGTTGTAAAAATCCGTTAACAAAAACTTACGACAAAAAAAATTAAATTTTCGCGGGGTTTTGGCAGCTGTCAATTGGCATATAATACCTTGATTGTGAAACCCGCAGTTACCTGATAAAAAACCAGCTTTTACAAATATTTTGCACCTAGTTTCATCCAAATTGATCAAAAATTGAGCGGGAGATCGAATTTTGAAAATCAAAACTCATAAATTTCACACTGTGCGGCGCCCTCAATATATAAGACATAAGACTAAATATGTTTTTTTAAATAGTACCTACATACTTTTATTAATTACAAAATTAAATGATAAAGTATAAAAGAAAACGGTTGTAGATGGCCAAGCTTTAAAAAATTATTTTGATAGATAATTCGAAGAAAAATTAAGGAAGAAAAAGTTAAGGATTTAGAAAGATGACCACTGCATCGCTAAATGCCACAAGCGAGAGGAGCGCACGAGCATGCGCGGGGAGAGCATTCCAAGCTCTTGCTCCAGCAACAAAATAGGAAAAATGTCTGACACTGCCGCAAAAGGAAGAGTGTGAAGAAAATGATTTTAGCTATATCATTAAAATAAGATAGACGGACAGTACTTACTGTATGCCTCTCCTGGCTCGGCCTGCTGCTGCTGCTGAGCAAGCTGTGCCGGGGTCACTATAGTACATGTGAAGCCCAGGGTTCGATCTTTGCGCCGGATCTCCACCTCGAACGAAGGACGAGCTTTCATCTCTCCCAATTCAGGTTTGTCCATCGCCGGGTCTACCTCTGGTTCTGACGTCTCCGAATCCACCGAATGGTTGATGTTCAAGTTTACTTCTATCCTGAAAACAACAGAATAAATAAGTCTATGAACAATGACAAAATAAATTAGTTGATCCATAAACAGATTGGCGATTTTCTTGAAAGAAAATGCCAATTTTCCGTCAGTGGCGTCTATTTTAGAACCAACGGACAATACCATCCTCCACGGATGGAAGCATCTCGCCGCTGAAGATGCTCACTTCCATTTCAAATGAAGACTAGAGAGAAACTCTTTTTTTCCTCACCACCATAGTAGGATCAAATGGAAGGTGTACTGCGTATATGTTAACCAACAAAAAATCGGATTTTGAGTTATACGTGATGCAGTCAGTCTCCTTGCAAAATCATTACTCTTCAATATGGTTTTGGTTGCGATATAGAATCATCAAACAGACTGATTCGCAAAAATTACTCATTTCACTTATCTTGATTTAAAATGAATAATTATTAAATTGAACTTAATAAAACATAATTTTTACACTCTCAGAAATTAATAGATTTCAAACTTATCAATATCAATTCATTATCTTAGCTACTAACGATTTTTTAAACAAAAATCTTAAAACTTGAATATCTCGAAATCAACTTTTTGTGGATATACGCAGAACATCAAAATGTGAGTTATAAATCCATTATGCATCACCCTATGTACACAAATCATAATCTAGAGCAAGTGGACTAATAACTTAACGACTTGAAATAATTAAAAAAAAAAAAAACATGAGTGAGTGACACGGTACTCACGAGAATAGATGTGTAAACATCTACATTAGTTTAAATTGCTGTCTTGCACGGATTTTGATTAAAATTTGTTTTACAATGTTACAATAAGAAACGTAGTATGAGAAATTATAAGTTTGTGATAGCTAAAATAATTATATTTTTTAAGATTTATACTGCTATATTATTTTCTTTTACTACAAATTTTATTTATTATGGTAAATTTAAGCTATAGGAGCATATTACCTAAAAGTTTCTTATCGAAAGATCATTTTATAATTCGTAATATTGATATTTTTGTTAAATTCACTACAACGGTAAATATGATCAATAATGTTGTAAAAATACAATATTTAATCTAATCATGTTTTTTAGAGAACATTAAAAGTACCACATAAAAGTATGTACATGAAAAGTCAAATACAGTCGAAATATATTATACATTTTCTTATTCCTTGAACGTAGAAATGTTCAAAAACAGCTGACATCACAGATAATGAAGTGTGTAGTTGTGTGTGTGAGACTTATGTGCTGACATAGCCCCTACCGAGAGCTAAGATGTTTACACATCAAAACACAGACATTATTTACGAGATCATCTTAACATTTCCTTACTCGGCGATGTACCTCCCTTTAGCGGACACCTCTAAATACTGTGAAAACCAGCGTTGTAAAAAAGCTGGCCAAAAGTCGAAAAACTTAGGCGCGTTTTTAGACGTAAGTACCGCGGAAATACCTTCAGAGGGAGCCACTGAATGAAACTGTGAAGTGGAAAATTTATTCTATCTACATATTTCTAAGTGTAGGCTGGCGGAAAACGTGACAATTTTTTCTTTATAATTGTTAATGCATTTTAACAGTTAAACAAATAGTGTTTCTCGGAAAATTTCGCAACAACAACATTCAACAAAATATGGCCGACAATTGTGGAGGTTAGTAGATAATATTTATGCTGTATTCCTATTTTTTTTCATCAAGTGATCTCCTGAGCGGCTTTTTGAAGTTAACCTCAATTATAACATAACCAAAAGTTTCAAAGTATGAAAACTTTTTTATCTCGCAAGATCCCGCATTGATTCAAAGTGGAGAGTGTTAAGGGATGTCCATTTTATTTAGCCGTTAAAGAATTGGGTGCCCCCGCCTGCCCCTGTATGTGTAAAAGCGTTTTAACTTCAACTAAAAGATGCCGCAGAGAACACTGAAAGAGATGTAGAATCATTCGTTGATTGATGTTTGTTTCAAAATATGTATCTCTAAACTTTGTATAATAAAATAACGTTTGAAAATTAATTTCTCTTGTTTTGGATCCGCCATGTTGATTTTTAGTGCGAAATTACTTTTTCATAAAAACAAACGTCAAATTCAAATTTAACACTCTTTAAAACCTCTTAATATGAGAATCATCATCCATATATTAATTTTTTAGATTTTTGCCCGCCATGTTTGATCCGCAATCTTGTTTTTGAGTGTAATAATAATTTTTCTAATAGAAACTAACGTCTAATTCGAATTTATCATCCTCAAAAACCTTTGAATGGGAAAATTATCATTCATATATTAATTTTTTGGACTTTGGTCCGCCATATTGGATCCGCCATCTTGTTTTTGAGTGCAAGATCACTTTTTTTATAAAAACTGATATCAAATTTGAATTTAGCGCCCTCAAAAACCCTTAAATGTGAAAATTATCCTTCATCTATCAATTTTTTGATTTTTGATCCGCCATCTTGTTTTTGAGTGTAATATCACTTTTTTTATGAAAACTAACATCAAATTCTAATTCAGTGCCCTCAAAAACCCCTTAATGTAAGAATTATCCATCGTATATTTATTTTTTGTCCGCCATATTGGATCCGCCATCTTGTTTTGAGTTTGCCTTTGAAGTTTTCAAAAAACCAATGTCAGATTCGGATTCAGCGACCTCGAAAACATATTTATACATCACAATTTCACTTGTTTTCTTTAATTTCGACTTTTGGCCAGCTTTATTGGAATTCCGACCACTGTGCGTTGCCCAAAAACATGATCATTTGGTCTTAGTGACAATAACTTACGTTTCATCGCCCACTTTCTTCTCTAAAGTAACTTCAGATCCCTCCAGAACCACTTTGAAGCCCTCAATTTCTTTAGGAATGGTTTGTTCTTTTTGTAGCTTCTTCTCAGCTGTTATTTCTTCAACAAGAAAGTCTGCTAACTCTTTCTCACCTGAACACAAGAGAAACAAAAAGTGTCAGTAATCACTCCCATCTCGTTGAATACATATTATATATTTGTCATCAGTCGATAGATACAATAAATTCAACTTGATATGCTGAAAACTGGAAAAATACATTGGATGAAACAGAAATTTAATAAAAACAAAGAACTTTTTCAACATTTATATTGTCTAATTTCATAAAAAAGACATACACATATTGTACCGGTATCGGCTTATGTTGTTGTTAGCATTAAATTCAACAGAAGCCCCGAATTTGATAACATAACTGTATATAATAGTTAATATGACTCATCCTCTGTCTCTAACTATGAGGTCATATCGCCTACTACCAGATACATCTTTCGTCGCTCTGGTGGACATGAGCCAGACTACTCCTAATACACAATTTTGTTTACCCAGAGTTTTATTCACCTAGAGTAGAACTACGAAGAACAACTACGAGGTCATATCGCCTACTACCAGATACATCTTTCGTCGCTCTGGTGGACATGAGCCAGACTACTCCTAATACACAATTTTGTCTACCCAGAGTTTTATTCACCTAGAGTAGGGGGTCTTTAAAGAGTAACTGACATAGCACAGGCTCCGGACTATCGCTTAACCGCCCATCCGAACTATCGCCATCCGAAGAACGGCATGCTCAGTTTTTTCACCTTCCAGATAAAAAACCTATGGGCCTCCAACCGACTATCTTGAGCTCAGAAGCCCGGGCACTCTTTTTAGTTTTTATAACCTAGCAATTAAAGCACTCTCATCAGTATCTATAATTTATTTGCTGTTCTTTATGGTAGCAATTTTTCTCATGTGAATCAAAATCTTTGTACAGAATATATTTATTGAGTCGAAAAATATATTTTTTAATTATTTTATTCAAATTCTAATTATTTCATTAAAATTACCCGTGTAGGTGCGTGTTCTGATGAAAAAAATGCATTGTCGTATCAAGTTTAGACATAATGATGCAATCTTACAGATCACTCAACATACATTTAAACGGTTACCTAGACATCTCATTTTCAGTCGAACGATAGTATAGGCCAAGTGAGTACGGAACACTCCTACTAAAACGACTAAACTGTTTAGTTGCAATGAGTGCGCACAAAACTTGAAAATTACCAGAAACGACGAACATATGTATATCATTTCTATAAAGGTAGCTTCAATTTGTGGATAAGATTTTAGAAGAGAGGGAAGATTGCTACATCCAAAGTGTCGAAACTCAACCCAGTATGGCATAAAAATAGTTTTTTTTTTTTGGATTCCGAATAAGAAATCTTGGTTATATCTTTAGCAGTATTCTCATTGTTATCCATATTACTTCCTTCTACGTTAAGCTCAGAATATCACAGAAAATTCACAAGTCAGTTTTACCGTAAATTGTGAAGAGCAAGCGTGCGCACTTCCTATTGAAACCCTGAAGAACTTACTAACTCAACGTGCGCACTTCCTATTGAAACCCTGAAGAACTTACTAACTCAACTACAAAACTGTCAAACAACTGAAAATTGATAGTCCGCGATAGTTCTAAGTATTCTATATCAGGCATATATATTATAATTCTATTCACTTAGTATTTGAAAAAGATATTCTGTCCGCCTGAGGGAAATAAGCTTTTTTTTTATTTTTCTAATTTTCGTAGTATTCTTTTCATTTTTAATCAAATAATTTACTATAAGAAAAACTAAAATACAACAGGTCTGTCCTATTGAATAAAACCTCCACGATTATGTTGTTAAGGATGAATTTACTTATGTATAATGCTTCATTATATAATAAGTAAATATTATCATTGCTTAGGTTATATATTATATAAGCAAAGTATTGGCAAAAAAACTTAAGGCATTCAACCATTTGCATGCATTGACAAGTAGACAATTGAACTTAGAATATATTGGATTAACTATCATCAGCAAAGATAAGGTTAAGTCTAATCTTAAGAAGCTGTTAAGATAAATATAAATGATAGAACATTAGTTAGTACAGCCATACCTTGGGTGGAAGCTTGTTTGCTAACTGCAACCTCAGGGGCAGCTTTTGACATTACAAGACCACCTAACAAAAAAATTAGGTTAGTAAGAAGACAAACACAGAACCACACTATATAATAAACACCACAAGATCTAAAAAAAAAAAAAGATGAAATCAAAAGCAAATTAGAACATTTCACAGTTTATAGCAAAATTGCAGCTAATGAAACCATAACCGTATTATTAATAGCCAACAAATTGAAATCCCCAACTTACTTCTTGTATGCATTCCCATTTTACAATTGTGACATCGACATAAAAGATTCTCGTAGGACTTTTGATGTGTGAAATCTTTTGAAGAAGTCATATACCATACATTTCTTGAAGATTGATATTTACTAACAGCGGACAGGTTTTTCGACCTAAACAGGTTTCCAGCAGATTTTAATACTGGCATTCTGAAAGCACTTTTGATTATTCCACTCATTATTCCTTATTAAAACTAAACGCCGGTAATGTATTGAAAAACGTGCTTCCCGTGTTCTATAATTGTGAAAGTTGCCATGTAAATCAGTTTCACCAACGTCACATTTGAAAAAAAAATAAATGTCGAGATATATTTACTTGTAAATTTTTCATAACCTAGAATAAATAAACATGTCCATGTAATATTTTCCTGAAAATTAATAAAATAGTTCAGGAATAATTTCCATATCAATAAAAAAATTAACCATTGCAAATTGATATAATTATAATTATATTACAAAATATTTTAAGATCTTTCTTTGTGCTGGAATATTTGAGTAAACTTCGAAAAATAAAAAGTTTATTGACTTCATATTCGCAGTAGTAAAAAAGTTTTTTTGTTAAAAGTTAGTCTTGAACCCCAAACAGCATTATTAAGAACGTTTATAAAATATTCTCAACTGTTACGAACGAAATAAATCTCTAAATTATATTATTACTTAAATGTATGAAAAATTAATTATGAGGGGGGGGTGATAGTCAGGTACGTTTAATGAGTTCCAGTATCTCGCGGTGAACCCTCGTTCAGGTAAAAAGTGAGAAACTTGAATATAGTCCAAGCTCCCATGGCACAAAAAGGTACCCCATCGAACACCTCAAATTTTAAAGGTGAAAACGCTTGGAAAACATGTAAAAAAACATGTTACCCCCGCCAGACTAATAAACATTTGTTAATTGCTATTTTTGAAATTAGCTAAAAAAAAAAAAGAATTTATTTTTTAAATACTTGCTTGAAATTTACACAATCTGTGGTAAATAACATAATATATATATATAAAGGTCTGTTAAATACCATCTAACAGACCTTTTCTTAAAAAAATTTTTTTTTCATGAGCGGTTGAGCTATCTACAATCAGTAACAAAAATTTTCGGACAATTTATAATTTTGTTTTTCTTTTGCAGTTACACATAGTTATATGGCAAAATATTTAATTCAAGCAAAGTTTTAAATTTCGAGATCATCAATCATTTCAAAACTCCGTAAAACAATTAATTAAACATTTACAGCTAATAGGAAATTTTGCATTAATAATTGAAGACAAGAAATTCACGTAACAAAATTTTCTGGACACCTGTTGTTTGTTTTGTAAACAAATGCGACTCTGATCATGATCTTTAATCCCTTCTCAACCAACCGCTAATACCGAACAAATAAAATGTGTTTATATCCTTCTATTACTGCATTCAGTAGTTATTTGTATTTCCTGCTGTCAAGATGGGTCGAACATCTTTTGAAGTTCAACAGATAATAATTTTTAATTATGAAAAAGGATTAAGTGTCCGCAAAATCGGTGGTTTGGTAGGCCGAAGTAAAAGCACCGTAGCCGATGTAATTCGAAGGTATAAGCACGAGGATCGGATAGATTTGAAATCTTCCTCTGGCCGTCCAAGAGTATTAAACGACCGAGAAATGTGTAGCGTTGTCCGGAAAATTAAAAACAAGCCCTCGAGGAGTGCACCTCAGATCGTCGCCGAGGTATACAGAGAAACGGGAAAGAAAGTTCACCCACAAAATGTTCGAAGAATTCTAAAAGAAGCAGGATATAATGGGAGAGTACCAAAAACCGTTTAGGAGTGAAAAAAAAATAAAAAAAAGATTGAGCTTCGCAAAAGAGTTCCAGAATCATTCAGAAATTTTTTGGAGTAATGTCATTCATCTGCGAGGTAAAATAAACTTAAGCACTCCGTCCTTCGGATGGGATGTTAAGCGATGGTCATGAGCCTGTACGATGTCAGGTCAAAGCGTTTGAGCTCTCACATAAACACACGCATGCAATTGATCTCTGATGTTCACACGATTACAAAATTTTTAGTACATATTATTATGTATACATATATTATATGTATAGGGAAGTAAACAAAAGTAAAGTAATAGTATATGTATACATATATTACATGGAAGTAAACGGACATGATCTGGAAACATTTATTTGTCGAAATATCGGAGAAAAAACGTTTAAATTAGAAAAATTGGGTACTTAGTTTCTTTAGAGGGAAGGTGGAGGGGATAGAGTAGGGGGAAGGGACGGTTTCTGCCGAGGGTCAGCGCTGCTGTCGCTCTCTTCCAACGTCATATCACAAAAATCTAGTTTTCTGACATTACATGACCTGAGATTTCTTTTTATGTTGTGAAGAGGTACAAGATACAAGAATATTTTATTATTGCGGTTTGTTCTATTGCAAGCAAATACTTTTGAATGTAAGTTTAATATATTTAGTCCCGAGAGTCGCGACAAAATTTGGAGAAGGCGTAATGAGGAGCTGAATCCAAAAAATTTAAAACCAATAGTAAAACATGGGGGTGGCTCAGTGATGGTGTGGGGGTGTATGGCGTCTAGTGGAATTGGTGAACTGGTTTTCATTGAAACCACCATGACTGGAAAAGTTTATGCCGAATTACTAAGGAGCAATTTGAAAAAGAGTGCTGAAAAACTTGGGATTTTACGGACTTTTCATTTTTACCAAGACAACGATCCGAAACACACCTGTGATTTGGTACGTACTTGGCTTTTGTATAACTGCCCTTAAAGTTATGAAACCCCCCCCAATCGCCCGATCTCAACCCAATTGAACACGTATGGGGTGAGCTCGACAGGAAAATTCGATTAACACCCATTGCTTCAAAAAACGAATTGAAACAAAAGTTATTAGAAGAGTGGGGTAAAATATCTCCAAATTTCACCAAAAAATTAGTTTCATCATCAATGCCGAATCGAATGAAAGATGTTATTACACAAAAAGGGTACCCAACCAAATATTAATTAACATTATGGTTTTTGAATTTTTGAAATCGTAAAAAAAACATTGAATTTATTTATAGTTGTTTACATTTTTGTCCGAAAATTTTTGTTACCTACATTACTTGTTATAAAATTTATTAAATTTAAATATTAATTTGTTCTAATCAAAGCTGTTTTTCCTTTATCCTAACCCACTTTTGAATTCTTATTCTTGATTGAAAAATGGCTTTAATTATTTTTTTAAATTATTTTTTATTACTTTTTCATTTAATTATTATAATTTTTTATTGAAAAATCAAACCGTCCGAACATTTTTGTTACTGACTGTACATTTCTCAAGCAATGCATCTCACATGCATGGATGCTGTGCATTCAAAATTATGTCTGACAAGGTAATTAACAAAACTTTCCTGCCAGACAAGTTTTAATTGATAGGAGAGATCTCAAATTTAAATTTAAAACAAAACCCAAAGAGGTGTTATGAAGTGTACTTTTAAGAAAAAATAATTTTTCAGAAAAGGTCTGTTAGATGTCAATTAACAAAAATTGTCAACCAGACAATTTGTTTCAAAATCAATACATTATTTACTATAGATTGTGTAAATTTCAAGCAGGTGTTTTAAAAAATAAATTAATTTTTAAAAACTTATTTCAAAAATTCATTAAAAACAGCAATTAACAAGTTTTTACTAGTCTGGCGGACGTAACATGTTTTCCCAGCATTTTCACCTTTCAAATTTGAGCTGTTTGTGGGGTACTTTTTTGTGCCATGGGAGCTTGAACTAATAGTCATATGTGAAAATCAACAGGAAATTTTAATTTAAAATATTACATGTTATAATGAACGATGAATAAAATAGTGAATTATTTCTTTAAAAAAAATGCCAATTGAAAGTTCACCGGTGATTTTTGGAACTGGCTTGATGCCCTCGAATTAAAAAATTAATTTATAATGTTCCTTTTATTTGATTTTATAGCCTATACGCTATGCCATTTTACATTTACTATTCGTTAAAATCCATATTATTTATGAGTTCTCAAAAGCTATATTAATTTATATAATTTTGGAAAATGTTCAGAAACTCTTGTAAAATCTAACAAAATGGTTGAAATCCTCTTGTCACCTGTTATCCATAACCTGCATCTATTTGTGTTATCGCTCTTTTATCAATTCACGATGGTGGTTTTGAATAATGTTGCCCTGAAATGTGTTAAAAAAGAACATTTCAGGTTCACAAGGCCTAATTATTCTCTCTTGAAAGAAATAACTGATTAATGGGAATGACGATTGCTACGAAGCCGAATAATGGAAAATTATACAAAATCAAAGAAGGAAGGTTGGTATATTGATAGTTACTATGCACATTATTTATATTATCTGACCCTATGCAAATGATTATTTTATATTTTAGATCATGAAATGCTCCAAGCATTATACGATTTTACTGCTACTATAGCACAAACTTTAAGTTTTTCAAAGGACGATTGTTTCATTTTTCATTCAACTAATAATATCAAAAAGAACTGGTGGAATGTAATAAGTGCTAGCGGTAAAGTTGGATATATCCCGTACAACTATGTCGCTAATGTTAAAGTAAGTTTTATAAATATATTTATGACAGTTCATTTGGAGAATTGACAAGAAAAATTGAATAATATATTGGTCCATAGGTAAGCAAAGGAAGACTTATAGAATTCCTGAGTACAGCTATTGAAAACCTGAGTTCAGATATATCTAAAGAAGGTGGAACAGACAAACAGTTGGAGACAATGAAGGAGTTGATATCAAGAAAACAAGAGATCATTGACCGCAAACATAAGTCTGTCGGGAACAGTAAAGACAAGCTGACATCCTCTAAGTCTCTGCCCACTTCAGCTGCTACACAATCTGTAAGTTATTTCTCTGTATTCTAGATCATATAATCGTTAACAATTTTCCAATATGGTATTTTTTTGCAGAGATGTGAAAAACATTATAAAAAAATAAAGAAAAACGTATGTTTTTAAAAAAATATTGTTTATTTCGCGAAATATGTATAATATATGGGAGAACCTTCAAAATTGCTACCATCATCAGACACGACTTAACACATACTAAGTGGAAGTTGAACAAGTTCACATTCCGAACTGTCCCATCTCGGCTTCCCGTGAGAGTGTTCCTCCGTCGCTCTGGTAGTGCGATCTGCATCTGAAGAGCGATATGACCTATAGTTGAAGCAACAATAACTAACGATCCATCGTATTAAACCTAAAACGTTCATGAGGTCACACTATAGTCCCAGCTGTGTATTTCCGAACGGACCCTTTATAAGTTTGCCTGAATTGTTGTAATTTCAGGAGCAACTCGGATCAGTGCCGGACCAGTGTCATAGCTGTCCTCCAGTGATGCGGGTCTCCCAGTCGGAGGTAAAGTTTCCCCCCTCCACACCAAGCCTGGACCACAAGACTTCGCTGGACACTGTCAGTGTCAACCCGAAGGACAATGTTGGCAATATTGCTGTATCCACACTGTACACCCTTATTCAGCAGGTTAGATATTTAGGAAAATTTCTAGCACGATCAATTGTTATAAACAATTTAATTGTAACAAAGTAAATGTTTCTGAAAATACCCCTATTAAGCCACAATATGGTTGATCCGCCCCCTAAAAATCGGGTGTAGAGTGTAGTTTGATTTTCCTCTGGTTGGTTCTAGGTGAGAAACACAACAGGACTGTCTTATGAGGAGTCCCGTCTGGCGGTGGGAGTGGTGGCTGAGGGTCTTGTGGATATCCTACCGGGTCCTGCCACTCCAGGGTTGGAACTGTTCCTGGAGCAGCTCCGTGGACCCCTGGAGCCTCCTCCAGGACTGATGGACAAGACAGAGGACAGTCTCAGGATGAGAAAGGCACTCCGTCATCTCACTGCCACGCGGGAGGATGCACAGCAACGTTCCTGGGCTCTCTGGGACGATGAGGCTTCCATCCGCCAGTCCATTCTCGAACTTTCCTCTATATTAGTAAGTTATTAGCGTAGTAATGCCTTTGTGCTTTAGAGAGCCAAGACTTTTGTTTGAAATAACTATGTTTGATTATTACAGAGTAACGCTGATTGTGCCATCTGTCGACGGGTGTTGAAAACGAACAACTTTGAGGATGTGACAATGCTCGTGGACTATTATCAGATGGAGGACCGAACTACCATCCGTCATCTTCTCGTCCAGGCTTTTGCCGTCATGTGCTGTCTCGACCGTATCATCGTTAGCATTCTTCTCAACTCTGTACTTCCCGTCGAATTAGCACGGTAAATGGTTTTAATCTTTTTTTATCCTTTGAGAAGGGGGAGGGGAGAGAGAGTGATCTTTGAGCATGGTTTGTATAAGAAAGTCCTATTATGGCCACATTACATATATTTTTAAAATAAATAAATAGAAGGAATACAATTGGAGCTATTTATATTTTTAATAATGAATATTTTATATTTATATTTCTTAAAGATAAGTCTTTTTTTAGGACAATGTTTTGATATGATCACCAGATAACAGAGAGCAACATGTATACAAATAAATAAAGTAACGAATATCAGTAAAGTTAATAGTATAGTTAGTTATTATAATTCTTGCCCGGGCTTTAACTACAAGGTCATATTGCCTACTACCAGAGCGCTCTTTTGTCGCTCTGGTGGACATGAGCCCGACTCTACAATGGGAGTCCTAAATTTTGCCTACTCTAAACTTTTATTCACCTAGGGCAGGGGTCTTTAACGAGTACCTGACATTGTACAGACGCCCCATTCGAAGGACGGCGTGCCTAATTTATTTTACCTTCCCAGATAAAATAAGGTAGATACAGTAAGGAAGCACGCTTACCACTGAGCTACCGGCGTCCTCAAATTAAAATAGTATAAGTAATAGCACAATAGTAGATTTAAATTTGTTAATAGTATATTACTATCAAATGATAGTAATGATAATAATAGAAATATTAAGGGAATGTAATTACGATATTAATTATAGGATATCTGTGAAGGACCTCTTACAAGAAACTAAAAATGAAAGCTCTTAAATAATCAAAAATTATGTCATTGCAGGACGTTCGTATACCAACCACGCTTTCTCTCTCCCCCTCCTTAAAATCATTTCATTTTGGTATTGCTAGGTATAAGAAAGTCACTCTCAGATGTATGCTGTACAATGAAACGAAAAAAATACCGCTTCATATGCCCAGTACTGACAGTATGAAATGATTTTGAGAAAGTGGAATGGTCTGTAAGCATGGTTGGTATAAGAAAGTCCTATAATGACCACATTATATATTTTTTCAATAGTTGGTTAAGACAAATTTAGTAAATTGTGTTTTATTTTATTTTTAGTGAAATGCAAGTGAACATAAATAATAATACATCGAAGTTAATGAAGCCAGCACTGCTTCTTGCCATGGTATTTTCGTCAGGTGAAGCAATGCCCATCACGCACTTAGGTATTTTCCAATTTAAATGAACGTACACTTATATTTGTATTATATTTCGCAGTCATTCACTCAGTTTGTATAATTAATAATTTACAGTTGTTTTTGAACTTTTTAAACATACTATTTATTGAATTAAAATTAATCACACTTTAAAATCAACTAAACTAACTTTAGAGATGTTTTCGCCAGAGATCTTGTGGAAGTTCATTGCAAATACTACTGAATAAAAACTTAGAACGAGTCAAAAGTTCTACTATATTTATATAAAATACACAATATAATTCGCTGGTTAGAGCATTGTCAAGTGTACAGGATACAGACTTATGACTGTATCTGTATCCTGTACACTGGACAATGCTCTAACCAGCGAAATATATTGTGTATTTTATATATAGTGAAATGTTTGACTCGTTCTAAGTTTTTATTGAGTAGTAAACTAACTTTGTAATGAGACCTCATAACATCATAACATCATAACATCATTAAAAAATATTTGAAACTTTATAATAAAATACAAAATATATGAATAAAACAAATTTAGCTATAATTAAATTTGTATTTACAATAGTGCTATTATATATTTCCCAATTTTATATTATTTCGGATACACGATATGATTTTTATTTTTGGATTGCATGTTAGGATTATTTATATATTATATAATTTTTTACACCTACATATATAATTCTTCCATTTATTTTTTGGTTTTTACCTAGCAATTATATACGTTTCTATACTCCCATTATCAGTATCTATAATTTATTTATTTTTCATTATTGTTAACAATTTTTCTCTCATATTAATAAAATTCTTCTTTTTGCAGAGTATACTTATTGAGTCGACCTCTAGGTTAAATTTAAGGTTTCAAAATGGAGGTCGACTCATTAAATATTTTCTTCAACAAATAAGAATATGAATTATATGTGAGAAACCTTGCCAACAATAAAGAACAGCAAAATAATTATAGATACTGATAATAGGAAACATTCCAGAAACATCTATAATTGCTAAATGTAATACAAATGTATCTGTCCAACATAGTTTATTTTTTAACTCAACTAGTTTCATCAGTCAAAATGACATCTTTAGGTGGTGAATCTGAACATACATGAACCAAATTAGTCTAGAATTTACGAGCATTCACAGCTCATGTCAATCATTAATATTAAATGTTAAAAACAACAATGCAATTATATAAAAATATTTTAAAATAACATGCAACAATTATTTTATTAGAGAAGGGGTCAAAGAACTGGACACTTATCAGAGACCAGCTGGATGCTGGCTGTCTGGCAGAAAAACAGATTGCCTCCCACTCCCCAAAACAAAGTTCAAGAAGGGGTGGGGGTGGGGTCAAATTGGGTTACCCTATTTAAGCAGAGGTCTTTTTTTGTTTTTGGACATTTCTTTATTTCCAATTTTTCGAACCAGTCGAGTATGGGACCCTCGTCTACAAAATCTAAAAAAATCCACATTTTTGTTGACCAGAAACCTGTGACTTGTGGCTATCAGGTGGTCTTTGAATTCGGAGACCTGGGTAGATGTTCCCCTATTCTTGTAGGTATCTTTCGACCTGACTGGCCGACATAGGCGGCCCCACATTCGCAGGTAATTCGGAAATATATAATTGCTAGGTTGTAAAAACCAAAAAATAAATGAGAGAATTATTCAACTGTGAAAAATTATATAATATTATATGATTTGTGTATGATGTATGATTTGTTCTTTTCATATCATGTACCCGAAATAATATTTTGGCCCTTGTAGTGAAGAAGTACAGGATTTTCTGAAATGTATATTGTAAGTGCTGATATTCAAATTTTAATTCTTAAGGATTAATTGAGATATAAAGCTTAGAGCTAGCTTATCAAAAGTGCAAATCTATCATTTTAATGTTTGTTAATCTATAGCACTATTGTGAAAACATTAACTTAAGATTTATATATACATATGGTGGGCTGGTGTTTTACACCTAGGGACCTAAGCATCCAGTGCTCTTATTCCTTCCCTGGAAGCGCTGGGCTTATTATATTAACTGTATGTTTATACTTATACTACCTGAACCAAGCCCTTCATGAAATGCTCAGTCTCCCAGTTTCCTTAATGAACCTGAGAATGCTCTCATAGTCCAATCTTCTAAAGTCTTCCTCTGCGATTACATCTCTACAAAAGATGCGGAATCTCATTCGCGCATATCCCGAGCAGATGCCCAGGAAGTGTACCGCCGTTTCGTCTTCTTCCCCACATCTACCGCAGGTAGGACTGTCCTTGACTCCCAAAGTGTGTAGGTCTCTATTGAACGGATCGTGTCCTGTTAGAACTCCAGTCAGTTGCCTAAGCTCGTTCCTTTTGAGGTTCAGGATCCCGTCTTTCAGAACTCTGGACTCCCCTCCCAGGAACATCTTCGACTGCCTGCATGTGGTCTTTTCTTTCCAAGTACGCTCCAAAAGGTCCTTAGTCAACTTAAGATTTAGTAACTAACGAACTTTAAAGTTAGGGATGTTTTTACAATATACATATATATTTGATTATGATAATGTGAACATTTTCAGATCATTTGGGTATCGATTTTGTCAAAATGATTCTAAATGTGATCGAACTGGAGGCCGACTCTGACGTAGGAGACACCTGGCTCACTTTGCTGCTCTCCTACAATCTCCAATTTAAGCCTAAATCTCCGGCTAATATCACTGTACAAGCTGTTTCTGAAAGTGATTCAACTAAATATTTTACGGAAAAAGTACTACTACTTATTAATCGAGAAGGTAATATTATATTTATATCTCCTCGAGTATATATTGTAAGTTCGGAAGAATCAAAAAGTTAATCTTAAGGATTAATTCAGGTATAAACCATCTATAATTTATAGTTAATTACGTTTTTAACATTGATGTTCTCTTCTGAATCAATTTAGGCCATTTTTATTTTACATATTTCGGTTAAAATACATATGTTTACATATTTCTCATATTTGACAGGTTAGGTTAGGTTTTATGACTCATGCCCGGGCTTTAACTACGAGGTCATATCGCCTACTACCAGAGCGCTTACGTCACTCTGGTGGACATGAGCCCGACTCTACTGTGGGAGTCCTAAATTTTGCCTACCCTAAATTTTTATTCACCTAGGGTAGGGGTTTTTAACGAGTACCTGACATCGTACAGGCTCGGGACCATTCGAAGGACGACGTGCTTAAGTTTATTTTACCTCCCAGATAAAATAAACTAAGGGCCTCGGTCGGGTTTCGAACCCACGTTCTTGAGCTCAGAAGGCAAGCACGCATACCACTGAGCTACCGGCGCCCTCTTCATATTTGACATATTTCGCTTATTTATATATTTTTATTACATATTTCACTCATAGTTGTAAGTTTTTTAATTTAATTAAATAAATTAACTTTTTACTATTCATTAATCAACTATTTTTTCGATATTTAGAGTAAAGAAACATATTTGGAAAAATGAAAATGAGAAGGTTTTCCTACTGAAAAAATGTTTCGGTGGAGTCTAGTTTTCCACGAAGCCTTCAACTTTTCAAAACATTATTTATAATTTTTCTCACTCAGGGCTAAGATATCACACATTTCGTTGTTCAAAATATTCATTCAATTTAAAAATACCAAAATTGAAATCGAAGACAAAAAAATAAAAGATTTTCAGATCCTATCGACGGGGGTTTCTCAATGAAAATTTAATGTCGTTTTAAATAATTTTAAAGATTAATTCATAAAGTTTAAAAACTCGAATTAGGCAACGTTGAAGTTATAATATAGAGTGTATTTTATTTAAATTATTTACGATGTCAGGTAGTCGTTAAAGACTCCTAACCTACGTTAATGAAGCTATTAAGAATTCCCACTGTAGAGTCGGGCTGTCCATCAGAGCGAGGAAACTGCGCGCTGGTAGTAGGCGATGTGACCTCATAGTTAAAGCCCCGATAAATCATAACTATTATTTTATTATTTTTTTTTCAGAGGATCCATTAACAAAATTGAAAACACCGCTATCTCCATACAATTCGGTACTTAAATTGCTAAGTGACCTTTTTGAAAATCCTCGAACTGCACGTTTATTTTATACCAACGATATAAAAGTATTGATTGATATTATCGTTAGACAAATCACAGATCTTCCACCCAACGATAAGGTAAAACTATCAAATATTTTAAATGTTGATTCATTTTTTTCTGTTTTGAAATTATGTTTGAGAACATATTTGAATGCACGTTAGAATGATGTATAAATACTTTTTTTTAAGTATTCCTAATATTTCAGTGAACCCTAATTGAAGTATAAGATACATTTTAGTGAACCCTAATTGAGGTATAAGATATATTTCAGTGAACCCTAATTGAAGTATAAGATATATTTCAGTGAACCCTAATTGAAGTATAAGATATATTTTAGTGAACCCTAATTGAAGTATAAGATATATTTTAGTGAACCCTAATTGAAGTATAAGATATATTTTAGTGAACCCTAATTGAAGTATAAGATATATTTTAGTGAACCCTAATTGAAGTATAAGATATATTTCAGTGAACCCTAATTGAAGTATAAGATATATTTTAGTGAACCCTAATTGAAGTATAAGATATATTTCAGTGAACCCTAATTGAGGTATAAGATATATTTCAGTGAACCCTAATTGAAGTATAAGATATATTTCAGTGAACCCTAATTGAAGTATAAGATATATTTTAGTGAACCCTAATTGAAGTATAAGATATATTTTAGTGAACCCTAATTGAAGTATAAGATATATTTTAGTGAACCCTAATTGAAGTATAAGATATATTTTAGTGAACCCTAATTGAAGTATAAGATATATTTCAGTGAACCCTAATTGAAGTATAAGATATATTTTAGTGAACCCTAATTGAAGTATAAGATATATTTCAGTGAACCCTAATTGAAGTATAAGATATATTTCAGTGAACCCTAATTGAAGTATAAGATATATTTTAGTGAACCCTAATTGAAGTATAAGATATATTTCAGTGAACCCTAATTGAAGTATAAGATATATTTCAGTGAACCCTAATTGAAGTATAAGATATATTTTAGTGAACCCTAATTGAAGTATAAGATATATTTCAGTGAACCCTAATTGAAGTATAAGATATATTTCAGTGAACCCTAATTGAAGTATAAGATATATTTCAGTGAACCCTAATTGAAGTATAAGATATATTTTAGTGAACCCTAATTGAAGTATAAGATATATTTCAGTGAACCCTAATTGAAGTATAAGATATATTTTAGTGAACCCTAATTGAAGTATAAGATATATTTTAGTGAACCCTAATTGAAGTATAAGATATATTTTAGTGAACCCTAATTGAAGTATAAGATATATTTTAGTGAACCCTAATTGAAGTATAAGATATATTTTAGTGAACCCTAATTGAAGTATAAGATATATTTTAGTGAACCCTAATTGAAGTATAAGATATATTTTAGTGAACCCTAATTGAAGTATAAGATATATTTTAGTGAACCCTAATTGAAGTATAAGATATATTTTAGTGAACCCTAATTGAAGTATAAGATATATTTTAGTGAACCCTAATTGAAGTATAAGATATATTTTAGTGAACCCTAATTGAAGTATAAGATATATTTTAGTGAACCCTAATTGAAGTATAAGATATATTTTAGTGAACCCTAATTGAAGTATAAGATATATTTTAGTGAACCCTAATTGAAGTATAAGATATATTTTAGTGAACCCTAATTGAAGTATAAGATATATTTTAGTGAACCCTAATTGAAGTATAAGATATATTTTAGTGAACCCTAATTGAAGTATAAGATATATTTCAGTGAACCCTAATTGAAGTATAAGATATATTTTTCAATATATTATTTTATTTTTTAATAATTATTTTAATTTGTTTCAGAAACGTACTGAATATTTGGAATTGTGTAAGTTAGTTTTATTGAGTTGTGATCCTGAGGCGTTCGAACATCGACTTGAAGAGCTCAAGGTTCGGTTTGTCTACATCCTCACTGAAGAAGTTCCCCAGGTCGACCAGGATAAATATCTAGTTCGGGAAATTATAGACTTTATACCTCAGTATTTTGGTGAGTTTTTGAATCAGAAATCTGAAGTTTCACAATAGTTACGTGTAGTTGGGTATTCAATGATATAATAATATGTCATAAAGCACAACCTATTATAGTTTATTATACAAAGGGTACAAGGGGAATCAAAAAAAAGTTAGTTCGTTAGTCAAAAATGTTATAGGGAATTCGGTGATTCAACTCAACGGGCTAAAAATCGACTTGAAAAATAAAATAAAACTTGTTTATTTAATATATTGTCTAATTTCACTAACTATATATACATGGGAGTACTTTCAGTAATAGTACTTTCAGTCTTATCTCTTATGCTTTTGGCTGAGGATGGTAGAAATACCGAAAGTACTCCCATGTATATATAGTTAGTGAAATTAGACAATATATTAAATAAACAAGTTTTATTTTATTTTTCAAGTCCACTTGAATTATTTCACAATATCTCTGCAATAATGTCAGTTTTCAGGGCTAAAAATCGTTAACTAATAATAATAGTTGACATAAATAGTTGACTTTCGTAGGGATTTCTGAATCCTAATACTAAATTTTGTGTCGATATATTCATTACATCAGCAGTTATTAGAGTTTTTGAGATCAACCCCTTCCGGCCGATTCAGCTGAAAATTAATAGGTGTCGTGCTTATATGGATAGAGCATAATCTTTAATTTTGTACTAAACAGACTATCATTCTTTCTTCCTGTGACTTAAACATATTGTAGATCTAGCCTTTTTTTTTTAGACCATGTAAAATTTATTTTAGTGATTTCAACAAATCAAATTTTGAGGAATTTTTGGAGGTTGTTGTGAGAATGCTGTATTTAATAAAAGACACGGAGTTGTTGTCCACTCACGAGTTAATTTAGCAAAGCCATCTTTCAGTCTAATGAGACCATCTTCAGTGCTGTCATTTTGAGTTTCTCCAAAAATTCCTCATTAATCAACAGTCAAGTTATTGGAGAAACTCAAAATGACAGCACTGAAGATGGTCTCATTAGTCTAAAAGCTGACTTTGCTAAATAAACTCGTGAGTTCTGTGTCTTTTATTAAATCAAATTTTCTTCAAAACAATTCTTATTTAAAAAAATTTAATATGTGAACATCAGACAAAAAATATAATCTAAGTGTAATAATCCCAAATATATAAAAGAGAAGTTTCAACGGAAAAACCTAGAAAGTTGGAACTCTATATACTTTTTATAAGCAACTTTAAGGAGGTTTCACATAAGCAGTTACATTATGCTTTTCAATGCTCTGTAATTTATCACATTTATTGTTATAATAAAAATAGATGTTTAATAATATTTATCTCCCTTAATAAATCTTTAGCTTTGAGATATATTAATATTATCAGCGAAATGGAAATTTCCAACACTTTGTAAAAGATTATATTTTACTATTTGTTAGCAATCCTTTAGGGAATGTGTTGTTAGCTCGAAAAATTATATTCTAGTTTTAACAAATTTAGCATATAATAATTTAGTTTGTAACTTTTTATGTCTGTATGTTAACCGTTGTGGACGGGTTATTCTGATAAGTAATTGAAAATCAAAGCTTTTTTTATTTATTTTTTGTGTTTCTTACATTGAATTAAGGATTTGAGTGTTTTTTTTAAAATGATTTGAAGTTGGAATTTTCGAAAATTAGCTTTACACTTTATCCTGCCAGTTTACCAAGACTTATTTTATTTATGGGTGCTTTGTTTTTAAGAAAGGGAATATTTATTTTTATTTGTCTACTTTTTGAGGCTTTTCATAGGTAGTATGATGGAGGTTTAATTAAAAAGTTGTCTGTGCAACACCAGCATTTCGAAAAATCAATGGTTGACATACATAATGGTTTCGAAATTCTAGTACAGGGGGTGGGGAATTACAAATAGTTTTCATTGGCTAATTAGAGAGGGAAGCATTCTGATTGGCTGTCACTCATCGCATCTCCGTCCATTGGAGCTCTATGAAATAAATACCTACGGGAAGCCTCTTCATGTCGACCCTACTTTTAAATATTTCACTGTGAAAGCTTTATTTGCATTTTTCATATGTAAAACACTTAAATTAGTCTTTAGATTGTTATTATTTAAATTTTTGTTATTATTTTATTTATTTTTTTAAAATTGTGTTTTGGGTAAAATTACGAGCTTCTCTAGTCGGTTGTATTCTATTTATTGTCAAAATAAATACTACGTATGTGCTGTTGTTGTGCTGCAAAGCAGGGTCCAGTTTTATAAATATTGTCTATTTATTTTTATAGATAGAGATAGTTTTTAAGTTTTATTACCATTATTAAATTAAATTACTAATTCAATTCTATTGTTTTATGTATATATATTTTTTTATTAATGAATATTTTAAGTTTTACTTACACTTTTGAGTTAATTTTCATTTAAGAATACAAAACGTGAGGAATGAATAATAAGCGAATATTTCTTTAATTGTTTGTTTCTTTAACATTGAGTAATATTCTGTTATGTTATTATTATCAATTATAAATAATATGTAGTGTTATTAATCAATTAATGGTTTCAGAATTACAATATTTCTTCAATTAATATTTTGTTTAAATTGATTTTAGTGTAAATTATAAGGATACCATTATAGTAAGCTTCTGCTTTGGCCATTGTGATTTTAAATTTATTTTTTATTATTAAAATTTGTAGTTTCATTTCATACATTTTGTAAATTGTGCATGATTTTTACTAAAACAATTACATGTAGAAATGTTTTAACGTTGTATGTACTTGTGTCTATTGTAGAAGCATTGTCTATGAAGCAATATTACTTAAATATATTCTATTGTATTGGTATAGATACATTGTGTTATCCATACAAACGCACAAATATAAACTTAGCTTAGGTTAGCTTAAATATTTTTGAAAAAAAGTACCCTTAGTGAAAATAAATCTTTTTATGGATCATGCCCGGGCTTTACCTGTGGTCATATCGCTTGCTAATTGAGTACTCTTTTTATGGATCATGCCCGGGCTTTACCTGTGGTCATATCGCTTGCTAATTGAGTACTCTTTTTATGGATCATGCTCGGGCTTTACATGTGGTCATATAGCTTGCTAATTGAGTACTCTTTTTATGGATCATGCCCGGGCTTTACATGTGATCATATCGCTTGCTAATTGAATACTCTTTTTATAGATCAAGCTCGGGCTTTATCTGTGGTCATATCGCTTGCTAATTGAATACTCTTTTTATGGATCATGCTCGGGCTTTATCTGTGGTCATATCGCTTGCTAATTGAGTACTCTTTTTATGGATCATGCTCGGGCTTTACCTGTGGTCATATCGCTTGCTAATTGAGTACTCTTTTTATGGATCATGCTCGGGCTTTACCTGTGGTCATATCTCTGGCTTATTCAGCTCTCTTTACCTGTGGTCATATCGTTTGCTAATTGAGTACTCTTTTTATGGATCATGCTCGGGCTTTACCTGTGGTCATATCGCTTGCTAATTGAGTACTCTTTTTATGGATCATGCTCGGGCTTTACCTGTGGTCATATCGCTTGCTAATTGAGCACTCTTTTTATGGATCATGCCCGGGCTTTACCTGTGGTCATATCTCTGGCTTATTAAGCACTCTTCACCTGTGGTCACATCGCTTGCTAATTGAGCACTCTTTTTATGGATCATGCCCGGGCTTTACCTGTGGTCATATCTCTGGCTTATTGAGCACTCTTTACCTGTGGTCATATCGCTTGCTAGTTGAGCACTCTTTTATCGCTCTCATGAGTCCAACAAAATTGTGGGTTCTAAATTTTGCCTACCCAGGCAGGGGTCTTTAACGAGTACCTGATATCGCGGAGGCTCGGGACCATCTCGAAGGTCGGCGGGCTCAAGGTTCTTTGCCGCCCAGAAACTAAGAGTTTCTTCAGCAGAGTTGACAAACGTCCCCTCAGGGAAATCTTTTGATACCACTGTTAATGAAATTATTGATAAGTTTTTTCTATTATAGTCATTTTGGATAGTCCACTAAGGAAATAGTATATGCTTGTTTATTTAGTATGGTTTAGTGAAATGAAAAGAGTAAAATGATCTGAGAAGTGCCATATATTTAAATACATCGTAATGGGAAAAGTTTAACGCAATTATATCTTTAGAGGAGAAAGAAAATGCATTTGCGCCGATATTTTCAAAAATCAGAGATCGTTCAAATTTACTGTAACTTTTTACGCCTGATATTTTTATGTAGACAGTGTTTTAAGAACATTTATTTTATTATACTTTTTTGTTTTGCAAGATTTTATATTGCTTCTATTAGTTTTTCAGTGCTCAGACTTTACTGGTACAGTGCAAGCATAGAGGGTTGAGGGTTCGAATCCACGTAACTGATTAAATCTAAAATTTACATCACAACTACCGCTTGTACCCAGCACCCCGTGACAGAGCGATTAACCTATTTTTTTTTTGTATGTGGACATTTTGCCATTTTTTTTTTTTTTTTTGTATACGATAGATAAGGAATGTGATATAAAATCTGACCCTCTGAAAAATATATAGCGCTTAGTAGCTTTTTTCTCCTTCAAATTCCGAGCCTCTGTACATGCAACCTTTTTTTCGTGATCTCTCCGACGTCCCAGACCCTCCCATAATCGTCTCTCGTGTCTTGAGAACTGTGATTTTTTGTTACAAAAATGAATAGTATTCAATGAATGAGTGAGATTTAGAAATGTATGTGTTTATGTTTTTATCTCATATAGTACAAAATATAACATAAATGAACTGACCTTGCAAGGTCATGGTTTAAATTTCACGACCCCTAGTATACATAGATGGGGATTTCCTCATTTCTCTTCGCCTTCGGTTCGTCGGCGCTTATGCATTTTAAGAAAATGATTTAAAATGTGCCATATGTATAATTTATTATTATAGATGGGACCAAGTTTTAAAATATTTATGTTTATTGATGTTATTTTATTTATTTTTACTTTATTATTAATGTATATATATTTTTAGGACGAAAAAGGACAATTCAGTCATGTACACTTTTTCAGCTTTAGTGCGCTATTTTTTCTTTTTTCTTGTAAACCATGGTATTGAAAATAAATTATACCCAATTCGCTGTATAAGAACTTCCGTATATTTTATATCAATCAACAAAGCAAAGAGCCAATCAGATAACACGTTATATGCTGTTATTATTTATGACAGCGACATAAAGATTTCATATTTATATTATCTCTCTTTAGAAAAATTGTTATCTTAGAAAAATAATGTAGATACTTTATTGGCGGCTGCCTTATTAATGGTCTTCTAGGAGTCAGTTATATGTATCTTATCATTCCGTATGGGGATTTTTAGCATCTAAAAAAAAATCGATGAATTCAGTTCCCAGTATGAATTGATGACTAGAAATTTCACGTTTTTTAGGTGAACATTTTTGACCTCATACTTTTTCTTTTCTTTTTTTCCTAATGAATTTTTCTTGAACTTCCTTTTTTTTTTGCGGCTATAAATGATGAAGTTTATGTACAAAAATTGGAGAAATATTCTATAGACATTTTTAAAAATATATGATTATTTAAGGAAACAAACATTGTGAAAAAAATTTAGAAATTGGATTAAATACGAGTATAAACTATCAAAATGATAATAAATTCAAAAGTTGAGAACTATAATTCAGCTATCAACCATTTTCAAATGACTTCTGAGTTCTCATATTAAATGGTCTGTTGATACATTCATTATATTGTCAATTTTTATCGTGAATTCCTCCTCTATTCCCCGTTTTTCCTTAGCTAATTTATCTGAAAATTAATGGATGTCGTTCTTATGGGGTTTTGGATAAGCATATAAAATTTCGTATCGACACATCTATTCTCTCTGAAGTTATTGTGTTCATTGACACTTTTTTAAAAATTATTTTTCGAATCTCTTCACCAATTTCTCACCGATTACATAACTTCTCTTATACTTTATATAACTGGGGCAGTTAAATGTTTGATATGGATATCGGCCATACGTCACGCTGTTTCTTGTTGCTTTTTTGTTTATCTGTCCAGCTGTGTTTTCAAAAAGGCTTGCTGACCCATGTAACAAGTGGATTTTAATATTTACCTATTTTTCAATGAAACTTTATAGACATTGTTGAATGAACTTGTATATAGCATATTAATGCATCGTTGTGTGCTATGCTAGTAAAATGAGGCACAAATTATTCTTAAGCTGAGTGTTCGTAAATAAATGACGGGGTTAGAATCAAAGTGGTCTAAGTGACATTTTTGAAACTTTTAAGAAATATTTAACATTTTGCAGAGAGATTGTGAAATACGTGATAAATTATAAAGAAAACACGAATGTTTTTTAATATTGTCAATTTCACAAGATATATAAAATATATGGGAGTACTTTCGGTATTGCTACCATCTTGAGCCACCACTTAACAAATACTAAATAGAAGTTCAACTATTTTTACAATCTAACCGGTAGGTAGGTACCCTTACTCAGCCCCCCATGGGAGTTTCCTTTTTGATGTTTCACATATTTGAAGAATTAACGATACAGGAGGGATAGAAAACCCCCATTGGGGGCTGAGTGAGGGTTCCTACCTACCGGTTAGATTGTAAAAATAGTTGAACTTCCATTTAGTATTTGTTAAGTCGTGGCTGAAGATGGTAGCAATACCGAAAGTACTCCCATATATTTTATATATCTTGTGAAATTGACAATATTAAAAAACATTCGTGTTTTCTTTATAATTTACTTTGAAGAAAGTGTACATTAAGTGCTTCACTGATTTAAAAAATCTATAATTTATCGAATCCGGAAATATTTTGTATTCTGCTTTTATGGTAAAAGTTGCTGTTAGCAAACCATAAAATTAAATAAAAATCTTAATTTCAAGGTCACTATTGATATGTTTAATTTACTTGTTTACCTCACCAAAATCGTATAAGTGATTTGCCACTAGATCTCAGCACTGGCTAGGATTTCACTTGTACAACTTTTTTCCTGAATATAATTATCCTTTTTGTACCCGATTATGCACTTTACGAAAAATTTTCAAAATGTCACTTGGACCATTTTGATTGTAACCCCGTCAATTGTTGATCTGTATATCAGTTGTCTCGAGCCAAGGTGATTCCAAGTTTTGAAACTTTTGTAGATTTTTCGACTGTAATCTATATTCTTTCCCCACCTATCTTTGGTCGATTTGGCTGAAAATGTACAGGTACAGGTTGTGCAGTTATTAGGTAAGATTTTTGCGTTAAGCCTCATCAATCCCTCCCTTCCTCTACATTCACAAAATAACTAAAACAGTTATTTTCGGATATTCGACTAATATATGTTTCAAATATAAAGAGGATCCGACCATTTTTACAAGTGCAGAATACAGAGGGGTGTCGGCTGCCTCCAATCTCATCTGAAAGTAGAGACCGCGCTTGGCTCAGCAATGAGTGAGTTTCAGGGCTGATCAGAACGCTCCTTGAGTTCACACAGTACCCAGAATATCATTAAAATAATCGACTTACAAAACGTCTGTATTATTGTGACTCATTCCCGGACTTTAACTACGAGGTCATATCGCCAACTACCAGAGCGCGCTTTGAGTCTTAAATTTTTTAGTGAGTCCTAAATTTTGCCTACCCTAAATTTTTATTCACCTAGGGCAGGGGGTCTTTAACGAGTACCGCCTCGGCCGTGTTTCGAACCCACAATCTTGAGCTCAGTAAGCATACCACTGAGCTATCGGTGCCCAATTATATTAAGTACTATTGGTTGAATTTTATTGATACTGAGGATGAGCGTGCAGCCCGAAACGTCTTATGTGAAAAAAATTGTTAAAAATAAAATGAGAGAAAAAGAGCTCCAACTAAATAATGCAATAGTTGATAATTTATTTTCAAAATCTGTCGAAAAACAATTTTTTTTCTCCATGATTTTATAATGGTTTTACTATTTTTTTTTGTTTTTACGGATGTTACAATTATAAATATGATTTTGGATTAGTGTGGCCATGATGAGTGTTGAGCCCTTCATCTGCCACATCCCAACTTACAAAACCGGACCATAGTTATTCTATTAATTTATTTCTGAGCTTTTTTTCTTTAAATTTAATTTTAATCTTTGAACAATATATTTACCATTAGTGATTAATAGAGTCAACAGTATCTTTTCAATGCAGAAGAAATTCGAGGTTCTGTCGTCTAAATGAAAACTCAATATTTGACCAACGTTTCGGAAACTATTTATTTCTTCTTCCAGGGCTTTATTATGACTTGAGTGGATGTGTTTGGTGAAGGTGTTGAGAGTTTGTGTCCAGCATAGAACTATGGTATCGTGTTACACGAAGGCCCTGAAGAAGGAAATAAATAGTTTCCGAAACGTTTGTCAAATATTGAGTTTTCATTTACACGACAGAACCTCAGATTCCTTCTACATTTACATTTAGCATTAGTGCCTATTTAAATGAAAAAATAAAAAAAATATATATCAAATGCCTTAACTGTTAAAATTTAGTTAATATATATTAGAGATATTTATTAAATGTAAACCTAATCTTCCATTATATTTATAGAAAAACTTAATGTTTTTTTTTTCTGTTTTTTTACTTATTAAATATAAATTTGTAGTATAATTTTGATTTATTTATTTCCCTAAATCCCATTTTCATTAATTTTATTCCGGCTGTATCATTTATGTAGTTGCACAAACTAATAATATATCTACGGTCACAGGGAATAAGTCGTAAAATGGCCAAAATGAGTTAAGTGTACTGTGATCCCAAGCCATCTGCGCACAGTGAAGAAATTGGGAGCTCAGTACTGTAGCTTGGTGACAGAAATTCCGGTTTTATACCAGAAAAACGTCTTTATTATCGATGGTAAATTGAAAATTATATTGCACGCAGGTCGCAAGAACTGAAAATACTTTTTAGTAATAGTTTCGCTTTATTTTTGAATTTCAGTTGGCTGTAAGATAATCATTATTGTATATTATAAACGATCTACTTTTTTAACTCTTATTATAATTCATGCCTGGCCTTTAACTATGAGGCCATATCGCCTACTACCAGAGCGCTCTTTCACCATTCTGGTGGACATGAGTCTGACTCTACTGTGGGAGTTCTAAATTTTGCTAAACTAGAAGTATTTTACGAATACTTGACATCGGCCTTAACGTCCCATCCAAAGATCGGCGTGCTCAAGATTTTTTCACCTCTTAGATAAACAAAAAAGTTCTGAGCTACCAGCCCTCTCAGGGAACAGTTCGTGATTTTTACTTTAGGACACATAATTAGTTTCAAGCAAAATATTTTTTTTCTGTTCTTTTGTACAAAAAAATATATTTTTTTTTATTATTTAAACAAATATAAAAATCTACAACGAATAAAAAAAGGAATATCCATCTAATCACATTTTTATTTAACAAACTTTATATATAAATTTTCTTTTTATATAAATAAAGGAGCACTTATTTGAGCAATATTGAACTCTACAAATGCCTATCGCATGACTTCAATCCATCTTTCATTTGAATAATCTGCACCATACATTTTTTTTATTTTTAAATAGAAAAAGAAACACATATAAATCAAATTAATAAAAAAAAGGTAAGAGTTGAGGAACGTGTTTTGATTTTATTCGCCGGTCATCATTTCCATGAATTCTGTAACATAAAAAGACAATATATTAATAAATATGTTGATTTATTGTCAAATTAAAATAATATAATTTTTATAATACAACCAAAGTGTAATACAATTGGTGATGGATTGATATGAAATTAGTAGGTGACATAGAACTAGTTATTATGTGAGGTCTGTCTCCTTAAAGAGAGCAGAGACTTGGTCCATTGTCCTCAAGTTCTTGTGGCTCTACAGTCCTGTATTTTCCCTAACCGGGTTTTATTCGGGTATGCTATACCAGTGGCGGATACAAGGGGAGGGAAGCAGAACTACCCCCTCCCCTCCCCCTTTAGTGCAGAGGGTCATAGTCAGTTTCGTTTAGGATAAAGAAATATGCGTTAAATTGGGAAAGACGTTCTAATGATGCGCGAAGGACCTCTTGCGGTCTTGCACACAGACTTTATGATGTCATTCCTTTACAGACTCAGACTGTTACTCGACCTGTTATTATTATAATAATATTAGCCCCCTTGTCCTTCATCCTTCCAAATCTTGAGTAGGTTATAACATTAAAATCTTGAACCAACGAAATTTCACCCCCCCCCTGATGGATGGATCCGCCCTTGTGCTATACCTGGTGAGACAGTATCTATTAGGCCAATAACTTACAACTAAAACGCTCAAACTGTTTGGAAATTACAAAACGTGTTATTACTTCTGATAATTTGAGAAACTATGGATTAACTATAAAAAAAATATTTTAAGAGAATTTTTGAATTTTAGTTTTTGGCAGCCATTATCTACTATTGAAGATTGCGCCTATAAACTATTGGTTTGTCGGAGCTTGTCTTAGATGTCTCTTCTGTTTTTATTTGTGATTTTAGAAACATTAAAATAATTATTCTCAGAGGTAATTACTGAAATATGAAAACTTCATAATATAGGACTTAATGAAAACTGACATTATTGCAGAGATATTGTGAAATAATTCAAATGGACTTGAAAAATAAAATAAAACTTGTTTATTTAATATGTTGTCTAATTTCACTAACTATATATACATGGGAGTACTTTCGGTATTTCTACCATCCTCAGCCAAAAGCATAAGAGATAAGACTGATATCTCTTATCTCTTATGCTTTTGGCTGAGGATGGTAGAAATACCGAAAGTACTCCCATGTAAATATAGTTAGTGAAATTAGACAATATATTAAATAAACAAGTTTTATTTTATTTTTCAAGTCCATATAGGACTTAGCTGATTTTCCTTGTACGCCGACGATATGTTCGTTAGTCGTTTACACTTTTTATTGTGGTGAGTTGAATACTTGTTTTTCTATGTAACTTTAATTTCAAAAGAGTTAGATATTGTAACTCATGCCCGGGCATTAACTACGTGGTCATATCGCCTACTACCAGAGTGCTCTTTCGTCACTCTGGTGGACATAAGCCCAGCTCTACTAAGGGAGTCCTAAAATTTGCGTACCAAACATTTTTATTCACCTAGGTTACGGGTTTTTAAGGATATCGTCCAGGCTCAGGGCCAACGCTTTACGTCCCACCCGAAGGACGGCGTGCTCAAGGTTTTTCACCTTCCGGATAAAAAACCTAAGGGCCTCGGCTGGATTTCAATCCCAGGATCTCGAGCCCAGTACGCTACCTCTGACCAAATAGTGCCCTCAAAAAAATATGCATGTTTGCTTACTGAGCTCAAGTTCGCGGGTACGAAACCCGGCCGAGGTCCTTAGTTTATTTTATCTGGAAGGTAAAATGAACTTAAGCACGCCGTTATTCGGGACGTTAAGCGATGGTCCCGAGCCTGTACGATGTCAGGTACTCGTTAAAGACCCCTGCCCTAGATGAATAACAATTTAGGGTAGGCAAAATTTAGGACTCCCATAGTAGAGTCGGGCTCATGTCCATCAGAGTGACGAAAGAGCGCTCTGGTAGTAGGCGATATGACCTCGTTGTTAAAGACCATAACTAACTATATTCAACTTTAGTATTTGTTTGTCCTGGGCTCATCTATCATCAGGATTTTCGTCCGATTTTTCAGTAAATTCTTCTCAGCTCACTATAAGCGCTAAACTTCAGCCTAACCATTTCTGAGATTTAAAAAAAATGGAACATTCAATATAAATTTGCACATTTAGTTGGACTTTTTGAATACGGAACCCTAAAAATAGAGAGACTTTCATATAAATTCTGTTGAAAGATAATTCATACAATGTATTGGCAACGTTACTTTGCTTAGGTAAGTATTAACGGTCTTGTATATCTTGAAAATGTATATTCAAACTTCAGCCAAAATTTTACTTGAGTTATTGTCATTTGTTGAAAATAGCTCATGGTTTAGTTGTTATAAATTGTCTTAAAAAAAAAAAAAAAAGTATAATATATACAGAGTGTAACCAGAATGTTGTTCAACACTTAGTGAGTGTAGTGTGTTCTTAGTGAGTGTAGTGTGTTCTTAGTGAGTGTATTCTAGAGACTAAAATAAGAAAAATAGGTTCATATAAACATGAGTTTGTTTGGTTGTATTTTCGGACATTCTGACGCTAGCTGTAATGATTTTAAAATCTTGGAAAAAATACTTTCGTTATATATTTTCAGAATCTTTAAGTTTTATATTCTAAGGAAAACTTTTGGTTTTAAAGAAATCAAATTATTTTTGACACCGCGCGGTGCAGACTTTTCTCTGGAACCGGTCACTATCCTCATTTAAAACTGACACAAATATTTTTCGATTTTCTAGTTGTTATGATGTTTGGTCTGAGAGCTAGAGGCTACTCATATACAAACAGAGAGACGGACGAAAACATAAGGATGCAATATAGACGATACTTCCAGCAAGACTCAGCCATAGAGTCAAATGCACAGGGAAGGAGGGAAAATGTTTTAAATGCATGTTTCACAGTGTCAACATTGTTGCACATGTTTCATTTCATCTTGTTAGTTATTATGAGTCCAGGGCTTTAACTACGAGGTCATATCGCCTATTACTAGAGCGCTCTTTCGTAACTCTGGCATGAGCCCGACTCTACTCTGGGAGTCCTAAATTTTGCCTACATAGGTTCATTAACCTAGGGATCTTTAACGAGTACCTGGCATTGCAAAGGCTCAAAACCATCGCTTAACATTCCATTCGAAGGACGGCGTGCTCGAAATAGGTGCTCAACATAGCTAAGTATATTTATTCCTTTATTCAGAGAATAAAGTAACTGTTCATTTTGAAAACATACCAAACTCCACTGTTTGTAGTAATGTAAGCGATTATGCAAATCGACTAGTTTATTTTTGGGGGAGATGAATATTAAGAATTTGTCTTAATATATTTAATTTGTCTTAATATAATTATTTTGTTTTAATATAATTAAGTTGTCTTAAAATAATTAAGTTGTCTTAATATAATTAAGTTGTCTTGATATAATTAATTTGTCTTAATATTAATAGGATAGGAGATATTAGGTATTTATTAATATTAATATAGGAGATATTAGATATTATTAATATTAATAGGAGATATTAGGCTTGTGGTCGATAAAAACAAACTTGTAGAATTTCTGTCAAGCTTTCGGCACTTAGTGTGCTATCTTCGAGGCCTGCATAATACTCAATAATTGACATACATAAATATACATTTTTAGTGAGTTATATAGGCTAATTTGGGTAAAGATATGACAATAACACTAAATGTGATTAAACCAACAAAATAACTTTTAAATTATTTACATCAAAACAAATTAAAATATTATATCTAGACACAAACAATTATAACTAAATAAAAACGTATATCAAGAGAGAACATTTAAAAAATAATTAAACTAAAACAAAAACTGATAATATAATAAGAAATATATACGAAAACAACATCCTGAGCGAATAGAAGTTATAAAATAAAATAAATTATAACAAAAAAAAAATATATATATATGATGTCACATCTATAGTTAATCTCCAAGATAATCAAAGAATAGAATTATCAGACTATTTAATAATTCTGTTAATAATAACTCACTAATAATGTACAAAGTCAATGCAGGCCCTGAAGAAGACACACCCACTGCCGAAAGCTTGACAGAAATGATACAAGACGTTGGTCAATCCATCTTTAATATTAATAATTTCTCTTATGATTTTTTTTTTTCAAATATGTTTAGGTTCAACCTACCGTCGAAGTCGACTGTGCCTGATCCATCAGAGTCGATTTCCTCGATGATCATGTCCAACTCTTCATTAGTCAGTTGTTCATCAAGTTCATGGAGGATCTCCTTCAGACAGGAGGTGGGGATGTAACCATTACCTATCAAAAAATTAAAAGTATTTATTTTTTTATTTTTAAATAATATTGTCGAATTAAGGAAAATACATTTAATTGAAGAGCTTCTTAGAAATAGCTCTAAAATATTGTTTCTGAGATTTATATCCACTTGAAGAGTAGAATGAAACAGTTGAACACAAGATTATGGTTTATCATTAAATTTTAGTTAGTTGGCTATTATGACTCATGCCCGGGCTTCAACTACTGTGGGAGTCCTAAATTTTGCCTACCCTAAATTTTTATTAGCTTAGAGCAGGGGTCTTTAACGATTACCTGACATTGTACAGGCTCGGGACCATCGCTTAACGTCCCACCCGAAGAACAGCGTGCTTAAGTTCATTTTACCTTCCAGATAAAATAAACTAAGGACCTCGGCCGGGTTTCGAACCCGCGATTTTGAGCTCAGAAGGCAAACACGCATACCACTTAGCTACTGGCGCCCTGAATGAATTATATAGATGCATGAACAAAATATGTAGTATAAAAACGAATACAATTATTTGCAATTAAAATAAATAAATGAAAACCAATAATATCCAATTCTGGGATAGAAAAATGAATCGCAATCCCTTGATATCAGTGGCGCAGACAGAGGGACAGAGTCCAAATTCCAAGTTAATTTAATTTTTTTTTTCTAGTTCAGTGATTAATGAATGCAAATAATTTCTAAGTTGAGCAAAGCTAATTCTGGAAAATTACAATAAATAAAAACATAAATAATAAAAAGAATGTATGTTAAAAAAAAAATATTGTCCATTTCACAAAATATATATATATATATTTGTTAAGTATACATATAGTATTTGTGAGGGCGCCGGTAGCTCAGTGGTATGCGTGCTTGACTTCTGAGCTCAAGGTCGTGGGTTCGTAGCCCGACCGAGGCCCTTAGTTTATTTTATCTGGGAGGTAAAATAAACTTAAGCACGCCGTCCTTCGGATGGGACGTTAAGCGATGGTCCCGAGCCTGTACGATGTCAGGTACTCGTTAAAGACCCCTACCCTAGATGAATAAAAATTTACGGTAGGCAAAATTTAGGACTCCCACAGTAGAGTCGGGCTCATGTCCACCAGAGTGACGAAAGAGCGCTCTGGTAGTAGGCGATATGACCTCGTAGTTAAAGCCCGGGCATGAGTCATAAAACCTAACCTAACCTATAGTATTTGTTAAGTCATGGCTAAAGATGGTGGCAATACCGTAAGTACTCCCATATGTTATATATATAATATATGGGAGTACTTACGGTATTGCTACCATCTTTAGCCATGACTTAACAAATACTGTATTCATGGCTGAAGATGTTAGCAATACCGAAAATACTCCCATATATTATATATATTTTGTGAAATAGAAAATATTTGGAGAAAAAAAAAATAACTTTTTCTTCATTTTTTATGGTATATTTTGATTTAGGGATTACACCAATGTCAGGTTAAGTTAGAAAGAACTATAGAGGTTTAACCTGACGATGGTGTACAAAATTTGTTTTATTTATTTAATACAAAAAATATTTCTTCTAAAAAAATTATTTCTCAAATTTTTAAGATTCAGTTCTTTAAAACAAAAAAAAAATTTAAACAATTTTTCCAAAAATAAAACTTCTGCCTGCGCCGCAAATACGATTTTAATTATTTAATCATGTTCCTTCCTTTTTATTATATTTTTATTTGTAAATTATTAAATTTACCTTCTTTGTCGTAGAGCCTGAAGGCTTCCCTGAGTTCCTTCTGCATCGCTTCATCGTCTTCTTCAACAATGAATTTGGCAGCAAGGGTCACGAATTCCTCAAATTCAAGACGTCCAGACTCTGTTGATAATTTATTTTTATAAGCAATAAATATATATATATATATATGTGTTTTTTTTCGAATTATAACGAATGTCAATAACTAACAGAAAAATGTTCATGTTAATAAAAAAAAAAATGTTGTCGGTGAATCACCGAGCACGAATAATCAATTAAATTTCATTCTCCCTTCAAAATTATTCGATTGTTTGGGTTAAAAATAGTTGATTTACATAGGAGCTTGTGAAGCCTCATACTGAATTGTGACGATCCATTCATTATATGGGCAGTTATCAGGGTTTTTGGGTTAAACCCCCTATTCTTATCTCTTCCTTCTCTCGATTTCGCTGAACCTTATGTATCCTTATGGAGTTTTGAATAGACATACGAAATTGTGTATCAATAAATGCATTACAAAGGCAATTATTAGAGTTTTTGTGTTAAGACACCCCCCTAATTCCCGACACTTCTTTGACCGAAAATAAATAGGTCCTTATGGTGTCCTGGAAAAATATATAAAATTTTATGTCGATAAGTTCCTTCTATGAATGAATGAATGAAAATGATTGAAAAATAATCTTATTCTGGGACATACGTCCCCTAAGAATAATAACATAAAAAATATACAAGAGTATACAAGTATCAACCAGTTGAGAAGAATAAATATAAAATAAAATAAAATAGGTCTCTAGAAATAAATACTAAATGTTAAAAAGAGACAAACAGTGAAACAATGTAATAAACTAGAGAAAAAATAATGAAGAGTAAAAAAATAATTAGAAAAACAAGTCTTCCTTATAGGAAGACGAGAACTATCTCATAGGAGCCAGGAATCAGAGGTTTGCTGAGTTAGGAGATAATGGAAAAGTAGGGACTTAAATGAAAGGAGAATAGGAGCATGGCGAATCTGGAGAGGGAGAGAGTTGCAGAGGGAGTTAGCCTGGAGAAGGAAGGAGTTGTGGTAGGTTGTTGTCCTGTGGGAAGAGAGGTAAAGATCAGAGGGACGGGATCTAGTGACTTTCTGGTGGATATGGGACTTAAATTGGAGCATTTGGAAGATGTAGGAGGACATCTGGAAAGATGTGGTTTGATATAGGGAGAAGCGTAGAAAATATTGTCGACGAGAGGATGGGAAGAGCCATTTTAGGTCTGTATAGAAACTAGTAATAGAGGAGTGTCTGGGGAGCCCGAAGATGAATCTTAGAAAGGAATTCATGTCGAACTCACCAGAGAGTCCTCCATATGCGTGGCAAGCATAGTCAAAATAGGGGAAAACAAGAAAGGATACCAACAGCTGACGGGTTTTAGTGGTGAGGAGGTGACGAAGGCGTTTGAGGAAGTAGAAGGTTCTGAAGGGGCGGTTGGAGATGTGGGAGACATGGTCTTTCCAGGAGAGGGTTTGGTCAAGGATCAATCCAAGATTTTTTACACTGGTGCAGTATTCAATATCGGAGTCATGTAGTCTTAATGGAGATAAGTCAGTAACGGAGTTAAGTAGTCTATGGTTACCTACGGCTTTAGTCTTGTCAGCGTTCAGTGTCAGTCCTTCTATTACAAATTATGTTGTCCACAGACAAACTCACACAACACAGACATTTTTTTTTTTTTTTTAGCTGAGGAATTAAAAAAATTCTCCAAGCCAAATTGAAATATTTATTGTTTTCCAAATTTGAGGAGTCTAATTTCTTTAATTGCTTCCTACTTAAAAGATCTACCATGCCAACAGACTATTTCCGTTCGGAAATCGAAACAAAGAAACAAATTAGTAGATTGGAAGATAGAATATAATTAGAAGTTGGCACTTAGAACCCATTGAAACGGATATTGTACTTTTAGTGTTAAATTACATTCTACATTTTAATTTAATATTATTATATTTTTTAACAAGGGTTAAAGAACTGTTAGTCTGTTTCAAATATCTGTTTTCAAATGTATTATTTGTTACAGTAAATATATTTTAAGTATTTGTTTAAACATTTTCAAAATGGCAGAATGCCAGAGGGTTCTTCAACCTCATACATGGATGGAACTGACTTTAATGTTGTACATCTGTAAATATGAACGGGGTGTTTTGCCAAAAAAATGTTCCCAAACCTCCAAGACATGTAAGTTACAAATGAGTTGGGGCTGGTATAAGATGGCCATATTCCAAATGGTTAAATAATGCATTTTTAGTCTTTACAACTGTCTAAGATCAGTAGCGGAACTAATGGTCTTTTGCCAAAAGTACCCGGTTACTGAACAGTCATTTTACACAGACAGCTCTTCGCTTACTACATTAAATGTTAAGTGTAACTGCACTTTAATGTGTAAGTATTTTACTTCTCCAAAAATACGAAGCAAAGGGGAAGTTATGCGTCAGAAATTTGAAGTTGAGTTTTAGTCCGGGCTCATATCGGGGGGCCCCGCGCAATCATAAATTTAAATTATCAGTTGAGGCAATCAAGGTATATTAGAAGGTATATTAAATTCAACTTGATAATATGGAATATACGGGAAGGTATAGAAACCCGTTATGGAAGAAAAAGATAAAAGAAGACAACCTCCAGGATAATTATGAAGAAACTATGAATCTCATGTGAAATAATAGTTATGGGAATTGTAATTATATGGTTATTGTTATTTAAAATAATTTTGTTTTTTTAGAATTGATAATGACTACAGTGTCGAAACGTCGGAAATGAAATAAAGAAAATATTGTTTAAAATATAAATACCTCAATTGCCTCAATTACCAATATTGAAATAAATTTAAATTTAAATAAAATTTTGGTCCCTTAATGTTAAATTGAAATTTTTTGATTATGTAAAAAAGAAGAAAAATTCTTTCATTGTTTGAAATGCGTAAAGTTATAAATTTCGGGAATAGTTCAAATTAAAATGCATTACATGGAGAAATCCACTTTCAATTTATAATTTATCAACAATTTCTCAGTTCGAAATAAAGTTGAATCACCTAAAAATGCATGATAGAAAGTCGGAAAGTGTACTTATATTACACATGAACCAAAAAATTTGTTATCCATATACAGGGGCGTAGCCAGGGAGGGGAGGGGGGGGGGGGAGAAAAAAAAAAAAAACAAGATAAAAATTAAATAAACTAAAAAAAAAGTTTCTATTAAAAATGGATTGCTTGCAGTTTATCAATAGGATCTTCCAATTTCCCGTGCGTCTGATTCCTAAATCAGTTATCAGCTGTTGCAAGTGCGGGGCAGGCGCCAGAATTTTTAAATATACTTACATGGATTCGATCATTTCATTTCCTCGCTCAAAATTTTCATTTATGTTATAATTTATTCTCTTATAGCTGATTTTACATGCGCAGTAAAAATGCAAAGCGCAGCAGCAGCAGATGCACGCTGTTGGCTGTAAATCAGTTAATTCTAAAAGCACAGAAACCACAGCGTGCATTTGCTGCTGCTGCCTTTTCATTTTTGCTGCTCATATAAAGTCAACTTAAGTATTACAGTCAGTGGTTACGTCAGGGGAAGCTTCTAGAGGTCCAAATAAATAACAAAAAGTCTACAACGCTAACCACAGAAATTGCGGGCTGTGCCCCCGGGAGTCTATACCCCCCACTCCTGTAGCCTAACTTTGCCCCCCCCCCCCCCTGCTCAAAATCCTGGCTACGCCCCTGTCTATATACACTTGATTAAATTTTTGCAGTTTGAATTTATATATTTACAGTAATTTTTTTTTTTGCGAAATTTCAGTTGAAGAATTACTTGAAAATGAAAATACATTTTAATATTTTCGAGGGGCTCAACTCAAAAACCCCAATAACTGCCAATGTAATGTATGTATTGACATGAAATTTTATATTTAATTTCAGAACCACATAAGGATGACGCCTATCAATTTTCCGCAAAATCGACCGAAGGGAATGGGGGATGATTTTCGGTGATGGTGGCCCTGGGAATGGTTCTTCTGAACTGTAATAGTTTTGCAGTAATAAATATATCAACTCGTTTTTCATGAGATAGAAAACCATAATAGTCAATGATTTCAGACACAATACTCATAGAAAAAAGAGGATTTAAAGAGATCGCGGAAAAATTGTTAGAGCTCTATCGCAAAATTAGAGTATTAACTATTTGCGAACTGAGCAAAATTACTGACGATTCCTCGACGACTTCTCATTAATTATAATGATACAAAAATGAAATTTATGAAGGGCAACCTTGAAACCTGAGATCTGACGCATTCAAACTTGGCACCAGTTGGCAGAAATTATAGAAAGATTAAAAAGAAAAAATATATAAATATATTTTTGAATGTATGATATAAGTGCAGAAGGTAAGTTCCGCCAAAAATGATTAGCGTTTCATAGAGGTTTTGAAATTATTAAATAAATTTTATTGAATTAGTTTGTTGTAATGTATTGGTAACCAAGACGGTAACCAAGCATGGCTGGGGAACGTAAATATATAACCTGGCCGTTTAAGACTAGTGTGTAGCCATTATTTGGGAGCCATGGTGGCCGTGCGGGCTAGGGAGTAGGGCTTTGGTCGCATGGTCTCACCATGGTTTGCGGGTTCGAATCCCTTTAGGGAGTGAGTTTTATTTCGTAGATAGAATAGAACTCCCTCCCGGGGCTATGGATGTCGTAAATAACTAGATAACACCATTTAAGAGTCATGGCTAATATGCATCGTACATAAGCCAAAAAAACTGTCCATTATAATTTTTGGGTGTATATATAACTTGGTGACTATGTTAAAAATTGAATTAATTATTTGATTTGTATTAATGTGTTAATTCGTTGCTAAACATAAAAAAACAAATATATATTTCTGCAAGTAACAATTTGAGTTCTGCATTTTAATTTTGTTTGAATTGTGTAATTATATGAACATTTACATCATATGTACGAACTTTAAAACAAAAAACACGATTTTATTTCCTCAGCTATACTATATATGTATTTCCGACCTATAGATTATAAAAATTAAAACACAATTTCCTGACTATGTTTCTGTAAACACGATTAATCTCGATAGAATGATGAGACTCAGCTCAAAAAACCCCACTCCTCATGGATTTGGCTGTTTCGGATAAGCCATGGTGCATTCAGAGACACACGAAGAATTTTGTTCTGAAATGTTTGTAGTCTTGTTGTGAGTGAAGGACTGGCGCTATGCCATATTGGACAGGCGTATGTTAACAATGGGAGAAGTAATGCTTTGTACAGGAGCAGTGTGCAAGAGTGTTTGAGAGGTGTGTTGCAGTTAATGAGTGGATAGAGATGTTTTAAACAGGTGTATGCTTGTCTGAGTTTTGTGTTGATTAAGTTTCAAAATTATTCCATATTTGCTTAGATGTGTGGCGAAATTACTCATAGAAATAAAGGTACTTCTCACTGTTTTATTTCCAACCAGTGGCACATCTAAGAATGCTTATAAAATAAATTAAAAAACAGTCATCAACCACCAGCAATGTCTTCTCCAGCACACTTAATAATTTACGTTTATACTATTTAACATTTTTGCAGAGAGATTGTGAAACACTTAATAAATTATTAACAGTATTTGTTAAGTCGTGGCTGAAGATGGTAGCAATACCGAAAATACTCCCATATATTTTATATATCTTGTGAAATAGACAATATTAAAAAACATTCGTGTTTTCTTTACAATAAATTAATTACGTCTTTGTTCTTCTTGCAAAACCAATGGACCGTTTGGACTTAAAACTAATAGTTGAGGGCTTCTGAATCCTCAAACTGAATTTTGTGTTGATATATTAATTAATGGGGAGTTATTAGAGTTTTTGTGTTAAGCCTCCTCCTTTATTCCCCTTCCTCCTTTGACTGAAACTCAATAGGTGTTTTCCTTGTGAGACACATATAACATTTCGTGACGATACATTCATTCAATTGGGGGTTTATCGTGTTCACAGACACACACACAGATAATTGTTTTCATTTTTGGGATCAGGGACCGGAAAACATGTAATTCAGTTGAAAACTCAAAAATCTAATTTCTGACCGATTACAAAATTTCCCTTATAATTGATATAATTGGGAAAGTTATATGGAGAAGTAACTAGCAGAAACCGTACAGAGTAACAAAATAATATATGTAATTTAACATAAAATTGTTATATATTTTGTTACTCTGTAACCTAATGCTTTAAGGTTTTTGCTACTTACTTCTGCATATTTATATTTACTCTATATTTATATTTTCTATGTACATATTTATAGATGTGTCACTCATGATGCACATAGATGTGTCACTCATAATTAGAGACTGGATTCTTAGGTTTTTAACTTTTTTTTTTTTCCTCTCTTCCTAGCACGAAAATGATTGATTACTTATTCGATTCATGTCATCTGGAATCGTTCAGTTTAATTTCAAACAACCTAATTGGGATGAGATCACTTAAAAATACATAATCATAAAAACATTTTAAAAAATATAAGAAAAATGTGATTTGAGGAGGATAACAAATGTTTGGATTCGTATTTCGATGAAAAGCGGTGGGGATTGTTTACGTTTACGTAGGGGAGAGGGGGCTAATGACCTTTAGTTTCTTTTGCTCTCGTGTTGCAGCTAGACAGAAAAATGCAGAAGACGAAATCGCATTTCCTGCGCCAGTGAATAGGCGACGACTGCCATTTTACTTCTGACGGCAAAGTGATATTCTGTCAAGGAAGCTTCTCTCCTTTTAAAAGAATTCTGAGGAATAATAGAGAGAACTTCATATTAGAAGCCCTGGAAAAGTGCTTGGTTGTGCTGCAATCAAGAGAAGGATTCAATTATTTTACCAGTTCCTTTTATTTTAATTCTGTGTACATTTTTTGTTTTTCTCTTTTAATATGTCTTAAAAATGTTTTATTTGTATTTAATTTTTTTAAACCTATTAAAGTTCCAAATTCTATATTGAAATTTTATATTGTAACCTATTCAGGCTTTTTCGCAACCTAAAAGGCCTTTCCAAGAAAAAAAAAAAATTTTCATCTGTTACAAAAACCTAATCGGGGACTTTGTTGTACCTAAAAATCCGGTCTCTGCTCATGATGCACATAGATGTGTCACTTATGCAAACAACTTGTTTACATATCGTTTAGTATGGTTTTAGTTAAACTTATGAAAAAGAACTTACTGTCGGCGTCAACCTCTTCGATGAGTTCATCGAGGATCTTCTTGTTGAAGGGCTGTCCCATGAGACGAAGGATATCAGCCACCATGTCTGTGGGGATGGAGCCTGACTTATCACGGTCAAAGGCATCGAAGGCTTTCCTCAGTACGGAGATCTGTTCTGGTGGTAAATCATCCTGCATGGACACAACAATAAATGTCAGTATTCTAAGCCATCAGATGAATACTACTGTTCATGTATACCATCTGTAATATATTTCCCCAGATAATATGGAATATTTTACACTGTAATTTGTTAGAGTAGACAGTGTAGAATCATCATGAAATGTGTTAGATTTGACAATGTAGAATCATAATATAATGAGTTAGATTTGACAATGTAGAATCATAATGTATTGTGTTAGATTTGACATTGTAGAATTATCATGAAATGTGTTAGATTTGAGAATGTAGAATCAAAGGTATTGTGTTAGATTTGACAGTGTAGAATCATCATGAAATGTGTTAGATTTGACAATGTAGAATCATAATATAATGTGTTAGATTTGACAATGTAGAATCATAGTATAATGTGATAAATTTGACATTGTAGAATTATCATGAAATGTGTTAGATTTGAGAATGTAGAATCAAAGGTATTGTGTTAGATTTGACAGTGTAGAATCATCATGAAATGTGTTAGATTTGACAATGTAGAATCATCATGAAATGTGTTAGATCTGAGAATGTAGAATCATGTATTGTGTTAGATTTGACAGTATAGAATCATAATATGTGTTAGATTTGAGAATGTAGAATCATAATGTAATGTGTTAGATTTGACATTGTAGAATCATAATGTAATATGTTACTCAACGTTGCTCGAATGACACCGATTGGTTGAAATCTGTTCAAATTTTAATTAAATATTACCAGTAAGTATAATGAAGATAAACTTTAGACGGTAAATGCTGATCAGATGAAGGAGCGCCCTCCCCCCTCCCCTCCCGCACTATTCAACTCAACAGTTTCATTTAAACAATTTGAAATATGAAATAGACATTTTCCAGGGATGGAAGGGATTATTTTGAGTGTTGTAATAAGTTTGTATTGACCATGTCGAATTATGTGATTTGTTAGTGATATTTAATGTATAATGGTTATATCGCCTACTACCAGAGCGCTCTTTCTTCACTCTGGTGGACATGAGCCCGACTCTACTGTGGGAGTCCTAAATTTTGACTACTCAAAATGTTTCATTCATCAAGGATAGGGAGGGGTCTTTAACAAGTAGGTACCTGACATCATACAGGCACGGGACCCTCGCTTAACGTCCCATCTGAAGGACGGCGTGCTTACGTTTTTTTTTTTACCTCTTAGATATGTTAGCATTGACCATGGAAATTTATGATGTAACATGTTACCACAGATAATGTATAATACACTGCTCCACAAAATAACCACTCTGAAAATTTGATTTTTTGTTGTAATTCTTTTTTGTTTGGGTCAAATGTTGTTTAGCATCTATAAACAGTTAGGGAGAAAGTTTCGATAACAACAATGGTCGTTTATCCTCTGTATTTCGCATCTTTCTCCAGTTTCTTTTGCGATTTTGTCCGAGAAAGATCTGTTCTTGTTAAATTAGTGATGAAAGCTGAACAAGTGCTCCGTGCTATCGTTCTGGTGGAAGATGGACGTAGACGTTAGGCGGCGCGTGCTTTAAGTCTGCCGGAAACAACAATACGTAGAGCCATCCAACGGTATAGAGAGACAGGGCAGTACACAAGGAGGCAGGGTTCAAGTCGACCGAGAGGCACTGGTCCGCATGAAGATAGATTTAAGGAACAGGTTTTCAACTGCTTCAGCGGCTTCGCAGAGACTCCATACTGTCCATGGAGTGGAAGTGAGTGCCGAGACAATAAGAAGAAGACAGCAGGAGATGAACTTAAGACCCAGGAGGCCAGCCTATGGGTCTCTTTTGACCGCAGACCGAAGAGCCCGTATGGGAGTTTGCTAGGGGGCACAAATTTGGAGGCGGGTCTGTTTTGGTGTTGAGAGCGATATCTTTACAAGCAAGGACCACATCTTCAATCAGGCATCAATGAACGCTGAATTGTACATAAGAGACCACCGAATATGTCACTCTCTCTTCCCCTCCCTCCCGTCGCAAATTCATTTCATAATGGCACATTACTCGTCGATACAAGAAAGTCACTCTGAGAATTTCGCTGTTCAATTAAACAAAGAAAACAGCTGACGCCAACTTTCATATACCTTAATAATAATTTCCTGTTGCTGTGGTTGGCTAGGAGCGACTGCTGCCGACCATCGAACTTACTTTCATATACCCACCCAGTAATCCAGTATGAAATGAGCTTGTGGGGGGAAAGTGATCTGTAAAAGTGCGGTTGGCATAATAAAGTCCTCCAATCTCCATGTATATATTTTCTGTCTGAATCGCTAAATATTAGTTATCTGATTATGCATATATTTACAAAAACAGAACCTACCATGTTTTCCTGTTGAAGTGTGACGTTGATGTTCCTTCGAAGGTGGCTGCTGACCTGACTGGGACTTGTTGTGCCGCCTCCGGCTCTGTTATCGGACCCCGCCCCGCCCCGCCCCCCCACTACTCCTATAGCTGATTCAAACACGTTCACAAATCCTCCAACCAAATTCTATTTTTATCCACATAGCATGGAACTATGAACTCTCCTAGGAATAGACCACACGACCACCGTCTCCTGGAAACCACTGTAATATACTCATTTCTGTATCCCCACTCTCGTCAAAATCCTATTATTCTCATATTTCCCCAATTTCTCAAGTACAAATTTTCCTTCCCCAATTGCTGCATGAAATTTGACCAAATTTCAAATGCATGTTATCAGTAAATATAACGAATATAAAGTGTAGAATCAGAGGCGGATTTAAGGAAAAAGACGAAATAATATATGTTTGATTGTAAAATACATTTATTTCATTGATTTAAAAAACAAAGCTAACATTTTGTTTGTCTACAAAATAGCAATGAGAATTTTCAAGACATTTTTAATCCTCTTCTTGCTTTTCGCTCAGCAAATAATTCAATTGTGTTATTCAAGTCAATTCGGTTGGCAACATTTTGTTCTATGTAGAGAATACTGTAATCATCTAGTGTTTCTCCAGTCATTGCAGCATGTCGAAAATATTTGATTTTCTTTAATGAATTCATTCCTCGTTCGGCGCTTGATGAGCTAACTGGAATTGTTAAAAAAAGATAAAACAGGATGCAGCATTCTGGAAAACTGTCGGTCAGATTTTTTTGAATGATGAATTCCAAATACTGTAAAGGACCATCTCGAGTAGAATCTTGTGAATGTTAATTTAATCAATGATTTAGCATCCTTACAAGAATACGTACCATATGGAAAATTCATTTTTGTTCTTGTAAAAGTGAATTTTTCACGATTTAAATTAATCTTTTGTAAAAGAAGCTTTTGATATGAGGGCCCTCGAAAGCACTCGGCATGTGAAGGTTTGTCCTTTATTAGAAAGAGATGAATTTTTGATCCTTAAAATACAGAGTAAAAAATACTCAGCGGTTGAGTTTAAATAGTCTAAAACGTTTGAAGTATCATTTGGTGAGAGGGGCCGGGTCAGCCAATGTTTAATGGCTGACCAGTTAAATCCGCCACTGTGTAGAATGCTGATCAGATGATGAAGCGCGAATTTGAGTCTAATTTATCTGTATATAACTTTTCTTCAACTATGCTCATTTAAAAAACAATTAAATATGTCATGTGGCCATTACAGTACTTTCTTATACCAACCACGCTTACAGATCACTCCTCCCCCTTCCCAAAATCATTTCGTACTGGCATTACTTAATAGTACAGCGTAATTCTGAGAATGACATTCATATGCCTAGTAATGCCAGTACGAAATGATTTTAGGGAGAATGATTTATAAGCGTGACTGCTACAACAGAGAAAATGACAATAATACACTGAAAAAAGTCGACATTTTATTATTATTACATTTTTAAATGTTCCTAATTAATTGGGCTACATCTGAAATGTAGAATAAAATATAAGAGTCAAAGTAAACATTTATTTTGAACAATAAATTAAAATGGTGATGTTCTTAATTATCAGTATTATTTATAACTAAGTAATAATAATTTATATTTGCTGTAAATAAATGGCTTCTTATTAAAGTAATGCTTAGTTATTGTACATTTAATATTAGTTATTATGACTCATGCCTGGGCTTTAACTACGTCATATCACCTACTACCAGAGCGCTCTTTCGTCACTCTGGTGGACATGAGCCCGACTCTACTAAGGGAGTCCTAAATCTTGCCTGCCCTAAATTTTTATTCCCCTAGGGCAGAGGTCTTTAACGAGTTTCTGATCTATAGGCTCGGGATCATAGCTTATTGTCCCATCCGAAAGTATTATAAGACATTTCAGGACGGTTTTCGTTAGGTATATCAAAAACTGGATACGAAAGAACGTATTTCACAGAAATTTGCCTTTTTGTTGTTTCTATAACTTTTATTTGTAGTTATTTTTGATAAAGTCATAAATATAAGCAATACATTGTAAAATGTACTGGAATTCCAGGTTTTTTGAACCCCTGATGAAAACAATTCAGTCTGTGAACATGATAACTCCCAATAAAACGAATTGTATCGACAAAAAATTGTATGTGTATCAAGAAAAACATTTATTCATCTTTCAAGAAATCAGACGAAGAGAGGGGGCACAACACAAAAACCCCAATAACTCTTGATGTAATAAATGTATCGACATGAAATTTTATATTTATATTCAAAAACTCATAAGAACGGCACCTATAACGGTCCACAAAGTCCGTAATAACCCCTAATATAATGAATATATCGACACAAAATTTAGTAAAACTCTGTTGATGTTTAGTCCAAAGGGTCTATTGATTTTGGAAGGGAGAGCGAAAACTTAACTGGTTAATTCGTGTTGAGGAAGTACCATGATAGGTGATTAACTGAAGACTTTTTAAATGCTATACTTCCTCTTTTTTTTTTAGTTAATAGTGGATATTTTTCAGAATGGAATAGCTAAATTATTTTATTGGCTTTAGGCCGAGTTCCAATTTTTTTTTCATAGTTACTTAAAATGATATTAATTTTATTTCATTGTAAAGAAAGAATGTTTACTCTGAAATATTTATGTATATATTTTTTTTTACATTGTCATTTTTTTCAACCTATTCTTTGCTATTAAAAAAAAGAAAAAAAAAAGTGATGTGACCATATTATTATTATTATACCCGCTATACTAAAGGAATAAAAAAGTAAAATGCAATGTGCATGCACATAAATGCATCACTGCCGCCTCCTCGCTAGAATAATACAAAAGCTAAATATTTCAAAAGTAATACAGAGGTGTGATCAGGTCACATATTGAAGGGTTGCGTGGCTAAACAATGGGTTCATGTACTTATAAATATATAGTTCTAGTTAAATTTATTATACCTTACTATTTATAATCTTTCAATCTGGTAATTTGAGGCAATTGAGGTATATATATATATTAAAAAAATATATTTTCTTTATTTCATATAGACGTTTCGACTTCTTGTCATTATCAATTCTAAAACAACAAATTGTTTTCAACAACACAACATTTTAATTTTAATTCACATATTAAAACAGATGAGGACTCACCTAAATAAATACAGAATGATATATAAAATACTCTTCCAATCATATATTATTCAACATTGATTGTCGTCAAATTTTTTTACTATTTGACTGATGTGAAATAGTAGAAAAATTTGACGACAATCAATGTTGAATAATACAGTCAGTAACAAAAATTTTCGGACAATTTATAATTTTGTTTTTCTTTTGCAGTTACACATAGTTATATGGCAAAATATTTAATTCAAGCAAAGTTTTAAATTTCGAGATCATCAATCATTTCAAAACTCCGTAAAACAATTAATTAAACATTTACAGCTAATAGGAAATTTTGCATTAATAATTGAAGACAAGAAATTCACGTAACAAAATTTTCTGGACACCTGTTGTTTGTTTTGTAAACAAATGCGACTCTGATCATGATCTTTAATCCCTTCTCAACCAACCGCTAATACCGAACAAATGAAATGTGTTTATATACTTCTATCACTGCATTCAGTAGTTATTTGTATTTCCTGCTGTCAAGATGGGTCGAACATCTTTCGAAGTTCAACAGATAATCATTTTTAATTATGAAAAAGGATTAAGTGTCCGCAAAATCGGTGGTAGCCGATGTAATTCGAAGGTATAAGCACGAGGATCGGATAGATTTGAAATCTTCCTCTGGCCGTCCAAGAGTATTAAACGCCCGAGAAAGGTGTAGCGTTGTCCGGAAAATTAAAAACAAGCCCTCGAGGAGTGCACCTCAGATCGTCGCCGAGGTATACAGAGAAACGGGAAAGAAAGTTCACCCACAAAATGTTCGAAGAATTCTAAAAGAAGCAGGATATAATGGGAGAGTACCAAAAACCGTTTGTGAGTGAAAAAAATATAAAAAAAAGATTGAGCTTCGCAAAAGAGTTCCAGAATCATTCAGAAATTTTTTGGAGTAATGTCATTAATCTGCGAGGTAAAATAGACTTAAGCACTCCGTCCTTCGGATGGGATGTTAAGCGATGGTCATGAGCCTGTACGATGTCAGGTCAAAGCGTTTGAGCTCTCACATAAACACACGCATGCAATTGATCTCTGATGTTCACACGATTACAAAATTTTTAGTACATATTATTATGTATACATATATTATATGTATAGGGAAGTAAACAAAAGTAAAGTAATAGTATATGTATACATATATTACATGGAAGTAAACGGACATGATCTGGAAACATTTATTTGTCGAAATATCGGAGAAAAAACGTTTAAATTAGAAAAATTGGGTACTTAGTTTCTTTAGAGGGAAGATGGAGGGGATAGAGTAGGGGGAAGGGACGGTTTCTGCCGAGGGTCAGCGCTGCTGTCGCTCTCTTCCAACGTCATATCACAAAAATCTAGTTTTCTGACATTACATTTCTGATTTCTTTGAGATTTCTTTTTATGTTGTGAAGAGTTACCAGATACAAGAATATTTTATTATTGCGGTTTGTTCTATTGCAAGCAAATACTTTTGAATGTAAGTTTAATATATTTAGTCCCGACAGTCGCGACAAAATTTGGAGAAGGCGTAATGAGGAGCTGAATCCAAAAAATTTAAAACCAATAGTAAAACATGGGGGTGGCTCAGTGATGGTGTGGGGGTGTATGGCGTCTAGTGGAATTGGTGAACTGGTTTTCATTGAAACCACCATGACTGGAAAAGTTTATGCCGAATTACTAAGGAGCAATTTGAAAAAGAGTGCTGAAAAACTTGGGATTTTACGGACTTTTCATTTTTACCAAGACAACGATCCGAAACACACCTGTGAATTGGTACGTACTTGGCTTTTGTATAACTGCCCTAAAGTTATGAAACCCCCCCCCAATCGCCCGATCTCAACCCAATTGAACACGTATGGGGTGAGCTCGACAGGAAAATTCGATTAACACCCATTGCTTCAAAAAACGAATTGAAACAAAAGTTATTAGAAGAGTGGGGTAAAATATCTCCAAATTTCACCAAAAAATTAGTTTCATCATCAATGCCGAATCGAATGAAAGATGTTATTACACAAAAAGGGTACCCAACCAAATATTAATTAACATTATGGTTTTTGAATTTGTGAAATCGTAAAAAAAACATTGAATTTATTTATAGTTGTTTACATTTTTGTCCGAAAATTTTTGTTACCTACATTACTTGTTATAAAATTTATTAAATTAAAATATTTATTTGTTCTAATCAAAGCTGTTTTTCCTTTATCCTAACCCACTTTTGAATTCTTATTCTTGATTGAAAAATGGCTTTAATTATTTTTTATTACTTTTGCATTTAATTATTATAATTTTTTATTGAAAAATCAAACCGTCCGAACATTTTTGTTACTGGCTGTATATGATTGGAAGAGTATTTTATAAATCATTCTGTATTTATTTAGGTGAGTCTTGATCTGTTTTAATATGTGAATTAATGGGAATTATAATTAAAATGTTGTGTTATCGAAAGCAATTTGTTATTTTAGAATTGATAATGACAAGAAGTCGAAACGTCTATATGAAATAAAGAAAATATTTTTTCATCAATTGCCTCAAATTACCAGATTGACAGATTATATATAGTTCTGTCATAAAATGTCTGCCTAGAGAATCACCGTCAATGTACTTCTCCAGAACAAATCGTCAATTAGATTTTTCACTTGCTCACTAAAATCAGTAGTCGACTTAAATAGGGGCTTCAGAATCTTCGAACTAAATTTTCATGTCGATACATTCATCTTATCGGGAGTTATTGGGTTTTTTTTGAGTTGAGCCCCAGTGGCTAAAGCCACAAGCGGGCATCAGGCAATGTTTTTTTTTTTTTTTTTTTCAATGCGAGCATAAACAAACTCACTGTTTAGGTGCGTTTCATAACAACTTCTGAGCAGGGCTGCCAACCCTCCGGCTTACCTTAGACGGTTCGTCTGTGTTGTGACACGTAGAGGCTCCAGCTTGTACTCGTATTACCTATTTTTATTAACTTTAAAAACTCAATTGTTATTATTAAAAAAACTTTTAATTTTATCAACGGTTAAAGATCTGCCTGATTTTTTAATAATTAAACAAAATTTATTAGGCATAACTTTTTCAGAAATAATTACAGCAACGATTATTGGACCTGGCTTTAATTTCAATAGAAAATAAAAGGGCCAATAATTGAACATAAATCATATAATAAAAGAGTTTTCAAACAAAAATGCTAGTAAATTTTTAAGGAAATAACTATATATGTACTTAATAATTATTACTCTCATTTTGTCTTTGTTTTTCTTCTACTTATTTATTACGTTTTATTGTAAAAAAATAATATGAAAAATATGATCAAGAAGTTACCAAAGAAAATATCTTTTATTATATCTTGAGAAAATATATTAATATACTAAGTATATCAGATCAATCAATGCCTATCTACCGACATTGGTGTAGACCAATGTTTTTTTTTAAATGTAAAGAACCACCCATATCCTATACTTCTTCTTCGACAATGTTCGTTAGGGCCAACCAGTATATATTTCAAATAATTTATGGTTTCCAGATTTACTTTGTGAAGCTCCATTCTAGGAATAGATAATTAAAATACACAATTTGTTTGTCAAACTTCACTATATTCTTGAATACTCGACTAGTTTCGTCGTGTTAAGGCATAATGGTTTAATATAATGGCTTAACACGGCGAAACTAGTAGAGTATTTAAGAATATAGTGAAGTTCGACGAAAAAATTGTGTATTTTAATTATCTATTCCCAGTATATATTTTTTCTTTGAAAAGTGGACAAGAGTCCAGGGCTGTAATCAAGCATGGATCGGTTGTCGACTCGAACCGTGGACATTTTAAATTCTCACCTCTGTTAAGATCATTAGGACACCTAATTATTGTCATTTTTGATGTACACAATTAACATTTTTCGAGTTGAACCTGTGAGCATACAATTCTGGAAGGTCATAACATGACGTATGTATGTCAGTGTTCCCCAGTTTCTAGGTTACGATAAAATTGGGTCGCTAGTCTATTTTATCCTCACCTCCTATATAACGGGTGTTTTTTTAGAGATTTAGAACTATAAAATGAAATAAAACACATAAAAATCGTGGTAATGGCCATGGTATTGGATTTATTGTAAAGATAATTTTATGCCATTAGTGTTTAAATATGATTTCGGGCATATGGCCGCCGCGGCTGGCTTGAGTAAAGCGCAATCTGGAAGTCCAATTTTCGACCACTTTTTCGAGTAACTGAGGCCGTATATCGGCAATAACGCGGCGCATGTTGGCTTCCAAGTCGTCCATCGTCTCTGGTTTATCGTTGTAGATTAGCGACTTCACATATGCGCTGTATGGCATGTTGCGCCGGTAACGGAGTCTCAACAATGGCTTGAGGATTTTCTTCACTCCAAATGCGGCAATTTTGCTTGTTAACGTAGCCATTCAACCAAAGATGACCCTCATCGCTGAACAAAAGTTTGTGGTGAAAATGGGGATCAAGAGCAATTTCGTTTTCGGCCCATTCACCGAACATAGAACGCAAACGATGGTCAAGCGGCTTCAATTGTTGCACGAGCTGAATCTTGTAAGTTCGTAAACCAAGATCTTTCCGCAAAATATTCCTTAAAGTGGATGGAGACAGCTCTAATTGCTGACCGCGATGGCGAATCGACTCATTCGGGTCCTCCTCAACACTACGCTCTACAGCAGCAATGGCTTCTTCGGTGCGCACTGAACGACGTCTCTGCGGAAGCGTATTATCAATTAGAGTATGCGTGGTGCGAAAACGATCCATGGTTATTCGAATTAATTTCTCGGACGGACGATTATGTCGACCGTAAAATGGACTTATCGCACGGTAAGTTTCGCGAACTGAACCACGATTTTTGAAATACATTTGCACCATTTGCAAGCGTTGTTCTGGCGTAAGTCTATTCATGGTGAAATGGCAAACCTAACTGATCACAAATGACATTCGGGTTGCCCGATATGACAGTTTAATCCCTATTGGAAAAACAAACCTCTAAAAAAAACACCCTTTAGAACCAACGTTAAAAACGTTCTTTAAGGGCGCCGGTAGCTCAGAGTCAACTTTCTGAGGTGAAGATCGATACCCGGCCGAGTCACTTAGGTTTTTTATCTAAGAAGTGAAAAAATCTTGCACCCAACTTCATTTGGAAGGGACAATAAGCTATGATCCCGAGCCTGTAGGTCAGATACTCGTCAAAGACCCTTACTCTAGGTGAATAAAAATTTAGGGTACGCAAAATTTAGGACTTCCATAGTAGAGTCAGGTCCATATTCACCAGAGCGACGAAAGAGCGCTATGTAGTAGTCGACATGACCTAGTGCTTAAATGGGCATGAGTCACAATAACCAATTAACCAATATTAAAAACTGATCAACCAAATATTCAGTTTTAGCCTAAATGGTCAATTGGCTTTTGAGAGAGAGCAAAAACTTAATTGTGCTGGGGAAGCTCTATTGTGGGCGTCCTAAATTTTGCCTACCCTAAATTTTTATTCACCCTGCCCCTGGTCTTTAACGAGTACCTGACATCGTACAGGCTCGGGACCATCGCTTAACGTCTCATCCGAAGGACGGCGTGCTTAAGTTTATTGTGCCTCCCAGATAAAATAAACTAAGGGCCTCGGTCGGGTTTCGAACCCACGTTCTTGAGCTCAAAAGGTAAGCACGCATACCACTGAGCTACCGGCGCCCTTTATTATTATTGATCATGCTGGGAAGTTTGCCTTGTGGACCTCAAGACCACCTTTGTAGAGTCATAATACACGGCCCTGTAATTTCCTCTGATTTACGGTGCAAAGGGGCGAAACACACACATCCGAGAACCTGCTTGGACTCCTACTTGAATAGACCAAAATGATTTTGGAGAATGCAAAAACAGATTCAATAGAAGTGAGTAGCGATACTTCTACAAACCACCTGAGTCGTTTAGGAAACCCAATATCTTAAAATGTATAAAATCTATTTTTACTATGAGGAGGCGGGTCTTGTTGTCGAGAGAAACGTATAGAAATAACCATTGTCCCACCGAAACAAACTAATGTGTTGTTTTCAGAAATGTACACAACAACAAAAATATTGCATCCCACTCTTCAATTATGTATTGTTTTTATTTACGCTCCAACAATATATATTTGATTTTTGTTTACCTACAATAAAGTGCAATCAGACAAAATGTAGAAAAAAAAAAAAAAAAAAAAACTGAAAATTGTAATACAAGTTTATATGTGTTAATAAATAAATACAATTTCATCTTTTGAAATATTGTCTATTCTAAAAAAAAAAGTCGTAGGTGATTCACCGGCATTATACGTCCCCCGAACGAATTAATCATTTACTTTTTTCTCCCCTCCAAAACTATTAATAAACTGCTCCACAAAAAAACCGGCGCACTCTGAAAATTTCATTTTTTGTTGTAATTCTGTTTTTTTTTAATCAAATATAGTTTAGAGTTCAGCAAATTTCATATGAATTTAGGAAAGAAAAATCAAAATTCTTGGAAAACTAAAGAAATTTATTTTTTAATAAAAAAAAAAACTATGAAAAATTCAAAAAATTAAATTTGGGTTATTTCTTTATATTTTAGTAGCACATTAGTTTTCAGTACTTCTTTGTACCACCTCTTGGCTGAAGGTATGTCGTCCCAGGTGTCTACCAGAGCAATCCTTGGCTCTGCTAAACTGCTGGGAGGGTCGTGACGTCTCTTCAAATGTCGTCTAAACGCGTCCCAAAGAGCTTGATCGGGTAAGGGTTTCGAGCTGGCAAGCTGAGGGTTCGAATGCCGACTTCTTGTAGGTACTATCGCTCCCCACACCAAAACAGACCCGCCTCCAAATTGCACTCTTCATGGTGCACGGAACGTACCGTTCTCCAGGCCTCCTGTAGACATTGAGTCGATCATCTGGTCTATGGAAAGCAAAACGGGACTTCTGTCCAATTCCGGTGCTCTCTAGGAAACTCCCATACGGGCTCTTCGGTGGTCTGCGTTCAAAGGAGGCCCATAGTCTGGCCTCCTGGATCATCATCTCCTACAAGTCTCTCACTTCAACTCCGCGGACAGTACGGAGTCTCAGGGAAGGCTCTGAAGCAATTGAAAATCTGTTCCTTAACGTGTGGACAAACAAAAATCTGTCTTCGTGCGGTCGACCTGAACCCTGCCTCCTTGTGTACTGGCCTGTCTCCCTATACCGTTGGATGGTTCCACGCATTGTTGTTTCCGGCAGACCTAAAGCATGCGCCGCGTAACACTGGCTACGCCCATCATCCACCAGTGCGACAGCACGGGCCGGGAGATGCGATGCTGTACGATAGATTAACCACGATGTGTTTCTGTATTTACGCTGTACACAATCGTTGAAGCGGGCTCAGACCCAACTCCTTGTTGGCAACGTTTTGTAGCTTGTGTGCGTTAGTTCTGTCTTGCAAAAATGTTTAAACAACAATCATCCAAAAATACCGAATTAAAATTTAGAAATAGGATATCATTTTATACATTTATTTTTTACTCCATATTTGTTGTATGAATATAATAGAAATATACTGTATTTAAGTAAGTACAACTGATCATAGGTACAGAGAAGACACTTGGGGATCACATTAGCCAACACTGAACATTGCTCCAACGTGGCATATATACATATATCCTGTATTAACATATTGACCAAACTATTGAAATATCCTCCAAGAACTAAGGTTTAAGATAAGAAAAAATAAAGGATTTTCGTTCCTAATTATTTCCTTTCGATTCTAAGAAATAAAAGAAGTCGATGAACAAAATGAATTATCCTTTTCACCTGTGTTCTATAATTTACTTACAGAAAAACATCTATCGTTCCTGAATTACAGTTGGCTCAGTGTCAATATAATAGTTTTTAAGACATGGCACTCAGACATTTATTTTGAACTGAATGAGCACAACGGCAGAGACTTACCTCTTAAATGACAATATCAAAAATTATAATAATTATTATTCATTTGATGAAGGTGATTTGAAACAAACAGATTGACCTTCGGTCTCCCTAAAATATATTTATAAAATTTTTGTTAACGTTTCGCCGTTATTCATTTTGACTTGCGTTTTAAGTTTATTTTTACTAATTTTTTCTTTAATTAAATAATTAAAGAGCATGGCTCGGGAAAGGTTTTCAACAAAGGGATATTGACGACGATACAATTCGTCAATTCTCTGCAACGATCCACTGTTTTAAACAAAAATATCGGACATAACAAGAAGAGTGCCCTGCTCTACACCCGGGAGAACTAGAGGAAGAGTGTCCTGCTCTATAGAGAAGAGACCCTTCCAGAAGAGACCAGAGAACCATCACCAGGTGCACAGGAGAGCTTCAGGTTCCCTTCAGCCGACTCTTCCTGGTAGCCAAGATCCACATTATCAATATGTAATCACCTATCTTCCACTGTTAGCACTTTTTACAAGAAACTTTACAATAAAGCTGTAGGGGACATTATACAACATTTTTTTGATAATAATGTTCAGGAAAATTTAGAATTTAAAAATATTTCATTTTTGACATGCAACATTGTAATTGTAACACTGTTTGAAGAAATAAATAAACACCTATAAATCCTCCTTCGCCATAATTATTAATTTTCATAAATTATTTATTCCTAAATGCATGATGTATACATTGAAGAACTATCACAAATTATCCGTACAATCAAACGGAATATACACAAAAACATACATAAATCAGTTAAGTAGTAAATTTATTCTAAATATAATAAAAGTTATTTATACATCACTCAAATAAAATTTACATAAATTCAGAGTACATAGAAATAATAATTTCACAAACTGCAACAATAAACAATACGGTGCACTTTGTAAACCCCTAAACAAAAATGAAAATATGCACAAAAAAAAAAATAAATAAATGAACGAGCGAATGGTTTTTCCTTTTAAGTTTGTATCTGATTTCAGATTTAAACAAAATTTTGCATTAATAATAATTACTTCACCGGATATGATTCTATTGTTTTCGGTTACAATTAGTTATAAGTAATTTAAAGAAATAAAATAAAATTATACTGACAAACACTGTCAGTGTACAACACGTTCTATGAAATGTTTTCTGAACCAATTGCGTTCCATTGAAATGTTTTTCCTTAGAACGAAAAGAAATTTACATTTGTTTATAATTAAAATTTTTATCTGTGTAGACAAAATTTAGGCCTACCAGTGTTGAGTTTAGCTCATGTCAGAAAATTTATATATATATTTAAGTAGCGACTTCAAAATTTTTCATCCCGAAACTTTTCCCCGATCATCATAAAGATAATGTGCAGGTATGCAAAAAGGTATTTTCTACGATTTTGGGTATAACAAATAAAAGGATTGATTATGTTTGTGAGAAACATTTCATAACTGGAAAATCATCAACGGAGAACAGAGATGGCGACAAGATCAGCAATAAATATGCTGGTCACCGAGCTGCTGTAAAAGCCTTTATAGAAAGCATTCAAAGCATAGAAAACCACTACTGTAGGGCCAAAAATGTTTTTCGCCAATATTTGCCCAGTGATCTAAGCATTAGAACCCTTTGAAAAACCTACAATCAAAGTAATCCTGATCTGGAAGTAAAATATGATTTTTTTAGGAAAATGTTTTGTCTCGACTACAACATAGGCTTTGGCGGACCAGCCACTGATGCCTGTTCCACTTGCACGACGTTTGTTACAATTTTGCAATATCTCAGGGCTTATTATCAACTGGACACAGATAGACAACACCTTCTTTTATACGTGGTGTGAAAGTGATCATAATAAAGGATCCAATGAAGGCAGAATCTAAAATGAGTGAATCTTTCTATCAATTATTATAATTTTCTTAATATTAGTATACCTACTTCCAAAAAAATAATGTTCCAGCATTACATACTTTAAATTTTTAAAAAATGGAGTAACTTTGTACCAAACTGTTGCAAAAGGGAGTATGTCCCTGATACTGTTGCAAAACGGAGTAGGTTCAAAATAAAAAATCAAATATTTCAAAATTACCTAATAAATAGATTTCGTAGACTTTGGGGAAACAAAACAAACTTTTTTTCTGTTTTGTTTAAAATAAAATTACATTCATAACACTAAAACATATCTAACTGCAGTTTTTTGCGTCTGTTGAAAAATTTGATCATCAGGAGATAATCCCTTTTGCAATTGGGCGACTCATTTTCAAGGAAGTTTATCATCAGAAGGAAAACGGATAAGAATATAAGAGAACTTCCTCATTTGCATATACACTTGTATAGTCAACATTAAAATATATCACTAATAATGTTTTTATTAGAATAATAGTTTAGTTTGACTAAAAAATAAACAAATATTCTCAAATAATTACATAAACAATTTATTAAGTACATCAATTTTTTTTCTTTTAATGCTATAAAATAATCAATGGTTCTTCTAATTGTTCCTGAATTTGGCGCTGTTTATGTCTCCATTCAGAAAAATCACGTAGGATAGGTCTGCCAAAATTAGTATGTAACTCCCGAAAAGATATTCTGAAAGAATAAACAAAATGTAAATACGTAGATTAACCAACAGGGCATGGTATTGTTTCAAAACTACTTCATGCTTGCTACAATATTTTAGTGGGCTATTTTTTTAAAGAAATAGTTGCCAAAAAAATAAAAGAATCCATTTGGCTTGAATCCAAATCGCATAATGAAAAATTACCCTCAAGTTTTATACGACCAAAATATTTTCAACTCACGCTAAAACGTTTTCCACCTTTTAATAAGACGACAATGAATATAATTTCTAAATTGTTTATTGTATTGAAATTAGTTTCTTTTCAATCAAAGGAAAACCTCCAGAATGGTTAAATGAGACAATGTGTTTCAAATATGTTATATGGGATTATAGGATTTTCTTATACCAACTACGCTTACAGATCATTCTCTATCTTCCCTTTCCTTCTCAAAATCATTTCATACTGGGCATTACTGGGTATAAGAAAATCACTCTCCGAATTACGCTGTACAATGAGATACCGCTGACGCGGTAAGCCAGTATAAAATGATTTTGAGAAGCGTCAGGGAGAGAGAGGTTGGTATAAGATACCAATTTAAACATTATTTTGAGATATTCCCCACGGAAATGTATTTTTCATTGTTTAAGGCGCTATAACTTTTGTCGTATTGATCCTATCTCAAATCTGAGGACTTATAAGCGATTGGAAATTTTATAAGGAACATTTTTGGTAAGAACCAATTTTTCGAAAGGACAAACCGTTTTTGTATAAATCAAGGAAACATCTAAAAATATGTGTTTCAAAACTACATTTCGAAACTGTTTTCAGCTAGTATCTCGAAAACCGGACGACTTGCAAAAACTGTATTTCATAAAATATATATGTATTTCAATTTTCTCTACAAATATTATTTGAAAAGATTTTCGATTAGCTCATAAACATATGCGGTATTTTGTAAAATGTACTTAGGCCCCGAAATAAAGTGGTCTGAATTTTCGTCCGATTTCAGCCAAAATCTAATGAGATCTAAGTTAGCAAATGTGACCTCATCAGTTCAAATTTCAAGTTCACAGATACAAACGTTTTCGCTGTAGAGCGCTCACAACTTTCCAATCACATATACACATACATGCAGACAGAGATCATCGCGAAAATGGTCAAAACGTATTCAAGGGACCTTGAAACCTAAAAATCCGTTAAAACCTCGAACTCGGATTTTCATACAATGACAATACTTCTTATACTATAGATATAAGAAAGTAATAAAAAAAATACGTCTAGCTTTTCCATATTTTAAAAATATTTACGCAATTTATAACTGTTTTATTGAAAAAGAATAATTTCGCAATAAGAAATACAGCTATGATGTTACTGCTTTCAATTTTTTTTAACTTCCTCCATGTAACGAAATGGCTATATCTCAACGGCTGCACTACAGGAGTTAGCAGGAGCCTCCAGGAGCAGATATTGATGAGCCTAAGGCATAGCGCTGGTCGAAGAGATTTGCGGACAATCCAGACCAGAGCGTAGCGCATAGACATTGTTCAGGAATGGTGGGGGATAATAACAGCATTTATCGCGAAGGATGTCCTAGATGTCCGGGTACGGAAATGAATAATAACCCAAACTGTTCTACAAAACATTAGTCCTTGAATGTTCACTGAATGACCAGGGATGAGCTGATATGCGGGACCGGATCGTGAATAGGGCTGAATCTGGTTGATGGAGACTAATTCTTTGATGGGCGGGAAAAAGAGTACAAGTCCATTTTTGGCCAAAACAATATTATAACATATTTCACAATGTGAAGTCAATCTCTAGAAGTGGTGAGAAGAGGACAAGTCTCTGACGTAATTGTAGATCTAAATTTTTGGCAGTTCAAAAACATTTGTCTAGTGGCAAAAGACATTTTCTGTTCTCCTGAAAAATTGACTTGTACTGTCACTCCCTCCCACCAAAGAATTATCTCTCTGTGTTCAGCAGGTTTGTCCGTTTTACAAAGTATTCACCAAAAATCGTTACCATTTGCCATCTCGGACACCTGTTTGTTACGTTTACTAATTTAGGCGAAATGGATAAACCGTATCGAGAAATATATCCTTATAAGAATGTACAACATAATCAGTTTGTATAGACGCTATCGCAAGTTCAAGGACAAACATTAAAAATTCATGACATAAGCTATACTTACTTATGTTGTCGAAGTGGGTCATGATCGGAGCGTCCTGGTGCGGACCGTATACTGTGAGACCTGTTATGTGGGCTTTGTGGAGCTGCTCTGTTGAAGGGATTGTGTCGCACTCTAGGCGGCGCCACTGGAGCACTTCCCTCTTCCTCGTTGACCTCCAACTTGGACAATGGAACATTCACTGAAAATATTCACTTTATAAATTCATAAAGTCAGATCATTAGTAGATTCATTACATTGGCTGTTATTAGAGTTTTTGTGATAAGTCCCTCCCGCTAAACTCCCCATTCCCTTTGGACGATTTGGCTGAAAATCAATAAGTGTCGTCCTTATGAGTTTCTGGATACACATATAAACTTTCGTTTCGAAACATTCATTCGTGTTCACAGACAAATAAACTACGTAAAATATGTCTAAGTAAAATACTACGAGGTCATATCGCCTACTACCAGAGCGCTCTTTCGTAGCTCTGGTGGACATGAGCCCAACTCTACTGTGAGAATCCTAAATTTTGACAACCTAGGCTCACCCAGAATAGGCGTCTTTAACGAGTACAGTAAAACCCCTCTTAACGGACACCTCTCCTTACGGGCAATTTTGCGATATCCCGGCCCGAAGTATAGGAAAAACAATGTATTTACACCCCCCCCCCCCCCCCCCACCCCAACGGACGCGGACAACCAATTTTTCGTCACCAAGAGATAAATTTACTTCTCCTAAGCGGACACTTACAAAACAATTCATTTGAAAAATGTAGTTTCGAATGCTTTTTATTATTGATATAATTCGCTGTTTGTGAAACAGGCCATTTGTGCCCTATTATTGAAAAGAAAATGGGCCCTTGTAAGAAGTGTTTACATTTTCGTCTTCTCTCCTCCCTTCGGTTGTCCTAGAAACACGTCCTTCCTAACTGTTTGTTTTGCGATCAAACCCCAACACATCTCAGTCGTTATTTTACAGTAAAGTTGACTGGTTCTCAAAATGACACCGCGAAAGTTCCTTAATTAATCGAATTCATTAATTATAATAATGTGCGTTCGCTTGAGGAGAGGTTTAAAGTGGGCAAGTCACAAATCGCGGAGATATTTTTTTTTAAACCCTCTTCAATGGACAATTTCCTTGGTCCCGTGACTGTCCATTGCAGAAGGGTTTTACTGTACCTGCCTCCTAAGGGCTTCGGCCGGGTTTCGAACGATGTTCAGCTCAGTAGACAAGCATGCTACCTCTGAACTAACGGCGCCCTCTAAAAATATACTTTTGTGATCTGTGAATACATAAAGAGTATCTAATATTAGAAAAAATGTTGGAAATTTAAGGAACATCCGGTGGCTGAAGGTCATGTCTAAATCCATACGTTTATTGTTTATGAAGTGTTAAATGGTCGTTCCTCTCCTAATGGACGAACGAAATAACATGTTCTTTTTGTAAATCAACAGACAATTAGATGTTGCCTATATTAATCGGTTCTCTGGACAACGGCCAACACCCGCCATTATCTTTCTTAAGATTCAAACTGACGTCTTAGAATATATACTCTTCCTCTTCTTTTAATCAATCCTCCAATTATTTATTTAAACTAGACTGATCTACTCCCAAGATACAGTCCTAAGATCTATTCTAGCCAAGATTCAAAAGAATGAACTCATAACTTACATGTGACAAGAAACATGTTTTGTCAAGATTAATAGATATAAATAAATAAATTATGCTAATGGAATGGTGATCAATATAATAATTAGACAATTTATATTAGTGTGGCTGCACTGGTATGTAGAGGCAATAATTGTGTCGAGAGTTATCATGTACACAGATACACAATATACATTTCATTATTTTTCTAACAGGAGGAAAATAACCATGACAACTTAGGACGGCGTGCTCAAAGTTTTTTCACCTCCCTGATAAAAAAAATCGGACAAAAAAAGGAACGGCCGGTTTTCGAACAAAATAAAATTTGAAATTCAGTTTTCTCAACAAGTTTTATTAGAACAGATTTTTGTTTGGGACATGAATTAAAGAGGTATCTTGTAAAATGTACTTAGAGATACACCGAGAGACGGCGTACTCTCTGCTTTCAACTCCCATATAAAAACCGGGTTCCGAACCCGCGATCTTGAGCTCAGTAAGCAAACAAGCTACCTCTGAGCTACCGGAGCCCTATTTTATACTTAGTTAGTTTTAGAAAGTAAAAACTATAAAATAGACAACTCCAAATCAAATAGTACTATTTTGAATATTACATACAACATATTGTATTCAATGTGGTATAGTGATGGAGCTCGAAGATCAAACCCCATCAGCTGCCTCCCCCTCCAAAACCAGTCGACCATTTGCGCTAATATTCAACAGTTGACTTACGTAGAGGCTCCTAAATCTTCATACATAAATTTGTCTAGATAAATTCATTACATCGGCAGTTATTAGGGTTTTTCTATTGAGCCACGTTCATTGAAACCCTTCCTTCCATTCAGCCAATAGCGCTGAAATATGACAGGTTATACTTACCTCATTGGGTTTTGGATTTAAATATGAAATTCTATGTCGATACATTCATTACATCGGCAGTTACTGGTTTGAGCCCTCTCGTATCCCTCGCATCCCTTCTGACGATTCCGCCGAAAATTAATAAGTGTCCTCTCATGCCCGGACTTCCAAGATCGCCTACTCTTTTGCCGTCTGGTGGACATGATACCGACCCTACTATAGGAGTCATTTAAACGAATAGATTGAAAATACATCATCTGTTTTTGCTAGTTGTCAGGGGAACAAACGTCCTACCTAATTTTGCCAAATCCATTTATCACATTTTCTCAGCACCTTCAAATAAAAATACACAGAAACAAACACTCACCATCCATTTCATCTAACTGTCTTTGGAGTTCAGTCACCATTAACTTTATATAATCGAAACTAGCGCAAGCTAAAGCTTTCATCCACTGTTCCATTGAGTCTTGAGACTCAGCTTCCAATATGTAAGTTCTATTTCCTTGTCCATGAAAAACAATTTTAAATCCAAATTGCCCTTCATCTTCAGCCAATTCTATACAACAAAAATTAAAACAATATTGATTGAAAATTAAAACAATAGAAACAAGAAAAAAATTTCTCAAAAATATATTAAAGACAGTCTTACCAATTGTGCAGCCTTCTAGTATTACAACACCAATTGGTTCTTTATCAGTCTTTTTCTCAAAATAAAACAATAAATTTCCTTTCAATACAAAATATCTTTTCTGAAAAGCTTTATTCACTTCCCCTCTTTTGACCAACCAACCTTCTTTATCAACCGTTGAATTACACGTGGCAAAGGCAGCTAGATTCTTTTCGTTAATTTTCATGGCTAAGACATAAAGAGCCAAAAAATGCTCATATTTGCAAACAATAATATTGTGAAGCGAATAACACTGGGCGAACAAACGTAACAAGTCAGTATCGATATATTAGAAATAACGATTTATAAATGAACATAATTTTAACTTTTCGTGTTACAGCTAGATGTAAGTTCTTCTTTATTGAACTAAAATCTAATCAATTACAAATTAATACTTCTTATGACAGATTAATGTTATTATACTCACAGTAATCTCAGGATTTGTTTTGGGGCTGGCATGATCCAGTATTAACTGATTTTATCTAAACCACGAAGAATGTGCAATTTAGAAAATTTAATTAAAGATTTCAGCAAGAAAGCTCACCTATTTATTGTTATTTAAAAATGCAATAGACTAAATTACTATAAATTTTACCCTATAGTAGTCTTCTCGATACACTATTCAGAAGAAAAAAAACATTTATAATCGGCTAAGTACGTTTCCTCAGGCACCGGTGAATACTGGAAATCGCCCTTGGGAAGGTTACATTGGGTTATGTATTATCAACAGATAAGGAAAAATAACAAGACTTCTTCGTCTTACATTTAGCACTAGTGTTACAAAGTTTCAAAAGATTCTCTAGAGGTAAAATTCCATTTCAAAATGGAAGAAGGTATGACATCTCATTCTCCCTGCCCCATGGCCACTCCCAATATGAAAATGGAAGCAATGTTAAAAGCTGCACTTGAAACATCAACATTAAAAAGAACTGGACAGAGTGGAGGAGGTTGTATCAATCAAGGAGAAGCATATATCACAGATACTGCAACAGTGTTTGTTAAAAGTAACTCCCGATCGCAGGTAGGATAGTGACATTTTTAAATGTTCCAAATATGTTTTTCTTATTTAAATTAATTTATGGTTTCTAATGTTTCAGGCACGATTGATGTTTGAGGGTGAAAGTGAGGGCTTAAAAGCTCTTGGAGCGACTGGAATTGTAACTGTTCCCAGACCGATATCAGTTCTTGATAATCCAGAAGGAGGTGCTTGTTTAGTAATGGAATTTATTGAAATGAAAGGTTTGAGAAGTTTGGCTCATAAATTGGGCGATGAAATTGCTCGAATGCATATGCAAAATGTTAATCTTGAACCTCGGTCAAATCGAATCTCAGATAAACCTCAAATGGATTATATTCCACAGTTTGGATTTCATTCAACAACCTGTTGCGGCTATCTTCCGATGGAGAATGAATGGAATGATGACTGGGTGGTATGTTTTTGTTCTTTTTCTTGAAAATAGAGAGGAACAAAAATTTCCTTTGATCCGAAACGAAATTGTTGTTGATATTTTGTTCAAATTTCAAGCACATATTGCTCTGTTGGTAGAAAAATGACAGCAGAAAATAGCTGATTTTTCAGTGGAAAGAACATGGAGGTAGGGAATTAAACAAGCCGGCGCTCTTTCTTTTTAATCTTATGTGTACCTCTCTTAGATTATATTCTAAGGGTTCTTTCTATGATTTTCCATGAGTGGAAAACCACAGTATAATGAAAATTTCATTCCGTTTTGCACTTATGACGCTTTTCCATTTTCTTTCCTTTATCAGCGCAACCAAACAGTTGTATTTTACTGTTGTTACTAAGACATTATTTATAGATCTGTCGTATAAAGAAAATGTTTTTCTCTGTCTTTTTTAAGATGTATGTTTTTCTTGTTAACTTATTACTCGTTATCAAAAAAAAATTCTAATTTGTTCGTTATTTTCTGTTAGCTCCTGAAAAAGGAAATGTATAGTTCCGAAACGTTGACCAAATACTGAGTTTTTTTTATTTACACGATATACTATCGACACTATTTATCATTAACCTTCACAAATTTATTTTCATGACTCATGCCCGGGTTTTAACTAGGAAGTCATGTCGCCTATTACCAGGGTGCTTTGCTCCGGTTGGGCATGAACCCGACTCAATTGTGGAAGTCTTAAACTTTGCCTACCCATGTTTGGTTACCTTGGGTGTGTTTAACGAACCTGACAATTCCAGGTCCATCGCTTATCGCCCCATCCAAAGGACGGCGTACTCAACGTTCTCTTACCTCTGAGATAAAAAAAAAAAAAACGCGATCTTGAGTACAGTAGGTAAGCATGCTATCTCTAAGCTACCGCCGCCCCCACTGACTTATTATAAACAGTTTATTCAAACAATAGTATTTCCTGAAAATGAGTTGTCCGCCACTGGGTTGTAAAAGTTGACTTTTAAATTGTGTATAAATGGCTGTCGGAAACCTAAGTGGTGGGGATATATCGCTATGTGAATTCCAAGGTTATTCCCCAAACGGCCGATTTTTGGAAAGTAATCAAATTTTGAAATTTCTCTCCTGAAAAGTTGGAATTTTTAACTTAACCAATTATAATTATTCACCGGCGGTATATGTATAATAAAACTAAAATAAAACTGTTTCTTTTTTCCGCATGAAACATTTGCTTTTGGGGTTCATCATAAATTAATTACCTCAAAACTTTATATTTTTTGGCTGGATCATCAATTTGATGAGAAAAATGTGGATTTTGAAAATTGAATGTAAAAGTCTTATATTTTTTGTAATTTTTAAATTTCATTATATACTTACCTGTTCATATATACAGGGTGACTTGCTACTCGTGCGACAAACTTCACCAGTAGATTCTTCACCATAAAATGAATAAAAAAGTTCATATTGACCATGGTCCGATTCTCAACCATTTCGGAATAATTTCGATTTTTATCGATTTTGAAAGATATCACGACCTGGCGTCGGAAAACCGTGATATCTTTAAATTTGAAAATTTCTCCGAAAATCTGATAGCACCGTTGAAATCTATGTTAATTTTTCAATAAGAAAATGACCATGGCAAAATTTTTGGGCACATTTTTTGTGTTTTATTTCAGCCAGAACAACAAAATTAGTGAAAAATTTTGTAAATCGGATAGTGTTTAAAGTAATCCAGAGTTTCTAATTTTAGTCTCAGAAGGCAGCAAATTTGAGGAAAAATACATCATTTAATAACGCTTCTAACGCACTCATTTTTTAATTTGGTGTTTCTAAGACCAAGAAATCGATGAAAAAAAGTGAAAAAATGATGGTTCAAGGATTGTTAATGTTTGAGAGTTAAAAAACAAATACATAGAAACTCACCAATAATATATATAATATTATTTCTTTCTAAAACCTATGTGTATTATTTTTCAGACATTCTTTTCACAACACAGGCTGGATCATCAATTCCGAATGTTGGAAAGAGAAGTGAGTATCTCAAACAAATTTCCATTTTTATTTCCCCAGGTATACGAGGTATAGGGGAAGTTATCGGTCCGAAATTTTCACCGGAATTTCATGTTTTCCGACCCTCTGATTACAAAAAATTAAAAACAACATTCATAAACCCGATAACATTCGATAGAATGAATGTATCTACACGAAATTAGAACAGAACTCTGTAAGGACAACTCCTATAGATTTTCAGTCAAATCGGCCTAAAGGAAGGAGGGGATTGGGGGAAGTTTAACATGAAATTTAGTAGAGGATTCAGAAGCTCGTATGTAAGGTTAGGTTATATGACACATGCCCGGGCTTTAACTACGAGGTCATATCGCCTACTACCAGAGCGCTCTTTCGACTCTACTGTGGGAGTTCTAAATTTTGCCTACCCTAAATTTTTATTCATCTAGGGTAGGGGTCTTTAACGAGTACCTGACATCGTACAGGCTCGGGACCATCGCTTAACGTCCCATCCGAAGGACGGCGTGCTTAAGTTTATTTTACCTCCCAGATAAAATAAACTAAGGGCCTCGGTCGGGCTACGAACCCACGACCTTGAGCTCAGAAGTCAAGCACGCATACCACTGAGCTACCGGCGCCCTCTCTTATGTAAGTCAACTATCGATATTTGCCTCGAACGGTCGACTGGTTTTGGAGAGGGGGGAAAGTTAACTTTATTATTATTACTTTTAAAATATTGTCGTTTTTAATTAGTTTAATTTTATAAAATTTTATTTTTTTATTAATAATGCTTTTTGGTTTTCTTTTTTATTGTTCAGAAAGGCGACAGAGAAGCCCATGAGATGTGGTCCAGACTTCAGATCATTATTCCCAAATTTTTTAAAGATCAAAAAATAAGACCCTCTCTACTTCATGGGGATTTGTGGGGAGGAAACGTGGCACAGACAAAAAAACATCCTGGTAAAAATATTTCAATAAAAATAAAAAGATTTTAGTCAAAACTTGATAGAAAAGAATAGTGATTAAACAAAAATTATTTTTTGAAATATTGTCTATTCCAAAAAAAATAGTTTTACAAAAGTTGCAAAAATTCCTGACTATGACTGAAATTACCTATCTGAGGTTCCTTATACAAGTATGTACACTCCGCAGTGAGCAAACTTGTCTTAGTATATTTATAACTGAACCTGACGATATATGCCGAAACCAGTAGTTGTTGTAAAACAATTTTTTGTGGAATAAATAATATTTAAACTAAATGTGCAATACATTCTGCTGTTTGCAATAACTGAGCTGAGCCAGGCATATCTGTATAAAAAACTCAGTTAATGTTTTAATAATTATCAGTAACTTCTCACCTTGTATGTTCTTTATGAATATATTAATACTTTAAATAGATTTCAATTGAATTCAATGGATTTTTTCTAGCCTTTTTGTAGACAACAACAGCTGTTTTTGCACGAAATTCTTTTTACTATGTGTTCTTTGTATGTTGAAGAATATTTTTATCGAAACAAAAAGTCGAAGTTTGTACGTTAGAACACTGAAAAAAAACGGCTCAAAAAGAGTGGTGTCCGATGGTAAACTGAAAAGGGCTTCGCCCGGATTTTTACATTTGAAATAGAAAAATTATATTTTGCGCTACAATTTTGTCTCTCAATTGATTTCAATGGGGATTTCGTTTTTCGGTGATTATTCCTCCGTGGTATGTTCGATTTCTGATTTTTTTAGTAGTTAACCATCGTCACCGTGTCCACTACCATCGTGACAAATTTCAATGTGATCGGTAAAGGGGTTTAGGAGGAGTACGAGTACAACGAAATACATGAGTCGCCTAAGAAAGAGCTTCGTAAACTCAGCTCAAAAAATAAGTTTGTTTTATTTATGTACTTAGAAGTTGTAAAAATAAGTCAGTTCGAATATTAATATTTGAAAATAGAACTTGTAAGGCTATTCTAGATGAACAATAAATACATGAAATGACCTACTGATAAATGTTTCTTTGTGTAACAACATTTTGGCATATTTCAATTAATGTTTGTTTTGTTATGTTTTTAGTTATATTTGACCCAGCAGCATTCTACGGCCACCATGAGTATGAGCTGGCCATATCTGGGATGTTTGGTGGATTCAGTAAGAGTTTTTATGATGCTTACTTTAAAGTGATCCCCAAGTCTCCAGGCTATGAAGGCAGGCAGCGACTCTACACACTCTTCCACTACCTAAATCATTGGTAACTTTCTCTTGTTTTACTACTTTACCGTTACCTAAATAAGGTTTGGTCTTAAATTGAGATAGTTGAGCGGTGGGAGTAGCTTACCGACAGCGCTACCCAAAAAAAAAGTCATCAGTAAATCACTGGCATGTGCGCTAAGTTATCGCTTTTCCTCTACCACCAATCGACCTTTCTTATCGAGGTGGCTTATTTTCTCAATTTCGCAACACATTTAAAAAGTAATCTTAATTTTCTCTCTATTATTTATCAAGAAATCATAATTATTTTAAATATTAAATCACACCTTAGAGAAAGACTATTTTTAAGGCATGTTGACACGTTATTTCATGAAGAAGATTATAGAAGTTTCGCATATAAAATAAAATTGGAAGGTTTCATTTTATCTCAATATAATGAAATTTATTGTTAAATAAAAATAATTATATATAAGTAATAATTGAATTAATAATAATGAATAATAATTAAATAAACAAAATATAAACAATAAATTACCACATTTCCTGTAGAAATTTTATAACTGGTCTTTTACTAAATTTTGATTTCTACAGTAGTTTTCGAAAAGGGCCCTAAAAAAATATCAAAAGTTCAAGACGTGCAATTTTTAAGAAAGTACACGTAATTTAAAAAAAATTCAATTAACAAACTTTTCATTTGGATTTCTAAAGACATGCCATAAGTTTTTCTAAATTTTTCAAAAATATTAAATCTAATTCAAAGGTTTTTAAATTATCTTCCTGGGTTAACAGGGAAAATGAATAGCGTGTAATTTACGAGAACAAATAATTTGGTTTATTTTCTTAAATCAACATTATAAAATTAAAAGCTTAACATTGAAACAAAAATCAAAAGAAAAATCGTAAAAACTAAATTCTTAATACTATTTCAATCCTTTTTTTTTTGTTTTATATTTTGGCCATTTTTCGAATCAAAGTTATATATTTTTGGGCATATATTTTGTAATTTTAAATAAATAACAGTATCTTCTTTGCGCATCAATTATATTGTTAATTTACACCTACTTAGTTTACACAACTAGACCTTAAGCCTAAAAAACAACTCTCTGTCCACCTTCACATCTGAACCCAGACCACACACCATTCTCTCCTCTAATCTAATTCAAAAACAGTTGATGGCCGTGTTTTGTTTTCTACTCATTTGTTTTGAAAGAAAATGCATTCATATTATTTATTTACAAATTCAGTTGCTTCTTGGATTTTATTGAAAAATAAATATAATTAATTTTTTAATATTAATAATTTAAATGTGTGTATTTTTTTATACATCACAGAGTATGTAGGTACTTTATTTTTATTTATTTATTTAGTAGTGAGTTTTTGACTGTGAACAAGGTGAAATTTGAATTTGAAAAAAATAATTTTTACGGAATAAAATTATAGCAAAAGAAAAAATATTATGAAAGATAATAATAATTAACAAGATATGAAAATATATATATGAAATCAGACAAAAATTGAGACCACTTTCCTCCGGGACGTAATTACATTTCACAAGATACCGCTTATTTCTATGACCTAATGAAAAATCTTTTCAAGTAATAATTGTAGAGAACATTGAAATAAATATTTTATATTCAATACGATTTTTCATAGGTCGTCCGGTTTTCGAGATACATGCTAAAAACCATCTTGAAATGTGCCAAAATCTGATCAGACCTAAGTTAGAACATGTGACTTCTTCTTTACAAATTTTAAGTTCATAGCTACAATCATTTTTGCGGTAGAAAGCTCACAACTTCTCAATCACATGCACATGCACAGACAGACATCATCGCGAAAATGGTTGAAACGTATTCAGGGGACCTTGAAACGTTGAAATCCCGATGAAAACTCGATCTAGAATTTTCGCACGATTACAATATTTTGTTATACCGTAGGTATAAGAGAGTAAAAATTATAAAAATGAAGAAATAAAATAAAATATATGTGATATGGTCATTACAGGACTTTCTTATACCAACCACGCTTACAGATACTCTCTTTCCCACTCCCCTTCTCAATATCATTTCATACTGGATATAAGAATGTCTACTCTCAGGATTAGGCTGTACAAAGAGACAAAATGAAATCATTTTGAGAAGCGGAAAGAGAGAGAGCGATCTGTAAGGGTTGTTATTATAACAAAGTCCTGTAATGGCGATAATGTGCTGACATCATTTAAATAATTATATATATATATTTTTTTTTTCAGGAATCACTTTGGGGATGGTTACAAAAAGTCAACAATAGAAGTAATGAAAAGCCTGCTAAAATGATGCAGTTCATTCAGGGCAATCCCCGACATCTGTTGGCCGCATGATGACTCTCCTTGAATCACTCGGTGTCGTCCTGAATCATTCCAGATTATATATCTGATGTACAGTTAATACGCCATATTGTTTTTATTTAAAACATTTATCCAAGTTATTTTTTTTAGAGGTTTATTTTTGTGATTGGTACTTTTAGTGTTTAACTTGAGAGAGATAAAGATATGTTGATATTATTAGGCTTTATATAATTTATAAAAATTGCCTTCGAAGTTTTAAGATTTTTAAATATATATTCATAGAACTTTAAAAAATAACTTTTTTCTTTTATTTACAATAATTTATTTGATTGTTGAATATAGTTTTTGAGTCAATACGATCATTAAAAAATGTAAAAACTGTTACTAATCGATCTAATTATAATATCCTGCTTCTGCAAAAAATCAAAGAATGAGGCTTTGCGATCAATCGATAAAACAGGGTTCCTTCTACAGATATTCTGAATCAGCGAAAATGTTCTTTTGTTTCATCAAAATGAGGCACAATCGGAATTTCATTACCATTGGAGCAAAATTAGTTCTAAAAAACGTTTTGAAAAAGTCGTCAGTGAATCATCGGCTATGTACATCCCCAGCGAGAATTGATCATTTACGTTTTCGCGTCAATTTTGAGCGGAATCGGCCAAAGAGAAGAGGGAGGGGTCACAACTCAAAAACCCTAAAATTGGTCGATGTATTGAACCTATCGATTCTAGTTAGTTATTGTGACTCCATAGTTCCGCCGATGGCCAATCCCAGTCCCTCAGTAACCCCTTGATCCCCGAGCTTTTCTAACGTTGACTGGGTGATATTGCTACAATGCAAGGCGCACCCTCCTTTAAAACCTAATAAAAAAAAAATAAAAAATGTGACTGATGCCCGTAGTTTAACTTCTAGGTAATATCGCCTAATACCAGAGCGCTCTTTCGTCACTCTGGTGGACATGAGTCCGACTCTACTGTGGGAGTCCTAAATTTTGCCTACCCTTAATTTTTATTCACATCGGGTAAACGGTCTTTAACGAGTATCTGATATCGTATAGGCTTGAGACTATCGCTCAGTAAGCAAGCATGCATATCACTGAGCTACTAGCGCCCTCTCTATCGATACGGTAAAGTCTCTGAGTAAGACGCCTATTGATTTTTCATCAAATCTGATTAATTCGCGCTGAGGATGTACACAGCCGGTGATTCACCGACATTTTTTACATTCTCAACGGTCGATCCCTCAGAACTATATAGAAAGTCTTGGGGCCAAAAGTAAATAAAATTGAGTCAGAAAATTATTCATGGCCAATACTTTATTCTACTAAAAATAAATTATAGAAAGTCTATATTATTTTTTTGTTATAACCAGTTTAGAACTAAAATTTGAACTGAATGAAGGCTTCCATTCTTTATCTTATTGTCCACTCCTAAGACCACAGTACTTTGTGTCTTATTTTCAAAATGTTCTCCTTAACATGGTATTTGTTTCTTTATTGATAGGCTGATGTTATGAACTTACTTGTTAAGTAAGTAACAATATATGTAGTTATTTAATTTAACCTACATATTTTAATGATTTTTATGTTTGTAAAAAATAATACAATTTTTTTGGTTTACCTGGGTTATGCTCAGATTCACTAGCCTGATGATGACTGTTGACTGCCGAAACTAGTTGTGATGTAAATAAAATATATTGTTGGACTGATACCTCTTTATTATTTATTTGTGACAGATTTTGTCACAGACGTTTTTCAAGTGCCTCACACTGTAAAAATGTTTTTGTTTTTTTAATAATAATTATTTAAAATATACATTGTATAATGCCGGCTCCATAAATTGGACCAAAACTTAGATCGTTTAGCAAACGATTGGCGTTGGAAGCTATTAGTTTTCGCCCCCAATCCTCAACTTCAATTAAATCTGCTTCTGTTATAATCGCTTTAATTTTACTAAAATGTAATCAAATTTTAAAATTTTCCAAAATTTAATTTAAATAAACAATTAACTTTAAGTCAATAATATGTTGTACTGGTTCATTCTCGATTGCTATAAAATAAAATAACTTCTATAACTTTCATTATTATTTTTACTAGGAATTATTTTTATTATTTAGGTTTTTACTAATCTTATTCAATTCTTGTTTTGCCTTTTTATTCAGGGATGTGGCCCTTGCTCACCATTTCTGGTATTCTTCGACCGTTGTAATTAGGTAACATGCCCAAATTGGAGCTTACTCAGGAATGGGCCAATGTGTGAAGCCGGTCTAGGAGAAAGATCACGTCACATGACATATTTTCGTTATTATTTGAGAGAAGAAAAAAAAATAGATATATTGTTATTAAGTCACTTTACTTTATTCATTATTAAATGTATTACTCTACTTATATACATTTTGAAAATCTTGCTTTAAAACGTTTTTGCAACACTTTTTAATGAAGGAAAATATAAAAGATTTTTTACATTCAAATCTACACTAGAATCGGCTGAATTATGGTAAAATTATAAAATCTAATTTTAGCGAAAAAAAAATATTGATTTTGTAACAGAAGCGCACCATTTACTTGTATTAACATTTTTTTAGTAATAATTAACACTTACCAATGTTTATTTGTGTAAAATTATCAAGAATGTGGTCCTTGCAATTCAACGATTTTTTTGAAAATATTTACAATTCTCTTTCAAAATATGAATTATTTATATTTCAATAGTTATATAAGTATACATATTTAAGCTTGGTAATATAGTGGCCCAATATTAGATTATTTTTTCTACTTTGAATATTGGTAGACCAATTAGATGTTTTTATTTTATTTTGCTTAGTTTTGTAGGCTTAAGGTTTTATCTCAGGAAAGCTGTTGATAATGCTCAAAAAAAAATTTAATTTCACTTGACTGAAAATATTTCAAATACGATACAATATTACCCTTATCAAAACTAGTATATATGTATGTCTTTTTTGAAAGAACTATTTTTCTTGGGAAAACAGTTACCAGTAGGAAAACTTAAGTTTTTTTTTTTATTTTATTTTTCTTCAATAAACAACATATAAAAAAGTCACCGGGTATGTAATTCTTCTGTACAAATTATTCAAGTTTTGCTCTCCCTCCAAACCCAATCGACCGTTTGGGCTAAAACTCATCATTTGACTAACACGCAGGCTTCTAAATTGTCATTCTAAATTCTGTTTCGATACATTTATTATATCGATGGTTCATAAAGTATTTGAGTCGAGCCCTCTTCCCTTCGATCAACATCGCGGAAACTGATAGGTCTCATCCTTGTATTTAAATATAAAATTTCAGGTGGATACATTCATTACACCGCTGGTTCTTAGTGTTTTTGTGTTGAGCCTCCATCCCTTTGACCGATTTGGGTGAAACTCAATAGGTCTCGTCCTTAGAGGGTTCTGGATACACATATATAATTTCGTGTCGATCCATTCATTCTACCGGGAGTTATCGTACAGACAGACTTTTTTTCCCCATTTTTGGAATCGAGAATTTGTAAAACATGAAATTCAGTTGAAAACTCTGCATCGAATTTATGTCCGATTACATAACTTCCCCTATCCTTAGAGGCACACTAGGTCCCTTCCTTCAGACCTCTTCATCCCCTCCCATCCCTCCTCGGCCTTCCACAATTCATTTCTTGTCCAGGCCTTCTCTCTCTACAACTCCCTGCCTCCCCCAATCCGTCACTCTCCTTCCGTGGCTTCCTTCAAATCCTCACTATTCCAATTCCACTTCACTAAACAATCCACTCTCCTTTGATTAGGTCTTCATCTCTCTCCCCCCTATTCTCTGTCAATCTCATTATTCTAATCATTTACTTATCCAATTTGTTTTTCTATTTTCATTATATATATATATATATATATATATATATATATATATATATATATATATATATATATATATATTTTTCATATTTATATATTTCACCAAGCATTTATTTATTTTTTCTTTTTCTTCTCTCTCCTCCCACTTCTCTATCTAGCCCCTATTGTCTAAAATTAATTTTATTTAAAACCTTGGTTGGGCATCCTTCCTTCTCTTTTATAATCAATCATCACAGTATTATGCTCTGTCGATTTTATTAATCTATTTATTTTTTTCTTATTTATATACTTTTTTTTTTTTACATATTCTCTTTTATTCATATAGTAGATACTTAAAAAACTTTTTTCTTCATAATGAAGCTGTTAATTTTATGTTATTTCATGTTAATCTTTTGTATATTTATATATTATTAATTTCTAGTTTTCTCCAATGTAGCACTAATTTATTTATTTCTTTGTACGTCATACTGATACTATATTTCATTGTTTCCTTTTCTTTACTCTATGTGTATTTATTCTTAGGGGACCTCGGTACCAGAATAATAAAATTTCTTTTCATCCTTCGTATAACTGGGAAAGTAAAAAAAAAAGATTGTATATAAAAATCAGCAAATAAATTTGAGGTGGGTTTTTGCCGAAATGTCGTATATTTGCTCAGTTTTAAAAACAAAAACAAAAAAAAGAAATAGAAAAATATAACTATGAAAGGAATATTACATGTTATAAATTCAAAATCTTACACAACCCAAAAGTGAATATTTTTATTTAAAAAAAAAACGCCTTTAAATGAAACACTCCTAGTTTTAATAATATCTAGTCATTTAGCTTCTAGATATTTATAAAATATAGCTATATGTATTATTCGTATATATATTATTATTATACCAATATTTATTTATATTTGTATAGAGCTACAATTGTATATATGTATAGATATTTTTAGAAATAATATTCGATTGTGATTTAGCGATTATCTGGCTTATATGGTGCATAATTGTGATTTGTTTCATTTTAAATAAAAATCATCGTTTTCATTAAATGTCTTCGGTTATATAAAAAAATAAAATATTACCAATGAAATTGATTGGACAGCTATTAGCTAATATTTTTACATTTTTCATTATTAATTGTAGACAATTATCAAAATAAATAAAATTGTATTGTTTAAACAAAATTGGCACTAGTTCTAGGACATTAGGTCACCTAGCATATAATTCCGTTTATAGCATATTGTTATAGTATATATGTATCTTTATTGCATTATTATCCAATGTTTATTTTTAATAAATATTTATTAGATAATATAATTTTAAATAATGTAAAAATTAACAGATTATAGTGATGTTTAGCTAAGATTTTTTTTTTTTTTTTTCTCCTTTTCCAATTTATCTATATATTAGAGGCTCTCCTCTGCTCGCTTCGCTCGCTAAACCTGACTACGCCTGGGATGCCTTCGGCTTAATCTTGAGGAACTAATATTTTCAACATCTTATTCAAGTTTTCCAACTCAATTGACATTGTTCTTAACATTTACTGAAGAGATTCATATTATTATTCCCTAATTTCGTTGCTTCTTGGATTTGATTTCATACTAATAAATATAGTTAATTTAATAATATTAATAATTTGAATATGTGTATTTTTTATACATCACAAATATTTTATACTTAAATTCAATTCGGGAGCTCGACTTAAATAGCCGATGTAATGAATGTATCGACACAAAATTTAGTATGAGGGTTCAGAAGACACCATGTAAATCAAATATTGAGTTTTAGCCTAAACTTTGGATTGGACTTAGAGGGAGAGCGAAACTTCAATTGATTAATTCTGGCTGGGGAAGTACATAGCTAGTGACAACTTTTTTACAGTTAGGCTCAATCCCCGTAAGTCTAACTTTTAAAGATTTTTATTCTAAACAATTTATTATTTTTTTCCTTTAAATAAAAAGCTTAAAATATTTTCACTTATTTCTTATAAACTATTAGGATAATAAATAAAGAAAGGGTAGTAAATATACAAAAAAAAAAAAAATCTGTTAATTTTAATACTATTTATTTTCACAAATAAGTTTTTTGAGCCCATACTTGATAGTCAGAATTTGAAAAACATGAAGACAGTTTTTTTTAATATAACATTATGACTGATATTTATTTTGTAAAATATTACTGAACACTACAAAACCAATTTTGTACTGAATTATGTCTCATATCCATCAGGAAGAGCATTGGTATGTGGGTTGTGGAACAGGGAATGGTTACCGTCTCCCCAGGGGAATTTCTATAACAGAATAAATAAATATATGAATTACAGTCGCTATACATACATCAATAAAACAGTACATATTCAATCGAAGAATATATTTACAGCTTACTCCAATTATTGGACTATTAAGTCTAAAATAAATATATAATTTAGCAGGTCCATATAACAAAAATCAATATTGAAATTATTAGGTAAGTGTTTATACATATCGATGCGTTCCAGGCAAAAGGCCCTAACCCACATAAGGTTAACTTTACAGGAGAAAACCAAGTTGGCTTTCCCCATTAGTTTAATCTTAATTTTTAAGAATCTTTTCTGTTACATAGAACAATTATTTTTCATCAATACTTGCATCTCTTTACAAGAAATAACAGTAAAGTGAACCACTTTGTTGAATAGGGCTTTTGTCACCTTGTAGCAACGGGGCGTCTCATAATGTAAACTACCAAAAGCCCTAACCTATTGGTTAGGGCTTTTGGTAGTTTTTGAAAGTCCCGAATGTTCAGAACGAAAGCCCTAACCCACTTCTATCATATGTAAAAATTACCTTTTATTAAATTTTTTAATTTAAACTACTAAAAATAAAATAAAAAAAGATCGACTTTATTTTCCTTTTTTACAATGGCATTTTTGTTGATTAGGGCGCTAGATTTAAATGAAACGGATCAACCAACAGCATCAAACAAGTGGGATAGGGCATTTGGACTGGGGGATAGGTCTTTTGATCTCTCAAATGATTTTGTGATAGTATGTGGGTTAGGGCCTATTCCCTGGACCACATTTTGCAATGCCAAAGGCCCTTCAATTTCTAATTTCCTATTTTTATAACATTTGTTAAAAATTATTACAAAATGGAGTTAACAGAAATGTGCGGGATAGTTAATAGTGTGGGATAGGGTCAAAATATGAAAATCTCAAAAATTGAGGGATAGGGCCTTTTGCCTGAAACGCATCGATATATATATTTATTTTTATTTTTTGAGCTGTAAACGTCTTAGCTCTCGGTAGGGGCTATGTCAGACCGTAAGTCTCGTAGATGTGCATGCATGTGTGTGCGCAGCGCACACACACAACTACACACTTCTTTATCTGTGATGTCAGCTGTTTTTAAGTATTTCTATTGTATTTTTACAACATTATTGACCATATTTACCGTTGTAGTGAATTTAACTAAAATATCAATATTAGGAACTATAAAATGATCTTTCTGTAAAAAACTTTTAGGTTAAGATAGCTTAAATTTATCACAATAAATAAAATTTGTTGTAGAAGAAAATAATATAGAACTGTAAATCTAAAAAAATATCTTTGGATTAGATTATTGACAATTTTGCAAATTTGCTGGCATCAGAAACTATATTTTTTGTGAAAAATCCAAATTCATCACAAATTGAAATTTTTTAATACGTGTAATTTTCTCAAAATTGCTCATTTTTAATTTTTTTATTATTAATTGACTCTTTTTGGAAACTACTAAAAATCAAAATTTCATATAAGACCGTTTTTAAATCATTTCTACACGAAATGTGATAATTTAATAATAATTTTAATTATTGGGGTCATGGTAGCCGTGCGAGCTAGAGCGTAGGGCTTTGGTCGCGTGGTCTCTCATTATGGTTTGCGGGTTCGAATCCCGTCCGGGGCCATGGCTGTTGTAAATAACTAGATAACACCTTAATAAGAGACATGGCTAATATGCATCGTATTACATAAGACAAAAAAATATATATACATTTTTTTTTTAATCACATACCTTAGTCCGGACAAACATATGATCGTATTTAACGAATTCTGGCCTGTGATGTGAAGCATGTTTCTGATGATCCAAGTAACAATTTAGCATGCACAAGCCAACGCATGGGAATCCAGCGAAGAATGTCAAATTACGCCATAATTTTGCACCACCTAAACATTTTTTTGAGATTAAATTAATATAGAAAATTAAATTTATATTTGATGACTTATTGTGAAAACCAGAAGTTTTAAAATCAAATTATTAGAAGATATGAGGAACAAATATGTCTCATTAAAAATGAGAATCTTAAGAGCATTCAGAGGGCGCTAATAGCACAGAGATACCATGCTTTCTTACTGCCAAGATCTTAGGTATGGGAATATTTCACCCACTGTACTGGAAGTCTCCACTGGCAATGCAGAAGAATGAGAAACCTAGGCTCTGGATATTCTGGTAAAAACTGATACTACGTGGGGCATGAGGCTTCGGCTGAGAACATGGTGGGTATCGCCATCGTAACAACAACGTCAACATCGCGGGTTTGTAATTGGTGGTCCCGAACTCTTGCGATATCAGATAACTGTTGAAGACCCCCCCCCCCCCCCCCCCCCCACCCTTGTTAAACAGGCTAGGCAAAAGACTTTCACAATAGAGCTACCAGGCAAGGGATAAGAGATATTTAATATAATATTTTAATAATAATAGTACTTATTGTTTAAAGGAATCACCCCTACACAATTGAGTCAATGACCATTACATTTACAATATTAACATTTTCAGTATCAAAGATTGATCAGCAATGAAGACATATCAAGGAACCTTTGCACAAGACTACAAGAATAATTAAATAGAATAAACATTATATTAATTTTGTTAAATCGGTACAAAGCTATAAGTGAGAATAAAGTACAAAATATATAAATGAAATTAATATGAATATATACAAAAATATTCTTAGGTTCCTAGGTGTACAAAACCGTACAGCCCCCTTCATTATATCTGAGGATCACGTCTAGGAATTCAAATAACTGAAACTATGAAATTCCAATGATAGTGAATTTCCCTCAGATAGTAATTAGATCAAAAGTTTAGGATGTTGAATTTTCAATCAATAATATAAGCAATTATTTAAAATAGTTAACCTCATTGCAAATTTCGAATAACCGTGCCATCCTCCGTAATTACGAAATTTACAATGAAATTATGCTCACAAAAATAGTTACTGTGATTCATGCCCGGGCTTTAACCACAAGGTGATATCGCCTACTACCGAAGAGCTTTCTTCAATCTGGTGGACATGAGCCCGACTCTACTCTAGTCCTAAATTTTGCCTATCTAGGTTTTTTTCACTTAAGAGTAAGGGTCTTTGATGAGTAACTGACCGCACAGGCTCGGGACAATCGCTTAACATGCACTACGTTTTTCACTTCCAAGATAAAAAAAAAAAAAAAAAAAAAACTAAGCCGGGTTTCCATAATAACCCCCACAAAAATATCATTAGAAAGAAAATATTTTCGAGTTACCATGGAAGGTTAGAAATACAAAAAATAAAGAAAAATTCTGAAAATCAAGTAAAAGGCTTCATGGTTTAGTACACTCTATTAATCTAAGTCAGTTAATACTCAGATAAATAACCGAATGAAAACTAAATAAGTAATGAAGATATAGAAGAAAAACTGATATGAGGACCTCTTGAGAATGGCTCCAAATAAAAATAAATGTATTCGTAATGAATAATATTAAGAAATACAAACCACCGTGGCCACCAGCAGTAGCAGAAGCACTTTCAATTTCCCTAAAAAGGGACTTTGAAGAAGATAAATTTCTTCGTAAAATTGGAAGTACAGACATTTTTCAAGAAATTCACAGCTAACTAAATCTCAACAGCTGTTATCTTTTATCAGTTCAAAGTGAGAGAGTGAGCCACTGAGGCGGAATGATACGAATGTTCTCCTCTTGTTATCTTTCAAGATTTTAATAAATAATTTACTTTAAATTATGGTGTTAATTTATCAAAGTGCATCCAGTTTGCCCTAAATTTAATAATAATGTTTGGAGCTATTGAGATATTTCTTTGTTGCTTCCTTCTGTACTGTGTCATTACTCGGTATGTTTGTTTTCTTCACTCTCTTTCACTATTTTCATCATATTTATTGATTTTGTAATATCTTAATATTTATTTCCGTTCTCAGTGTTTGTCCCAAGTGTCTAAGATGGATCATCAAAAGATGTTATCATATTGAAGCACGTATTGGTAGAATTGGAATACCTTACTTGACACTTCATGATGTTCAACTGTGCACCAATGGTTTCACTATTGTAAGTTTATATTTTCTGCATTAAATATACAAGTTTTATTCTTAGGAAATGAGCAAGCTTTCGTTAAAGATTTGGAAGAACTTTATGGGTGTTGTCATTTGAATATTGGCTCAAATTACAATAATTATCTTTTTATACTTTTATCAAAAAGTTACATTTTATAAAATTGAGGAGTTTACTTCAATTCGGAACACTATAATTGCATTTCGAAAAATGTTTTAAATGGATATTGTTTTCTTTTAAAAATGAATACTTTGTTACGTGACAATTTTGTTCACGATGTACTTTTTTCGAGGCTAAATTTCTTCCACTTGTAACTGATTGTACAGGGCGGTTAAATGTTATTGTGTATATTTCGGAGTTGAGATCGATATTAAAGCACTCCAAAGTTTTGAGGGAACATTATGTTTTTCTGTTAGGAGCATCCATAGCCCACCTTGCCATTTTCTTCATACGTGTGTTGACCACTCCCATCGCTCCTCTGTCTTCCACTTTCGTTTTCCAAGCCTCCAACCCATCCTCTGTTCCAATTCCTCTTCGATAAATAATTCTCTCCCTCTGAATCCACTTCCTCCTATATTTCAACTTCAATTTTTATTATTTCTGTTTATTTATACATTTTATTTTATTATTACATCAGTTTTTATTGAATTAATATTAATTCATGTTGTTTGGGCGTCCTCCCTTTTCTTATTTTTTTAATATATCTCCTTTTTGTCTTTATACTTTTACATAAACCCTATATTTCCCTGTTATTGAAGTACTAGCAGTAATAACCGGCGTTGTCCGGGGAACTTTGACTTTTCTCCTAATATCTCTCATTAGAATCCTATTCAATTCTTCGACAGTACATTCATGATGTTATAATTTTTAATTATTCAAATGCAATAAGGCTTATAGTCCTTGAACGGCAGACACCCCAGCTAGTAAGTGTTTAGGACCACTAGGCACCACAGCTATTATGCGCCTTTCACCGGCGGAAATCACAGCTAGTAAATACTTAGCATCGCTTGACATCCTAGCCAGTATGTACTTAAGAACGCTCGTGACCACAGCTAGTATCGGCCTTGCAACAGCGTACCACCCCAGCTAGTATGTGCTCAGAACAGCTGGGCACCACAGCTAGTGTGTGCTTAAAACCGCTGGGCACAACAGCTATTACGTTCTTAGGAATGCTCCGCACCGCCGTTGAAAGGCGCATACTAGCTGTGGTGCTCAGTGGTCCTAAACACTTACTAGCTGGGTGTCTGCCGTTGAAGGACTATAAGCCTTATTCCATTTGAACAATTGAAAATTATAACATCATGAATGAACTGTCGAAGAATTAAATAAGATTCTAATTAGAGATATTAGGAGAAGAGTCAAAGTTCCCCGGACAACGCCGGGTATTACTGCTAGTACTTAAATTGATGCTGGAACAAACAAACAAACACACCAACCCCGTTTCAGCTTTCCTAATATAGATAATGCAAGTCTCTCGAAGAGAACGGTTAGATAAGAGCCCCCCAATTCTAAAATCCCAATAACTCCCGATGTAATGGATGTGTCAACATCAAATTTCGTATTTAAAATTAACATCCACTGAAGACATAACCAGTCAAATTTCAGCGATATCGACTGAGGGGAGGAGGGAGTTCCGGGGTGGGGGCTTAATTCAAAAATCCCAATAACTGCCGATGTAATGAATCTATAAACATCGAATTTCATATTTAAAATTAAAATCCACTAAGGACATAACCAGTCAAATTTCAGCGATATCGGCTGAAGGGAGGGAGGAGTTCCGGGGTGGGGGCTTAATTCAAAAATCCCAATAACTGCCGATGTAATGAATGCATCAACATCAAATTTCGTATTTAAAATTAAAATCCACTGAGGACATAACCAGTCAAATTTCTGCGATATCGGCTGAGGGGAGGGGGGAGTTCCGGGCAAGGGGCTTAATTTAAAATCCCAATAACTGCCGATGTAATGAATCTATAAACATCGAATTTTGTATTTAAAATTAAAATCCACTGAGGACATAAGCAGTCAAATTTCTGCGATATCGGCTGAGGGGAGGGGGGAGTTCCGGGGAGGGGGCTCAATTCAAAAATCCCAATAACTGGTGATGTAATGAATGTTACAACATCAAATTTCGTATTTAGAATTAAAATCAAATGAGGATTTAACCTGTCAGATTTCAGCGATATCGGCTGAGGGGAGGGGCCACAACCCTCCCTCCCGTTCAAAATTTTGGGTCGCCACATAGCCTATTATTCAATCGGGGTCAAAAGGATGCTACATGCGGAGAATCATGAAGATCCGTCCAGCGGTTTGGGCGTGATGCTGGAACAAAACCCCGTTTCAGCTTTATTAATATAGGTTTACTAGCAGTAATACCCGGCGTTGCCCGGGGAACTTTGATTTTTCTCCCAATATCTTCTATAACGCTATTCAGTTCCTCGACAGTACATTCATGATGTTATAATTTTCAATTATTCATACGGAATAAAGCTTATAGTCCTTCAGCTGTTGTAACGCTAGTAAGTTTTTAGGACTCCTGGGCACCACAGCTAGTATGCGCCTTTCAACGGCGGAAGCCACACCTAGTAAATACTTAGCATCGCTGGACGTCATAGTCAGTGCGTATTTAAGAACGTTTGTGACCACAGCTAGTATGTGGCTTGCAACGCTGAGCACCACAGCTAGTACGTAGTTGGGAATGCTGAGCATCATAGCTAGTATGTGCCTTGCGACGGCGGACCCAACAGCTAGTACGTAGTTAGGAACGCTGGTCACCACAGGTAGTATGTGCCTCGCAACAGCGGACCCCACAGCTAGTACGAAGTTAGGAACGCTGGGCATCACAGCTATTAAGTGCCTTGCAACAGCGGATCCCACAGCTAGTACGTAGTTAAATACGCTGGGCATTACAGTTAGTAAGTGCTTTGCAACAGCGAACTTCACAGCTAGTTCATAGTTAGGAACGCTGGGCACTACAGCTAGTAAATGCCTTGCAACAACGGACCCCACAGCTAGTACGATATTAGGAACCCTGGGCATCACAGCTAGTATGCTTTTGCAACGACGGACCCCACAGTTAGTACGTTTTTAGGAACGCTGGGCCCTACAGGTAGTAGGTGCCTTGCAACTGCGGACCCCACAGATAGTATGTAGTTAGAACCACAGGGCATCACAGCTAGTATGAGTTTTGCAACGGTGGACCCCACAGCTAGTACCTACGTAGTTAAATACGCTGGGCCACACTGCTAGCGCCTTGCAACAGCAGACCCCACAGCTAGTACGTAATTAGGAACGCTGGGCATCACAGCTAGTAAATGTCTTGTAGGTGCCTTGCAACAGCGAACCCCACAGCCAGTACATAGTTAGGAACGCTGGGGCTGAGCACTACAGCTAGTAAGTGCCTTGCAACAGCGGACCCCACAGCTAGTATGATATTAGGAACGCTGGACATCACAGCTAGTAAATGTTTTGCAACAGTGAACCCCACAGCGAATATATAGTTACTACTACTACTACATGTGAAATTCATGACAATCCGATCAACCGTTAATGAGCTAGCTCTATATTTATACCCCCCCCCCCCCCCCCGCCCCCCCCCGCCCTCAACCCCGCCACCCGTTCAAAACTTCGGGACGCCACACACTTTATTTTTCTAATTGGCATTCAGGAATAACATATGCGAAATTTCGTGACAATACGACCAACCGTTAATGAGCTAACTCTATATGTATATTTAGCCCCCCCCACAACCCTCCTTCCTGTTCAAAATTTTGGGACGCCACACACCTTTTTTTGCTATTTGGCTTTTAAAAATACTACATGTGATATTTCATGACGATTCGCCCATTAGTTAATGAGTTAGCTCTATATTTATACTTAGGCCCCCCCACATCCCCCCCTCCCGTTCAAAACTTTGGGACGCCACACACCTTTTTTTGCTATTTGGCTTTTAAAAATACTACATGTGAAATTTCGTGACAATCCGACCAACCGTTAAAGAATTAGCTCTATATTTATACTTAGGCCCCCCCACAACCCCCCCTCCCGTTCAAAACTTTGGGACGCCACACACCTTTTTTTCCTATTTGGTTTTTAAAAATACTACGTGAAATTTCATGACGATTCGCCCATTAGTTATTGAGTTAGCTCTATATTTATACTTAGGCCCCCCCACTACCCCCCCTCCCTAAAAACTTTGGGACGCCACACCGCCTATTTTTTTATTTGGTCTTCAGGAATACTACATGTGAAATTTCGTGACAATCCGACCAACCGTTAAAGAATTAGCTCTATATTTATACTTAGGCCCCCCCACAACCCCCCCTCCCGTTCAAAACTTTGGGACGCCACACACCTTTTTTTCCTATTTGGCTTTTAAAAATACTACGTGAAATTTCATGACGATTCGCCAATTAGTTAATGAGTTAGCTCTATATTTATACTTAGGCCCCCCTTACAACCCCCCCCCTCCCGATCAAAACTTTGGGACGCCACACACCTTTTTTTCCTATTTGGCTTTTAAAAATACTACGTGTGAAATTTCATGACGATTCGCCCATTAGTTAATGAGTTAGCTCTATATTTATACTTAGGCCCCCCTTACAACCCCCCCTCCCGATCAAAACTTTGGGACGCCACACACCTTTTTTTCCTGTTTGGCTTTTAAAAAGACTACGTGTGAAATTTCATGACAATTTGACCATTAGTTCATGAGTTAGCACTATTTATATACTTAGGCCCCCCTTACAACCCCCCCTCCCGATCAAAATTTTGGGACGCCACATAGCCTATTATTCAATCGGGCTCAAAAGAATGCTACATGGGAAGTTTCATAAAAATCCGTCCAGCGGTTTGGGCGTGATGCTGGAAACAACATACATACAAACAAACAAACAAACCCCGTTTCAGCTTTATTAATATAGATTATATCACAATGTACACAAGTTTTAATTTGTGTTCATATCTATACATACATCTTTTTTTTTTTGGCATTTTTCTTCCATAGTGGATCGGTGTCACCATATTTAAAGTCAGTCTGAACGTTGTGCTGACGTTGGCATAATCCGAAACCAGCACACTCTATGGCTCTGTCAGTTAACAAATATTAAATCTATAAACCGTTAAAAAGCAAGAAATTTGAAGAATGGAGTCTACCGAGCTCAGGATCGCCACTTACAAATCTAGCTGAGGCACTTAGGTCAGATGTTTTAATCGGGAAGTGAAAAATAACTATGAGCACGTCGTCCTTCGGATGGGACTTTAAGCGATGTTCCAGGACTTTCTCGAATGTGAGGTACTCGATAATGAGACGTATGTTATGTAAATAAACCTGGGTAGGTGAAATTTCACTTAGGTTGAAAATAGCCTTGAGCACGTCGTCCTTCGGATGGGACTTTCCGGATAAATCTGAATCTGTCGTATCAGTTTTAACAATTATTAAGCCTATAAACCGTTAAATAGCGCAAATTTTTTGAAAAACATTTTTATTTTGATTTTTGTGTAGGATTCAGATAATCCGGTCGTTCTCTATCAGTTCTAACAAATATTAAATCTATAAACCGTTAAAAAGCGAGAAATTTCAAGAATGGAGTCTACCGAGCTCAGGATCGCCACTTAAAAATCTAGTTGAGGCACTTAGGTCAGATGTTTCAATCGGGAAGTTAAAAAACACTTTGAGCACGTCGTCCTTCGGATGGGACTTTAAGCGATGATCCAGGGCTTTTTCGAATGTGAGGTACTCGATAATGAGACGTATGTTATGTAAATAAACCTGGGTAGGTGAAATATCACTTAGGTTGAAAATAGCCTTGAGCACGTCGTCCTTCGGATGGGACTTTCCGGAAACATCTGAATCTCTCGTATCAGTTTTAACAATTATTAAGCCTATAAACCGTTAAATAGCGCAAATTTTTTGAAAAACATTTTTATTTTGATTTTTGTGTAGGATTCAGATAATCCGGTCGTTCTCTATCAGTTTTAACAAATATTAAATCTATAAACCGTTAAAAAGCGAGAAATTTCAAGAATGGAGTCTACCGAGCTCAGGATCGCCACTTACAAATCTAGTTGAGGCACTTAGGTCAGATGTTTTAATCGGGAAGCTAAAAATAACTTTGAGCACGTCGTCCTTCGGATGGGACATTAAGCAATGATCCAGGGCTTTTTCGAATGTGAGGTACTCGATAATGAGACGTATGTTATGTAAATAAACCTGGGTAGGTCAATTTCTACTTAGGTTGAAAGCCTTGAGCACGTCGTCCTTCGGATGGGACTTTCCGGATAAATCTGAATCTGTCGTATCAGTTTTAACAATTATTAAGCCTATAAACCGTTAAATAGTGCAAATTTTTTGAAAAACATTTTTATTTTGATTTTTGTGTAGGATTCAGATAATCCGGTCGTTCTCTATCAGTTTTAACAAATATTAAATCTATAAACCGTTAAAAAGCGAGAAATTTGAAGAATGGAGTCTACCGAGCTCAGGATCGCCACTTAGAAATTTAGCTGAGGCACTTAGGTCAGATGTTTTAATCGGGAAGTGAAAAATAACTATGAGCACGTCGTCCTTCGGATGGGACTTTAAGCGATGTTCCAGGACTTTTTCGAATGTGAGGTACTCGATAATGAGACGTATGTTATGTAAATAAACCTGGGTAGGTGAAATTTCACTTAGGTTGAAAATAGCCTTGAGCACGTCGTCCTTCGGATGGGACTTTCCGGATAAGTCTGAATCTGTCGTATCAGTTTTAACAATTATTAAGCCTATAAACCGTTAAATAGCGCAAATTTTTTGAAAAACATTTTTATTTTGATTTTTGTGTAGGATTCAGATAATCCGGTCGTTCTCTATCAGTTTTAACAAATATTAAATCTATAAACCGTTAAAAAGCGAGAAATTTCAAGAATGGAGTCTACCGAGCTCAGGATCGCCACTTAGAAATCTAGTTGAGGCACTTAGGTCAGATGTTTCAATCGGGAAGTTAAAAAACACTTTGAGCACGTCGTCCTTCGGATGGGACTTTAAGCGATGATCCAGGGCTTTTTCGAATGTGAGGTACTCGATAATGAGACGTATGTTATGTAAATAAACCTGGGTAGGTGAAATATCACTTAGGTTGAAAATAGCCTTGAGCACGTCGTCCTTCGGATGGGACTTTCCGGATAAATCTGATTCTGTCGTATCAGTTTTAACAATTATTAAGCCAATAAACCGTTAAATAGCGTGAATTTTTTGAAAAACATTTTTATTTTGATTTTTGTGTAGGATTCAGATAATCCGGTCGTTCTCTATCAGTTTTAACAAATATTAAATCTATAGCAGTTATACCCGGCGTTGCCCGGGGAACTTTGATTTTTCTCCCAATATCTTCTATAACGCTATTCAGTTCCTCGACAGTACATTCATGATGTTATAATTTTCAATTATTCATACGGAATAAGGCTTATAGTCCTTCAGCTGTTGTAACGCTAGTAAGTTTTTAGGACCCCTGGGCACCACAGCTAGTATGCGCCTTTGAACGGCGGAAGCCACACCTAGTGAATACTTAGCATCGCTGGACGTCCTAGTCAGTGCGTAGTTAAGAACGTTTGTGACCACAGCTAGTATGTGGCTTGCAACGCTGAGCACCACAGCTAGTACGTAGTTGGGAATGCTGGGCATCATAGCTAGTATGTGCCTTGCGACGGCGGACCCAACAGCTAGTACGTAGTTAGGAACGCTGGTCACCACAGCTAGTATGTGCGTCGCAACAGCGGACCCCACAGCTAGTACGAAGTTAGGAACGCTGGGCATCACAGCTATTAAGTGCCTTGCAACAGCGGACCCCACAGCTAGTATGTAGTTAAATACGCTTGGCATTACAGTTAGTAAGTGCTTTGCAACAGCGAACTTCACAGCTAGTACATAGTTAGGAACGCTGGGCACTACAGCTAGTAAATGCCTTGCAACAACGGACCCCACAGCTAGTACGAAGTTAGGAACGCTGGGCACTACAGCTAGTAAATGCCTTGCAACAACGGACCCCACAGCTAGTACGATATTAGGAACCCTGGGCATCACAGCTAGTATGCTTTTGCAACGACGGACCCCACAGCTAGTACGTTTTTAGGAACGCTGGGCCCTACAGGTAGTAGGTGCCTTGCAACTGCGAATCCCACAGATAGTATGTAGTTAGAACCACAGGGCCTCACAGCTAGTATGAGTTTTGCAACGGCGGACCCCACAGCTAGTACGTAATTAGGAACGCTGGGCATCACAGCTAGTAAGTGCCTTGCAACAGCGGACCCCACAGATAGTACGTTTTTAGGAACGCTGGGCCCTACAGGTAGTAGGTGCCTTGCAACTGCGAATCCCACAGATAGTATGTAGTTAGAACCACAGGGCCTCACAGCTAGTATGAGTTTTGCAACGGCGGACCCCACAGCTAGTACGTAATTAGGAACGCTGGGCATCACAGCTAGTAAGTGCTTTGCAACAGCGGACCCCACAGTTAGTATGTAGCTGTGCGGACCCCACAGTTAGTATGTACAGCTAGTATGTGTTCTGCAACGGCGGACCCCACCGCTAGTACCTAGTTAGAAACGCTGGGCATCACAGCTAGTATGTTTTTGTAACGGCGGACCCCACAGCTAGTACGTAGTTAGAACCACTGGGCATCACAGCTAGTGTATTTTTCTATTTGACCATCATAGTACATGTGCAATTCCATGACAATCCGATCATCCGTTAATGACCTATCACTATCTTCAAATTTAGGCCTACCCCCATACCCCCCCTCCCGTTCACAATTTTTTGACGTCACACCCTATTTTTCTATTTGGCCTTTATGAATACTACATGTGAAATTTCGTGACAATCCGATCATCCGTTAATGACATCACTATACTTATACTTAGGCCCCCATCAACCCACCCTCCCGTTCAAAATTTTGTGACATATACACCCTATATTTCTATTTGGCTTTTATGAATACTACATGTGAAATTCCATGACAATACGACCAACCGTTATTGAGCTAGCACTATATTTATACTTAGGCCCCCCCGCCACTACCCCCCCTCCCGTACAAAATTTTGAGCCGTCACACCGCCTATTTTTCTATTTGACTTTCAGAAATACTACATGTGAAATTTCGTGACAATCTGACCAACCGTTAATGAGCCAGCACTATATTTATACTTAGGCCTATCCCCACAACCTCCCCTCCCGTTCAAAACTTTGGGTCGCCACACATCTTATATTTCTATTTGGATTTTAAAAATACTACATGTGAAATTTTGTGACAATCCGACCAATCTTTGAAGAGTTAGCACTATATTTATACTTAGGCCTACCCCCCCCCCCCCCTCCCCCCGTTCAAATTTTTGGGACGCCACACACCTTTTTTTTTATTTGGTCTTCAGGAATACTACATGTGAAACTTCGTGACAATGCGACCAACCGTTAATGAGCTAGCTCTATATTTATACTTAGGCCCCCCTCAACCCCCCCTCCCTTTCAAAACTTTAGAACGCCACACACCTTATTTTTCTATTTGGCCTTCAGGAATACTCCATGTGAAATTTCGTGACAATCCGACCAACCGTTAAAGAGTTAGCTCTATATTTATACTTAGGCCCCCCCACAACCCCCCTCCCGTTCAAAACTTTGGGACGCCACACACCTTTTTTTCCTATTTGGCTTTTAAAAATACTACATGTGAAATTTCGTGACAATCCGACCATTAGTTAATGAGCTAGCTCTATATTTATACTTAGGCCCCCCACAACCCCCTCCCGTTCAAAACTTTGGGACGCCACACACCTTATTTTTCTATTTGGCCTTTAAGAATACTACATGTGAAATTTCGTGACAATCCGACCAACCGTTAAAGAGTTTGCTCTATATTTATACTTAGGCCCCCCCACAACCCCCCCTCCCGTTCAAAATTTTGGTACGCCACACACCTCATATTTCTATTTGGTCTTTAAGAATACTACATGTGAAATTTCGTGACAATCCGACCAACCGTAATGAGGTAGGACTATTTATATACTTAGGCCCCCCTTACAACCCCCCCTCCCGATCAAAATTCTGGGACGCCACATAGCCTATTATTCAATCGGGCTCAAAAGAATGCTACATGGGAAGTTTCATAAAAATCCGTGCAGCGGTTTGGGCGTGATGCTGGAACAAACATACAAACAAACAAACAAACAAACAAACAAACAAACCCCGTTTCAGCTCTATTTATATAGATTAGTGTTTTTCTCCACAGTGCCACTATATTATTATTTTTTTATTACTTAGCGCGTACTGATATTTCATTTCATTGTTTCTTTTCTTTTTGACTTTCTATGTATTTATTCTTCCACATTATTATATTCTATTGCAGTTGAGATTATTTAACAAGAAGTAATTCATTTTGCAGGAAATAGACCAGATTGGATTCCGAAGTAGCTTTTTGAGTAGCGAAGTGACCAAGTTGGTGAATGTTGTGATATATGACATGAGAATTAACAAAGATATGGTGAATCATGGTGGACACTCTTCATGGCGTCCTCCGGAGTCTTTTGACGATCTTCGTATTCCGCCTCTTGTCATCACTATCGCTCAGGTTATTATTTATCTACTATATATGATTATTATAAAATAGTATTAAATTATTTCTCGATACTTTGTTAAAAGTTGTTATTATTTTTTGGTATTAAACAAATTATTTGTTTACAATTTTCTCTGTTGCGGGTTGAAGCTGTATTCTGGTCTCTCACTCTGGAACCTCTGTGGTCCACAGTACCTGGTGTCTCATCGGCTCTTTCTACCTGGTCTCAGCTACAGCCCGTTGCTGACTGTTCCATGTTCTGTTTCAGTTTGTCTCAGTTCGGGTGTGCAATCTGACCCTTGCGGTGGTCTCTCACTCTCTCGTGCTCCACTCCACCCTGACTGAGGTTCGGACTGATGTCTCTGTGGTCCACAGTACCCGGTGTCTCATCCGCTCTTTCAACCTTGTCTCAGCTACAGCTCGTTGCTGACTCTTCCATGTTCTGTTTCAGTTTGTCTCAGTTCGGGTGTGCAATCTGACCCTTGCGGTGGTCTCTCACTCTCTCGTGCTCCACTCCACCCTGACTGAGGTTCGGACCGATGCCTCTGTGGTTCACAGTACCAGGTGTCTCATCGCCTCCTTCAACCTGGCCTCAGCCACAGCCCGCCTTCTCAGTGCCTCCGGCAGGGTCCATGTCAGTGCTGTCTGTGTCGGGGCGGAGGCTTCACTCGTCGCTTCAACTCCTCTTTCTGTACAGGTAACCAACAGCTTGTTATCCGGTTCGTTAAGAAGTTTCATAGCGCACCAATTAATAGACATTATTGTTTGCTGATGAATGCATACTGTTTGGTAATCAGACCCGTGCTCAAGTGTGGAAATTGTTTAAAATGTGAGATAGTATAATAATATATTATAAGAATCTAGGAATGGTTCGCGGCTCACGGCCCGAGCTTTAACTACGAGGTCATATCGCCTACTACCAGAGCGCTCTTTTGTCGCTCTGGTGGACATGAGCCCTAAACTATTATGGGAGTCCTAAATTTTTTGTTCACCTAAGCTAGGGGATTTTAACCATCACTTTACGACAATATTTCGGGACTTACAGGTCCCTTCTTCCAGTCACTATGAACATTCTACTCGTGGGGACCCTCCTTTATATAGCCAAAACCTTGACTGTGGTGGTCTCTCTCTCGCTTCTAAGAACTGATTGTTCGTACTAATAATTCTAAGTCCAAGGTAATTAGCTGATTGGTCGACCCACAGTCGAGGATACCATCAGGATGGATTCCTGAATTATGATTGGCTGGTGGGTGGACCAATCAGCTAATTACCCTTGGACTTGGAATTATTAGTACGAACAATTAGTTCTTAGAAGAGAGAGAGAGACCGCAACAGTCAAGGTTTTGGCTATAAAGAGGAGGGTCCTCAGGAGGAAAATGTTCATAGTGACCGGAAGAAGGGACGTGTAAGTGTCCCGAAATATTGTCGAAAAAAATAATAAGAAGACACCTCTGGAAGAAATGCCGGAAGAAACACACCACTTTACGCTCAAATTTCGAACAGCCGGGTTTCGAACCCGCAATCTTGAGCTCGGAACGCAAACACGCTACCTGCGCTCTCAGGTCTTGCTGTTAATCTGTTAGTATTATGGCTTCTATAGAAAGTGGATACTTATGGATATCTATAATGTATACTATTATCTATCTTTTTGATGTACCTATCCAGTTGAATTTCCAAAAAAAATAGCGAATTTTATATTTCTACTTTAGATTTGTATTCATATTTGTTTCTATATATATCTTTTTTTTTAATTGTCCAACCAAATTTTATTAAAAATAATTTTTGCTTACTGTATCGATAAATAAGGGGAGATTTTTTAATTTTGTTATACCAACATGAAGAGCGGCAGAAATGTTCATGCTATGTCTACTATTGTTTCTGTTAAAAAAAAACAAAAAAAAAACATTTATTGAACAAGTAAGTGTAATTATTAAAATTCTAATAGAAATGTACTTACATTGAAATGGGGCTCTGTTTTCATTCTTCTTCTGTCAGCATTGAACCGTAGCAATCTTCTCTTCAGTTGATGGAGCATGAGAAAAAACTCAGATCTTACAATATTCAATTTTTGAAAACACGTAAACATTGGTTGGTTGTTCTTGTTCCATGATATAAATGCACTTCAATTGTATACATAATATCATAGATGACAACTTAAAATTGTGTGTAACTTTGTTTCAGAATGTGTCAGTATCTTTCAAAAATATAAAAACTGTTATAGACGATGATTTTTTCCCAAATATCGAAAGAAAAAAAGAGAAAACTGTAGACACCAGACATGAAGAGTCTCGGACGGATTTTAGGAGTTTAATAAATAAAACTGCTCCGATTCTTCCTAAGGTGAGTGTCTTCAATGTTTAATTTTCTCAGATTAATATTTGACGATGTTAGAATCAAACTGGTCCAAGTGACATTTTTAAAACTTTGAAGAAACTGTGCATTTAAGTTCTTAACTGATTTAAAAAATCTATAATTTATCGAAACCGGAAATATTTTGTCTTTTGCTTTTATGGTGAAAGTTGCTGTTAGCAAACCATAAAATTGAATAAAAATCTTAATTTCAAGGTCACTATTGATATGTTTAAGTTACTTGTTCATGTCACCAAAATGGTATAAGTGATTTGCCACTAGATCTCAGCACTGGCTAGGATTTCACTTGTACAACTTTTTTCCTGAACAGAACTAACATTTTTGTACCCGATTATGCACTTAACGAAAATTTTTCAAAAATTTCACTTGGACCATTTTGATTCTAACCCCGTCACTACTCGATACATACGCAGACGACACAGCCATTCTCTCAACACACCCAGACCCAACACTAGCAAGCTCATACTTACAAGAACATTTACACCAGCTATCCGATTGGGCCAACAAATGGAGAATAAAAATGAATAGAGACAAATCTCTGCAAACCACATTTACCCTCAGACACAACACTTGTCCACCAATTTACAATTAACAACCAGCCCATTCCTGCATGAGACACTGTCCGATATCTAGGACTTCATTTATACAGACGTTTAACTTGGACAACTCATATCAGACTGAAATGCACATCACGCCAATCCAATTATTCAACAATTATCAACAAACACTCTGCCCACAAATCCACTTGACGATTTAAGCGGACATGTCAGAGGGACCTGCTCTAGTAGTAGTAGCCTGGACTCCTCTTCGGTCGTGTACCTCAACTGTAATAATAATAAACGTCTTTATTTCTATTCCTTTTTACAGATGTACAATAATAATAATATTGACAGACAATACTCATGGTCAAATTGACCGTCTGAGGGGTTATCTCTTATATTTCTATTCGATAATACACATATATAAAAGTGACAAAATAAAAATAAAATTATTCAAATACAAATGCAGTAATTTACAAAATTAACTTTTTTTTTTTTTTTTTGCCTTATGTACGATGCATATAAGCCATGTCACTGTGTTATCTAGTTATTTACGACATCCATGGCCCCGGGAGGGTGTTCTATCTACGAAATAAAACTCACTCCCGGACGGGATTCGAACCCGCGAACCATGGTGAGACCATGCGACCAAAGCCCTACGCTCTAGCCCGCACGGCCACCATGGCTCCCTATTAACTAATTAATTAACTTAAATGATCCTTTAAAAAAATTATTAATAATTAAATTCTGAAACTAGCTCAAATCTATAATTCCAGGCGTCTTTGCAATAGTTAATTAAACTTTTGTAATTTCGTCCATTTATATATTCAATAAACTGAACATAGCTTAACTCTGCTTTACTAAAATGAATAAATCGAAATTCTTTTAAGATGGGCCTTACGGCAATAAAGTGAAACACATCTTCATCTTGCTTGTTATTACACATGGAGCAAAGTTTGATTTCCTTAGTGTAAGAATACTTATTTAAATAAAGAAGTTCACCTCGTACCTTCAGCACCCAGCTTATCGAATTCGCATCCATCTCTGAGAAAATAACTTTATTATCTGTAAATAACTGTTAATATAAAGTATGCTTGGTACTATTTATTGATTTTAATTAATATTCGTTAATAAATTCATTTTTTACTTTATTTACAATATCATTCCCTTTTATTCTGCCATCCAAAAAGTCAGTAATATTAACATTACAGTTATTACAAATAGATTGCACTTCGTTATACCAAAATACCTTTTTATCGATGACATTCCTCGTAACAATGTTTATATATCTATAAGTTGGGAGATTTAAAGATAACTTTATAAAATGTACCTCAACAGTACAGCCACGCACTTGCCACTGCTCAACTTACCGCGACAAATGTTATGCAGTTCTAAATATGTAAATAAATAAAATAAAATAAAAAATATTTATCTGTTTTTCAATTTTTTTGTACACTACTGCATATATATAATACGCTTATGTATACAATAAATATGTATAACTGTGATAAATGAATAAGACAATTTTTGAAATATTGTATATTCCATAAAAATGTTCACATAAATACCGTTTTCGGCATTATACCATCGTCAGGTTGAGTTTTAACTAAGACACGTTTGCTGAGTGCGATCAATTTCCAACTAAGAAATCCTCGTGACTTTACAATTAGGAATTAGTTTGAAGTAAATATTTCAATATCTAATGCCAATACCGTAGTTGTTAGGTTGCAGACCCTTGGAATAAAAATTCATTCGACTATCTTAATGTCATAATAGTGAATAATTTTTTTTATTTTTTTATACTATTTTATTTATTTATTATTTTTTTTCAGGAATTTTCTCTCAGTTTTGATAATTGTATAATTACTGATGCTACCGACAGGGATATGACAACATTGCAAAAACTAATTATCAATACAAAATTTATTGCTTCTATGAAAAAATATTGTAGGTATTTTTTTTGGAATTTCTTATCATTATTAAGGCTGAAGATGGTAGCAATACCGAAAGTACTCCCATATATTTTGTGAAATAGCCAATATTTTTTTTAAAAACGTACGTTTTTCTTTATACTTTTTTGCTTAGCTTCAAATGTTTTTTTCTCAATTTTAGGTGGTGTGAATGGGAGCGTTGGTGTCAAAATGTTGCTTGAAGGTTTAGATATGACATCCGCAACTGACACTCAGCTAGTATTGAAACTGTTGGAATTTAATTCTAGCGTTGGTATTTCGTTTTATTATTTTATTAGTATATTATAAATTTTGATATTCTAATCTCAATTAATTATTTAATTTATTTTATTATTTAATTTATTTTATTGTTCACTTTTGTTTATTTATCAGTTGGGCGAGAAAGGTATTACCACAAATGTTATTGTTCGTGATTTTTCAACACTCTACGATCACGATAGAATGCATTGGGTTTCTCAGTTCATACCACAAGGGGTTAGTAAAATGTATTAAGTGTTTTTATATTAATATAATTATAAAATAATGTGAGAACACGTGAGCATGCCATCCTTCGGATAGAACGTTAATGGTCTTCCACAGTTGAGTCAGGCTCATGTAGTAGGTGATATGACTTCGTAGTTAAAGCCCGTGCATGAGTCACAGAAATTATCTATTAATATAATGAATTTTTACAATAATTATTTTAATTACGATCCTAAATTAATGTATCCTGTAATGTATTTTGGGTTTAGGATAAGAAGGATAAAGCTAAAGAGGAGTCGTGGTGGCCTGATGTTGATATTGATGCAAAATTTGAGTTGTGGAATGTGTCAACAGCTCTGCGCATGCCCAATTTATCTCCAGCCGTTGTTGGATTTTCTCATTTAAAGTTTACTTACGATTCGAACCTCGGATTTAAATCCAAGTCAGGTAAGTCTGCTAATGAAGTTATGTTTAATATAAATTTGAATTAAGTTGGGATACATGAAGGAGTGGATTTTTCTCTTTTTTTGTTTTATTTCTTAGTCAAATTCAGATGTGATGTGATTAATTCTCATGTCATTAGTAATTATTTTGTCAAATTAGCAAACAGAATTTCACGCATATCACACCCGTCATAGAATAAAGGTACAACTCAAAAATTGAATTTGTTGGGAAATAAACATTAAAGTTTTTGTTCTACACTTTTGACTAACTCCTCATTTAAACGCCACCACGAGCTTGTCGCACAATTTATCAAAAAAATCAGCTACATCACGTCCCACTGCGTGGGCATTATTGATTTGTCTCTTCTTTTTCCGGACGAAAAAGACTCACTCCCCCAACAGAATAAAGAAACGCTCCCTCTTGGGTGGTGGGAAAACCAACTAGAGTTATCCTGATATTCTACCTACAAAATGGGCTACTTCCTCAATTCAATACCGTTGGTAACTCAAAATTCGAATTTTTTAAATTGTACTTTTATTCAACGACGGGCGCGATATATCACATATAAATCAGTAAAACAAATATTTCAGACAGATCACCTAAGAGGATTTCCAAAACCCTTACTTATTCTATGAGGAGGGTTCCTACTCAGTAAACTAGTTCAAACGAGTACACCGTCCTTCGGATGGGACGTTAAGCGATGGTCCCGAGCGTGTACGACGTCACGTTCTACTTAAAGACCCCTTACCCTAGGTGAATAAACCTGGGTAGGAAATATTTAGGGTTCTTGTCAACCAGAGTAACGAAAGAGCGCTCTGGTAGTTGGCGATATGGCCTCATAGTCCGGGGATGAGTCACAACTACAATTATTTATAATGGATCTCAATAGTGTTTACATCTTTGTACCGTTCTAGATGAGGTTTGGGAGATGCTATCTGAGAACACCTACTGCCAACTGGCCAAGTTCAGCGGGCCGGGGAACCTGCGGAAGGAGCACACTTGGGGCACTGCCATGGCCTCTAGTCTCATCCTGGTCAAGGGAGGGGGACCCAAGTGCTCCGCCCTACTGGACACGCTCAGGATCGAATGGTCACCCCCACTGGCCGATATCCTCTCTCCACTTGTCTGGTAGGCCTCTTCGTAAACTGATTCGTTACAGTTTCAAATTAACTGATCCAAGATATGTTTATTGTGTCCGTGGTTGTGCAAAATATGGGAGGAATGTAAAACAAATTCTCCACTCTACTCCATTTTCCAGAAATCACAAAAAACTATCCCGATTTAATAATAGTTGTATTTATTTCCGTTAGAAATACGGTCTTAAAAATGTATATATCAAACTCAAAGATGTCAGGTACTTGTTAAAGACCCTTACCTAGGTAAATAAGCCTGTGTAGGCAACATTTGGGACACCCACAGTAGAGTCGGGCGCATGTCCATTAGAGCTACGATAGGGCGTTCTTTTTTTTTTTTTCCTGGAAGTAAGTGACAAGGTTCTGTCTGAGAAGAAATATTTACGTCACCACAGAAACTATTTTTTATTAAAATTTGACTGGCTCATAAGTTAATGAGTTACAATGTTTATAACTGGGTCTGAGAAACGTTTAACAACCGAAAGCGTTCACCCTACATCTTGTGTGGGGAAAGACTACATTTTGCTTTTCCTAATAGAAGAGTATGACACATTATATTTTATTTATGTACTTCGATATTATGTCTTACATGTCTTATTTCTGGTGCATATATATACTACTATATAGAGATATGAGAAATGTATTCGGATATATGAATAAAACAAACTTATTTTTGAAATATTGTCTATTCCACTAAAGATATATATATATATATATATATATATATATAACTACCGGTTTCGGCTTTACACCATCGTCAGGTCTAGTTATGAACTAAGTTAGTTTGCAGAGAGCGACCCTTCAAATACATCTCAGGTGAAAGGGTGCTATTAAAACTTGGGAGTCCCCCGGCTGTACCGTTAGCTAACTCCCCTAGTTTTAATAGCACCCTTTCACCCGATATGTATTAGAAGGGTCACTCTCTGCAAACTTACTTAGTTCATAACTAGACCTGACGATGGTATAAAGCCGAAACCGGTAGTTATATGTATATATATATGTATATATATCTTTAGTGGAATAGACAATATTTCAAAAATAAGTTTGTTTTATTCATTTATTACAAGTTTCCACAATATGTCCGCGTTCCTCAACTTAGAAGTATTCGGATATATTAAAGTAATCGATAATGTTCAAATGCTCTGTATGATTACTTTAAGTTACTTGTATTTTGTTTCAGTATGATAACTAATCGAGTGAAAAAGAAGACTTCAACAGGTGGATTATCGAATAAAAACAAAACATTGAACGTGACAGTCTCGAATTTCAATATGTTTTTTATTGCCAGTAAGAAAGGTATAAATAAACAAAGTGCTATTATCTTGTATCAATTGAAAACATTCCTTTAGTTAGTTAGGTTAGGTTTTATGACTCATGCCCGGGCTTTAACAACTAGGTCATATCGCCTACTACCAGAGCGCTCTTTCATTCCTTTAGTTTGTAAGAGTGAGTTCGCGAAAAGGAGAAGATTTGTCAAACTTCATAAATATAATTTCCCAATTGACAATTTCATTTGGGAAAGGAGTTTTGTTGATATAGATATATATAAATTTGAGTTTAGTAATCATACATAAAAATCATATTTTTCAATTCTGTTTATGTAGGTAGGTATGTGTTTTGAAGTGGCAACAGTGCTTTACTCTTTCACAGAGTTCAAACGTGAAGTGGAGTATGGTTTGGCAGTTAAAGGTTAGTTTAGGGTGGTTGTTGGAGGTCTCCATCCAGAGCGAAATTTACAAAAATATCAAACTTATATCGTTCATATATTGAAGTAAGGATTGATTGAAATATCACAAGCATTTGGCAATTTTAAGAAAACCATTTCAAAATTATAACTCCGTCCGCCGTTTCCCGAGCCTGAACGATGTCAGGAACTCGTTAAAGACTGCCTGATGCAAAACCTGAGTAGGGAAAATTTAAGATTCCCATAGTTCATGTTCACCAGAGTGACGGAAGAGAGCTCTGGTAGTAGGCGATATGACCTCGTAGTTATTGCCACATGACCACTCCAAATTTACTTTATTTGTCATTGTAATATTTTTATTATTATTAATTTGCATTTATTTATTTTATTCATACATTTTCTCTTATTTTGTTTTTCTGTACTATTACACTTCATCTATTCTCTTAATCAACACTATTACTTTCATTTATTCCCCTATTTAAATTCATAGTAATTTCATTTATATTTTGAACTTTATTCTCTATAATAAACATACTACGCCACATTGCCGATGTGCCATTTTAAGTTTTCAACCTCACATTACATAATGACCTTAACATTTTATTTGTACCTTCTGTTATCTGGACACGATATCAGAATTTTCGCGATAAACTCCACCATCACATCAATCCACTTATTCAACAATTATTCACAAACACTCTCCCCACAAATCCACCACGACGCCTCGAGCGGGCATGGCAGAGGGACCTGCTTCAGGAATAGCCTGGACTCCTCTTCGGTTACGTACCTCAGCTGTACAGCCACACACCTGCCACTGTTCAACATCACAATTACTAATGACAAAAATGTTAATTAGTTGTTAATATGTATATAAATATAAAAATAAAAATTAGATTATATATTTTTTTCTAATATTTCATCTGTTTTTTTTTTACCAGTTTGTCTGATGATCCGAATTGACAATGGAGTTTTTGACAGTTCGCAAACATCAAAACTCGCCCTCGATGCTGAGGGCATCAAAATGTCGTCCATATCTCCAACAACGCCAACTTTTTTATGTGTTCGGTCATCAGAAGTCAAAGTAAGTTCATTGCCATTTTCTAAATGTAATATTATTATTTAAATTTTTTATTACATTTTATTTTATTATTATTTTATTTTTTTCTTAAATAAAGGGATGGTGCGGTAACATTGATCTCATACGAGGAGAATGGAATAAATCACAAAATATTCTTCACATTAAAATATCTCGACAAGTACAGTTTCAGTGGACTCCAAATCTTCATTTAAAAATAATGGAAGTTTGTCTTCATTTATTGGATTTTTACCGGGATGTTAAAATTAAAGGTAAACGGATGTTTTACTTACGTATTTCGTAGATCTCTACGAATAATGAACACATTTGAAAATTTTGAATAGCAAAAATGTTTCCATAAAAAAAAAAGTATCTCTTATTAATATCTAGCGGGATTGACCAACGATGTAATTAGAAGGAACTCTTGCCCGGGCTTTAACTTCGAGGTCATATCGCCTGCTAACAGAGCGCTCTTTTGTCACTCTGGTGGACATGAGCCCGACTCTACTATGGGACCCTAAATTTGTATTCACCTAGGGTAGGGGTCTTTAACGAGTACCTGACATCGTACAGGCTCTGGACCATCGCTTAACGTCCCATCCGAAGGACGGCGTGCTTAAGTTTATTTTACCTCCCAGATAAAATAAACTAAGGGTTTCAAACTTACGATCTTGAACTCAGAAGGCAAGCACGCAACCACTGAGCTACCGGAGCCCTCCATTAAATTTTATTTTGTACCGAGTGTCTCAGTACTAAGGGTCATCTGTCCTTTTTCTCAGCTTGTGCTTCACAAATGTAAAAGAGTTGTAAATGAATCACCGGTCTTTATACTTCCGAAATCAAGCGTCCGCTTTGTTAAAAATCAATGGTTGACTTACATAGTGGCTTCGAAATTATAGTACAAATTGACCATCGCTTAACGTCCCATCCGAAGGACGGCGTGTTTAAGATTTTTTCACCTTCCAGATAGATAATCTAAGGGCCTCTGGCGGGTTTTGAATCCACGAAATACGCATCTACTTATTTATTATTATATAGTTAGTATATATTTTTCCCGTAATATCAGAGTTGGCAGTTGAGGGCCATAGGTTAGGCACAAGCCGCATTATTTACTCTTCATCCAAAAGATTGCTTAATTATCGACACGTAAGATCACTGATTTAAAACTGTCCTCCTCTAAGCTAGCAAGTCTCAAGTTACGGAGAATTACCCACAATTCATTGTCCTAATCTCACTACAGTATTTTTGTTTTTAATTTCCAGATGTTGATAATCATCATAGCCATATTGATCGGAGGAAGAGGCCATTCAACTTAAATCTTACCTTTGCTGGGCATGTGAAACTTGTTCTCAAATTTTCTAAGTTACACCATTTTACTGTTACAACAGGTAATTTATTTATTTATACATATATATATATATATATATATATATATATATATATATATATATGGTGGGCTGGTGTTTTACACCTAGGGACCTAAGCATCCAGTGCTCTTATCCCTTCCCTGGAAGCGCTAGTCTTTCCCCTGTACATAAACAATACCCATGCTTTGTTTCTATAAATATTTTCTCTTTGAACTGCGCTTCGTCCTTTCGACTATCTTGTAAACATTTCCACCTATGCCGATGATACAATGATCGCCTGTCAGCATAGTGTCCTCTCCGTCGCCATTGAACAGCTCCAGGAAGCCCTGACAGAAGTTTTTCTCTGGTCCTCAAAATGGAGACTAAAACTTAACGTAGGGACGACTGAAGCTAAAATCTTCGCTCTCCGCAGATTCTTCATAGAAGAACAATTTATCATCTCCCGATTCTCTGGAACCCCAAGGACCAGGGTGTGCGCTATCTTAGAGTACTTTTGGAGACACGACTCACATGGAAACTACACATTAACAGAAAACTACAGCTAGCATATTCACGACTTAACAGCCTCTACCCCGTCATAAACAGAAACACGCCACTTAACACATGCACATGTACTATTCTCCGCGACAAGACACTCCTACTCCCCTTTCTAACATACGCCTGTCCAGTCTGGATCTGTACCAGCAACACTGACATGAAACGACTACAAACATTTCAAAATAAAGTACTCCGAATAGCAACAAACGCACCCTGGTTTGTCAGGAATCACAAAATCCACGAAGAACTGGGAGTTCCTCTTTTTGCAGCTCACATTGAGAAGCTAGTGAAGAATCACCACGAAGCCCTTGTGCATTGTTCCGGGGCTGTACACTACAGTCCAGGAGTAGGCGACTCAAACAAAGACTGTACCAGGACTTCCTATTTTAAATCTTTTATTTTATTATATATTTGTGTATAGCGTCTTGTATTTTGCTGGTCCAAATAAATGTTGTTTTTTATGTAAACATTCACAGCACTTGTGTCCATAACATATTTATTTTCTTTAAACCATAATTTGATAGCGGGATACGTTATTAAATCTTAGAGTCAGACACTCATGGCATTAATAATAACCATAATGGTAAAAATTAAATGACAAAAACAGTTTTTAATCACATTTACGAACATGTCGCTTTGTAAAATATATTTTGCATAAGGAATATGATCAATATAAAGAAAAAATTTGATTATAATGTAACCCGCCCTAGGGATTGCTATGGGTGGTTCCAAAGTAAATAAAACTAGACAGTAGTGAGCAATCAAATATATAATTAACGTCCCAGATAACAACTTAATACTACATTTATACATGAAATAACTTAAACCTAGACTGGGCGGAATGACAGTGTAAGCAGTAATACACTTACCCGGGCGGAGGGTCACCACAAGTTCCAACTGCGCCCCTAGCATCATCTGTCTTCTCTCTTCGACTCCAGGACTAAAACTGCGCTCCTCTGCCCTCCGAAAAACCCTCCATGGGTCCTCTCCCACTCCTCGGGGACCTGCGTTTCCAACGAGCGAGCACATTCCAATCTATCTTCGAAGAAGACTTAGGTCCGCTACTAAGCTTGTTGGGAAGCGTAGCAGCTGGCACATTCTAATCTAACTTTTCAGAAAATAGCTGGGCAGGTGCAGCCCAGCCGTTACAAAAATGAAGATCAGCCAAAAACGTATGCGAGTTGTTCTCAAAACGTCTATTTACTAGGATGTGAAGCACAAAAATAAAGGGAGAGGAATAAAGCTGTGAAAAAAATTTAAAATTTATAGTTATCATAAATTCAGAATCTCCAACACAAAAATGATAAAACATTATAGGTGTCGATACATTCATTGGCAGCTATTGGGTTTTTATATTGAGCCCCTCCCTCACCCGATCTCTTCTTCTCTAAGGTCGATTTGGCTTTAAATTCGATTTGGCTTTAAATCAATAGGTGTCCTTATGGTGTTCTGGATATAAATATAAAATTATGTGTCGATATATTTATTCTATCGGGAGTTATCGTGTTCTCTGACATAGACAGACAGGAATCAACTTGAAATAAATAAAACTTGTTTATTTATGATATTGTCTAATTTCACCAACTATATTTACATGGGAGTACTTTCGGTATTTCTACCATCCTCAGCCAAAAGCATAAGAGATAAGACTGATCTCTTATGCTTTTCTCTCTTCAGTCTTATCTCTTATGCTTTTGGCTGAGGATGGTAGAAATACCGAAAGTACTCCCATGTAAATATAGTTGGTGAAATTAGACAATATCATAAATAAACAAGTTTTATTTATTTCAAGTTCATTTGAATTATTTCACAATATCTCTGCAATAATGTCAGTTTTCACAGACAGGAATCGTTCCCTTTTTTCATTTTTGGAATCATGATGTCGGAATACATGAAATTCCGGTGAAACTAAACTTTCTCTATATATCGTACAGCTGGGGATGTAAATACTCGAATCTGAAATTTGGTAGAAACTGACGTGAAATGTTCTACCTCCCACTGATCTATTGTGATGTATGTATGTTTCAGATGACTTTGTCTACCGTAAGAACGGAGATGACTACCACTGGTCGACCAAGCTGATCCGGGTGGCACTCGATGGAGCAGATATATTTACATTTGACTGTCTCGAGTTTGTCGTTCTTTCTGATCATGACCTCGTCAGAGCTGAAAGAGACAACAATGATGACTTTGTTCTTGCTTGGAATAGAACATGGTGAAACAATAATCAATCTAATAAAAAAATATGATTCGGTTGGAACTTTCCCATGGGGCTGTTTGTTTGTGGGCTTTGGAAAGTTGAGCTGTGTCCCTAATAAAATAAATTGCAGGGAAATGAAACATTTCTTCGACATTTCCCTTGATTTATACAGGTGGGAATCTTTTTCATTCTAATTCACATGGTGCCCGAAAATCCTGTCAGCCCTATGAGAAAGTTCTGAGCAGTTCATATTTTATTTTCTCTTTATATATCCTCTTTGTAAATTAAATAATGTCTCAAAAAAATATTAATATCAAGAAAAACAATGGGATATGGATTAATTATTTGTGAAACAAGTGCGGAAAGTGGCTCTTTTCTCACTAGTGGGGAATATCGCCTTCGGCTCTTGTCGCAACCACACGAGCGAGAAAAATCCTTCAACCAACGTTTTTTCTAAGGTCGAAAAAAAAAAAAAAAATAACAATAATATAAATTTAATGATACTTAACATTTTTTGCAGAGATATTGTGAAACATTTAATAAAAAGTAATATCCATACTGATTAAATCAGGAAAATATTTTTTATAATTTTTTATCGTCAATTGGTATAATCGCTATGGCTACATTGTTTTTTTCCATTTAACTTGAGCACTCCGTGCGGATGGAACGTTAAGAAATTGTCCCGAGTCTGGCGATATTAGGTATTCGTTAAAGACCTCTAGCCTAGACTACTAGGTAAACACTAGTGTTTATGTAACAAAACTTATTTATAACTTTAATAATTGTTTATTGTTTCACAGGCATATAAAACTAAAAAGTATCAAAGTCATATTTCCATATGAACACGAATTTTCTTCTGCAGTTCAAGATGATTTTATAACTGTTATCAAATGGCTAAAATCGCTTCATAAGAAACCGCCTATTGAACCTCCAAAACTTCCTCCTGATCTTTTCATAAAGGTCAGTAATTTGTTAAGTATAAAATATTCAAGTCTATATTGTTTTATTTGTTTTTGTTGCAACAACTTCAGGGTTATTAGGGCCCCTTATTTATTTAGCCATGAAAGCATTGGCTACTGATGTTGAAATGACTCTCCATTATGTGGCTCAAACCAGGGCTCCCTGAGCGCCTCGGAGCATCTTCTGCCCTCAGAGACACCGAGGACAGCCCTTTCCACCTAACTAGATATAAAACAAAATATATTGATATTCTATAAGCAAATATATATTTTATGTATTTTATCTATTCCACGTTGGGCCGAAAACAGAGCTATAACTGCCTGGCGGAGCGGAGTACTCGTTATTCCTCCACACCTTCAGAAGCTAATCTAATGTTGGTGGAGTAATCGATATTCCTCCACCTTTTAAAGACTAAAATTTCTCGTATATACTACTAAATGTGTTCACTCAAAAACACAACTATATACAACACCCTGTTAATAAGATTCGGTGGATCACTCGATATTCCTCCACCTTTTAAAGACTAAAATTTCTCATATATACTAATAAATGTGTTCACTCAAAAACACAACTGTATACAACATTCTGGTAATAAGATTGGGTGGATTGCTCGATATTTCTCCCCTTTTTTAAAACTCTCTCACTCACTCATAGTTTCGCGACAACCCACTAGGGAGTCAAGGCCTCCTCCAACAGTGTCCGCCAGTTATCCCTGTTTTGTGCAGCTGCTCTCCAGTGTCGGACTCCAAGCAGGCTCCTCGCATCTATCCTGCCACCTCAGCTTCGGCCTCCCGACGCGTCTTGTTCCGTAAAGCCGGTCCGACATCGTCTTCCTCGGGATCTCAGGTTCGCCCATCCTGGCCACATGTCCGGCCCAGCTGAGTCTTCCCGGCCTGATGACCTTTACAACGTTTGGTTCCTGAGTGAGGGTATAGACGTCTTGGTTCGTGCGTTGTCTCCAGTCTTCTCCATCGCGTATTGAGCCAAATATCTTTCTTTCGAAGACCAGAAGATGTCGTTCATCTGACTTGGAAATAGTCCAAGCCTCGGACCCGTATGTTAGGATGGGGCGGATCAACGTTTTGTAAAGCCTGAGCTTTTTTTAAAACTAAACCTACAATATTTCAAGTACTTACGACCAGTAAACACATTCGTACGAAGACAACCATTATAAGACAGAGGGTGCTTCAAGACCTCCATTAATCAATATATTTATATTAGTTTATCATAACTATTTTTAGGATATGAAAATGTCTTAAAATTAATTTTTCTTCCTTACAGATAGAGGAATTTCTGTTTGAAATGAGCGACGATCCTTTCGAAGTCCGTCTTCGAGACAATTACGAATTATTGGAAGATGAATATCACGAAAGTTTGAAAAGGCAAAAAATGCTCGACGAAAAGGTTTTGGTTTCTTATTATTATTTTTGTTAAGTATAAATTAAAAAGTCTGTGAACTTCTGAAAATGTACTTCCCCAGCATGTGTCTTCTGAATCCTCTTACGAAATTTTATGTCGATACATTCATTACGTCGGCAGTTATTCACACACCCACAACATCATATATTTTTTCTTGAAAATGTTAAATAATATCCTGGTTGATTTTCAGATAAATGAGATGCTGAAGACACACTTGATGATGCCAGCTGGTAAGGTGGAGGACTTGTACGACACATTGTCCATCCTGAGCACCCGGATCTACATCAAACGATCCAAGCTGATGAAGGATCAAGGGACCCGAACCCGACTGTTTGGGTGGCTCATGTCCGACCTACAGGTGTTGGCTCTGGCTGACCCAACCATACACGGTCCGGAAAATGTTGTCAACAATATGACACTCATAGACTCGGAGTCGTAAGTAGAAACGTATTCTGGTAATATACTTCTCCACTCATACGACCACTCATAATATACGCCTGTCCTGTTTGGCTCGGCACAAGCCAGACCATTCAATATTAAAGGAGCTCTGAGTGTTACCGATGTTTGACACTTCATATTGAGGCTAGCGACAATATTCAGGACTTTGGCATTGGGGAACGTCTGCCACATTGTCTTCGGAAGCCTCGGCTTATTCCGGACATCTTGTGACAGTAGTGTATATTTTTAAATTGAGAATAGCGCAGCCCCCCTTGCTCTGATCCAAAAAAGTTTTTGATGTGTAAACATCTGAGTTCTCGGTAGGGACTATGTCAGACTGTCAGAGCGTAAGTCTTATTGATGAACATGCGTAAGTGTGTGTGACGGATGGTTGCGCGCGTAGCGCACAAACACTACACACTTCTTTATCTGTGATGTCAGCTGTTTTTGAGCATTTCTATTGTATTTTTACAACATTATTGACCATATTTACCGTTGTAGTGAATTTAACTAAAATATCAATATTACGAACTATAAAATGATCTTTCGGTAAAAAACGTTTAGGTTAAGATGCTTCGATAGCTTAAATTTGTCACAATAAATAAAATTTGTGCTAGAAGAAAATAATATAGCAGTGTAAATCTAAAAAAAATATAATATATAATATTTCAATATATTATTATGTATATATAATATTGTTATTAATATATAATAATAATAATAAATGCTGAAGATATCTATCAATAAATAATATATTTGTTGTCATATTGTCACAACAAATAATATAATGTTGTTACCCATTTCAGGAGAAACCGAACAGCTTATTTCGTTTTTAAATGACAAACTTAATCTACAAATCGTATGAATCGAAGCATTTCAACAACAAATTCGAAAACTACAATCGACGCTGTATTCTCGCGGTATTTAGAGACACTACAATCACAGTTGTGTATGTCTTATTTTAGCTACCACAAACCTATCATTGTATAAAAGAATTTGAAGAACAATAAATTTGAAAGTTTAATTTCTCATACTACTTTTCTTATTGTATCACAAATTTTAGTTAAAATCAGTGCACGACAGCAAGTTTTTGAAACTAAAGCAGATGTTTACACATCAATTCTCGTGAGCAACCGCGTCACTCACACAAATGCTTTTTTTTTATATAGTAACTATTTCTTATGTCAATCAGAATCTTTCTTTAGTAGAACATATTTATTGAATCGACTTCTATATTTAAACACCTAGTCAAAACTTATGAGAATGCAAAAAATAAATGGTGATGCTGTAATATTATATATGAGATGAACAATTATTCGATATTGATGCATTAAACAATAAATGCTTATAATGCAACTGATTGATATCCGACAGGCCGTGGCCGAGTGAAGGTCTGGAGTTCAGCACACTCTGGTGTCGGGCTGTCGTAATCAACTGTAAGGAGCTTAAGTTCCAGCTGAGAGACTTTCCGCAGCCCTGGCTCGATTTGGGACAGCTCCAGATGTGGGGAAAGGTTGTCGGGGCCGAGCAGATACCTACCAGGCGAGGTACTTCTTCAGAAAACACAACTTTACAAAAATAAGACTTAATAAACATTTGTTAAGTTTTTACTTTCCCTTTGAATCGATTGAACTCATCGATTTGGCTAAAAATCAATAGATGTCTTACTCAGGGCTTTTTAAATCGAGTTTAGCCTCCCATTTCCTTTGGTCGATTTAATTGAAAATGGACAAGTGTCTCTGCCCTCATCTCTCTCCGAGATATAAAATACACTGAATAAAACAAAATTATCTCCAATTAAATCTATTTTTACAATAATGCTATTTTTTATTATTTCGGATACAAGTATGATTTGTATATATTTTATATTAACATGCTAATAGGATAAGATATTGATGCATTAAACAACAAATGCTTATAATGCAACTGATTGGTATCCGACAGGCCGTGGCCGAATGAAGGTCTGAGTTCAGCACGCTCTGGTGTCGGGCTGTCGTGGTCAATTGTCGATAAATACATTCTATCGGTGATTGGTGTTCACACGGTAAAGAATATATTTTACCTTGTATAAAAAATGTACTGAATAAAACAAAATTATCTCCAATTGAATCTGTTTTTACAATTGTGCTATTTTTTATTATTTCGGATACCAGTATGGTTTGTATATATGTTATATTATGCTAATAGGATATGTCATAAGAATGTATACATTTAATTTCGATACTTGAACAGATATTAACTCTTAGAGTCGAGGGCGCCGGTAGCTCAGTGGTATGCGTGCTTGACTTCTGAGCTCAAGATCGTGGGTTCGTAACCCGACCGAGGCCCTTAGTTTATTTTATCTGGGAGGTAAAATAAACTTAAGCACGCCGTCCTTCGGATGGGACGTTAAGCGATGGTCCCGAGCCTGTACGATGTCAGGTACTCGTTAAAGATCCCTACCCTAGATGAATAAAAATTTAGGGTAGGCAAAATTTAGGACTCCCACAGTAGAGTCGGGCTCATGTCCACCAGAGTGACGAAAGAGCGCTCTGGTAGTAGGCGATATGACCTCGTTGTTAAAGCCCGGGCATGAGTCATAAAACCTAACCTAACTCTTAGAGTCTGACACACGTGGATTAGAATTAACAATACTACTAAAAAATAAAAATAAATTAATAAATAAATACTTGAAAATATGAGTAAAAAAATAACAATATTATACAGTAGATGAAGTATATAATAAATACAGTAGATACATTTTTTTAATTAAATAAAAATTAAGATAATAATTTTTAATAACTTTTTCGGAAGTGTCTTTTTCACAACATTTTGGGACGTTCTGTATCGGAAGGATACAATTTTGACTTTCCCGTCGGTCCTTTTAGTTGAAAAAAAGTACGGGTGGGTCAACACGTTATTCATAAATATAAATCGAGGTATGAAACGGAGAGCTTAGTTAACCAAAGTGCGACCTACCATTTTAATGTTCGTTAATCCAAAGTTAGTGATATTTTTACAATTGAGCTAGTTATTTCTCTTTTTTTTAAATCCCAATAATAGAAAACAATCTAACGGCCTCGACTGGATTCGAACCCGTGATTTTGTGCTCCAAAGTTAGTGATATTTTTACAATTGAGCTACTTATTTCTCTTTTTTTTAATCCCAATAATAGAGAACAATCTAACGGCCTCGACTGGATTCGAACCCGTGATTTTCGTGCTCCAAAGTTAGTGATATTTTTACAATTGAGCTACTTATTTCTCTTTTTTTTAATCCCAATAATAGAGAACAATCTAACGGCCTCGACTGGATTCGAACCCGTGATTTTCTGCTCCAAAGTTAGTGATATTTTTACAATTGAGCTAGTTATTTCTCTTTTTTTTAAATCCCAATAATAGAAAACAATCTAACGGCTTCGACTGGATTCGAACCCGTGATTTTCTGCTCCAAAGTTAGTGATATTTTTACAATTGAGCTACTTATTTCTCTTTTTTTTAATCCCAATAATAGAGAACAATCTAACGGCCTCGACTGGATTCGAACCCGTGATTTTGTGCTCCAAAGTTAGTGATATTTTTACAATTGAGCTACTTATTTCTCTTTTTTTTAATCCCAATAATAGAGAACAATCTAACGGCCTCGACTGGATTCGAACCCGTGATTTTCTGCTCCAAAGTTAGTGATATTTTTACAATTGAGCTAGTTATTTCTCTTTTTTTTAATCCCAATAATAGAGAACAATCTAACGGCCTCGACTGGATTCGAACCCGTGATTTTCTGCTCCAAAGTTAGTGATATTTTTACAATTGAGCTACTTATTTCTCTTTTTTTTAATCCCAATAATAGAGAACAATCTAACGGCCTCGACTGGATTCGAACCCGTGATTTTGTGCTCCAAAGTTAGTGATATTTTTACAATTGAGCTAGTTATTTCTCTTTTTTTTAATCCCAATAATAGAGAACAATCTAACGGCCTCGACTGGATTCGAACCCGTGATTTTCTGCTCCAAAGTTAGTGATATTTTTACAATTGAGCTACTTATTTCTCTTTTTTTTAATCCCAATAATAGAGAACAATCTAACGGCCTCGACTGGATTCGAACCCGTGATTTTGTGCTCCAAAGTTAGTGATATTTTTACAATTGAGCTACTTATTTCTCTTTTTTTAAATCCCAATAATAGAGAACAATCTAACGGCCTCGACTGGATTCGAACCCGTGATTTTCTGCTCCAAAGTTAGTGATATTTTTACAATTGAGCTACTTATTTCTCTTTTTTTTAATCCCAATAATAGAGAACAATCTAACGGCCTCGACTGGATTCGAACCCGTGATTTTGTGCTCCAAAGTTAGTGATATTTTTACAATTGAGCTACTTATTTCTCTTTTTTTTAATCCCAATAATAGAGAACAATCTAACGGCCTCGACTGGATTCGAACCCGTGATTTTCTGCTCCAAAGTTAGTGATATTTTTACAATTGAGCTAGTTATTTCTCTTTTTTTTAATCCCAATAATAGAGAACAATCTAACGGCCTCGACTGGATTCGAACCCGTGATTTTCTGCTCCAAAGTTAGTGATATTTTTACAATTGAGCTACTTATTTCTCTTTTTTTTAATCCCAATAATAGAGAACAATCTAACGGCCTCGACTGGATTCGAACCCGTGATTTTGTGCTCCAAAGTTAGTGATATTTTTACAATTGAGCTACTTATTTCTCTTTTTTTTAATCCCAATAATAGAGAACAATCTAACGGCCTCGACTGGATTCGAACCCGTGATTTTCTGCTCCAAAGTTAGTGATATTTTTACAATTGAGCTAGTTATTTCTCTTTTTTTTAAATCCCAATAATAGAAAACAATCTAACGGCCTCGACTGGATTCGAACCCGTGATTTTGTGCTCCAAAGTTAGTGATATTTTTACAATTGAGCTACTTATTTCTCTTTTTTTTAATCCCAATAATAGAGAACAATCTAACGGCCTCGACTGGATTCGAACCCGTGATTTTCTGCTCCAAAGTTAGTGATATTTTTACAATTGAGCTAGTTATTTCTCTTTTTTTTAAATCCCAATAATAGAAAACAATCTAACGGCCTCGACTGGATTCGAACCCGTGATTTTGTGCTCCAAAGTTAGTGATATTTTTACAATTGAGCTACTTATTTCTCTTTTTTTTAATCCCAATAATAGAGAACAATCTAACGGCCTCGACTGGATTCGAACCCGTGATTTTGTGCTCCAAAGTTAGTGATATTTTTACAATTGAGCTACTTATTTCTCTTTTTTTTAATCCCAATAATAGAGAACAATCTAACGGCCTCGACTGGATTCGAACCCGTGATTTTCTGCTCCAAAGTTAGTGATATTTTTACAATTGAGCTAGTTATTTCTCTTTTTTTTAAATCCCAATAATAGAAAACAATCTAACGGCCTCGACTGGATTCGAACCCGTGATTTTGTGCTCCAAAGTTAGTGATATTTTTACAATTGAGCTACTTATTTCTCTTTTTTTTAATCCCAATAATAGAGAACAATCTAACGGCCTCGACTGGATTCGAACCCGTGATTTTGTGCTCAGTAGACAAGCACGGTACCTCTAAGCTCCCAGCGCCCCCTATATATAATCTATATTTTATATTATTATTGATATTTACATGTATGTCTATTGTTTGTTATTTGTAGCGAAGAGAATGGTGAAACTGGACCTAGGCGAAGGATGGGGCGAAGTTGAAATAGAACGAAGTATGACTTCTCTGAAACTTTACCACGACCTCAACTGTGAAATGGAACACTTCAGTTACGCCTTTGGACCATGTTGGGAACCTGTTATTGCACAGTGCAACCTGAGTGAGTATTGAAACATTTAAAAAAAGTCGTCGGTGAATCACCGGCTGTGTTCTTACCCAGCACGAATTAATCAATTACCGTAAAACTATTCAAGGCGGGCTAGGCTGGCCGCTCCTGTTCTAGATACACATATAAAATGTCGTTTCAATACATTAATTCTATCGGTAGTTATCGTGTTCACAGACGCACATATAGACAGACTTTTGTTTTTCATTTGAAATCAGGAGGTTGGAAAACATGAAATTCCGTTGAAAACTCCGCATCAAATTTCTGACCAATTACATTTTTTTAAGTATCTACGTGATTTACGGAACATTTAGTTGTAAATCATTAGTTGTCTTACTCAAGGATTTCTAAATCCTCATATTAAATTTCGTGTCGATATATTCACTACTTCGGCCGTTATTGGGGTTTTTGTGTTAAGCCCCAAAATTTTTGCCCTCCCTCCAACTTATCTTTTTTCTTTGAGCAATTTGGTTGAAAATCCATAGGTGTCTTATTCAGCGTGACTGATTCGGCTGAAAATTGATAAGTGTCGTCTGTATGGGTTTCTGGACAATCATATAAATATTCTTAATTATACTTTTACTGTCTTAACAGGTCTTTTTTGTTTTACTTACTGGATACAGGGGGCCGGAAAAATTAATTGAAAACTCATCATTGAATTTCTGATCCTCCATAGCTGAGGGAATACAAATTCGAATTTTTATTTTGAACACCTCCAATTTTGTTCGATTTATTGAAAAAAAAATATATATATATATATTATATTTATAAAATTTATTATGTTTAATTATTTATATTTTATAGGTTTTGAGAAGATAGTTCGAGCTTCTCTGGACCCCAGTCCTCCACTGCCCCTATGGGACAAACTACGTCTTCTTCTTCACGGGCGAGTCACGATGTTGATCCGTCAGTTCACCGTCCTCTTGCATGCCTCCCTGGATCCATACAACAAGACGGAAGAGATGGAGATCACCTGGTCCTCAGTGGCCATCGATTGGACCAATGGTAACATCGCTATATATATATATGGGTAATTCTTCGTGAAACCTGCCACCCTCTGTGACCACTTTTTGCAGTTGTCTTAAGGGGTCTGCTTGGTCTCAAATGAAAGCTTGAAACCTCTAATTTTTATTGTCATGTGCCTCCATGGCGATTTTCTCATCATCCGCTGAGTTATACGCCTCCGAAGCCGACAACTGCACCTTGTAAAATCACAAAATCGTAATTTTCAATTCTTTCCAGGATGGAATCGCATTTTTAGTGAAAAAATACACAAATTTGGTCTTGCAAATTTTTCCAAAACGGCTCCGTTTTAACGTTACCTACTTTTATGTATTAAACTATCAAAAATCAACAGTATATATATAGTATATATATATACATACATACATACATACATACATATATCCGTTCAGTAGCATGGATGACAATATTCCCAGTAATATTTATGAATATTTGAATTATTGTTTCAGCTAAAGTAGTTTTCAAAGGTAACCTGGACATTTACGTGAGGACCGCCTCCAAGTATGACGACTGCAGACTTCTTCACCTGCCCAACCTTCGACTTAGCATCAAACTAGGCTGGGTCTGTCTGGGCGATCCTAACGATCACCACTGTGTGATGCCCTGTGCTCCGGACAAACTACCGGACTATTCCAGTAATCAGGTAAACTTATAAGTTCTCTTGTTGTATGTTCGTCCTTGAGGTTGGGTAATCATTATTATTTGAGTTATTATTATTATAATAGAAAAACTAGTAAGAATAATAATGTGAAACATGATAACAATAATGACTTATATATGAATTGTAAAAAACTGGAAACAGAAGAGTAACAATGTGTCTAGATCCTTATTATATTTTTGATTGATATAAATTATTTATTTTTTTTTTTTCAGGAGCATGATTCATTTAGAGCATTTCGATCTCAAAATTTGAACATTCGACTGGCTCTAGAAACCAAACCGTTTCCAGCTTCCTCAAGTAGCGGTAACGATTTCAACGGCCCACTGGCTCTTCTCTATGGTAGTACACTAAGGTGAGTAATATAAATTAGAAATGGTTAATGTATCTATTGGGGTTTGCAATCAGCAAAATTTTATTTAATTGAAAATAATTGAATTTGTTTTTTATTATCGTATCAGGTATTATTGCCATGAGTAATGTCGGTTTTTCTTTTCTGAAATAAAAAGTAATGAAAAACACAATCTGTGTTAATTTTTTATCAATAATGTAGTTTCTACCATTTACTTTCCCAGCTAAACTAAGTATGGGGTAGGTAGAGTTTCTGATCGGTCGAAAATTTTAATATTATTAAAAACACCCCCCATCCATCAACACAAATCCACATCTTTGCAGATGATATTGCTAGCCTCCCTCCTCATGTCGACCCAGTCCTATCATCCAGACACCTCCAAGAACAGATAACCCTTCAGTCCTGGTACAAAAAGTGGAGAGTGAAGGTGAACGACACGAAATCTGTTCACATCGTCAAAAATATACCTGCCCTCCAATGTACCTTAACAAAAATCCCATCCCTTTAACAAGTCCGCTATCTAGGCCTCATACTCGACAAACGACTAACTTGGAATCCTCACACGAGACTGAAGAAATGAACAGACATTATAAACTTTTACTAAGACTACTAGACAAAAGATTCAAATTAACTTTGAAAATAGAACGACTTATATACAACGCAGTACTTAAACCTATGTAGACTTACGGATTTGAACTCTGGGGTCTCCAACAAAACTCTTCACACTGACCTTAATGTACCTTTTGTCACCGAAGTCGCTAAATCCAAGTATAAAAAATTACTTTTCCCTTCTTAGTTCCCACAATAATCCTCTAGTCCGTGCCCTCCATTCTGCCATACTTCCCCAACGACGTTAACTTAACCGTCAATGGCCTAGAGACCTCCTTAGCAGTGACAGTGGTTAGTTTCAAATAAGAGGAAATCAGTGACTAGGGAGTGCCACCACTATGTGATTTCTCCCCTCTTGACATTGCCATTATCTCTCTTATTTGCTTGTTGTATTTATTTTTATACAGTTGTAAATATCTGTTTGTAAAAAAAAAAAAAAAAACTTCGAATTCCAATTTTACGAAAAAATAGCAATGTATAATATAGGTAGGTCTACGCAAACAGCACTTTTGATTCTTTTTCCATAGAGACCTCAATCAAATGATTGTGAATTTTCAAAAAGAAATGTATATTATTTTCAGATGGTTTGAGAATCTGAAATTGATCCTATCAGGAGTGACTCGTCCGACGAGACGTGGTGCTGTCTTTGAAAATCTTAGACCTCGAAAGTTGCCGCTCTCCCGCCATTACAAGAAGGTCCATCTCTTGTTGTCCCTTCACACCTTTCAGGTTCACTACTGGATGTCCTTTGCCATGCTTAGGGGCTTTGAACTTACCGGCGAGTCCATTACCTTTAGTTCTGGTAAGTGTTTTTTTTTTTTTTTTTCATATATTACTTTTCCAGCTATATGAAGCATAGGGGAAGTTGTGTAATCCGTCAGAAATTAGATTTTGAATTTTGTCCGGCTTTCATGTTTTCCAACCCTCTGATTCTTAGAATGAAAAATTAAAATCCTAGTCTGTGAACGCGATAACTCCCAATAAAATTAATGTATCGACACGAAATTTTATATGTGTGTCCAGAACCCCATAAGGACAACACATTGATTTTCACCCAAATCGGCTGAAGGGAGGGGGATGGGGGAAATATATAAACTGCTGATGTAATAAATGTATAGATATGAAATATTATATTTAACTCAGAAACCTTAATAGTAGTAGAAAAACTGATAAAAACAGGGAACTTGTTTTACAAGAATATTATCTAACTCTTGGAGCTCTGATCACAGAATATAATGACGTTAGCCACGAAATAAGAGCACGCATTGCTGCAGGAAACGGATGTCTATTTGCTGTCCAAAGAATACTCAAGTTCCTCAAGCTAATTGTCTATAAAACCGTTGAAAATGTTGTGACTTATACTGGTGAAACTTGGGCGTTGACAAAAAAAAAAAGCTGCGTTGGCTGAACGACGTCGAGGCGGACTTCCGAGTGTTGGGCATCAGAGGATGGAGGGAGAAGATTTTAGGTAGAGACGAATGGAGGAGGATTGTGACGGAGGCCCGGGTTCTTTCAGGACCGTAGCGCCGCAGGAAGAAGAAGAAGAATATAGTCTGACTTCACAAAAATACATTCATGTATAGTGTACATGTTTCGGTTTACGTCTCTCTTGGCGCCACTAGATTATTTACCTAGTGTTACTATTCATTAATTTAATATATATATATATTTAATATAATATATATTTTTAAGTAAATACATTTCTTTTAAATAAATTAAACAAACTTTTTAAAAAATATTATCTATTCTTATTTTATGGTGAAACTACCAGTTTCGGCATTACACTATCGTCAGGTTTAGTTATAAAAAGAGACGTTAGTTAGAAACCTGACGATGGTGTAATGTAGCTATCGAAACTGATAATAATCATTTTATTATCATTTTTTTGTGGAATAGACAATATTTCCAAAAACAAGATGGTTTTATTTATAACAAGTTTCCACAATATGTCTGCATTTCTCATATTCGAAGATGTTTTTTTTAATTTTTTTTTTTTTTTTTTTTTCAATATAATTGTATATTTATTTATTATGCATAGTGTACACATTTATATATATTTTATTTTGTTTTTTCTCTTGTTATAGGATTTCTTTAATTTATTTGAATTTTTTTTTTACCTTGTATTATTACTATTTTATTTTTATTTTTTTCAGCTTGCTATTACTTTTCGAAGTTTATGTTTAAACTCAAATATTTTTACAATTAGATTTCTCCGTTAGATAGTAGGATTTCCCTCCACTGTAGATTTCCTTTGGGAAATCAGAGTCATAGCCTCAGGTAGCCTCAGGATTTTGTAAATATTCCAACCTAGCAAACTTAAATGTCACTCTTGAACTTTGTGCTGACATCGGCGTAATACGAAACCGATACACTATATATATTGAAGAAGTATATAGTAATAAAAACGACTTCTTCATTTTTATTTTTTATTGGTCTTTCTTTTCTATTTAGATTTAGGCAGTTACTCTGCATCTAGCTGTCAAAATACCTAATACAGCGCAGTTTGTTTTTAATTATAATCTGAAAATGTCAAACTTTTTGCTCTATATTTTAAAAATAATTTTGACCGTGTGAATGTGGAAATAAAGTTGTGATTTTCTGAATTTGTAGAACATATGCTGTGTTTGGTGTCGGTAAATGATGGGTTGAAACACCGGCCACGAGCCGAATGGAGTGTTATCTATATGACTTGTGAGTTACTTGCTGCTGAAATATGGCTGCGATCTGCCATCCCTGGAAATGATCAATCAAAAGAGGTAATACAATAACAACTTATTGTAGTTAAATAATAGAAATAATGACAAAATTGTCAAAAAAATATACAATAACATTTTAAGAAACCTCTCTCTACTTATATTAACACGAAAACCTAAATAACAGCCGTTGTTGTAATTATGTTGTATCACAAAATTTTATATGTAAGAGTATATGTAAGACATAAGAATGACATCTCTTAATTTTCCGAAGATACGACCAAAGGGAAGCTGTGCATCAGATGTGCGGAACAATTCTATCGGGAGTTATCGTGATCACAGACACTCACACACAAACAGAAATTCTTTTTCATTTTTGAAGTCGGAAGACATGAAATTCTGTTGAAATAAATATTGAACAAAGTGTATGTGAAGCAGGAGTACTGAAATAATTCTCTGTTTGATTGTGTCTAGAAGCTGCTGCTTCGTCAGCCGGTGGAAAAGTGCTACTTTCTGAGTGTTGGGAAGGTGTCGTACGGCCGAGAGGGCGCAGGTCTGGACAATGCTGCCAACCCCACACATCGACTCGTCGTCTACGGACTCAAGGGCGCCTGGACCATAAGCAACAGAGATGTCGTCACTGCTCTCTATGATACATTCATTAAAACTAAAGTAAGTTAGATTTTTTTACTTTTATTTTATCTTTATGCTTTCTTGAAAAGAGGAAGAATATCCTTGTTTTAGACCAGAAGTAAATTAAATTGAAAATGGTGGTCATAATAACCAAACTCATAATTAGTCAACGTCCAGCTAGACCCTAAGATCTATATTTTTTTTAACCCCTTCTCTACTTTAAGATTCACCACCTGAGAATTGCAAATACCCGAAACTATTTGTGGAGTAAATAAAAAATGTATAGTTGGACTGCTACCTCAGTATTACTTATTTTTAGCAAGTAAGTCCAGTACATCCGCCTACCAACCATGAAATAAAATCTCAATTTATTTTTGAAATAATCTAACCAGTTATGTTAGTAACCTTCTTCAAGTTACTAACAGGGCAACTTCGGGTAACCTGCTTCAAGTTACTAACAGAGCAACGTCTAGTAAACTGCTTCAAGTTACTAACAGGGTAACGTCGTGTAAACTGCTTCAAGTTACTAACAGGGCAACGTCGGGTAACCTGCTCGTATTTAATAGTTTTATCATAAGTTTAATTGTTTATAAATTATCATATCAAAATTGTAAAATGGAATGTAAGAGGTTTTTTGTGAATGAGGTTGCGTTTCTACACCATTGATATTGTATTTGATTATAATTGTTTAATGAATATGATAATCCATTTTGAAAACTAATCTATGAATTATTTTATATAGCAACTTAAAAAGAACCTTTCAACTGAGGCTCTGAAAAGTTTTCGGAGTGAGACGAATACATCACAACTCAAACCTCCTCCTCACACGTCCGAGAGTCAGGCTTCCAGTTTGTCTGCTGCCAACGCAAGCAATCTTCAGGTAATTTGTTTTTGTTTTTTGATAAATTTGAAAGAGTCAACAAATTCTTACTCCTTGAAGATATTAACCTTAAATATACACTGGTGGAAATTGTGAATACTTACATTACTTTCCCTGGCGCTACGGTCCTTGTAGAACCTGGGCCTCCGCAACAATCTTCTGCCATTCTACTCTATCCTCGGCCTCTCGTCTCCATCTTCTCACACCCATCGTTCTGAGGTCGTCCTCCAGCCAACATAAGCGGGGTCTATCTCTTCTTCTTTGTCCTCCCGGGTGTCCCTCCAGTATCCTCCTCGGCAATCTATCTGGTTCCATCCTCTGTAAATGCCCCAGCCATCGGAGTCGTCCCTGCTTCACTAAGGCCACCAGGTCCGGGCTCTTGTACAGGTCCCTCAGCTCCCTATTGGTCCGTATCCTCCATCTATCCATCTCTGGAGTAGGGCCGTATATCTTCCTCAATACCTTGGAAATTGTGAACGCAACACCAATAAGAAGACATCGGTTTGAAATATCTCTGGAACTCTCTCTTTCTCCAGATTCGCCAAGCTCCTCCCCTTAGTTCATTAAAATCTCTACTTCTCCAGTACTTCCTAACTTAGCAAACCTTCGATGCCTAAGACTAGGAAAATCCTATGGATTCTTCTTGAATTATTATAAGTCTCTCACTCCATAACTGGGCTGATTGTTACTTTACTATCCCATCATCTGCCCCGTTGGAAAATAAGTTAGTTTTCACTATTACATCTTTTTCTAATAACATATACGATAACTACTTCTAATAACATAACACGATAACACCTATAACATCTTGTCTTTTTCTTTTTTAATTTGCCGATGTAATGAATGTGTCAACTTGAAATTTTCTTTTTCAAATTCAAATTCAAAACCCAATACCGATGACACCTACTAATTTTCAGCAGAATCATCTGAAGCGTAAGGGGGATCAGAGATGGCTCAACTTAAGAATCCTGATAACTGCCGATGTAATGAATGTATAGACACACAATTTAGTATGAGGATTCAGAAGCCACTACGTAAGTCAAATATTGAGTTTTAGCCCAAACGGTCAACTGGCTTTGGAGGGAGAGCGGAAACGTAATTGCTGGGGAAGAAGTACATACCCTATAATAGGTCATAACCGCCATCCATCTTTGATATTAATATTTGTTTCCTGTTCTTATGTATATTCACATATTTCCTTATTGTATTTTTATGTTGTATGTAGCAAACAGCCACTCCGTCACCTTTGAGCAAGCTGCAGTGCGGGCACGCAGCCACGATGCTCCAACAGCTGATCGCGGAGGCTGACACGAAGGCTGTAGTCTTCAGTGATGAACCCACGTCGGAGGCCAATGAACAGCAGCTACAAGGGGTGGCCGCCTGTCAGCATAACGACGATGTCATTCATAAAAACTGGTTGAGTGAGTTGCATTTTACATTATAAAGACTTTAGATGCACTATAACCAATGGAAAGTTTGTGATGATGATGGGGTTGACTTGAAAAGTGGAGTCTAGAATCTATTTGCAACTTGGTTTATGTAGATAAAACTGGAAGACCATTTAAAAACTGTAAAAGAACACATATCAGAAATAGGGTCAACACGAAAACAAACACCATTTTGACATGAATACAGGCATACATTTTTGTGAGACAAAGGTACATTACTTAACTCATTGGAACAACTGGAAATAAACAGAACACTTCAAAAACGAAATTGTATGAACGATCAGATATAGCTATAGCCTGTGAGCTCAAGATCGCCGGTTTGAAAAAATAAGTCCGAGGCCTTTGGATTTTTTATCTGTGAGGTAATAAAAACCTTGAGCACGACATTCTTCGGATGGGATGTTAAGTGATGGTCCCTAGGCGAATAAACCTACGAGTTAGACAAAATTTAAGACCCACTATAGAGTCGGGCTTATGTCCACCTGAGAGACGAAAGAGCGGTCTGGTAATAGGTGGTATGAAGTTGTAGCTAAGCCCGGGCATGTATCATAATAACTAACTGGACAGTTATGGAACGGGTAAAATACGGTTGCTGGCACATCCAAAAAAAAAGAAAAAGTTACAGAAGAAAGGATAAACACCGCTCTTCGCAGATTGGAACTTTTAGTAAACAAATAAAACAGATTTATTTTTGAAATATTGTCTATTCCAAAAAACTCAATACTTTTTCAAAAAAGTTTGTTTTATTTATTTATCATTTAATAAGGTATAGTTTTTATCTGAAATGACCTTAATTATGTGTGTGTGTGGCATGTTGCAGTTGCTCTCGTGAACAGTCAGGTGCTCCTGAAGGGCCCCGAGACGGAGGGCTATGTGATCATCTCTGCAGCTAAGGCTGAGATCCTTCAACGACTCCATCGTCCTGTCTGGAGGGACCGTACTCTGGTCGCCAAGACTACCTGGGTTGGCTCCCTTCAGTCTATGCAGTATTATGCCACAGTGTCTGCAGGACAAGCCTCCCTTGATGGTAAATCGTCTTTACTGCTTTAGCCTTACCACAAGCTAGGGGCCAACCTCTCCTGGGGGCTCCGTGCCCCATTCTCTTCTCTCACATTTGTCTCTACAGGTTGAAAAATGGAATCAGTGCAAGTTGAGTAACTTATTGTGTGATATGCAAATTTCAGAATTTTCTCGTTGGTTTCCCATTTATTCTCGACTTTACGAAAACAAAAAAAACGTCTTTCCGCGACTCCTTGAAAAGATTGCGGCATTTAGAGGCATTGGCCATTTTTTTCATGCTATTTGATCCAAAATCCATGGATGATCCATGCCAACTTTGGCGTTTATAGCTTCATCGGTTTGAATGAGGAGTTGTGTTGATTCCTTTCTTAGATTTGGCCTGTTATTGTACAGACTCTACTTAAACCACAGTTTATTTTGCTTCTTAGTGTGTTCTACTTCCCCAACTATACGAAGTATGGAGGATAATAAATTATGAAGTCAGTCAAAAATTCGATGTAGTGTTTTCAAAGGAATTTAATTTCAATTTAATGAAAAATATTGTGTTTGTGTGAACACGATAACTACCGTTAGAATGAATTTATCGGCATGACATTTTATATGTGCATCCAGAATCCTCTAACTACGACACCTATTGATGTTCAAGCAAATCAACAAAAAGGAAGCGGGTGATTAGGGACGAGACTTGACACAAAAATTCTAATAACTGTCATTGTAATGAATGTATCGACATTTCACATGTCAATTTAAAAAAAAAACATAAATTTTCCTCGGAATCGATCGGCGGTAGGGAAGGGGATTCGGGGGGGGGGGGGGGGGGGGGGGACTCAAATCAAAAACGGTCGACTGATATTGGAGGGGGAGCGAGAATTGATTATTTCATGATTCACCAATTTTTTTTGTTTTTCCCTTGTTCTAGAGAACATCATGTGGCTGTCTGTGGACAACATCAAAGAGAAGGACGACTGTGTGATTGCAGAATTGCCGGACGTGCCTCAGTTGGTCGGAAGTGGACAGTCTGTGGGTGGTGTCGTCTCTGAGACCGTAGGAGTGGGCAGTGTCACCGGAAATGACCCACCTCTTCAGGTAATAACCCAAAAATGTCTTAATTAAAAAAATAATAATAATTAATTATAATTAATTACTTTTATTATTTTTTTTAGGGGTTGATCGATAAATGTTCTTTTTATGTTGTATGGGATTTCTCAATTAACTGAACATTTTAGGTGCATATAGTTTTATTTATTGGTTTATTTTATTTTTATTCATTTGTTAAATCAATATTATTTTTGTTGTTAGGATCATTAGAAATCACTACATTTGATTCCAAAGTATAGACAATAGGCCTACGGTAAGAGAAATAGGAAATGTAGGTTTTTGAACGCGAGAGAATAGAGAATGAGAAGGGAAAAGAGACGCTGTTCATGACGCCAGAACGCTAAGCAGGTGTACACTCACCTTTGTGGTTCATTATCAGTAGATTGGGTATTAATATGAAAATGTTGTTCCTCCGAACATAATGCAACTCTTGTAATTTCCTCTTTTTGGACGACGGTCCTGGGCCATTATTCTCATATTCAGAGTTTGTATCACTGCCTGTCTTGATTTACCTTCATTGCCTGACTTTATTTCACTTTAAACGTATTATACTTACGAGATAAAAATGCCAATGTATAATAATATTGAGATGTAGATATAAAGCACAATCACCGTTCGTGTAACGCAGGCATGCTCGCTTACTGCCTAAGTTACACTATTTCAAGGGTTGGGGGTTGGACGCTGATGACCTTTGCTGTTTTGCGTCCTTAAACTCCAAATCCTATCCTATCCTATTTCAAGGGAAAGAATAAGTAAGTGTGTGCGCACTAGACAGAAGTTTCGAGCCGGCGTGTGCATGCGCACGCTATTTCTCTTTTTCTCTCACTCTCTATGTCAGTTCACCTCAGCGCGACACATAATTTCGTAACTCATTTGCCAGCTTAGTCCCCAAATTGCCCAGTGCGCATAAAAAAGTTTCACTTCAAAAAGTTTTATTTATTTATTACAATAATACTACCGCATTCAACTAAGATGCTATTATTTGTATTTATTTATTCAATTGCAGCTCCAGCGGATAGTATCTCGATGTAAATGTGAGTTCTTCTACGTGTGCTACGGAGAGAGCAGCATGTCTCCTAGTAATCTGGCCAGTGTACCCACACCGCCTCTGGAGGACACCTCTTCACTCTGGGAGAACAAAATACCTCCCGTAGATGCATTCACACTTATGCATCATGATCTAGACGTCTGCACCAACTCATTACAGGTGAAAATATACTTAAATGTCATTCCACTTGACAAAGTTATCCTTGGAAAATGTTTCAAATTTTTCTCTCAAAATGTATTACTTCCTCAACTATACGAAGAATAGGGGAATTTATGAAATGTTGTTGTTTCAGTACGCCATGCTTTTGGACATAGTGAACAACCTGCTGCTTCACATGGAACAGTCGAGGCGAGAGGCGTACGAACGAGTGCAGAGGATGAGGTTCCAGCTGCAGCTACAGTCGGTGGAGGATCAACGACGTCCCATCCAGGAGGCACAGACCCGGGTGCGGAGTCTGTTGTCCAAACTGAAAGGACTGGAGAAGGAGATGCATCTGGTCCAGCGAGCTCTTGGGGATGAGCCCACCTCACACCATCTCATACAGCAGATGGAGAGTCTGGAACGACAGGTACACTAACATTTTATTTTTAATGTTTTCCATTTTATAAGACTTAACTGTACAGGAGGGACAGGGGAAAAACCCCTGGGGCTGAAAAAGGGGATAGTTTGGATTGTAAACTGGTTAAACTTCCATTTACATACATACATACATCCTCGGCGCTACAGCTCCATTCGAGCCTTGGCCTCCTCCAGAGACTTCCCCCGAATATTCCTGTCCAGCGCCAGCGTTCTCCAGTTTTGCAGCCGAAGGTTCCTAGCGTCCCCATCGACTGCGTCCATCCATCTTTTCCTGTGTCTTCCTCGTCCTCTGTTTCCCTCCGGGATCACTACCATCAGTTTTCGTGGGGTTTCAGCCTCCTGCATCTTCTGCACATGGCCTGCCCATCTAAGCCTCGCCAGTCTTATCACGTCTGTGACCTTGGGCTCTACAAACTCCGCAGCGACCTCGGCATTATTTTTAATCCAGAACGTGCCGTTCTCCTGAACCGGACCTAGGATCCTCCGCAGAACCTTTCTCTCGAATATCTTGAACTTCCATTTAATATTTGTTAAGTCGAGGCTGAAGATGGTAGCAATACCGAAAGTACTCCGATATTATATACATTTTGTGAAATACACAATATTGAAAAAAAAAAGGAAAAAAGTTTTTATTTTTTAAATATTTGCAGCTCTCAGACTTCCTAGTCATTTTAATTTTTGACGTGGAACTTAGTTTTTCCGCGCTGGTTTGGGGATAACATTGGAAGCACAGATACAACGAACGCATTTCATACATTGAACGCTTCGAAACTAATTTTTCAATGGAACATGGAGGTAGGGAATTTATACCTCCATTAGAATATATTATTTTGGACGCTTGTATGTGTAATAATAATAATAAATTTATTTCCGTTAAACCAATACATGGTAATAGGATACGTCAAAAGAATTTGTACATTAAGATAGCTTATAAATTAGATTTATAACTACTTGAGTCTAACACACCTATGATTAGTAGTAATAACAAAACTATTTAAAAAAAGTAAAATGAAATTAATAAAAACTGAACAAATAAATACTTAAAAATATATGAATGCGTAAAAAAAATTAATACAAGATACATTTATAATAAGTAGGCACATTTTTCAATTTAATAAAAATTAAGATAACTATTTTTCAAAAAAAACTCTTCGGGAAGTGTCTTTATCCCAACGATGTTTCGGGACGTTCGTACGTCCCATCATCAGGTCCTATTGTGCGAGATATAGAAAAGAAAGAAAAAATGTAACTATAACAATATATTAATAATATATATATATAAATTAAAAAAATAACTTCAATGTAATGTAAATTTCTTTCCGGTTTGCATTTATGCATTTTCCATATCATTTCCGAAATGAGGAAAACCAAAACGTATTTTACGGAAGGTACAACAACTGTTCTTATTGATTTCTTTAAAAATTGTTTCAATAAGTCACTATCTACTTCACTAACTTATATGTGTGTGTTTTTGTCATGCGCGGTCATATCACCTACTAACAGAGCAAGTACCAACGGGGTGTCAGGAGGGTTGTCCAAATGTTTTCGCGGAAAATTAATAGATGCCATTAATTCTTGTGGTGTTTTGAATTTAAATATAAAATTTCATATAGGGTAAATGAAGCTATCTCGACAGTTATTGGGATTTTAGAGTTGAGCGCTCTCTGTTTCCTTCTTCCCTTCGGCTGATTCCTCTGAAAATTAAGAAGTGTCCTCCTTACAGGGCTTCGAATTTACATATGAAATTACGTATCAATACATTCATTACAACGGCAGTTATTAGAGTTTTTGTGTTAAGCCTCTCCTCTATCTTAAGATTACTTTTCAATGAGTCCTAAAAGTCATTATAATAATGAATTAATTTATTTTTTAATTTAATTTTAATTTCTATTTTAATTTACCTTATTTTTTCAGTCAAACATTTCGTCCATTGGACATTTAGTTAGATCGCCATTTGTCATCTCAAATCTGTCCTAATCTGAGCTATATTCAATATTTTTTTGATTTATTGTATTTTTGATGTCCTTATTTTTTTGATGGCTATTTATTTTTGAATATTTGAAGTGTTTGAATGTTTAAGCATTTATTACATAATGTTTTTGTTTTACTTAGGTATTCGCTTGTAAAGAGTCTCTCAACATTCAAAGTGAGGAACTGAACGCGATGCTCTCCTGTTACAAAGAGACACAGCTGATCGGACAGAAAAGTTCAACGCATGCAAGAAGCGGTGATTCAAGTGTAACCATGGTCAGAGCTAGTGAAATTTGCTTCAAGCATGCGCAGTGGAGACTGACAGATGCCGATGGACAACTTGGAATTGCTGATTTGGTCCTTAGCAATTTTTTGTATGTAATATTTATTTTAAATTTGAGATTCCATGTAAAAATTTATATTTCTGTGCTGTCTGTTTGCAATTGGAAGGCACGGGATGAGAAAAAGTAGATTTCGATGCGTTGAAGTGTCCTATTGTCTTACCTCAAAACAGTGAGTTGATCTTGCTACCGAGCTCAAGATTGCGGGTTCTAAACTTTCTACGTTAGGTAACTAATTCTGGGTTGACGTAATTTAGGATTCCATTGTCACTCGAGAGATTATGACGAATCAAATGATGTATAAATAATTCAAATCCAGCCGTTTAGGCTCTCCGAGGGAACAAAGAATAAAACTCAATATTTGGCGGCAACTATTTTTTTATTTCTTCAGGGCCAAAATTGTAGTTTGGAGTATATCATAGAAAATTAAGTTTAACACCACAAAAATTTAACATGTAACGTCCACCCGCCGCTCTGGTGACTGTTCGTTAAAAAAATAGGTAATATATTAATAATTAACGTGGCTTGTTAACATTTTGTGGTGACTTAGGCCTTATAGCTTGCTGGCTATTTGGGAGATGTTCCAGTAGATGTCTCTCAGCAACGGCCACATCTCCACAACTTACTATTAGTTTCAGATGAACAGAAGAATTATCATATTTATTTGTTTGTCCTAACAAGCTTGAAGTTAAGAATCTAAAAGGCTTTATTTTAATTTAACCTTTTTTATTAATATAAGTACTGCGTTCTTTTTGTTATCAGTTATTGAATCTATCTATGTATTTATAATTCTTTAGAAGCAATAAAGTTATTCATTCATATACATTTTTTTTTATAGGTATACAAAAAATTCTAAAAGTGATGATTCTGTTGAACACTTATTGGAGTTGGGCTACGTTCGAATGACCAATTTACTTCCAAACCAGATCTACAAGGAAGTTCTTCAACCAACAGAGATCCATAACAACATGCCTGTTGACAGGAAGGTAATTTTCTGCACACATTCTTCATTCGCTGTGATAATAAATTCAAAAGAGAGATGCATAAATGAACCGTGTAAGAGAAACAGGGAATTAATTTTTTGAAAAATCCTTGTTATCATATCAATGCCATTAGATACATACGTCGCCCAATATATTCTTTAATAATATTTCCTTTAAAAAATTATTAAAAACAGGAAAATGTATTGTAAATTTAGTTCAACTCTTATTTTTCGAATTCAACCTCATTTTCTCTACAAATTCATTCTTGTGGCTTAATTTCTTAATCATATTACTGTCAAAATATTACAGACATGTTCTTGACAAATTAAGGATTCCTTAGATTTCATTATTTACTGTCTATGTTTTAATTATATGATTTTAGAGATCTACTGAAAATGTTTATAATTAGGCTTTTCAAAGTTTAATTTTCTTTTGTTAGTTATTAAGACTCATGCCCGGACCTAACTACGAGGTCATATCGCCTACTACCAGAGCGCTCTTTCTTTACTCTGTTTGACATGAGCACAAACATATAGCTCTCTATAAATTTCCATGTCCAACCTAAGTCGGAGGAAATTCCTATACTATGTACTAGTTTACCCTGGTTTTAATAAATTTTAAATGTGTTTATTTTTCTCGAAAAGTATAAATATGGATTGTTAATTGACTTTTTTTTTTTATTCTCAGAGAGCATTGCGGGTATTCTGCAGAGAAAAGGCGCCTGTTGGTGGTATCTCCGTCAAAGAGCACTTTGAAATAAATCTAGTTCCATTAACCATTGGTAAGATTGCATTACTATATTTATTCTACATTGTTTCCTCCTATGGGTTGACATATTCTGAATGTAAGCGCAAGCGTGAAAATCTAAGCATTTTGGCTTGATAAAGCAAGGAGTGGACAGAGAGGGTGTGTAAGCGATATCGCTCAGGCAGGATATTTAGGTTGAAATTTTATGTGTATTCAGAACTCCATGAGGATGACACCTATTTATTTTGGAAATATGGAATTTTATATTTAAAGTCAAAACCCTCCGAAAAGACAATACAGTAGAACCTCGATTATCCGGGTTCGCGATTAACCGTGGTGTGTAAGCAGTAAGTATAGGTTCCTAGAAACTTAGAGACAGAGACCCTCAGCTGGGTACTTCATAGAAAAAAAAATGCAGCTGCACTTTCAATAAAATATTCTAGGAATGATTTGATTTGAATTCTTCAAAATTAAAACTGAAGTAAGGAAAATCATTTCAAACCGCAAAAATCAATGAAAGATTACTTCATATTTCAAGCCCTGATGATCGTTATAACATGACAATGTACACACATATGTAAATAACATTGTACACACATATGTAATTCGTTAAATAAAAAGTATCTCGATTAACCGTGGTTTTCTTTTTTCCGACCTCTCCCCCCTCCCTATTATCCCGGATGATTGAGGTTCTACTGTACTTCTAATTTTCAGGGAAATTGGCTAAGGAGAAGGGCGGGTTCAGGGGAGGGGGCTCAACTCAAAACGCTAATATCTACCGATGTAATGAATGTATCGACACAAGATTTAGTATGAGGATTCAGAAGTCTCTATATAAGTCAACTATTGATTTTTAGTCCAAACGATCGTTTGGTTTTGGAGGGAGAGCGAAAACATGATTCGTGCTGGAGAAATATCGGAAAATCGTCTGTGATTTAACGAGAACTTTTTCTTTGTTTCATGGAATCAGGGTGTCGGAAATCATAATGTACTATGGTGGATATTCAATAAATTTCGGAATCGCCACTCGCGCTCTTTTAACTACTTGATCTCAAAAACGCTCATCCGCTCAAGTTATGGTAACTAAGGAGATAATGCGAAAATGTTTGAGACCCGCTATTTTAGGTATTCGGGAAATTTTATTTTATATATATATTTTTTTTTCAGGTTTAACAAAGAAATTTTTCAACAAAATGATGAAGTTTTGCTTTCCGGAGCGAGACACAGAGGAGGGTGACAACCTCGAGGATGGAGGCGGGAGCAGCAGTAGCAGTGTGGATGGGGGAGCTGTCTCTAAGAAGGGCCGTTCTCATCTGAAAGGACGGGAAGCCAACTTCTATGTGCCCATCGAGAGGAAGGACGACGTGGAGAAGATGAAGGTGCTGCTAACATCTCTCCTAATTCTAAAGCGAAGGGCTAAAGAGACCCATTGACATCGCTCCTCCGTGAATATATTGAATGGGCGTTATCGTGTTCACAGACACGATTTTTATTTTTGTGTGAATTACCGGCGGTGATTTTCCCTGCACGAATTAATCAACTATGATTTCGCTCTCACTGTCAAAACAATTGACAGCTTTGGTTAAAAATCGATAATTGACTTGCATATACAATTTTGTATCGATACATTCATTACATCGGCAATTATTCGGGTATTCGAGTCGATTTTCCCCTTCCCTTTGGCTGATTTCGTGGCAAGTTAATAGTTGTTCTTATGGGCGTTTGAATTTACATATGAATTGTGTCAATACATTCAATGAATAAAACAAACTTATTTTTTAAATATTATCTATTCCACTAAAGATATATATATATAACTACCGGTTTCAGCTTTATACCATCGTCAGGTCTAGTTATGAACTAAATCAGTTTGCAGAGAGCGACCCTTCTAATACATCTCGGGTGAAAGGGTGCTATTAAAACTTGGGAGTCCCCCGGCTGTACCGTTAGTTAACTCATGAAATATTTCCTAACAAAACCTAGTTCTAAATTTACATAAAACAATATTACTAGACTAATCGTGGCAAAACAACAAATAAATAAGTACAAATAAAAATAAATAATAAAAATAGAAATAAAATTAATAATAATATTAAGATTTAGATAACATTAAATATATATGTGGAACCAAATATTAATAACAGATAATACAAACATATATGTGGAAACAGAACTGGATCAGGGTGTTAACAAAGGGGAATAGTTGAAATATAGGAATAGACAATATTTCAAAAATAAGTTTGTTTTATTCATTTATTACAAGTTTCCACAATATGTCCGCGTTCCTCAACTTGGAAGTTGTCAATACATTCAGTACAATGGCAGTTGTTAGAGCCTCCGCGTAATCAACCCCTTCCCTTAGGCCGATTTGGCTGAAAATCGATAGGTGTCGTCCTTAAAGGGTTCTGGGTACACATATAAAATTTCATGTAGTTACATTGATTCTATCCGGAGTTATCGTGTTCACATAAACGCACACAAACAGACAGTAATTCCTGATGATTTGACATAAAATTTCATTCACTTATTACTACGATATTGTTTTATTTATTTATTATATATACTTTAATCATTTCTTTAGTTTCTTCTTGTTACCTTATATTATTCTGTTTGTATTTTATTATTATAACAAGAGCGTTGGAGTGGATTTGTGGAGAGAGCGTTTGTGGATAATTAATTGTTGAATAAGTGGATTGATGGAGTCATGAAAATCCTGAACAGAGGGTACAACTGGGATGTTAAGGTCATTAGTCAATGTAAGATTGGAAACGTAAAATGGCGCATTGACAATGTTGTGTAGTATAATAATAATAAATTTCCATTAAACCAATACAAGGTAATAGGATACGTCAAAAGTATTTATACATTAAGATAGGTTATAAATTAGATTTATAACTACTTGAGTCTAACACACGTATGATTAGTAGTAATAACGAAACTATTAAAAAAAGTAAAATGAAATTAATAAAAACTGAACAAATAAATACTTAAAAATATATGAGTATATAAAAAAATTTATACATTTATAATAACTAGACACATTTTTCAATTTAATAAAAATTAAGATAACTATTTTTCAAAAATCTCTAAAAAAAAGTCTAAATAAATAAAAATATATAAATAAAAAATTATAAATGAATAATTAAAACCGGATTGACCTTTAAGGTGTGGAGGAACTCTGTCCAAAAAATAAAAATGAAAGCTTTGTATCAAATAATGTTTTTGGATATGAAACGCGATTTTTTATTGTGTTTATTTTATTCTTTTTATGGACTGTAGTGACTGAAGGCGTTGTCTATTTGATTTTTTGGCTGATCTCCATATGGACAATATAAATGTTAAACAAATTCTTTGTTTTTATTAAACAAAGCATTTGTTTTACACTGTATATCGATACAGATCGCAAAAATATATTCGGACTGATTAACAAACCTAATGTAAATTTTATTTTATATTTCAGGAAAGGGCTGAAAAGAACAAACTATTTATTTATATTAAAATCCCAGAATTCCCGGTAAAAGTGAGTTACAAAGGAAATAAAGAAAAAAATTTAGAAGATTTACGAGACTTCAGTCTGGTCATTCCAACTTTGGAGTACCACAATGTTACATGGACCTGGCTCGACCTGCTACTCGCCATGAAGAGTGATTCAAGAAGAGTTATTTTGTCGCAGGTATTTTTTACATTTTAATTTAATAACAAACTCTCTTTCGAGACTAATCTGCTGGATCGATTTTCATAAAACTTTCAATGATGGATATTTCATGTATCCAGGAAGCTCATAGGGTATATAAATCTATTGGCACGGTATCTGGAGCTGGTTATTGACACACCACCTATGTTCAGAACCGATTTCGACTTGAATTTTTACTGGTGGATAGTTTTTTTTTATCTTGGAGTGACATGGGGTGTATAACATTATCGACATGGTCTGTGTACGAGGCTCGATTAGTGAAACACCATTGAAAACCACTTATAAATAAAAATAAATAAATTAAAAATAAACAAAAAACTCGATTTCGGAAAAAAGTGTCTGGTATCTAAAGGTAACAGAAAACCAAATCTGAGAAAAGGACCGTTGGAACAATTTACAGCAACACAACCTTGAATTTTTTCAAAAATTATAAAGAAAATCTGCAAAATCCGTGGTGGGAGACCGTCATTTACGCAGTTTTTAACATAACGAGGTCGCCTGACTATGAATTATGAGATTTTTTTTTATAATTTTTGAAAAATTGCAAGGTTAAGCATGTGTTGCAGTAAATTATTCCGATGGTCCTTTTGTCAGACTTGGCCTTTTGTTAGCTTTGATGTCACACACTTTTTTCCGAAGGCCAGGTATTTGATTATTTTTAATTTATTCATTATGGTTGACATGTGATACGTCAATGTTTATTCATCTGTACAAGCATACTTTACTGTAATTAACCTGATCATTTCATTATTAATTCTAGGCTATAAAACATAAACTACAGATTAAAATACGCTCCGGCACAGATGAAGGAGTTTCACCACAGGAAGAAGACAAAGCCAGAATGTTGTTTGGTAACAGACATATGGTAAGGATTTTATTTTTTTTGTCACTAATTTTACCATTTTTTACATACTGTTACCCTCTGTTCTTTTTTTCACTATCGGTACATTCTCTTCTGCTACTGGAAGTTTCCTTTAATAACTGTACTCGATACGTCCTTAATCTTTCTTTCTCCTAAATGTCTGTCTACGCACAACATTCGTAAACATGGCACTTTCTGAGTGGATTGTGTTCGATTGGTGCTAGTTCATTAAAAAGCTAACTTAACATAAAATAATGAAAACTGTGGTTCTTTTAATATTTCTTAAAACACTAATTATGTACTCACGGATTTGTGGCTCTCTTGAAACTAGATTTAGCGGCATCTATAAGGTACATAATAAAGGGGGAAACACTGATATGGAATTAATATATATTGCCTGGCCAGGCTTATATTAAATAGAACAGGGCTTGACTGCTCGTTTGTCTATAAGCAAACATAAACTGAGAAAACGTAATTAACATTATGAACGTTTCCCACGATGGAAACTTCATAAGAAGCGAAGTACTACTTGTACTTTCACACACACTGAGTAACCAATAACTTCACACAATACGGTTTGTAAGACCGTAGGTACTTCTATCACGAGAGCTATTTGGGCACTCTGTCCTAAACTCACACAAACTCTTGAGCCAAACACTCGAGCTGACTGGGGTCAACGCCGGAGTCGAAGCTCTGTACACTCGAGCTGACTGCTGCGGTCGAACTTTACATACACACGAGCTGGCTGTGGAAACCGAACTCAACACGAGAACGGGTGGGGTCAACCGACACAACTTGACGCCGCAGCCGGACTGAACTCAGGACCTCCCACGACCACAACAATGTAGGCCCAAACATGTCACTTATCTCAATACTCTCGATTTATTCTTAGGTGTGGTATACACTCACATGTTTGAAACTAGTTTTTAAAATATTACATCCCAACAAATACCTACTGCCTCCATATCTCTTAAACTTTTCTCTTTACACTCAACAAAAGACTCATCTCTTTACGGCAGTGTCACACAAACCATAAGTCTTACTATTTGTCCTATTTTGTTGCTGGAGCAAGAGCTTGGAATGGTCTCCCCGCGCATGCCCGTGCGTCACTTTGGTGGACATGAACCCGACTCTACTGTGGGAGTCCTAAATTTGTATTCACCTAGGGCAGGGGTCTTTAACGAGTACCTGACATAGTACAGGCGCGGGACCATCGCTTAACGTCCCATCCGAAGGACGGCGTGCTTAAGTTTATTTTACCTCCCAGATAAAATAAACAAATGGCTTCGGTCGGGTTTTGAACCCACGACCTGGTTGAGCTCAGAAGGCAAGCACGCATACCACTGAGCTACCGGCGCTCTCTTTATTTATTTATTACAAGTTTCCACAATATGTTTTCAACTTAGCAGTTACTTAATGTACTGCTCAGGAATGGGCTGAAGATGAGCTTAGGCTCGAAATGTTTCTTTAAAAAAAATAAAATTTGAAAGACTGAATGACATTTATCTACTTTTCCAAAGATGTCTTCCTCCCTCCATCATTATTTTCATATATTTAAGTTTAATATAGACTTCGATTATATATTTATTTTATTTTACTTTTATTTTTTCAGCCTGGCGAAAACAAAAGTTTGAAACGTGGAATTTTCAAATTTCAGAAGTAATGTTCACTAGGTTGAATAATGATACATAACAAGAGTGAAAAAAAAAAAAAAAAAAAATGTTTTAAACTGACGATCTTCAGAGTAGCTACATCCAAATGTGAACTTTTGGAGGCTGCAGAACGAGAAGTTGAAGAATACTTTATTTCTCCAAGATTCAAGATAGTTTATTCCATTTAATGAGAAAGTGTGATCTGTTTCATAATTCTCAGAATTGATGTGTTTCAATGTTAATTATAATTAACATTGAAACACTCATCAATTTTAAAAAATCAACTACTATTTGGGTAATGAATGTACATTGTATAGCCTTAGCGGTAAGATAACATCGTTGTAAATATTTTCAGGTAATAGAAAATTAGTTAATAACATGTAAATAGTTTAATTGTACAATAAAATACAATATATAGACTATACATAAATAGATACGACCTAGTATTTATCTTTTTGAATTACAATAAATTATGTTATTTGTTTTTAAAACATTTTATTACACAATAATTTATTTATTTAAAATAAAAAATTGGTATAAATCCTTCAACTATGAACCTGCCATGGTTCTGCTACTTTATGACCTTTGAATTTCTTCTTTGCTCTTAAACCTGTTACTAGTGTGTTACTTTTTGGGAAAGCAGTTTGTCCACCAAATTTGTAATCTTCATCTAAATTGGAAAAAAAATAAAATTACAAATTAAGGTAAATTATTATGATAATTTAAATAATACAAGTTATCATTTATTATAAAGCTTGTTCATAAGTTATAGTTAGTTATTATGACTCATGTCCGGGTTTTAACTACGAGGTCATATCGCCTACTACCAGAGCGCTCTTTCGTCGATCTAGTGGACATGAGCCCAATTCTACTGTGGGAGTCCTAAATCTTGCCTACCCTAAATTTTTATTCACCTAGGGCGGGGTCTTTAACGAGTACCTGACATCGTACAGGCTCGGGACCATCGCTTAACGTCCCATCCGAAGGACGGCGTGCTTAAGTTTATTTTACCTCCCAGATAAAATAAGTTTATTTTACCTCCCAGATAAAATAAGTTTATTTTACCTCCCAGATAAAATAAGTTTATTTTACCTCCCAGATAAAATAAACTAAGGGCCTCGGTCGGGTTTTGAACCCACGTTCTTGAGCTCAGAAGGCAAACATGCATACCACTGTTATATATATATATATATAATTTACAATTAACCAAATTATTTCATTTGGGCTAACAAATCTGTTTGACCAATAAACAGTTTATATAAAGATACTCCAGAGATACTTTGAGGGCGTCGGTAGCTCAGTGGTATGCGTGCTTGCGGTTTAGTCACCATAACACCGTGTTCTAGTTAGTTACTGTTACTCATGCCCGGGCTTCAACTAACAATCGCCTACTACTACTTTCCTCTCTGTGGACATGAGCCCATCACTATTGAAAGAGTCCTCAATTTTGCCTACCCAGGTTAATTCACCTATTATAAGGATCTTTCAGGAGTAAAAGACATTGTACAGGCTCGGGACCATCGCATAATGACCCATTCGAAGGACGGGTAGCTCAAGTCTTTATCACCTCCCAGATAAAAAAATAACCTTAGGGCCTCAGCTGGGTTTGAAACCCCGCGACCTTGAGCTCACTAGGCAAGCACGCTATCTCTTGATCTACCGGCCTGTAAAGAGCATTCTAGAACGGTCGTATGGAGCGAGTTCACTGAATACAGTGAAACCTGGACATCGTTGGGTCTGCCGTTTTTGTCCTTTATCGAGAAGTGCCCGTTATGTCATTTTCTAAATTTTTCAAGCCAACCATTTGACGCTTTGAAATTTAAAATTTCGGCGACTTCGGATGCCTTTTCCGGTATCATAGAGCCAGAAACAGGGAGATTTTTGGCTCTTAGCAAAACCATTCGAAACAATGGCGATCAATTTCAAAACCTTTACCGTGCCGTTCTCGTTTCTTTATTTACATGTTTCTGCCATATTAGTAAAAGATCATTCTTTTCTTTTAAAATGGTCGCGATCTGCATCTTTCCCTCCTTAAACTTTGCCACTCAGTCCCTGACGCTGGGCTTTTCTCGATTATAAACTTTAATTACTTCTATTTTATTTTTGAGCGTTAGCCGAGTTTTGTTTTGAGACATGTGAACGAAAACGAAACAAGAAATGTCAATAATTATTGGGAAGTTTAGAAAACATTTAATCATTTCCCTGAATTCCTCCCTAGCCGTGCCTCACTGTGTTCCAAGAAACCAAGAGCCTGCTGTCCGCTTTCGGGAGGTAAATTTTTCGCACGGGACCATTTAAAGTTGTCCGTTAAGTTAAGAGAGGATCCGTTATCGAGAAGTAAACTAAGCATTGATGTGAGTGGTCTGAACATAGACATTTTTCCGTTAATAGAGTTATTCGCTAGCTAGAGGTGTCCGATATAAGAGATTTACCTGTATTTTCACAACTGATTTACGAATAAAGTTTAAAATTGTGGGTGTGATTGATAATATGTTCCAGGTGAACAAAGTGACACTTATTTTTCGGTTGTCTAGGCAGTACTACAGAAAAATTAAACCTTCGAAATACGTATAATTACTTCATTACTTCACTCATTCCTCAAAATTCCGAGGTAAATCAAAATGAGGCAGTGATTGACTTTTTCTTGTCTCATATTCAAATGTGTACGATAATAAAGAATGTAGTAAGTATTACATCTTACCAGGTAAAAATCTTATCGGTTCATACTGAATGTGAAGATTGGGCGGTAATTCCACAGTTTTCATTTTCTCCAATGGTAACGTTGTATCAATGGGAGTGAGGTAAAACTGGAGTAAGTCATCTAAAACAATTCATATTCAATTGAACACATTAGTGAGAAAATTCACTGATAACATTATAACAAGTTTCTCAAAATACAAAATTTAAGAACTCACCGTAACAACGAATTAGATGCAATATTGAATTTGGTACACTGTGATTAAATTCATTATAACAAGCATTAAATAAACTGTATCTCAATGATGGGTCCAGTATCGCCTTTGCATCTTCAACTGGCCCAATAATTTTAGTATATATGTCGTCAAGACGACTGTCCAGGTCCTCTGGAGGTTGATAGTTTTTTTGACATCGAAGAAAACTGAAGGACATACAATTATATTAATAAATAATTAGAGAAAGCAAATATTAAAACAAGAAAGTAACCAACCCTTTTGACGCCACTGATTCTCCAGTAGACTCAAGTTTTCGACATTTTGGCGCTTCATATTTCTTAATCTTTACTTTGTACTTCTTATTAGCGTAAAAACGTAGTAAAACCTGTAAATAGAAACTATGATAACATTGTAAACAAACCTTACATTGAACAGTTCAGAAAGAAGTGAAATAAACAAATACGACAAAACAAATGAAAACCAAAATTTCACTAATATAATTCAAAATATATTTCAAGTACTAACTTTTGAACTATTTGAAATTAATGAATTATTAAGAATTTGATTATTTTTTGACAACACATGCTTTATGAGTGCAGCCATGATAGTGTTGCTTAATACCACGTGATCAATATTGACCAATAGAATGCGCCGAAGCACTGCGCTTGTTGTTCTATCTATCCGCCATTTTCCAGTCGCCATTGAAGGAGAAAACCCTTCTCAATGGGTCTTCAGTAACGTTTAATATTTTGTGATTTTGTATAGTTTATTGGGTGTCTAGTGGCTCTAGAGTTTTAGTTTAAGATGGATAAAGCATGACCAATCCGAACAACCAGACCAACGGGGCCAGTTTGGAGGATTGCCACACAAATTTCTTTGCTCTGGTAAGCTTAGTTACTTTCAAAGGATAGCCTAGTTTTGTAATATACTTAGAAAAGTAATTCCATAGTGGCTGATAAGTCTCAAAACTTACCAATTTGGAATTATTTTACCTACCTATTAATTAATCAATAGATTTTTCATTACGTAGTTCTAAAAGATACCATTAGTAATATTTCTCCCGTTAGTTCCGATGAGCGTTGTATCACGCCGTGTGTATTTTACCATTTTATTGTTATAATTTTAGTTGTTGCAACACATTATACTCATAGCTTTTATTTTTTAATATAATATATTTCATAGAACAGTTCTGTTAAAGGATAATTTTCAACGGTTACCAAATATGATGTTGTCAATATTAGCCTTGAGATGTACAATTTTAATTCTTAAGTTTTACACTTGTTACATCCAGCGATTGAGGCCTAGTCGAATTAAGTTTTTGATTGTATAGTATTTTGATTTTGTATATTTTATTTTCTAGTAGCCTTATGGAAGAAAGCCTTGGGTTTTTTTTTATAGTGTACAAATCATGGAGTTTGTGATGTACCTTATATCATTAGTTGTATGTTGTAGTTTATATATTAGGCTTATTGTTATTGAATCTTATTATTAAAATGAATGAATGTTTGAAGCTTCTGTTAAGCTAGTAGTTTTTTGTTTTTTGGAGTATTCCTTTTTATTTCATAGGTATTCCACTTACATAATTTATGTTTTATTTAGGGCATGAGCATTGCTTTCTTGGTCAGGATCAAACATAATTACTTTGATATCGTATTGTTTTTTTTATTACATTTATATTTTTTTGTAGTTAAGTCAATTTATTGGGTCATTGTCTTCAGTGTTAGTTTTTTTTTTTTTTTTCATTATTTCTTTTTGAGTACAACTTGTGTCATTAGGTTTAAGAGATCAGTCCTTGTTTGCTTTCTAAATGGACTATGTTTGAGAATACAAGGCTGTTTGGAATGTAGTAAGGTCCTTTACACAGTTAGATCCCGTCGAAAAGTAGGTCTGGGATATTTGTTGTTCTGTGCTGCACTCCTGTGGCTGTTACTTTGAAACCTGTCGTTTTGTTGATTCTTCTCCATTTCATTTATTTTGTGTTTTTCGTTTTATTGAAATGAAAATCATTGAAATGTAAATTTCTTACCTTTTAGGGTTATCTAATTTGATAGTAGAGAAAATATTAATTATTATCACATAGGAATTGTCTGTTATTATACATTTCCCAAATGTTGCTTCTTTATAACCCTTATGAAACAGGTCATTGACACAGTACAATTGAAACACTTTCAGGTGTTACTTTTCTTTATTCACCTTAAGTTTAATCCCTTATAACATTTTTATAAAATAATTTTTCTTACACAAAATATGAAAACATTCCATGGGCATTTTTCTCACAGTTTTCAAGTAATGAATTTATGTTTTCACTAATAGAAGTGTTTCAACTCTTTTAGGCTTATTGTATTTGATATTGTCATGAAAATGATGATATAAAGAAACCTGGTATCTTATGTTATGTCTTTTTTAAATTTTTTACGTTTTGAAAAGTTGTTAAATATTACTCTCATTGTATTATGTTATCTTTTGCCTATTATAAATCGTCTGTTAAACAATAGTTGATTACTAGGCTAATTTATCTTTGTGTTGATACAAATTGAAGCCTCCTCGATGAGTTCTGATAATTTTTTTTCTTTTATGTTATGAATTTCATTTGTTTTTATTTCTCCTTCAATTATGCTTTCATAACTTTTCTGTCTTATTAAGGTTATATAATTTTTTTTTGTTAACTAGAGTATTCTGACTGCGACTTGAGTAGGCCTTTTGAATGACTCTTTTTCTTCTTCATACGTCTATCATTCAAGGAATATATCTATTCATTTTTTTGTTAAGACCAAGTTTTAACCGTTATGATATATTTATATTTCTTTCTTAACTTATCCTCACTTAAGAAACAGTTACTATAAAAAAATATTTCATTGTAATCTGACTCGATTAGATTTCATTGAATTATTTTAAGTCTTTATAAAATTGAATATAATTCATGATTTATGAATCTTTTTGTTTAAATTATATAAATATAGTGGCAATAAACTCCATATTCTTTCGTACATAAATTTTAACTAATCTATTGTTCTTGTGATTTCTCTGTTTTTTTTTTTGAAGATTAAGGTTTGCCGTCACTCTTTTTTCTTGTTTATGATAGTATATATTGGCGTCACTTTTTACTTCCCCAAAATATAGAGTAAGTTATGTAATCAGGTCAGAAATGCTATGTTTTTCACTGGGGTTTTCATGTTTTCCGACCCTCTGAATCCAAAACTGTGTGGGTGTGTGTCCTTGAACACGATAACTCCCGGTGTAATGAATAAATTGACACGACAATTCAATATATGTATCCAGAACATCATAAGATCGACATCTATTGCTTTTAGCCAAATCAATCATAAGGTAGGGGGAAGGATTGACACAAAAACTCTAATAACTGCCTATGTAATGATGATATCGACATGAAATTTAGTACGTGGAGTCAGATGACCCTGTTAAAATCAATTATTGATTTGTAGTTATATTATATTTAGTAACGGTTGATTAGTTTTAAGAGGGAGAACTTAATTGTTTATATCGTACTGAGGAGGTACATTTTAACTACATGTATAATCCCATGGCGCAACGGTGAACTAATTTTCATCTTATTTACAAATTATAAGCATATATTTTTTTGACGTTTTCAAATGTTTGCTTATTGACTAGGTTCCGTTTTGTGTTTGCTGTCATAGGAAGGTAATGTTTGTTAAATGGACCTCCTTGTCAGTTGATTCAGTGAGTATTTCTGATCTTGTGGCCTCAGGGCCTGGTCTTGCACCAGTGACAAACAAATACACAAATGGATCTTTATAAGCTTATTTTAAATATAAATTCTCATGTTTTTAGTATTGGAAAACACTCGCATTTGCACTCTTAATCATGTGTCTCTAGTTTACGCTAAAATCTCGAGTACATTCGCTCTGTATTGCGTGTCTTATTTCTGCAGCTGGACTATGAATAGGGGAAGTTATGTAATCGCTGAGAAAATCGATGATCATTTTTCATCGGAATTTATTGTTTTCTGACTTATTGAAAAGAAGAAAAAAAGTCATATGTGGAACACCGGATATGTACGTCCACAGCAAGAGTTGATCATTTACGTTACCCCGATCAAACTCAATATTTGAATTACATAGAGGCATCTGAATCCTCATAGTAAATTTTGTGTCGATATATTCATTACATCGACAGTTATTAGGGTATTTAAGTCGAGAGCCCCTCTTCTCTGGTCCCCCCTTTTTCTTCGACCGATTTAATTAAATTAATAGGTGCCATTCTTATGGAGTTTTGAATTTAAATACAAAATTTTATGTGGATACATTCATTACATCGGCAGTTATTGAGATTTTTGAGTTGACCCCTCTCCCCTTCGGCTGATAATGAATGCCGCTGAAAATTAGTGCATTAGTTTTTCGCTCTTTCTCTTTCTCTGTGAAACTAAAAAATCAATAGTCAACGTACATAGGGGCTTCTGAATCATAGTAAATTTTGTTTTGTGTCGATACATTGACAGTTATGAGGAATTTTGTGTAGAGCTATCTCTGATCCCCCTTCCCTTCGGCCGATTTCGCGGAAAATTAATAAGTGTCGTCCCTATGTAGGTTTAAATTTAAAGCGGAATTGTTTGAGTTTTTTGTTAAGCCTCTCCCCTAATACTCCGTTTGATTTAGTTGAATTGAATAAAAAACAATAGGTGTCGTTCTTATCGGATTCTGAATTCACAAATAAAATGAAGTGTGAATGCTTTCATTCCATCGGAAGATATCGTGTTCACAGATACATACACACATAGCTAGATAGAATTTATTTTTTCTAATTTTTCCTATCTGGCTTGGGGTCGATAATGGGATATTCGTTTAAAAACTCAACTTCGAATTTCTAAACGTTCCGTACACTTCGTATATCTGGGGGAGGAACAACCCTAGCTGCCGGCGTAATGAATGTGTATCACCACGAAAGATAGTATACGGATTCCGAAGGTTTTAGAAGGGGTGCGAAAAGTTAATTGATGAATTTTTGCTGGGGAAGTACATTGTCGGTGGTACTTGGGTGACTTTTTTTTAAATTGGTAGTTACATTATTTTTTAAGTGAAATCATCTGGTCGGCTTATATACCGCCCGAGATATTCGCGGGGCGAATCTGGAGTGAAAGGAGTACCGTTTTGAAATGAGAGGATGCCCGCTCGAATTGTACTTGGATTTAGAAAGTTCTGAGTATATCTCCTCTTTCTGGTCAGAATATAATACCTCAATGAAGACTATTTTCTAAAATTGTTCCATCTGTGCCCCTTATTTAGCCAAAACGGCAATAAGAACGACATGAAATAAACACGAAATTTAGTATGTAATGTGTAATAGAAGGTCTTAGAAGAAGTACCATCGTCCGAGCGGCGGAAGAGATATGTGGCTCAACGCAAGAAGCTATGAAAAGACCAGTACTGAATGTTAATTCAAAATTAAATTTGTTTTAATATAAAAAAAAATATTGGACATATTTTTGACGTTTTGGAGACAGAACGGACCTCGCTTAAACGTGATTATGTTCATCAAGTCAAATTGCAATAATAATAAATTTAATTGTTATGTAAATCGACATTCCTTATGCCTTTCACTTGAAACATACTCTGTTGGTCTAGTTGCACTATTAAACTGATAGTGCAAGTTCCCTTGAAAGTAATTATACTGAGTTAGATATTGTGACTCATGCCCGGGCTTTAACTACGTGGCCATATCGACTATTAATAGAGCGCTCTTTATTTTGGTGGACATGATTCCGGTTCTACTAGTCTTGAATTTTGTCTACCCAAGTTTTGTAACAGGTAGTCTTTGACGAGTTGCTAACTTATTTTGAAATGGTTTCCTTAAAATTGCCAAATTTCTCTGATATTTCAGTCAATGTATACTGATGATGTATAAAATTTAAGGCTATAATAATTTTTTTAAGTTTCTGTTCAAATTACTCAGCGTTGTGTGGGATATTTTGTTCCGAATGGATGCTTAGTACGTGAAGCGGGGAAGGTCTTGGTTTCAAACTTTTAACTAATAATTTCAATCGAATTTTTTTTAAAAATAAACAGTTGTCTTATATTAATTATATAACCGACTTGAAAATAATTATTTAAAACAATTTCTTAAAAAATAAAAGTCGTCGGTGAATCACCATAATGTACTTCCCCAGCAAGAATATAATATATTATAATGTGTTCGCTCTCCGTCCATATCCAATTGACTCTTTGGGCTAAAACCCAATATTTGATTTACATAGTTTCTGATTCTCATACTAAATATTGTGTCGATTCAGGATAGAGGGTTCTGGATATACATATAAAATTTCGTTTCGATACATTCATTCTATCACGAGTTATCGTGTTCACACAATTTTTTTTTAATTTTTGGTATCAGGATGTTGGAAATCATGAAATTCCTTTGAAAACCCCTCACCGAATTTTTTGGCCGAATGCATAACTTCCCGTATACTTCATATAGTTAGGGAAGTAAAAAATAATATATGAGGGCGCCGGTAGCTCAATGGTATGCATGCTTGGCTTCTGAGCTCAAGAACGTGGGTTCGAAACCCGACCGAGGCCCTTAGTTTATTTTATCTGGGAAGTAAAATAATCTTAAGCACGTCGTCCTTCGGATGGAACGTTAAGCGATGGTCCCGAGCCTGTACGATGTCAGGTACTCGTTAAAGACCCCTCTCCTAGGTAAATAAAAATTTAGGGTAGGCAACATTTAGGACTCCCACATTAGAGTCGGGCTCATGTCCACCAGAATGACGAAAAAGCGCTCTGGTAGTAGGGGATATGACCTCGTAGTTAAAGCCCGGACATGAGTCATAAAACCTAAAACTATATAGTTTTGTTATATAACAAAGAAACATTTTCAAAAAATCTGGTTATTCTCTATATTTCGATTATTTACTCCCCCAGGTACACGATGTATAGGGGAAGTTATATAATTATCATGGTTCGGTTTAGCGTTTTCACCAGAGTTTCATGTTTTTCTCTGACTCCTTATTTCAAAATAAAAAAAAAATTTCTTCATTTTGTAGTTGTGTGTCTGAAAATAGCATAACTCCCGATAAAATCAAAATATCAACACATAATTTGATGTGTGTATTCAGATAAGGACACCAATTATTAATTTTAATTTTTTATTAATTTTGGCCGAAGGGAAGAGGAGTGGGGGCTTAACTCAAAAATCCGTTATCAATATTTCGACACAGTTGTATTTATAAAAAATTCTTTTCAATACAACAATCGTATTCATTAATGATTATATTTTCATTGATGAGTGTGAGTGGTATAGGTGTGGAGGGCGCATGGTTCTATGAGCTGAAGAGTGCCTCTTCTGTGGTCTTGCCACTACACAGGGGCTTTAGGTAGGAACATGTGGTCGGCGGGGCTTGACACTGCTGGCTTAGAAATCTAACAGGTAGGTTTATTCAATCTCTTTCCCCCATCTGGCTCTATGCTTGTCGAAACAAGCTTACGTTGAAGTGAAGTGTGTCTTAATTGTCGCCATGAATCTCGTTTGAATTCCTTGATGGGGAGGAGGGGGGGGGGCAGTCGTTGAATCACTGGGAGTGTACCGAATTAATCAATTGTTTTTCTTGCTCTTAAACCAATCGACCGTTTGGCCTAAAAATCAATATTTCACTTATATAGTGCCTTCTGAATCCTCAAAATAAATGTGTCGATACATTCATTACAACGGCAGTTATTAGAGTTTTTGTGTTAAGCCTCCTAATTCCCCCCTTCCTTTTGTCCGATTTGGCTGAAAATTAATTGGTGTCTTCTTTATGCGGTTCTGGATAGACATATACAATTTCATGTCGATACTATTAATTTTATCAGGTGTACGATAACACGATAGTTAATAGACAGCAATTTCATTTTCAAATTTGAGATCAGGATGTTGGAAAACTTGAAATTGGGTTAAAAACTCAACATAGAATTTCTGACCGATTCGTAAGGCTGAGGAAGTGAAAAAAAATGTATATCTGTTCACAAGATAACTCTCGATAACATGAATGTATCGATTTTTATTTTTATTGATTTTCCATCTTTTGAAATGTTACTTTTATTGATTTTGCAACTTAATGTTTAAATCCATTTATATTCGGTTAGAGTTTTCTGTTAGGACAATCAGATTCCCTCCTCGGTGTGGTTCGGGGAGTTACAGCCTCAGATTATCTCAGAATTGTATAATGCAAACCTAACAATCTTAATTGTCACTATTGACTACAGAACTATTTAGTATCTATTATTTTAGAGCGACATCTCCACAGTTGTCAAGTTCAATACATCTATATTAGATGATGATAGGTTGGGTTAGTTGTCTCTATTGTTGTTCTCTACCTCGAGTAGGTCAAGTATCATTTTAGAGTGTCATCTCCACAGTTGTTGATTAAGATCAATACATCTATATTAGATGATGATATATTGGGTTAGTTGTCTCTATTGTTGTTCTCTACCTCGAATAGGTCAATTATCATTTTAGAGTGACATCTCCACAGTTGTTGATTAAGTTCAATACATCTATATTAGATGATGATATATTGGGTTAGTTGTCTCTATTGTTGTTCTCTACCTCGAATAGGTCAAGTATCATTTTAGAGTGACATCTCCACAGTTGTTGATTAAGTTCAATACATCTATATTAGATGATGATAGGTTGGGTTAGTTGTCTCTATTGTGGTTCCCTACCTCGAGTAGGTCAATTATCATTTTAGAGTGACATCTCCACAGTTGTTGATTAAGTTCAATACATCTATATTAGATGATGATATATTGGGTTAGTTGTCTCTATTGTTGTTCTCTACCTCGAATAGGTCAATTATCATTTTAGAGTGACATCTCCACAGTTGTTGATTAAGTTCAATACATCTATATTAGATGATGATATGTTGGGTTAGTTGTCTCTATTGTGGTTCCCTACCTCGAGTAGGTCAATTATCATTTTAGAGTGACATCTCCACAGTTGTTGATTAAGATCAATACATCTATATTATATGATGATAGGTTGGGTTAGTTGTCTCTATTGTGGTTCCCTACCTCGAGTAGGTCAATTATCATTTTAGAGTGACATCTCCACAGTTGTTGATTAAGTTCAATACATCTATATTAGATGATGATATGTTGGGTTAGTTGTCTCTATTGTGGTTCCCTACCTCGAGTAGGTCAATTATCATTTTAGAGTGACCTCTCCACATTTGTTGATTAAGATCAATACATCTATATTATATGATGATAGGTTGGGTTAGTTGTCTCTATTGTGGTTCCCTACCTCGAGTAGGTCAATTATCATTTTAGAGTGACATCTCCACAGTTGTTGATTAAGTTCAATACATCTATATTAGATGATGATATGTTGGGTTAGTTGTCTCTATTGTGGTTCCCTACCTCGAGTAGGTCAATTATCATTTTAGAGTGACATCTCCACAGTTGTTGATTAAGTTCAATACATCTATATTAGATGATGATAGGTTGGGTTAGTTGTCTCTATTGTGGTTCCCTACCTCGAGTAGGTCAAGTATCATTTTAGAGTGACATCTCCACAGTTGTTGATTAAGTTCAATACATCAATATTAGATGATGATAGGTTGGGTTAGTTGTCTCTATTGTGGTTCCCTACCTCGAGTAGGTCAATTATCATTTTAGAGTGACATCTCCACAGTTGTTGATTAAGTTCAATACATCTATATTAGATGATGATATGTTGGGTTAGTTGTCTCTATTGTGGTTCACTACCTCGAGTAGGTCAAGTATCATTTTAGAGTGACATCTCCACGGTTGTTGATTAAGTTCAATACATCTATATTAGATGATGATAGGTTGGGTTAGTTGTCTCTATTGTGGTTCACTACCTCGAGTAGGTCAATTATCATTTTAGAGTGACCTCTCCACATTTGTTGATTAAGATCAATACATCTATATTATATGATGATAGGTTGGGTTAGTTGTCTCTATTGTGGTTCCCTACCTCGAGTAGGTCAATTATCATTTTAGAGTGACATCTCCACAGTTGTTGATTAAGTTCAATACATCTATATTAGATGATGATATGTTGGGTTAGTTGTCTCTATTGTGGTTCCCTACCTCGAGTAGGTCAATTATCATTTTAGAGTGACATCTCCACAGTTGTTGATTAAGTTCAATACATCTATATTAGATGATGATAGGTTGGGTTAGTTGTCTCTATTGTGGTTCCCTACCTCGAGTAGGTCAAGTATCATTTTAGAGTGACATCTCCACAGTTGTTGATTAAGTTCAATACATCAATATTAGATGATGATAGGTTGGGTTAGTTGTCTCTATTGTGGTTCCCTACCTCGAGTAGGTCAATTATCATTTTAGAGTGACATCTCCACAGTTGTTGATTAAGTTCAATACATCTATATTAGATGATGATAGGTTGGGTTAGTTGTCTCTATTGTGGTTCCCTACCTCGAGTAGGTCAATTATCATTTTAGAGTGACATCTCCACAGTTGTTGATTAAGTTCAATACATCTATATTAGATGATGATATGTTGGGTTAGTTGTCTCTATTGTGGTTCACTACCTCGAGTAGGTCAAGTATCATTTTAGAGTGACATCTCCACGGTTGTTGATTAAGTTCAATACATCTATATTAGATGATGATATATTGGGTTAGTTGTCTCTATTGTTGTTCTCTACCTCGAGTAGGTCAATTATCATTTTAGAGTGACATCTCCACAGTTGTTGATTAAGTTCAATACATCTATATTAGATGATGATATATTGGGTTAGTTGTCTCTATTGTTGTTCTCTACCTCGAATAGGTCCAGTATCATTTTAGAGTGACATCTCCACAGTTGTTGATTAAGTTCAATACATCTTTATTAGATGATGATATATTGGGTTAGTTGTCTCTATTGTGGTTCACTACCTCGAATAGGTCAAGTATCATTTTAGAGTGACATCTCCACAGTTGTTGATTAAGTTCAATACATCTTTATTAGATGATGATATTTAGTTGTCTCTATTGTGGTTCACTACCTCGAGTAGGTCAAGTATCATTTTAGAGTGACATCTCCACAGTTGTTGATTAAGTTCAATACATCTATATTAGATGATGATATATTGGGTTAGTTGTCTCTATTGTTGTTCTCTACCTCGAATAGGTCAAGTATCATTTTAGAGTGACATCTCCACAGTTGTTGATTAAGTTCAATACATCTTTATTAGATGATGATATTTAGTTGTCTCTATTGTGGTTCCACACCTCGAGTAGGTCAAGTATCATTTTAGAGTGACATCTCCACAGTTGTTGATTAAGTTCAATACATCTTTATTAGATGATGATATTTAGTTGTCTCTATTGTGGTTCTCTACCTCGAGTAGGTCAAGTATCATTTTAGAGTGACATCTCCACAGTTGTTGATTAAGTTCAATACATCTTTATTAGATGATGATATTTAGTTGTCTCTATTGTGGTTCCACACCTCGAGTAGGTCAAGTATCATTTTAGAGTGATATCTCCACAGTTGTTGATTAAGTTCAATACATCTTTATTAGATGATGATATTTAGTTGTCTCTATGGTGGTTCTCTACCTCGAGTAGGTCAAGTATCATTTTAGAGTGACATCTCCACAGTTGTTGATTAAGTTCAATACATCTATATTAGATGATAGGTTGGGTTAGTTTACATTTTCAACTTCGGTTACCCGGTTATTTTTCGAAAAAAAAAAAAAAAAAAAAGTAGGTTATGAAAAATCTTTATAATTTCGGTTACAAGGAAAAATGTTAGCCGGACGTTTTGTGCCTATGGTTCGGTACAGATTTTTTTCACAGTAAATAAATATCAGATTTGTTCTAATCAAAACGAGAATTTATAAATGAATTTACTATCGCTAGTACAACCGAAAAGATAATAAATAAAAATAAAAAACATTTACTGTTATCATTCTGATAATTCAGATATTAATTTCTACTTAAAACAATGAAGGAGATGTAGATGAAAAAATATAATTAATTCTATAACAAAACATTAGTTGTAGAATATTTTTTGAACACTTTTCTCTTAACTTGTCCTGTAAGTGTACATTTTGTGAATCACTGAGCAACGAGAAGATGGATCATTCATGAATATCTTTTTTCTGTTCGGATAAATGAGAGTTTTCTCTTTTTACTTCCCCAGCTAAATGCAGAATAAGGGAAGTATTTTAATCGGTAAAAAATCCGATGTGGAGTTTTCAACGGAATTTCATGTTTTCTAGATTCCAAATATGAAAAAAAATAATGTCTGAACACGATAACTCCCGATAGAATGATTGTATCGTCACGAAATTTTATATGTGAGTCTAGAACCCTCTAACGATGACATCCGTTGTTTCTCATCTAAATCGACCAAAGGGAAGAGGGATTAAGGGGAAGGTTAAGATAAATATTGTAATAACTACTGATAGAATGAATGTATCGTCACAAAATTATATATGTGTGACCAAAACCCCTTAAGGACAAAATCTATCGATTTTCATCCAAATTGATCAAAGGGGAGAGGGGGATTAGGGGAGAGGCTTAACTCAAAAACTCTAATAAGTGCCGTTGTAATGAATGTATCGACACAAAATTCCAAATGTGAATTCAAAACACCATAAGGGCGACACTTATTAATTTTTAGAGGAATCGTTAGAGGGGAGGGGGGCTCAATTCAAAAACTCCAATAACTTTCGATGTAATGAATGGATGAACATGAAATTTCATATTTAAAGTTAAAACCCAAATTGAACATAACCCATCAAATTTCAGCGATATCGTCATATTAGCGTAAACAGTCGACTTGTATTGGAGGGGGAGCGAAATGTTAATTGATTAATTATTCTGGGGAAGTAAGTTGCCGGTGATTTACCCTACGACTTTTTCCTCTTTCATGTAACTCATTGAATAACATAATTTTATATTTGTCAATAATTTCGTTTAAATATAATATTTTTATATGTTGACCTCCTTTTAAACTTGTTGTTACCTTGGCCTGTATATTCTAGGGTATGATGGAATTTGCTAATATAATAATATATTTTTGAGGGCGCCGGTAGCTCAGTGGTATGCGTGCTTGCTTACTGAGTTCAAGTTTGCGGGTGCGAAACCCGGCTGAGACCCTTACTTTATTTTATCTGGAAGGCAAAAAAAAATTAAGCACGCCATCCTTCGGATGGTTTAAATAAGCGACCGTTAAGCAGGTTACACGGTTTCGCTCGGAGGTTAGGTATCGTTCTTAGTGGGTTCAATAAACACATCAAATTTCATTTTAGCGGGAATATTCATGATCACAGACGAACAGGAGGTTCAAAACATGAAATTCCGTTGGATATTCGACTTCGAATTTCTGACCGATTATATACCTTCCCGTATATTTCGTATAGCTGGATCCTCGGCAATCTACTTCTCCAGTTCGATTATTTGTGATCAACCAAGTGCTCACACTATATTTATATAAATATCTAAACTCGTGGCCAATTTGGCTGAAAATCTATAACTGCCCTACTTAGGGACTCCTAGCCTTTTTAAGGGTTTTTGAGTTGAACCTTCCCACCGGGTCGGCTGAAAATCCGTATGTGTCGTCCTTCATAATTATTCATAAACATTTTTTAGTATACACATTTCGTGATGTGTTTATTCTATCGAGAATTATCTTGTCCAAAAAATATTCATTTTTATTTTTTGATTTAAGAGGCCCCCCCTCGGATTAAAATTCAACTTCGAATTTCTGACCGATTATATAATTTCCTCCTATACTATGCATAGAAGGTGGAGTAATAAAACAATGGCTACCCGACATTAAACCGATTTAATTGGATATTGCGGATGTATCCAATGCGCTTTAAGAACTCATTTCTCAGGTCAATTCCTCCATGAACTTAGTATAAAATAATAAAAAGACAATGGTTTTTATTTATCTTGTTAAGCTCTAATGTATGCTATGGGGCAGGAAGTTGTTTATCATATAGGTACACGTATAGTAAACAAATGGAGAAATAAAATAGAACCTACCACCACTCAGGAGCAATAACCTTATGACAACACACTGCTACGTAAAGAACACACTGAGCACATAAACAACACACTTAGTATGTAAATAACACACTGAGGTCATAAACAACAAACTGAGTACGTAAATAACACACTGAGGTCTTAAACATCACACTGAGTACGTAAATAACTCACTGTGGACGTAAACAACACACTGAGGACGTAAATAACACACTGAACACGTAAACAACACACTGAATACGTAAAGAACACAATGAGCACATGAACAAAACTAACAATGGCCATTTGAAACCATGAACACGTACTTTTAATGCCGTTAGGCTTTCGTAGATGTTTTCGTTCATTTTGTTATCCCACCTACACGTAATATAGAGGAAGATAATATCTTCCTTTTAAAAGGTAATAAGTAACTACTGGTAACAATTACTAGTAAAAAGTAACTGCTGGTAACAAGTAATTACTAGTAAAAAGTAACTCCTGGTAACAAGTAATTACTAGTAACAAGTAAGTTAGTTATATTCCTGACAAATAACATATTACTTATGTGTTATATTATTTGTCAGGAATATAACTAACTTATAAGTCCATGATTCACCGACGACTTTCTTTCTGTGTCCCCTCACTACCCAAGCTCCGATACTGAAAAATCCATATATCTAAGCCAGAAATAACACATGTCACATGGCGGGTGAATGTCAACTGCTTTCTTGTCGACACAGGTTCAAAGAGGGTTGGATTCGACGACGATCGTTCCACCACAGTCGACCGAGTGACCCTGGGTCATGTTTGACACTGAGAGATATGAAAGGGAGGGGAGGTCACTCTTGAACATAGGTAGACTGAAAACAAACCTACTAAGTGATCGGTTGTTCAATTTCATCAGTAGCGCAGACAGGAAAGTCCACGGGCGTAACATTCTGGAAATGTACGTCTCTGTGTGTCTTCTCTACTCTCACATGCCAAAGGACGATATACCCATTAATTTCCAGCCGGAGGTAACTACGTATATGTATCAACAGCGAATTTAGTCTCCGTTGATTAATTCGGAAGATATAAAAACCTTCAGCACGCCGTCCTTTATAGTGGACGTTAAATGGCTTCCCCAAAGCTATGCAAAAGATCTCTACTCTAATTAAATGTAGGTAGACAAAATTTAGGACAATGCGAGTTACCGAGGAACTAGGGGATTAGATACTTAGGTCCCCAGGTGTACACACCAACTCAGTCGGTGTATCTATGTATTTAGAACATGAAGTTATTTTATCACTCTGGGGGGGACCTAAGCTCCTTCACATGTAATTTTTTGCTTAAGTATAATAAAAGATGAAAAAAAAAAAAAACTAAGTGCTTCAGCTGGATTTGAACCCGCGATCTTGACCACAATAGGCAAGCACGCTACGGGCGACGTGGATAGCCCCCCTTCGCCCCCTCCTCGCTCCAGCCCACCCCACCGCCCATTATAAGGATCAATAAAAAGATACATTTACAAGAGCAGCTGATCTCATCTCACTTAGGATTCTATTTTCTCTATATCTGACCCGTACTAAAACAGTTACGATAAAGAATAACAAATCGAATTTAATTTATATGATCAGAATAGTATTGATCGTAAAAAAGAAGTTGTAGGTGATTCACCGTCAATTTACTTCCCCTTCACAAATCAATCAATTATGTTTTCGCTCTCCCTCCAAAAACAATGGGTCGTTAAGGCTAAGAATCAATAGTTGACTTACATAAGGGCATCTTATACTAAATTTTGTGTCGACATAATCATTACATCGGCAGTTATTACGGTTTCTCAGTTACCCCCACCCCCCCCCCCCTCCCCCCACCTTCCTTTTGACCATTCACCATAAAAAACAACAATTATTCGGTGGTATTATATAATATTGATGATTGTTGAGGAGATTCCATCTAAAAATAAGGGCGCCGGTAGCTCAGTGGTATGCGTGCTTACCTTCTGAGCTCAAGATCGTGGGTTCAAAACCCGACTGAGGCCATTTGTTTATTTTATCTGGGAGGTAACTGGAACGTTAAGCGATGATCTCGAGCATGTACTATGTCAGGTACTCGTTAAAGAACCCTGCCCTAGGTGAGTACAAATTTAGGTCTCTCACAGTATAATCGGGCTCATGTCCACCAGAGTGACGAAAGAGCGCTCTGGCAAAAGGCGATATGATCTCTCAGTTAAAGCCCGGGCATGAGTCATAAAACGTAACCTAACCTATAATATTGATAATTGTTCAGGAGATTCTATGTAAAATTTCATGTGAACCAACTTCATAGCACAGAATGGAAGCCCCATTACTCAACTTTTAAGAAAGCGTCGGGAGAAAGTAAAGGATGTGTGCTCATTTGCATAATGTTATTTCATTACAGGAAAAGATCTCATGAATTCTTTCGTCGTGTTGAATCTAGGATACCGATATTTTTTCTTCCATCGATGATTTTGAGGCGATAAAAACACATCGATAAGAAATTTTGTATGTTGATAAGTAACAAAAGTGAAGATTTTCAGGCAAATTGGCCAAAGGAAGGAGGCTTAGATGGGGGCTTAATTTTATGACCCCCAATAACTCTCAATGGACTTGTTAATAGGAAATTGCTTTCAATAAAATGAGGCAAAGGAGGGTTTAGGAAGAGAGAGGGGAAACTTATTTTATTACAATTAATTAATTAATTGGCAGTGATTAATTCAACTCTTTTTTTTTTTCAATATTTTTACGAAGTGAAACATTTATTTTTGGTAATTTTATGTACCTATATTCTATATATATATATATTCTGATCTAGAAGGGATTATTATGTCAGTCAATTGTTCTATTGGATACGTTAGTGTACAGTTGAACAGTTAGAGATCAGATGTAAATACAGTAGAGTCCCGCTAATCCGGACTAGATGACCGAAAGTCTCGATTAAAAGGAATTTACTATTGATAAATATTTTAAAATATTAGCGTAAATATTTAGCGCGCTGTCTTCTTTGTTGGCACTCTTTCATCTTAGCCAACTGAGTAAGTCAAGTCAAACCCTCTCTTTGAATTATTTGCGGACTTACCGCTCGCTAAATTAAATTTTTAGTTTACTAAAAATTAGTTTTTCTTTTAATTCTGTACGGTTTAACCGGATGTCCGGATTAGCGGGACTCTACTATAGTTGCTTTCTAATATCAGGTTGAGAATAAACTGAAAATGTAAGTAATGTTGATTCTTTTGGAGTAGCGTGATCCTTATATAAAGACAGTTTTGTGTTTTCTCCTCACAAGTAAATTTCTTCAAGTTTCTTTAGGGACATTAAGTGTATACTTTTGGGAAATATTGAATAAAGAGTTACTCATTGTGGATTATTCATGAATTAGAGTCAGAACTAGGAAGTCTGTAATAACAATATAATATGAGTAATGTAACCACAACAACAACAATGAGGGCTTCGGTAGCTCAGTGGTATGCGTGCTTTTCTTCTGAGCTCAAGATCATGGGTTCGAAACCCGACCGAGGCCTTTAGTTTATTTTATCTGGGAGGTACCCTACTCTAGGTTAATAAAAATTTAGGGTAGGCAAAATTTAGGAATCCCACTGTAGAGTCGGGCTCATGTCCACCAGAGTGACGAAAGAGCGCTCTGGTAGTAGGCGATATGACCTCGTAGTTAAAGCACGGGCATGAGTCATAAAACCTAACTTAACAACAATATACTAATATAATATTAATAATGTAACAACAATAACAATGTACTAATGTAAATAATAATGTGCTAAATGTTATTTTAATTGTGTTTCAGACGGATCTATGTGGTATCAAGTGGCGTAAGGTGTGCTGGGGGGGTGTGGGGCCGGACCCGTGGGGTGGTGGCGGTGACCCAGGTCCCACGGAGCCCCCTGACGACCCCGTCCTTGCCTCCTATGTCCGGTGTATCTCCGCCGACATGCTCTGTGTCTGGCGCCGTGTCTCTGCTCCCATGTCCCGCTCCCCGACCGATGTGTTCGATCAACTCGGTCTTGGGGGTCCTCCACCACCCCCACTCCAGCCACCTCATCATCCTCCACTCTCGTTGGCCGCCGCCAAGGAACTATGGATCTTCTGGTATGGTGAAGAGCCTGATCTCTCATCTCTTGTTTCTCCGGAGCTTCTCACTGCAGGTAAGTCTGTTCAAATATGTTACTATATTATTTGAAAATGCGGCCACAAAACGCGAAGTTCTGCGCGAGTATTCATTGCTTGCTTTCCGTTCTTAAGCAGTTTATATGTTTATCGCGAGCTGGGTGGGCCGTATACACAACACTAGCAATGGCTGGTTTGGTCATAACTTTGAGGTGTACGTTAACAGAAGGTTGGAGGGCGTAATGGTATTTTCAACATGGGATAGCGCTTGGCGTCAATATTTTTAACTTATGAGTATTATAATACACTCGTATACCGCGCCCGGTAGCTCAGAGCTTACTGTGCTCAGGTTTGTGGGTTCAAAACCCCTTGTTAAAGACCCCTACCCTAAATGAATTAAAATTTAGGGTAGGCAAAATGTAGGACTCCCATAGTAGATAAAGCTGTACTCATTTTAGACCCTACCCAGTACGATGTGTAGGTTGTTCTAAACAGCATCCTTAAGTTATCCTGAAAGTTTTGTAATAAACCGACCATCTGTTTTTGTTTGATTCAGGAACAGACCTATGTTGTTTGTTTATTTGATTTAGGATTGTCTTAAGAAGTCTTGCAAATGTGTTTTAGTAAAATAGGAATATTTTATATAAAAATGTTACCAGTTATAGTTTATTTTTGTTTTTTTTATCTGAATTATGCCGAAGAGAGAAAGCCTTGACGTGTTGCGTTCGTCTTGTGTAGGTTTGCCTGTTTGAAGGTCGTTTTCATATCTCATCCTCTGTCTGGGGTCTCAAGTTTGAATCCAGATTGGCTGAACGAACAGGAGGTTGAAAAGATCGGAGCTGCACGGAACATTCCCATAGCCTTTTACATAGAGGGTGCCGGTAGCTCAGAGGTAGCGTTCGGACCCCGGTCGAATCTCTTAGGTTTCTTATCTGAGTGGTGAAAAAAACCTTGAGCACGCCGTCATTCGGTTGGGACGTTAAGCGATGGTCCCGAGCCTGTGCGATGTTAGGTACTTGTTGAAGACCCCTCCCTACCTTAGGCAACTAAACTTGGGTAGGAGTGCTCTCTTCATTTTGATTTGGATTCTTCAACGTATGCTTGTTGCTAGTTCTGGATAGCAATCTTCCTTAAACAGCGTCTTGCATCTCGTGGAGGTAGCTGTATACACCGACATCTGTTGCAGCTTCTTTGGCAGCTAACAATATTCTTAAAAAAAAAAAAGTTTGTTTTATTTATTTATTCATTTTCAACTAAATTTCAGAGAGAGAGAGCTAAAACTCAGTTATTAATACAGTGATTCATTCATATCATCTTCATCCATCTATGTAACATTTCCAGTCAAGGACGCCAAAGGGTAACCGTGATAAGGGAAAGAGGGGTTGAAGATGGGTATGGACCGCAGGAGGGGAGGTATGCGCAGTTTTCTCAAATACCAACTTATCTTGGAGTATTGTTAGGTTTTGCGCCCATCGAATGTGGGTACTCCTTCATTTGTGGTCTTACGAGTGGCGGACGCGACGAGGGAAAGTGTCTGTAAGTGAAGTGGTTGTATCAAGAACAGGTTTGTCACCTCTTAATCGCATGCCTCATCATACAACCTGTTAGATCACTTCTTCATCTCAACTTTTTATAGATACCGGCCATATTTCTTCTATTGAGGGGCTCTTTCAGACAATATCCAGTATTTTTTTTTTTTTCCTTCAGTTGACATGTTCTTCAACCTACATAATCCTTAAAGAATGTGACCGTCAATATGTACGCTTATGTAACCTGTAACTTCATATATACATATCCGGTCGAGGCCCTTAGGTTTGTATCGTCCTTCGGATGGGTAGGCAAAATTTAGGACTCCCACAGTTGAGTCGGGCTCCACCAGAGCGACGAAAGAGCCCTCCGGTAGTAGGTGATATGACCTCGTAGTTAAAGCCCGGGCATGAATCACAATACCTTAACTAAACATGGACAATAAAGTTAAACAAAAGCTATATGATTTTTTAAAGATATACTGAAGGAATCTTTGAAGAATTTTGAGGTCTATAAAGTTACTATCACTCTCTACTCCCGAAAATTCGCCGTCGTATTTTATTATTTATTATAATTTTTTTTTTTTTTTTTGGGGGGGGGGACAACAGAAGAACTATGTTCCTGATCCCATACAACCGCCATATTAAATATGAATATCGTTTTTGCGACCCCCCAAAAATATTGGGGTTAAATTCTGGTGTATGTATTATATCTTTAAGTAGTATACCAGGTCACTTCTCATTACAGAAATTATACCCCATCGCCATAATTAAGTGGGCTTTAAAATTATTTAAAGTTTTTAATTTTCCAGTTCGTGATAAGATCAGGTTGTATATCAATTGTGAAACATGCCTAGATAGAATTTCCAAGGCCACATTACAACTGTTTTAGGACAAAAAGAAAATAAATATATAAAATGGCCTAGAAATTCTTTAAAAATGTGCTTCATCAGTGATACTGGGAACTATTGTCTCATCGGATTCCTTTGTATAGATTGCGCCACAGATTTCTCACCTGTGCGCAATGGGAAATTCATTTAATGGTCGTTGTTTCTGTTTTTACTTCCCCAGATCTGATATACGAAGGTATACGGGAGGTTATGTAATCGATCTGAAATTCAAAACAAAAAAAAAAATATTTACTGTCTTTTTGATTGTCTATGAACACGATTATTCCCGATAGAATGAATAAGAACCGATGCCATCTATTAATTTTTCGCGAAATCGGACAAAGGGAAGAGGGGATCAGAGAAGGGCAATTCAAAAACACCAATCGTTCCTGATGTAAGTCAACTATTAATATTTAGTCCAAACTATCGTTTGGTTGTGTGTTCACAAACAAACAAGAAATAGTTTTTTTTTTTTTCTTTTTTTGGAATCAACGGATCGGAAAACATGAAACTCCATTAAAAACTTAACATCGAATTTTTAACCCATTACATAACTTTGCGTATACTTCGTATTGGTTTGAAAGTAAAATTTTCCTGAGAATTGTCAACTGTATTGTTCCAAGAGAATCTGCTGATTAGTCGAAAGATTGTCCTACATTCGATCAGTGGTCATTAGAGAGTCTACCTTGACACGAATTTTCTACATTATAAACTTTCCAAGTTGTTCATTTCATTAATAAGACGTTACAAGTGTCAAATAAATTATTATAAAAGTTTATCATCTGTTAACATGTTATTGTGACTCATGTCCGGTCTTTAACTACGAGGTCATATCGCCTACTACCAGAGCACTCTTTCGTCACTCTGGTGTACGTGAGTCCGACTCTACTGTGGGAATCTTAAATTTTTTTTTTTGAGGGGGGAGGCTTTGTTACGCATGCTATAGATACCGGCGCCCTCACACAAAATAATGAAATATGAGGGTGCCAATAGCTCAGTAGTATACGTGCTTGCTTACTGAGCTCAGGATCGCGGGTTCGAAACTGCGAGGCCCTTAGTTTATTTTATCTAGGAAGTAAAATAAACTTAATGGGTGGCACGTTAAACGATGGTCCGTAGCCTGTACGATGTCAGGTACTCATTAAAGACCCTACCTTAGGTGAATAAAAATTTAGGGTAGGTAAAATTTAGAGTGACGAAAGAGCGCTTTGGTAGTAGGCGATATGACCTTGTAGTTAAAGCCCGGACATGAGTTATAATCACTAACTATAAAAATTAATAAAATGTTTTGAGACTTATTGAGAAGCAAATTTAACGCAAATATATAATGCATGCTCTTCTCCCCATTCTACGTAAATAAACAATTGTTCTTACGAGTACTTAAATTTTCAAGAAATGATCTTTTTGATAATTACGAGCCATGGATCCATGCGGATCTGAGTTATTTGTGATGACCGTGGTAACAACAAGACAGAAGACAAAAGTAGGGAGGGGGATGGAGACACTCGAAAATGAAGACAATGGAGGCATCGCTGTGCGCGGTGACTGTGGGAGGGGGGGGGATGCTAGACCTGTGATGGTCTGGTCATTCACCTCTCTCGGGAGAGAGAGAGAGAGAGATCAGACTAGCCAGCATAGATCGAGCCAACACCGCCGCCGCGACAGAAGAGGACAATAACACAATAAGGGCCAGCAACAGGTTGCCACCCAACACTAACAAACAAACCCTCCACTCCCCTCCCTTCCTCTTCTAAATAATAATATTTATTTACCTTAAATCATAACGTGAGAATAGATATACGTAATAAGTATGTACGAGGTGTGTTCAAAAAGTAACGGGAGTTTTGTAATTTCGCGGGTTGTATTAGTCCGATTCGCGTGATTTTTTCGTTGTTGTTTTGGTAAACATGTCTGAAACGTATCTGTACATTGTTAGCCAAACTGGATGTTTAGTCTGATGTCAGCTGTCAAAGAGGTTACATGACTTTTGGTACGATCGGCGATTATACAAAATGGATCAGAGAATTTGCATTAAATATTGCTTTTGGTGAGTCTGCTATGAGTAAAACTAGGGTTTACGAGTGGTATAAGCGTTTCCAAGAAGGCCGTGAAGTGCGGTCGAATGTGAAGGTCATGCTCACTGTTTTTCGAAAAAACGCCCGGATTTGTGGCGAAACAATTAATGGCTTTTGCACAACGATAATGCACCTGCTCACACACTTCATTGCTTGTTCGTGAAATGTTGGCCAAAAACAACACTGTAATGATGCCCCAGCCTCCATATTCGCCAGACATGGCTCCGTGTGACTTTTTTCTATTCCCAACAATAAAGAGAACCTTAAAGGGCCGCAGTTTCACAAGCACAGATGAGATTAAAAGCGCATCGCTGAGAGAGCTAAATGCTATCCCAAAGATCGAGTTCCAGAAGTGTTTCGGGGATTGGAAGAAGCGCTTGCATGAGTGTATAATATCTAATGGGGAGTATTTTGAAGGGGATAACTTTGATGTAGACGAATAAATAAAATTACTTTCAAAAAACCGAAAATTCCCGTTGTTTTTTGAACACACCTCATATACATCAAATAGCTTATAAATTAGATACTGCGTGCTTGCCTACTTAGCTCATCGCTGGTTCGAATCCAGGCCGAGGTCTTTTTTTTTTTTTTTTTTTTTTATCGTCTAGTTATCGAAAGTCATTGTTTATGTCACTGTGCACTATGTAAACGCATGAAAGTCATCAATAAGATCCATCCATATCCATGACTCCACTCTCTATTTTAGCCTCTCAACTAGACCTCACTAGGCCATATGCCAAATTCAATAAGGATTCATTAATCCGTTCACGAGTTATAATAAGTTGGATTGAATAGTCGGAAAACAAATAAAATTCAAATCATTTTCTTGGTTTGGTTGGTCTTTTTATAAATTACAAGGGGCGCCGGTAGCTCAGTGGTATGCGTGCTTGCGGTTTAGTCACCTAAACACCTGAGATCAAGATCGTGGGTTTGAAACCCGACCGAGGCCCTTAGTTTATTTTATTTGGGAGGTAAAATAAACTTGAGCACGCCGTCCTTCGGATGGGACGTTAAGCTATGTACAATGTCAGGTACTCGTTAAAGACACCCCCCCCCCCCCCCCCCCCCCCCCCCCCCCCCCCCCCCCAAATTTAGGGTAGGCAAAATTTAGGACTCCCACAGTAGAGTCGGGCTCATGTCCACCAGAGTGACGAAAGAGCGCTTTGATAGTAGGCGATATGACCTTGTAGTTAAAGCCCGGGCATGAGTCATAATAACTAGTCGGTGGACCACCGGCAATGTACTTCCCCAGCACGAATTAATTAAGTTTTTGGTCTCTCTCTCTCTAAAGTTTATGATGATCGTTTTTGATTTAACTTCAATAGTTGATATATGAGTTCGCAGACTTTTGAATTCTCATACACAATTGTACATTGGCAGTGTTATTAGGGTTTTTGAGTCGACCCCATCCTCTGATCCTCTTCTTCCCTTCGGTCGATTCCGCTGAAAATGAATAGGCGTCCACCTTATAGGGTTTTCAATTTACATATGAAATTTTATGTCAATACATACATTACAACGCATATTTTACTTATATTTGACTTATTATCATTTTGCGATGTACGAGTATGTCTTCCCAACATTCTATAGTAACTTCTTGAAGCTCTGATTTTTTTTTCTATGAATATTCCAGACATCCGGCCTTTTGTCACTATGGCAACTTGGTAATTCGATTTTAGTGAATTAATTTTTATTATTAAGCGCTCCGACCCTCTTCCATTGAAAATATTCATGTATTCATGACGTCTCTGTGTCTATCCCCCCCCTCCCCTTTCTTTATCGTAAAAAAAAAAAACGTTCACCGTGAATCAACGGCTATGGTAGTACTTCCCCAGCCAGAATTAATAAATTAAGTTTTCGCTTTCCCTTCATGGCCAGTCAACTGTTTGGGCTGGAAAGGGGGTGGGGAGGGGGTGTTTGAGAGGGGAGGCTAACACAAAATTTCATATGTGATTTCAAATCCACATAAGGACAAGACTAATTAATTTTTTTCAGAATCAGCAGAAGGGAAGGAGGGATCAAATGGGGCTCAACTCAGAAACCCCAATAACTGCCAATGTAATGAATTTATCAACGCAAAATTTAGTATGAGGATTTAGGAGCCCCTATATAATTCAACTATTGAATATTAGCGCAAACTGTCGACTGATTTTGAGAGCGATAAGTTGACTAATTCTTTCTGGGGAAGTACATAACTGGCGATTCTTTGTCAATTTTTTTCATGATAACATAAGATTCCATATGTTAATATATGTGTAAAGTAGGTGGAATTTGTGTGTTCGACTGGTGTAATGGCTTCATATATAAGTAAACCCGTGGTTGGAGGACCATAGACCGCTCTGTGACGGTGTTCTTAATAGCCAGGTACCGTTGTACCGTCCCCACCACCTCCCACTTCCTCCAGACTTGGACCCTCTCTTTTCTCCCATGCTCTTCTTTTACACTTAATTATTAAATCCTTTCTGGCAGGTTTACCCGGCGTTGTCTAGTTGTATGTAATATTGTAGTTTTATTGTTATTGTTTATAACCTCATAACCATGGTACTTAATTAATTTTATATTGAGATTTGACTTAAGTCAAATATTGAGTTTCAGCCCAAACGGTCGATTGGATTTGGAGGGAGAGCGAAAACATAATTAATTAATTCGTGCTGGGGAAGTACTTAGCTGATGGATTGGAGCGCTCTTTCGTAACTCTGGTGTACATGAGTCCGACTCTACTATGGGAGTACTAAATTTTTCCTACCCTAAATTTTTATTCACCTAGGGCAAGGGTCTTTAGCGAGTATCTGACATCGTACAGGCTCGGGACCGTCGCCTAACGTTCCATCCGAAGGACGGTGTGCTTAAGTTTATTTTACCTCCTAGATAAAATAAACTAAGGGCCTTGGTCGGGTTTCGAACCCACGATCTTGAGCACAGAAGGCTAGCACGCATACCACTGAACCACCGGCGCCCTATTATATATTCACTGTTCTGTTACTTTCCTTGTGTAATCACATCCTCTGATTGAAGTGTTTTAATTCGAGAGGCTGTGATTTCGAGTACTAAAAATAGTACTAACTACGATGTCATATCGCCTACTACAATAGCACTCTTTCGTCACTCTGGAGGACATGGGACCGATTCTACTGTGGGAGTCCTGAATGTTGTCTACCTGGGTTTAATCACTTAGGGGGTCATCGCTTAACGTCCCATCCGAAGGTCGGCGTGCTCAAGGTTTTTTCACTTTTCAGACCTAAGGGCCTCGGCCCTGTTTGAAACGTGCGATCTTCGTCTAGCTGGAGTAGTAATAAATACACACAGTCTAACCTATCCGCAATGAAATCACCCCTTCTTCACTGTCATAAAATCATAAAAAAAAAAGGAAAATTTTCAATGTTTTTCAACCAAATTTTCGAAGTTCAATGACTTTTAAAACGTATTCTTGTGACCCCAGCGATGTCTCATCGAACCCTTTGAAATGATATGTCACACACAGTTGTTATAAAATACAATTAGCACCTCCTCCCACACCAGTACCCCGCCCACCCAAATTAAACATTTTGTATGCCACATCTACATTTGAAGTTTGACTATCTCTGAAATAACACAATACACATTTCGTGAATATAAATTCTGCTAATTCCGTGCAATGTAGGGACAAAAAATATGAGGTTTTTTTTTAACCAAAAGAGTATCCTTATAAGCTCGGTTGAAACATAGGCTATGTGGCGTATCAAATATTTGAACGGAAGGGGAGTAAGGTTGAGGGGGGGCCCAAAAAATAAAATGAATGCTAGCTCTATAACGAAATTTGACAAATCCTTATAAGCCTGGGAAGTTAGGTAATCAGTCGAAAATTGTATGTTGAATTTTCACCGGAATTTCATGTTTTCCTACCCTCTAATTCCAAAAATGAAAAACAAAAAAAATCTTATATGTACATTATATATAACTTCCGATTCTAGATACATATTTCAAGGCACTCTAGGACGACACCTATTGATTTTCAGACAAATCCACCGAAGGGAAAGGACTTTCTCTAATAACTGCCGATGTAATGAATGTATTCACACACAATTTCATTCCTAAATTCAAAAAACCCTAATAACTGCCGATGTAATGAATGTATTCACACACAATTTCATTCCTAAATTCAAAAAACCCTAATAACACTCGATGTAATTAATGCATTCACACAATTTCATACCTAAATTCAAAAAACACTAATAACCGGGCGATGTAATGAATGTTTAGGCACGAAATTTCATATGTGGATTCAAAACCGCATCAGAACGAGACTAATCAATTTTCAGTCAAATCGTCCAAAGGAAAGTGGATGAACTCAACAAAACTGTAGTACTTGCCGCGCCTATATAACGCCACCAAAATGTCGACACCAAATATATGCGATTCCAGGGCTTAATATGATCCCCTATAAGGTCAGACGAGGGGGCTAAACTCAAAAACTGTAATAAGTGTCGATATATTGAATTTCTATCGACTCGAAATTCAGTGTGAGGCTTGAGATGTCCCTGAGTATGTTATCTATATATTTTCAACCAATTTGGAAACAGAGTAAAAACTTCCTTGATCAATTTGCAGTGGGGAAGTGCATTGCGGGTTGATATTATGAACTAAGTAAAAATATGCAGTTCCTCCAGGGATAAGTTGCAATTTAAGTTATTATTTTAAATCTTCATTTGCTTATTAAGTGAAATCCGTTGCACTGAGAGTCGCATCATATTTGCAATGTAGATCAAAGTGACCTTGCATGTATTCACTTCATAGCCTGCGGAGCTCCGTTCTTAAATTATGCATTTACCTATCCATTTAGCAAAACTTATACTATAATGCAACTCTTCCCACTTATTTCCGTTCATCCTACTTAACATAATCCATTAGCAATTATCATAACTGGGAGATTACCCGCCGTTATCGGACTTTAAACTATGAGGTCATATCGCCTACTACCAGAGTGCTCTTTCAACACTGGTCGACGTGAGGCCCGACTCTACAGAGGGAATCCTAAATTTTGCCTATCCTAAATTACTTCTAGGATAGAGGTCTTTAACGAGTAGCTAACATCGTACAGGCTCGGGACCATCGCTTAACGCCCCACCCAAAAGACGGCGTGCTCAATGTTTTTTCACCTCCCAAATACAAAACGGTTTCGAACCCGCGATCTTGAGCTCAGTTAGCAAACACGCTTCCTCTGAGCTACCGGCGTCCTCTAACATATGATTAGTAACAACAATAATAATAAAACATGTGAGGTGTCCATAAGATGTCAGCTGTTTTCTTTGTTTCATTGTACAGCGTAATTCTGAGAGTGACTTTCTTATAATCAGTAATGCCATTATGAAATGATTTCGGGAGGGGGGGAAGAGTGGTAATATAAACTGTAACTTGTAAAAAAATGTACTCACTACTACTAACCCGATTTCGGCCAAAATTAAATTAGCCAACGTGACATCTTCATTTGAAATTTTCAAGTTTATTGCTACATTCGCTTCTGATTCATTGCGCTCACAAAGTCCATCTATAACTAATCGATGGTTTGGGCTGAGTAATCAATTGTTGATTTTACTCAAGGACTTCTGAATCCTTATACTAAATTTGGTGTCGATATATTCATTATATCGACTGTTTTTAGAGATTTTGTGTCAAGCTCCCCTTCCCTTTGGCCGATTAGGCTGAAATCTTTAGTTTTTTTATTTTCACTAATGTAAAACATTACAATTTATGTAACATAAAAATATGTACAATATAATTACAACATGTACAATATAATTACATAGTTTAATAAGTAAATATTCCGAAAAAAATAATAATTCAAGTATAGAGGATAGAATAAAGAAACTGGTTTGTGCACTTACGTATTTATGTATATAATGAAAAATATATCCTTTGAGCAGTCGAATATGTAAAACACAAAAATAAAGTATATTGTTAATAACAAAGTAACTATAATTAACTTTAATATAAACCGCCATTAATCAATTTTCCAGTGGCTTACATTGTTTTTTGCTATCACTTTGCTCATACCACTGGTATTGATTTAATTACATAAAAATTGGATGAGAGTGTCTATATATAGTGAATAATTGCAGATTGTAAACTGACCGAAAACTTTTAAATTGCGACTATATTTTGATTTAATTTGCAAGTTACTTTTTATATCATATATTATTGCAGCATCCCTTTTTTTTTTTTTTTTTTTTTTCCTTTCATTCTTTATTTTTTTTTTTTTTTTTCCATTTTTAGAATCAGGGGATCGGAAAATATGAAATTCCTGTGAAAACTCATCTAATGTCTGTCCGATTGCATAACTTCCCGTATACTTTATATAGCTAGGGGAAGTAAAATTGATGCAAATATTTCTCAGGAAACTATGTTTAGTACAAATCAAGGCCAGTAGGTAATATTAGTTGACTGGAGGACCCTTGACTGGTAGGTTTCGAGAATGCACCTCTCCGATGGATAACGTTGGAGGGTATAGCTCTTGGGAGTTCAAGTGAGCTTACCTGAGTACCAGGTACACATAGCTCTTATTACTCACTCTCAAACCCAATGAGGTGTAGCTCAATCCCTACGACTTTCTAATCGGTCATTCTATTTTCAGTTTTAACCGGAATTTCATATTTTTCGACTGCTTAATTTCAATAATTTGTTAACGCGACGATAACTCCTAATAAAATTAATGTAGCAACTCAAAATTTTAGATATGTATCCAGAGGCTCATGAGGGGGGGGGGACTCTATGATCAACACAATTTATGATGATTCAGAAGTCTCTAGACAAGATTTTATTTCTTCCTCAGCTATACGAAGTATAGGGGAAGTTAAGCAATCGGTCAAAAATTCGATTCGAAGTTTTCAATGGAATTTTATCTTTTCCGACCTCTAGATTCAAAATATGAAATAAAAAATGTCTGTTTGTGTGTCTGTAAACACGATAACTCTCGATAGAATGAATATATCGAGGAGAAATTTTATATGTGAATCCAGAACCCTAAAGAAGCCAGATCGACGAAAGGGAAGGGGTGGGATAAGGAGGAAGGCTTAAGATAAATACTGTACTCCATAAAGGACAAAACCTATTGATTTTCAGACAAATCGGTCGAAGGGGAGAAGCTTAACTCAAAAATTCTAATAACTGCCGTTGTAATGAATGTATCGACATGAAATTTCATAAATAAGGGGCCATTCATGGGGGCCAATTACGTAAGGCTTTTTTAAAGCTAATTTGACCCTCCCCCCCCCCCCCCCCCCACCTATTGTAAGATATCATAAGATTTCAACTACCCCCCTCCCCCCCACCCCTTGATAAGAAATTTTCGTAAAAAATGATCGTATTGAAAAAATAAAAGGCAGTTCGACCAGCTTGTACCCAAGCCTTAAATAATAGTGGATGTAAATATCCAGCCATGTCAGGTATAATAAATAAATGATACTAAAATTACAATTATTTTTCAAAATTCAAGCAATAGGGAAATCCCTAGTCAGAGGAGAGACAATAGAATAAAAAAATGTCTAGAAGTACTGAGACCATATGATTTGTGTAGCATTCAATACTGAATTTGAGAAGTAAGTACAGATGGCGCTATCCAATTAGATTTTAAATTCAAAAACTTACATAAGATCAAATTCTTTACCCTCCTCCCCTATAGTAAGAATTAGTAATATTGAGCTAATCCCCCCCCTAAATTTATGAATGACCCCTAATGTTAAATCCCAATGTGAATATAACTTTTCACATTTCAGGAACATCAGCTGAAGGGGAGGGGGCTCAATTCAAATACCCCAATAACTGCCGATGTGATGTATGGGGTAGCGAAAAGTTAATTAATTCGTTCTGGGCAAGTACATTGCCAGTGATTCACCGACTTTTTTTTTTTTTTTCTTCTTTGAATCAAGTGTTCAGACGAGATGAAATACAGGTGAAAATTCAACATTTTTGACCATTATGACTTCTCTTATACACGGGGAAAGAAAAATTAATGTGGTTTGTAATTCGGCTTGCAAAATATGGCCTGTAGCTAAACCATAAAAATATGTTATTAAAAATAAATAAAGATCTTATTAGGAGGGAATTTGTTAAAACTAATTTAACAATTTTTTTTTTTAAATCTGTGAAACCATTAATCATATTTATCAGTAACAGGGGCCATTTATGTTAATGTTTTGAGAGATATTTCCACTTTGTTTGCTACCTAAAGGAGGTATTTTGTTTTTTAACGAATTGTTAAAATTGAGATTTTATACTAGTTGGTTATTGTGACGCCTACTACCATAGCTCTTGTTTCGTCACTCTGGTGGACATGAGCCCGACTCTACTGCGGGAGTCCTAAATTTTGCCTATCCTAAATTTTTATTCACTTAGGGTAGGGGTCTTTATCGAGTACCTGTCATCGTACAGACGGCGTGCTTAAATTTATTTGACCTCTTCCGATCCTGAGCTCAGTAAGCATGCACTCATACCACTAAGCTACCGGCGCCCTCAATAAAAAATTAGACAAAAAGTTTTTAAAATCATACTCGCGTGAAAAATTGACGATTGCAACATGAATTAAACTGGTAAATAACTCCCATTGAATGAATATTTCGATACATAAAGACGGCACTTTTTGATTTTCAGTCAAGTCGGTCGATTGAACTTGAAAACTTAATTAGGTTATTCGTACTGGGGGAGTACATAGCTGGTGATTTACTGACTTTTTTTCCTGGAATTGTTGAAGGAGGCGTATTAGTTATTGTGGCTCATGGCCGGGCTTTAACTACAAGGTCATATCGCCTACTATCAGAGCGTTCTTTTGTCACTCTGGTGGACATGAGTCTGACTCTATAATTGGAGTCTTAAATTTTGGCTAACCTAGATTTTTATTCACCTAGGGTGTGGGTGTTTAATGACGAGTACCGGGCATGGTACAGGCTTGGGACCATCGCTTAACGTCCCATCCAAGTGGAGACATACTGTGTTTTGGGAGACCAAGGGTGTTTACGGGAGATAGATAGGCCCAAGTGTTTTGATCTTAGGTGGGGTTAGGTTGGTATAATAGATGCCGTTATGGAGTGTGAAGGTTGTCGACTGAAGCCCAGTCAAGATGGAGAGCCGGGATAAGATCGATTTGATACTGGCCCGACTAAAGGGATGCGTCTCTACATCTCGATTTGGAAAATTCTGGGGGGATCAATTCTACATGAATGGTGCTTTTTACAGTTTATAATACTTCAACTAGGAGCGCTGTGGGTTAATTTTAACGTATTATCATCCTTACTGAGACTGACATAATATAATATGTATACTTTTTACTATAATTATATTTCTATCTAATTAAATATTTTTTTTTTCTAGATTTATTATAATTACTGGTTTAAGGGCAATATTGGGTGAAAAAACGGAAGGAGGTCATCTAGCCTTTATTATAACTATTTGATATCGGTTGGGGACAGAACTAAAATCTTAGTCTGGGAGTAGATAGGATTATTAGAATGTGGCGGTGGTGTAATTGTGAAAGGAGTGGGGGAGGGGAGGGTCTGGTGGGAGGATCTGGGTCAGTGACACGTGCCGCACTACGTCAGAGTGGCCGACGTCAGAGACCCGCCTCGTCACTGCTACGTCACGGCACTGTACGCACCCTCTCAGGCCAAATACGGACTAGTGATCCGTGTGTACTTCATCGAGGCAAAGAGTTGGGTTATCTTGGTGACCACACGCTCGATATGCACATCTCTGCCTATCTGTCTTATCAGGCTAAAGAAAAGACATGGTGCGACTAGTTTGAGGGAGGGGAGGCCAATCCAAGGATGGTTCCAGTTACCTTAGCAGGCCATCTGTCAAGGTCAAACGGCCTCAGATCCGTAGTCATGTTAATAGTTGTCCTGCCTGTGACCACACCCTCGATATCATGCACATCTCTGTCTTTCTGTCTTATCAGGCTAAAGAAAAGACATGGTAAGACTAGTTTGAGGGAAGGGAGGCCAATCCAAGGATGGTTCCAGTTACCTTAGCAGGCCATCTGTCAAGGTCAGACGGCCTCAGGTCCTCAGTCATGTTAATAGTTGTCCTGCCTGTGACCACACCCTCGATATCATGTACATCTCTGTCTCTGTCTTATCAGGCTAAAGAAAAGGCATGGTGCTACTAGTTTGAGGGAGGGGAGGCCAATCCAAGGATGGTTCCAGTTGCCTTAGCAGGCCATCTGTCAAGGTCAGACAGCCGTAGTCATGTTCACAGTTGTCTTGCCTGTGACCACACCCTCGATATCATGCACATCTCTGTCTTTCTATCTTATCAGGCTAAAGAAGAGACATGGTGCGACTAGTTTGAGGGAGGGGAGGCCAATCCAAGGATGGTTCCAGTTACCTTAGCAGGCCATCTGTCAAGGTCAGACAGCCGCAGTCATGTTCACAGTTGTCTCGCCTATGACCGGCACCCTCGATACCGTGTACATCTCTGCCTGTCTTACCCGGCTATTGTTAAGACATGGTGTGACTAGTTGTGCCAACCTGATTGAGGGAGGGGAGACCAATCCAAGGATGGTTCCAGTTACCTTAGCAGGCCATCTGTCAAGGTCAGACAGCCTCAGATCCGCAGTCATGTTCACAGTGGTCCTGCCTGTGACCACACCTTCAATACCGTGTAAATCTCTGCCTATCTGCTTACCCTGCTGTGGATAACACATGGTGTGCTATTTTTAACCTGAAGGTAGGTGGGGGGGGGGGGGGGGGGGGGGGTGGAGCCAAATACCTTAACTGGCCAACTGTCAAGGTCACCCTTGATACTGTGTGCATCTTGGCCATCACTAAAATGCACTATTGCACTTGTTTTTCTGCGTACGAAGGCGTGTTGCCCTGACAAGACGAGGGTCGGACCTGAGGGATGGAGTTAAGACAGGATATCTGAGGTTGACTATTGATCCCACTCTAGCAGGGCTTCACTCACTTTATTGTAACCAGCCTCCGGTCTTACAACGTAAAACAAACCTGGAGAAAAAGATCTAATGCATCTTTCATTTATAGGATTGTTTATTTAATTAGATAAATATATTTATACATTTTTTCAAAAATCATTTAAATTTCATTTTTTAGATTTTTTTCTATATTTCCCGAACTCGCGCCGATATCATAGTTGAATCTGTAATAGTATTTTTCCATTTCCAGTCTATATTTGGAATATACATTTTAGCTATACTGATATATATATATTACGAAGTATATTTATCGATGTATGGTAACAGATATGAAACTAAGTGGCAGTGAGAGGGACTGAGATAAATAGGATGGGCAGTGAGGTCGCCTGGTCTCACTTCAAGGCGACATCTCAATGAACAGTAGGCGATTTGTAGGATTCTTGGACCATTCCATTCCTAAGGGTAATGTAGAAGGGAGAATTCTCTCAGTATGATTCAACAATTTCCTCCTTTTTATCGACAACATAGGAAACAAACTGTTGCTGCAGTATGGAAATTCTTTCACCTGATGAACCAAGGTTTCTTAAAATCTGCCCATGATGACAGTTAAATACTTCATTAGGAATAGAAACGCGTTCGTATTCACACTTACCTTAAGGCGAAAGGGGACGACATTTCCTGACAACCCAGATTCAACTTCTCCAGCTAAACGAAGAATATGGGAAGTTATCGGTACCAAAAATTCTATGCGAAGTTTTCAATGGAATTTCACTTTTTCTGACCTGTTTCCAAAAATGAAAAAAATAAAAATATGTTTATCTGTGAACACGATAGTTCTCGATAGAATGAATGTATCGACAAGAAATTTTATATGTATATCTAAAATCCTCCAAGGACGACACGTATTGATTTTACGCCAAATCGGCTATAGAGAAAGGCCTAACACGAAAATTCCAATAACTGCTGTTGTAATGAATGTATTGACCCAAAATTTCATATATAAATTCAAAGCCCTTTAAGAAGGACACCTATTAATTTTCAGCGAATTCAGCCGAAGGAGAGGAGGGATTAGAAGGGGGGCTCAACTAAAAATCCCAATAACTCCCGATGTAATGAATATATCGACTTGAAATTTTATATTAAAAGTTAAGACCTCATACGGATGGCATCTAATGATTTTCCTCAAAATCGGTCGAAAGGAAGGGGGGGCAGAGAAGCGAGGCTCGACTTAAATAACTGTCGATATAATTAATGTATAGACACACAATTTATTATGAGGATTTGGAAGCTACTATCTAAGTCATATATTGAGTTTTAGCCCAATCGGTTATGAGGTAGAGCGAAAAAGTAATTGATTATTTCTTGCTGGGGGAGTACACAGCTGGTGATTCACCGACGACTTTTTTTGTTTAAATAAAAAATCACTGGTAGTCATTCGCTCTGAAGAGAATCTTGTACGTTCAATAGAATCGTCGGCATCGTTTGCTTATATATTAAACAATGGGAAAGGTTGAATTGCAGGAACCGGCCGTTGGGGTTCCTGGGGGGCCCTACATGGCTTGAGCAATATGGCATTTAGTACCTAACAGACTTTTGATACAACTCCTATGTGAAATGGGCGAGTTTTGAATTGGAAAGCACACTTATACCTTCAAAGGATTGGGCCAGATCTTGGAGTGCGTGCTTTCTGGGCAAGAATGGATGTTCGTGTATGAACTGGATCTGGCTAATGGGGATAGAACAAAGTGAAACTACTATTCAGGTTGTTATTTCCCTGGGAAAACACTTTGGAATAACAGTTATCAGACAGTCATTTCAGCACAATAGACTCGACGGGTTTTCAACAGGTAGAATGTGTCCAACTGGTGGCACATTATGAGACTTGTGGAAGAGACTACTCTTGTAGTTGCTGAGGAATCTCCATTGTGTAGTAGTTGTTAGCGTGGCTACCTACCAATCTGTAAGCTCATGCTTTGAATCGTTGTGTCAACATAAATATTAGTCCTGAATACCTTAGGTAGCCCAACTTCTTAAAACCAAATTGTAATTTTGACGTGAAAACGTCTATTCGCTCGTTAAGCACAGTGATAGCCGGTCAAACTTTCTTGTGTTACAAAATACCGTCAGATTTCAATCGATAATAACTACGAGACTAATAATGCGATAACAACGGTTGAGGTCACAATGGATAGTGCATGTCTGTACGTGTTTGTGGTGCAGTGTTTGTTTTTCTGTGACGTTATCGGGCTAGTGTGGGCGCCGGCGGATGATTGTTGCGAATTAGCGTTGTGTAAAATTAGAAATTAGTGTAGCGTGATAACGAGTTTAGATAGGACGTTGATTCGGGTGTCATTCTGAAGAGCTTGAGAAGCACTACTTGGACTCAAAGTGAAACAATAAAAATATTCGCCGAAATATATGTAAAAATCGGTATTAAATTGAAAATTTCAAAAAAATTAAAGGTGTCCGTCTCATATGAATCGTAAATATGCGCGGAATTATAGAAAACGCAAATCAGAGGAAAGCTTTCAAAAGGAATTTTAAAAACCTAAAAAGTCCAGTGCCGAGCAAATGCAAGAGCTAAGGCAGCATCGAAAAGAAAATGAAAAATGATTTTATCCCGACGTTTTCACGGAAAATGTACGGCGTGGACCTTGACTACGTCTTAAAGTTTTTTTTTTTTAATTTACTAGTTATTCTGATTCATACCTGGGCTTTAACTACGAAGTCATATCGCCTACTACCAGAGCGTTCTCTCGTCTCTGGTGGACTCGAGCCCGACTCTACTGTGGGATATATGAAATTTCATGTCGATACATTAATTTCATCGGCAGTTATTGGGATTATTGAGTTGAATCCTCCCTCTGATCCCCCCTCTCCTTCTGCCAATTCTGCTGAAAATTAACAAGTGTCGTCCTTATGGGATTTTGTATTCACATATGAAATTTTATTAGAGTATTAAGTTAAGTCTCTTCCCTAATCCCCCCTCCCTTTTGTCTGATTTGTCTTTTGAAATGAAATGAAATGAAATGAAAATAAATTTTTATTGAAATGAAAATAAATTTTTATTCTGGGACCGAGGTCCCCTAAGAATAAATACATGACAGACACTGGACAGAGTAACAAATAAAATGAAATATCAGTGATGGGATAAAGGTGCTACAGTGGATAGAAACAGGAGCAAAATAAATAAAACTAAGTAAAAAAAATCATTTAATAAAAATAAAATAAATAATTATGATAAAATTAAAAATAAATAATAAATAAGTAAACTTAAAAAATAATAGTAAAAAATGAGTTAAATTACAGATTCATTAAGAAGACATCAAGATAGGATAAATATGTCTAAATAAATATGTAGAGGATAAAATAAAATAAAGAGAAAAAACAGTAGGTATGTATATAAAAAACAAGCTTGTGGAGGAGGGAATCTAGCCCAGGCTTCCTATAAAATTAATTTAAGAAAAACTTATGAAAAAAATAAATAAAAAAATAAAATAAGAGGATGAAGATGAAAAGATAAATAAAATAAATAAGCAAAGACAATGAAAAAAAATAATAAAAAATGTTAAGGAGAGGGAAAGTATGGAAGAAGGGGAATAAGAGGCTAATCAGAGGGAGAAGATTGTTTATTGAGGAGGAATTGGAATAGGGAGGATTTGAAGGAGGCCATGGAAGGAGAGTGACGGATGAGGGGAGGCAGGGAGTTCCAGAGGGAGGAGGCTTGGACAAGGAAAGTCCTGGAAAGTTTTGGACACACATTTAAAATTTCGTGTCACATTCATTCTATCGGGAGTTATCGTGACGGACATACATTTTTCTTTCATATTTGGAATCTAGAGGTCGGAAAATATAAAATTCCGTTGAAAACTCAACATAGAATTTTTGACCGATTACATAACTTCCCCTATACTTCGTATAGCTGGAGAAAGAAAAATACTTTAAATGTTACAGTGTATAAGATTGTCTGAGTGATACTTGAATGGTCCTCCTCACAAGTTATGGTTATACAGATGTTAAACTCTTAAATTGAGTCAAGGAAGAAATTACAAGGAAATGGATTAAGTTAGACAAAATGAGAAATTGCACGCGATGTATTCTTTACGGAACATTCAAGTAATTAAACTTGAGAGAGTAAATTGTAGTGGGAACGTGGGTTGACTGGCTTGAGACTGGCAACAGCAACACAACAGCCAATATCCAATGTGTTCCTCCAGTGATATTATCCTTTTGAATGAGAATTGTAGTGGGAACGTGGGTTGACTGGCAACAGCAACACAACAGCCAATATCCAATGTGTTCCTCCAGTGATATTATCCTTTTGAATGAGAATTGTAGTGGGAACGTGGGTTGACTGGCAACAGCAACACAACAGCCAATATCCAATGTGTTCCTCCAGTGATATTATCCTTTTGAATGAGAATTGTAGTGGGAACGTGGGTTGACTGGCAACAGCAACACAACAGCCAATATCCAATGTGTTCCTCCAGTGATATTATCCTTTTGAATGAGAATTGTAGTGGGAACGTGGGTTGACTGGCAACAGCAACACAACAGCCAATATCCAATGTGTTCCTCCAGTGATATTATCCTTTTGAATGAGAATTGTAGTGGGAACGTGGGTTGACTGGCAACAGCAACACAACAGCCAATATCCAATGTGTTCCTCCAGTGATATTATCCTTTTGAATGAGAATTGTAGTGGGAACGTGGGTTGACTGGCAACAGCAACACAACAGCCAATATCCAATGTGTTCCTCCAGTGATATTATCCTTTTGAATGAGAATTGTAGTGGGAACGTGGGTTGACTGGCAACAGCAACACAACAGCCAATATCCAATGTGTTCCTCCAGTGATATTATCCTTTTGAATGAGAATTGTAGTGGGAACGTGGGTTGACTGGCAACAGCAACACAACAGCCAATATCCAATGTGTTCCTCCAGTGATATTATCCTTTTGAATGAGAATTGTAGTGGGAACGTGGGTTGACTGGCAACAGCAACACAACAGCCAATATCCAATGTGTTCCTCCAGTGATATTATCCTTTTGAATGAGAATTGTAGTGGGAACGTGGGTTGACTGGCAACAGCAACACAACAGCCAATATCCAATGTGTTCCTCCAGTGATATTATCCTTTTGAATGAGAATTGTAGTGGGAACGTGGGTTGACTGGCAACAGCAACACAACAGCCAATATCCAATGTGTTCCTCCAGTGATATTATCCTTTTGAATGAGAATTGTAGTGGGAACGTGGGTTGACTGGCAACAGCAACACAACAGCCAATATACAATGTGTTCCTCCAGTGATATTATCCTTTTGAATGAGAATTGTAGTGGGAACGTGGGTTGACTGGCAACAGCAACACAACAGCCAATATCCAATGTGTTCCTCCAGTGATATTATCCTTTTGAATGAGAATTGTAGTGGGAACGTGGGTTGACTGGCAACAGCAACACAACAGCCAATATCCAATGTGTTCCTCCAGTGATATTATCCTTTTGAATGAGAATTGTAGTGGGAACGTGGGTTGACTGGCAACAGCAACACAACAGCCAATATCCAATGTGTTCCTCCAGTGATATTATCCTTTTGAATGAGAATTGTAGTGGGAACGTGGGTTGACTGGCAACAGCAACACAACAGCCAATATCCAATGTGTTCCTCCAGTGATATTATCCTTTTGAATGAGAATTGTAGTGGGAACGTGGGTTGACTGGCAACAGCAACACAACAGCCAATATCCAATGTGTTCCTCCAGTGATATTATCCTTTTGAATGAGAATTGTAGTGGGAACGTGGGTTGACTGGCAACAGCAACACAACAGCCAATATACAATGTGTTCCTCCAGTGATATTATCCTTTTGAATGAGAATTGTAGTGGGAACGTGGGTTGACTGGCAACAGCAACACAACAGCCAATATCCAATGTGTTCCTCCAGTGATATTATCCTTTTGAATGAGAATTGTAGTGGGAACGTGGGTTGACTGGCAACAGCAACACAACAGCCAATATCCAATGTGTTCCTCCAGTGATATTATCCTTTTGAATGAGAATTGTAGTGGGAACGTGGGTTGACTGGCAACAGCAACACAACAGCCAATATCCAATGTGTTCCTCCAGTGATATTATCCTTTTGAATGAGAATTGTAGTGGGAACGTGGGTTGACTGGCAACAGCAACACAACAGCCAATATCCAATGTGTTCCTCCAGTGATATTATCCTTTTGAATGAGAATTGTAGTGGGAACGTGGGTTGACTGGCAACAGCAACACAACAGCCAATATCCAATGTGTTCCTCCAGTGATATTATCCTTTTGAATGAGAATTGTAGTGGGAACGTGGGTTGACTGGCAACAGCAACACAACAGCCAATATACAATGTGTTCCTCCAGTGATATTATCCTTTTGAATGAGAATTGTAGTGGGAACGTGGGTTGACTGGCAACAGCAACACAACAGCCAATATCCAATGTGTTCCTCCAGTGATATTATCCTTTTGAATGAGAATTGTAGTGGGAACGTGGGTTGACTGGCAACAGGAACACAACAGCCAATATCCAATGTGTTCCTCCAGTGATATTATCCTTTTGAATGAGAATTGTAGTGGGAACGTGGGTTGACTGGCAACAGCAACACAACAGCCAATATCCAATGTGTTCCTCCAGTGATATTATCCTTTTGAATGAGAATTGTAGTGGGAACGTGGGTTGACTGGCAACAGCAACACAACAGCCAATATCCAATGTGTTCCTCCAGTGATATTATCCTTTTGAATGAGAATTGTAGTGGGAACGTGGGTTGACTGGCAACAGCAACACAACAGCCAATATCCAATGTGTTCCTCCAGTGATATTATCCTTTTGAATGAGAATTGTAGTGGGAACGTGGGTTGACTGGCAACAGCAACACAACAGCCAATATCCAATGTGTTCCTCCAGTGATATTATCCTTTTGAATGAGAATTGTAGTGGGAACGTGGGTTGACTGGCAACAGCAACACAACAGCCAATATCCAATGTGTTCCTCCAGTGATATTATCCTTTTGAATGAGAATTGTAGTGGGAACGTGGGTTGACTGGCAACAGCAATACAACAGCCAATATCCAATGTGTTCCTCCAGTGATATTATCCTTTTGAATGAGAATTGTAGTGGGAACGTGGGTTGACTGGCAACAGCAACACAACAGCCAATATCCAATGTGTTCCTCCAGTGATATTATCCTTTTGAATGAGAATTGTAGTGGGAACGTGGGTTGACTGGCAACAGCAACACAACAGCCAATATCCAATGTGTTCCTCCAGTGATATTATCCTTTTGAATGAGAATTGTAGTGGGAACGTGGGTTGACTGGCAACAGCAACACAACAGCCAATATCCAATGTGTTCCTCCAGTGATATTATCCTTTTGAATGAGAATTGTAGTGGGAACGTGGGTTGACTGGCAACAGCAACACAACAGCCAATATACAATGTGTTCCTCCAGTGATATTATCCTTTTGAATGAGAATTGTAGTGGGAACGTGGGTTGACTGGCAACAGCAACACAACAGCCAATATCCAATGTGTTCCTCCAGTGATATTATCCTTTTGAATGAGAATTGTAGTGGGAACGTGGGTTGACTGGCAACAGCAACACAACAGCCAATATCCAATGTGTTCCTCCAGTGATATTATCCTTTTGAATGAGAATTGTAGTGGGAACGTGGGTTGACTGGCAACAGCAACACAACAGCCAATATCCAATGTGTTCCTCCAGTGATATTATCCTTTTGAATGAGAATTGTAGTGGGAACGTGGGTTGACTGGCAACAGCAACACAACAGCCAATATCCAATGTGTTCCTCCAGTGATATTATCCTTTTGAATGAGAATTGTAGTGGGAACGTGGGTTGACTGGCAACAGCAACACAACAGCCAATATCCAATGTGTTCCTCCAGTGATATTATCCTTTTGAATGAGAATTGTAGTGGGAACGTGGGTTGACTGGCAACAGCAACACAACAGCCAATATCCAATGTGTTCCTCCAGTGATATTATCCTTTTGAATGAGAATTGTAGTGGGAACGTGGGTTGACTGGCAACAGCAACACAACAGCCAATATCCAATGTGTTCCTCCAGTGATATTATCCTTTTGAATGAGAATTGTAGTGGGAACGTGGGTTGACTGGCAACAGCAACACAACAGCCAATATCCAATGTGTTCCTCCAGTGATATTATCCTTTTGAATGAGAATTGTAGTGGGAACGTGGGTTGACTGGCAACAGCAACACAACAGCCAATATCCAATGTGTTCCTCCAGTGATATTATCCTTTTGAATGAGAATTGTAGTGGGAACGTGGGTTGACTGGCAACAGCAACACAACAGCCAATATCCAATGTGTTCCTCCAGTGATATTATCCTTTTGAATGAGAATTGTAGTGGGAACGTGGGTTGACTGGCAACAGCAACACAACAGCCAATATACAATGTGTTCCTCCAGTGATATTATCCTTTTGAATGAGAATTGTAGTGGGAACGTGGGTTGACTGGCAACAGCAACACAACAGCCAATATCCAATGTGTTCCTCCAGTGATATTATCCTTTTGAATGAGAATTGTAGTGGGAACGTGGGTTGACTGGCAACAGCAACACAACAGCCAATATACAATGTGTTCCTCCAGTGATATTATCCTTTTGAATGAGAATTGTAGTGGGAACGTGGGTTGACTGGCAACAGCAACACAACAGCCAATATCCAATGTGTTCCTCCAGTGATATTATCCTTTTGAATGAGAATTGTAGTGGGAACGTGGGTTGACTGGCAACAGCAACACAACAGCCAATATCCAATGTGTTCCTCCAGTGATATTATCCTTTTGAATGAGAATTGTAGTGGGAACGTGGGTTGACTGGCAACAGCAACACAACAGCCAATATCCAATGTGTTCCTCCAGTGATATTATCCTTTTGAATGAGAATTGTAGTGGGAACGTGGGTTGACTGGCAACAGCAACACAACAGCCAATATCCAATGTGGTCCTCCAGTGATATTATCCTTTTGAATGAGAATTGTAGTGGGAACGTGGGTTGACTGGCAACAGCAACACAACAGCCAATATCCAATGTGTTCCTCCAGTGATATTATCCTTTTGAATGAGAATTGTAGTGGGAACGTGGGTTGACTGGCAACAGCAACACAACAGCCAATATCCAATGTGTTCCTCCAGTGATATTATCCTTTTGAATGAGAATTTCATACACGATTAGAGCATTCATTATTTAGATAATAATAATAATAATAAACCAATACATGGTAATAGGATATGTCAAAAGAATTTATACATTAAGATAGATTATAAATTATATTTAAGGGGGCCATGGGGGCCGTGCGGGCTAGAGCGTAGGGCTTTGGTCGCATGGTCTCACCATGGTTTGCGGGTTCGAATCCCGTCCGGGAGTGAGTTTTATTTCGTAGATAGAACTCCCTCCCGGGGCCATGGATGTCTTAAATAATTATATATAACACACTGACATGGCTAATATGCACCGTACATGAAGCCAAAAAAAAAAATAATTATATTTATAACTACTTGAGTCTAACTCACATATGATTAGTAGTAATAACAAAACTATTAAAATAAGTAAAATGAAATTAATAAAAAATTAATAAATAAATACTTAAAAATATATGAGTATAAAAAAAAAATTTAATACATGGATACATTTATAATAAGTAGACACATTTTTCAATTGAATAAAAATTAAGGTAATCTATCTAATTAACAATGTTTCGGCACGTTTTTACGTCCCATCATGAGGTCCCAATGTGCGAGATATAGAAAAGAAAGAAAACAATGTAACTATAAGAATATATGAAAAGTAATGGATTGGAGAGCACTGCAGAAAACATTTTGTGAAGGATCTGCAATACGAGTGGTGAAAACTCTGAACCGAATTTAACGATTTGGTTCAAAAATTCACTATGTTGACAATTTTTAGTTTTTGAGTTAGGCCCGAGGAGACTCTCTTCCCTTTGGCCGATTTGAAAATTACCTGAAAAAACCCCTGATGACTGCCAATTTAAAGAAGTTAGTTATTGTGACTCATGCCCGGGCTTTAACCTACCAGAGCCCTGCCTACCCTCTACCAGAGCGCTCTTTCGTTGCTTTGGTGCACATAGGATCCGTTCTTTGTTCTTTTACTCACCAAAAGTAGGGGTCTTTAATGAGTACCTTTCATCAGGCTCGGGATCATCGCTTAACGTTCCCATCCGATGGACGGCGTGCTTAAATTTATTTTAGCTCACAGATTAAAGAAAGTAAGTCCGGTCGGGTTTCGAACCCGCGATCTTGAACTGCCTGTGATAGATAGCGGTGCGAATCGTGACACGAAAGTCTAACCTCACTCAATTATGTTATATTTGTGGACTTAACACTGTTTAGCTTCTGAACAACCCAAATCATTTTTATATTGGTTTGTAGTTTGAGTAAGTTGATGATGAAGCTTGACTTAGCTAGGCTGTGGTGTTATAACTCGTGAACGGTGTTATTATTGTTAACTAAATGTTGTTGTTATGTTCGTTACATCATTTATTTCGTCATCTACAGCGTCTCAGGACGATAGGTTTGTACAGTCAGCATCCCAACAGCCACTTTCGCTCTTCTCCACTCTTCATTCCAGAGAGACGAAACTCTGTTTCTTCCCCTACGAAGTATAGGGGATGTTATGCAATATGTTAATTCGATGCTATTTTTCAACGGAATTTCATTTTTACCAACTTACAGATTCCGAAGTTGAAAAAAAAATTATGTGGGTCTGTTGAACACGATAACTCCTGATAAAATGAATGTATCGGCACGAAATTTTATATGTGAATCTATATATCTCTAAAGACGACACCTATCGATTCTCAGACTAATCAATCAAAGGGAAGGAATTGAGGGGAGGCTTAACACAAAAACTCTAATAACTGCCTATATAATGAATATATCGACACGAAATTATATATGTGTGACCTAAACCCTATAAGGACAACACCTATCGATTTTCAGACAAAACAACCTAAAGGAAGGACTGGGTCCTATCACAAAATCTCTAATAATTGCCGATGTAATGGCTGTTTGTACATAAAATTTCATATTTAAATTAAACCTCATAAGGACGATAACTATTAATATGCCGCAAAATTGACTGAAGAGAAGAGGTATCATGTGAGGGGTGAAAAACACATAATAATGAATGTATCGACACAAAATGTAGTATGAGGATTCAGAAGTCTCTGTAAGTCAACTGTTTTAGCCCAAAATCGATTGGTTTTGGAGGGAGAGCGGAAACTTTGTTGATTAATTCATGCTGGGGAAGTTTATTGCCGTTGATTTACTGACGAATTATTTGTTTTTGGTCTTAGGTCCTGTTATTATATGTCGGTATGAGCCCGACACAGCTGGAGTCCTAGGTTTTGTTACCTCTAGGATAGGTACTCATTAACGAGTACCTCGTTTCGCACATGCTCAAAACCATCCGAAGGAATACATTTCCATGTAGGTTCAACGATACTTTTTGTCTCATTGACGGACACTGGTTCAATTTAGATTTTTATATTTTATCGTGTCTCCAGAGATGAAATTCTATAAGGCGTGCTAAGCTGACTCCTGATAAGTTAAGTGGATGGGATTGACTGGGACGGACGGGATGGATGAAGAGCTAGGTGCAGTCACCCTGTTGAAGGAGAGAGGGAGGACCCCCCCCCCCCCCCCCCCCCCCTCTCTTTACCGATCAATACCTCCAAACGGTGGAGTGGAGCCGAGTGGGTACAAGTCGGTATGGTGCGGTATGCCACCTTCCCAACTCCCGCCCCCGCCCGCCCGCCTGCCCGCCTTCCACACTCTCCCGGTCAACCTACCTCCCACTCCTATCTGGAGCAGATTGTCTAATTGGCCACTTTGTCTACTAGAACTAGACACTGGATTAGGCTAATAGTAACCCTTCTCTGCCTTCCCCTTTAACTCATATAAGGTCCATATCGCCTAGTATCAGAGCCCTTTTTCGTCACTCTGGTCTCGACATGAGCCCGACTCTACTAGGGGCGACCTAAATTTTGTCTATCCTAAATTTTTATTCATCTAGGGTAGGGGGTCTTTAACGAGTATCTGACATCGTACAGGCTCGGGACCATCACTTAACCACCCATCCGAAGGAGGTTAGGTTTTATGACTCATGCCCGGGCTTTAACTACGAGGTCATATCGCCTACTACCAGAGCGCTCTTTCGTCACTCTGGTGGACATGAGCCCGAATCTACTGCGGGAGTCCTAAATTTTGCCTACCCTAAATTTTTATTCACCTAGGGTAGGGGTCTTTAACGAGTACCTGACATCGTACAGGCTCGGGACCATCGCTTAACGTCCCATCCGAACGACGGTGTGCTTAAGTTTATTTTACCTAACATAAAATAAACTAAGGGCCTCGGTCGGGTTACGAACCCACGTTCTTGAGCTCAAGTCAAGCACGCTTACCACTGAGCTACCGGCGCCCTCCCCATCCGAAGGATGACGTGCTTAAGTTTATTTTACCTTCCAGATAAGGGCCTCAGCCGATTTTTGAACCCGCGTTCTTGAGTTCAGTAAGCAAGCTCGCATACCACTGAGCTACCGGCGCCCTCAACTTATATGATTATATGAAAATTATCAGGAAATTTTAATTGCCTAAATGTCTAGGAAAAGGGAAGAACTAGCCTAATTTTGTAATAAAAACTCAATTTTATTGCCAATTAAATTTATAGGAAACATAATTTCGTTTTAATTTAAATTTAACATTCAAAAAGTCTTCAAAATTTTAAAAACACCGTTTTACTTCCCCAGCTATAGAAGTATGGGGGATGTTATGTAATCGGCGAGAATTTCAGTATTGAGTTTTCAACGTTGATTTGAATGTTGATTCTAAAATGAAAAAACAGGTTGTATCGGGGACGCAGCCGCAGTGTGGTACGTGAAACATCTTGTGCGTGCTGCAGAGAGTGTATGGGTGCAGAAATTACGTGATCGAATACACAACGAGAGGCTTTATTCAAATACTCCAATAACTGCCGTTGTAATGAATATTTCTACACAAATATTCTTGTGAATTCAATTCAGTACATCACTTTTTAATTTTCATCGGCACAAGGGAAGACGGGGTTCATGTTAAAAACGCAATCAATAACTGCCGATGTAATGAATGTATTTAAAATCAAAATCCTATGAGGATATCACCTGTCAAATTTCAGTGATATCGGCCGAAGGGAAGGGGAGAGGAGCGAAAAGTCATTTGATTAATTCGTCACCGACAACTTTTTTTTTATGTGAAACATTGAGTTGTTGACCCCAGCGGTTCTCAACCTGCTGGCATCCGTGAAGGAGGTGCCGATTTGTGATCCACCAACCGAGTAGAAGTAAGAAGAAAGCAAATAAGTTTCTCCGGTATGGTTCATTAATCCAAAGGATGATCCTCTACTAGGTTTGTTGTCATTCTCCTATCGTACCTTTACCCCAGGATTTTGTGTAAAATTTATATTTTGACCACCGGGGATGACTGCTGCTAGCGCTAGTGCTGAATTGAGAAACAAAACGAAGGGTTAGAGAATTTCACTTGCTGTACTTGAGAATTTTCTATTATTTCCCCAGCTGTATGAAATATAGAAGAAATTATGAAATTCGATGTTTTTTTACTCATGTTTTCCGACAGCCTGATGTGATTTTCGTAAAATTAAATAAATAAATATGAAATTAAAATAATTGATTTAATAATAAATATAATTAAATAATAAAATTACCACATTTCCTATAGAAATTATAGCTGGTCTTCTACTAAATTTTGATTTCTACAATAATTTCCGAAAAGGACCCTAAAAAAATATCAAACTTGAAAACGTGAAATTTTGAACAAAGTGGACGTATTTAAAAATCAAAATCAAATAACACATTTTTCATTTGGATTTCTTCTAAATATAATAATGAGTTGCCATCTTGTTTTCCTAAATTTGCAAACATTTTCAATCTAATCCCAAGGTATTATTTATCTTACTGGGTTCACAGGGAAATGAATAGCATAGAATAAGAGTACACATAATGGGTTTATTTACTTAAATCTACATTATAAATAAAATCAATACCTATATCAATACGAAATAAAAAAGTCTCCTTTTCTTTTTAAATATTGTGGCCATTCTTTAATTCAATCTTACAATTTCATTGTTATTTTCACTCCTACATGGTTCACTACACCTTAAGCCCAAAAACACTTCTCTCCTTAGACTGTTCACTTCCACACCTCTCCTAAGACCTACTGTTTCACACTATTTTTTTTTAAACAGCTGATCGTCGTACATTCATTGGTTGTTCACCTTCTGAGCTCTAGATCGTGGGTTTCAAACCCGGTTTTTCAAGCCCCTTAGACTGTTTTTATCTGAAAAGACCGAATGGGACGTTAGGCGAAGGTCGGAGCCTGTACGATGTCAGGTACTCGTTAAAGACCCCTAGCCTAGATGATGAGTATATCGTCGGCGTACAAGGAAATCAGCTAAGTCCATTTTTGTTAAAATGCATATTTTACCATTACCAAGTCCGAAACTGCTTTCTTCTTCATTTTAAAAACTCTCCTGGTCCAAAATATTCACTGAATGACTTGAAATGAGAGTACAGTTTCATATCAAGTCCTATGTGAAATGTTTGCTGTCTGAGAAAATCCATTAAGTGCAGCTAGAAGTATTTGGACTTAACTGATTTTCCTTGTACGCCCACGATATACAAGGCAGGCAAAATTTAGGACTCCCACTGTGGTGTCGGGTTCATGCCCACTAGAGAGACAAATGAGCGTTCTGGTAGTAGGCAATATGACTTCATAGTTAAAGTCCGGGCATGAGTCATAATAACTAACTCTTTGTCGCTATTATAGTCTTGACAGAGATGTACCACGCGTTGTTTGTCTGTACAACGTGGAGTTCTGTTTACTTCAGCAATATAGAGTCGAGCTACTTCCGTCTGTCCGGAATTGGAAGATGCGGCTGACCCCACTCTACATAACAGGCCGAGCTAGCTACCCATGTATTACCTAACCTGAAAATGTTCACTTGTTTTTATATTATTTCATTTTCTTGTGTGAGTAAACATAGCAACAACGACTTCAGTTTAAAGGTTAACTTACTTTTCTAAGAAAGGTAATATATAGCAATATCCCGCACCCCCTCCCCTGCTACTTATTCTTTCCTTATATTTTTTACTTCCCCAGGTATACAAAGTATAGAGGAAGTTATGTAATCGGTCATAAATTCGAAGTTGTGTTTTCAACAGAATTTCATGTTTTCCGACACCCTATTTCCAAAAATGAAAAAAAAAAAAGTACTTCCCCCGCACAAATTAATCCATTTCGTTTTCGCTTTCCCCTCAAAGCCAATTGCCCCTTTGTGCTAAAACTCAATATTTGACTTCGATAGTGACTTCTGAATCCTTATACTAAATTTTGTGTCAATATATTTATTACATCAGCAGTTATTAGGGTATTTGCTCGAGCTCCCTTCTCTGAACCCCCTACTCTTCGATTTCGCGGTAAATTAATTGACGCCATCCTTATGGCGTTTTGAATTTGATTATACAATTTTTTGTCGATACATTCATTGCATCGGTAGTTATTGGGATTTTTCTGTTGAGCTCTTTCCCCTTCTGCAGATTCCACTAAAAATTAATAGGTGTAATCTTTATGGGGTTTTAAATTTACATATAAAATTTCGTGTCGCAACAATTTTTTTAACAAAACAATTTTCATTTTAAGGTATAATAAACCACTGTTTTATAAACGCAACACATACTTTACCACAAAAGATCATCTTGAGAGAAATTGGCCTAGAGACTTCCATAGTGAGTCTCGTGTTGAAATATTTGCGGGACTCGCAATAGGGGGGAAGTCAAGGTTCGTACAGTTGAACGACCTTGAGGGTGACCAACCCGCGTCAGGCCTTCAGAACACTGTCTCTCTTGTGGACCACCGGTGTACAAAGTGTACCATCAGTAGTACATTCCTATTGTATGTCTTGTTACGTCTTCCTCCATTTTACAAAGTATAGGGGAAGTTATACAATCAGTCAGAAAATCTATGTTCAGTTTTCATTGGAATTTCATATTTTCCGACCCAAAAATTTGAAAAACAAATCTCGTGTCTGTGAACTCCCGATAGAATGAATGTATCGACATGAAATTTCATATTTAGATTTCTGCGGAATCGGCCAGCGAGGGGGGGGGGGTCAGAAGAGGTGCCCAACGCAAAAACCCTAATAACGCGGATGTATCGAGACATCATGAAGTACAAGGATTCAAAAGTCCGTTTTTAAGTCAACTATTAATTTTGGAGGGAGAGCGGAAACATAATTGATTAATTCGTGCTGAGCAAGTACATTGCCTGTGATTTACCGATTCATTTTTTAATACATGATAATTTGATAAACCCAGTTATAAAAATATTCAGACATCATTCAAGAAATGACTTCAGAGCAGCAACCTGTAGGAGCTTATCCTTTCTGACCGAAGACGTTAAACAAAAAAAAACCAAAAAAAAAACTTTTTTTTAAGTGGAATTTTTTTGTTTCATTGACGAATCTCAGTCCTATTATGTATTTTCATTAATTAATTTTTGGAATTCTGTTCTTTGCTTCGGATTAATGTTTCAAAATGTTGAACGGATTTGTTATGTTCTGAGCTGAAATATATACGCCGTCCTTCTGATGGGATGTTAAGGGATAATCCCGAGCCTCAGGTACTCCGTTAAAGACCTATACCCTAGTTAACTAAACCTAGGCAGACACACTTTAAGTTAAGACTACCAGAATAGTGTCGGGCCCATGTCCACCAGAGCAATGAAAAAGTACTCTGGTAGTAGGTGATTGATAGGAACATAGTTAAAGCCCGAAAATGCGTCACAATAATTAATTATAATATTATTATTATTATTATTTTTTGTTTATTCTACAATCTGTAATTAATTATCAGCACACACAACTGATTATTTAGTTGTGAGTGTTGCAAGTTGCATACCATTAGTCGGGAGTCAAGATTATGTAATGAAAACATTTCTTTTTAGGGGGTCGCCTTATAAAAAAATAACTCAAAAACCCCCCAGTAACTGCCGAAATAATGAATGTATCCACTCGAAATTTTATGTGTAAATCCGAAACCCGATAGGACGACGATTATCAATTTTCAGTCAAATCTGCCGAAAGGAAGTAGGGTATCAGCGGAGGGGGTCCAACTCAAAAAGCCCGAATAACTGTCCATCGGTAAATTGGTTTCAGAGGAAGCGTGGGGAAGTACATTGCGGGTGATTCACCGAGACTTTTTTTGTTTATTTTAACACAAATGGTGCATTTAAGAGACTCGGAATCGCGATTCTAATGTCTCTTCCCCCTCATAACTCGAAATTGCTATTTCTAATGCCTCTTCCCACTGTAACTCAGAATTGCGATTTCTAATGCCTCTTCCCCCTGTAACTCGGAATTGCGATTTATAATGCCTCTCCCCCTCTAACTCGGAATGTACTAATTAAAACATTGCGGCATAGGAACAAATTATCTCTAATCAACTAAGTTTTTGCTCTCTCGCTAAACCTTCTTACCTCCGAAGCATTTGTCTGAAAAGTAATTATCTTATTCAGGGACAGTAGGGGGAGCCCTATTGGATAAAGACTGATGGTTCAGTTTTGAGTGTTGCAAGCTGCATACCATTAGTTCGGGAGTCAAGGTTAGAGCGGACGGCTGTCTGTACCTTCCACAACCTGTTTGTCAGCCATGGTCAACTTTACGTTTGTGTCAACTTGATGCCGGCGGAGTGACAGACGTACCCGGATAAATACTGGGGGCTTGTAAAGAAGAAATGGACATGAAAAAAAATTAATTCATAACAGTTTATTCGTTTTTGAAGAATAATTTTCAATTAATCTTGATTTCCAATTATTCACGAATAAAAAATTATTTAGGAGTAACGAATAAATTTTTATTCAACCCGTAAAATTGTATAAAAAAATTGTTCAAATAGAGGTTACACACACAAACACATAATTATACCGTAAAAAGTAATTTTTATTATAACAAGAAACTTCTAAACATGTGATACGCCTTACATAATATTTTGTACCTTAGATAATAGATACCTAGTTCTAACATTAATTGATCAAAACAAAATTTTGAACTTTTTTCACTGAGTTTACAACTTCGCATAATTCGAAAAACGAAAAAAAAATTAAAGATATAGTGAAATCTAGGTACTCCATTTTTTGACCGATTACAAACTTTCCTTACCGTTTATTCGATTTAATTTTCATTCGAATATCTTCTTATTCAATTATTTTTCTTTGAATCATTTTTTATTCGAATAATTATTGCACGGTTGGTTATTCAGTTGCATACTAATCATTCTTAGAAATGAAAATTTATTTGGATCAACAAATTGAAAAACATGAATTATTTTTCAATCATTTTTTTTTAATTGATTGAAATTGTATTCGAATAACGCCCAACCCACTGTCTGTCCGTTTGCACAGCAAAATATTTTTTAAAAGTGAAATTTTGACTTAGTGTATAAAGTTACAACCCCAACTTAATGATCCATAGAACTATAGTAAAGTAAAGGAGGGGGGATAAAGCCCCATCACGAATTAACTTTGTTTTACTTAATTCTCTCTGAACCAATCATAAGGATTTGGTTGAAAGTGGGTAGGTGTCTTTCTCAAGGACTTCTCAATCCTCATACTAAATTTCATGTTGATACGTTCATTACATTAGCAGTTATTGGACTTTTTGTGACCTTAAAAAATTCTTATTTACAATTAAATATTATCTTATAAATGTTTATACTGTGTATTAATTAAGTTGTTTGTATGTTTTAGATGGAGAACAAGGATCTTGGGAGAGTGGGCTATCGTACGAGTGTAGATCATTACTCTTCAAAGCACTTCACAATCTCATTGAAAGGTACTGTACCGTATTCTAATATTTAATAATAATATTTATTTTCATTAAACCATAACATGGTAATAGGATACATCCATAAAAATGTATACATTAAGATAGCTTATATATTAGATACATAAACAGCTATTAACTCTTAAAGTCTGACACAAATGTGATTAGTAATAACAATACTATTAAAAAATGAATAGAATAAAATGAATAAATAAATACTGAAAATATATTAGTAAAAATAATACTTAATACCAATAAATAGAGTAGATACATTTTTAATTTAATTAAAATTTAGATAACTATTTTTAATAACAGTTTTTAATAAAATAAAACTTTTTATAAATAAGTGTCCTTTTCACGACGATATTTCGGGACGTTCTTATGTCCCTTCATCAGATCACACTGTGCGAAGTATAGAAAAGAGAAAAATACAAAGTTACAATAACATTATAAAAAATAATAATAAATAAATATAAAAAAGTATATAAAACTTATGTTAGACAAAAAAATCCAGACTTTTCTTTTGTTAGACAACTCTATTTCGAGGTTAATTTTAAGACAACATTGCCCTGCTAGGTGAAAAAATAGTCAAGATTATTGATATTGCAAAAATATTTAAATGTATGGTACATATCAAAACATCGAAATGTAGATCATACACGGCTTTCATGTTTCAAGATCAATTTTTTAGCAGTAATTGTGAACGAAAAATGTTGTTCTAACTCGGATGAAGGATGAAAGCAAAATTCGAAACGTCGGTTGAGAAGAAAAAAAAAATTGTTTTTTGACAATACTCAAATCGTATCTGGGGACCATGGTGGCCGTGCGGGCTAGAGCGTAGGGCTTTGGTATCATGGTCTCACTGTGGTTTGCGGGTTCGAATCCCGTCCGGGAGTGAGTTTTATTTCCTAGATAGAACTCCCTTCCAGGGCCATGGATGTCGTAAATAAATTGATAACAACACATTGACATGGCTAATATGCACCGTACATAGAACCAAAAAAAACTATGTATGTTTAAAAAAGTATAAATCAATAAATTGAAAATAAATTTACATATAAAAATAAATTAAAAGCTTTCTATCAAATAATATTTTTGGATATGAAACACAATTTTTTTAAATTTGTATACATAAAACATTATATTCATAAAATTTCATTGATAATATTTTAAAAATGTATACATATATTGATTCATTGAGTGTACCGATATTATCGCTTATCTATTTCATGACTATATTTTTTTGTTCACAAAAATTATATTTTTCTTTCCTCTAATGAGATCTTTAATCTGTTGTTGTTCTTTGTTGTTGATGTAGGTGCTTGCTGTCACGGGACTTCGTGCGGATCGGGAAGTGGTACGTCCAGCCGTACGACAGCTCTGAGAAGATGTTGGAGAAAAGGTAAGAAAGTGGCTCCCTCCCCCCCTTTGAAGCTCTATTAAACACAATTCAGCCTACTTTCTACTACTACTACTACAGTACAGTTAGCTTACCTTCTATTTCGCTCTATTTTTTTTTTTTTTTTTTTTTTTGCACTTTCATAAGCTACTTTCGGTATCGTTTTAACATTTAACCAATTAATTACTCTCGTTAGTTTTTGTTTTTTTTAGTTCTCTAGCCAAGTAATATAATGGGAGTATTACCGGAACGCCACACTAAATGCTGATATGCCACTGAGGATGACATGGTGTAGGAAAATTGGTTCTGTTTTATAAAATAAACAGTTGGTAGACTCTTTTTGCATTATTTGATATCTCATCATGTGTTTGCTCAAGGACATCTTCCCATTGTTTTATTTATCTCCAGAACCGGTTTTCAACGCAACTGCGTCATCATCAGTGGTACGTATAGTAGTATATCAATTTTCATGTCGATGCATTTATTACTTCGACAGTTATTAGAGTTTTTGTGCTAACTCCCTCTCCTGCCTTCTGAGGATCTGGATTCACATCTTCTTTCTGCGGCGCTACGGTCCTGAAAGAACCCGGGCCTCCGTCACAATCCTCCATTCGTCTCTATCTAAAACCTTCTCCCTCCATCCTCTGATGCCCAACACTCGGAGGTCCGCCTCGACGTCGTCCAGCCAACGGAGTCTCGGTCTTCCTCTTCTCCTGGCACCGCCTGGCCTACCGTAGAGGGCTTGTTTAGGGAGTCTTCCTCCTTCCATTCTCTCTTTGTGGCACAACCTGCTTGATCACGGACACCAGGACGGAATCCCAGTAGAGGTCTTTCAATTCTCTGTTCTTCCGGATACGCCATCTGTCATTCTAGGAAATAGGTCCATAAATCTTTCTAAGTACTTTCCGTTTCCACACTAGCAGAGTCTCTTCATTTTCTTCTGTCAGCACCCAACGGGAATCTGGATACACATATAAAATATCTTTATCGTGTTTGTAGGCATGGTCGGAAAACACGAAATTTCTTTGAAAACTCCTCAACATCGTGGTCTTCTGATCGAGTACATAAATTGCCCTATACTTCACAGCTGGAAAAAAAAAATGGAGATTGTATGAGTCTGTGAAGACATTGATCCCCGCCAGTATGTGCTTTCAAAGCCTTCACTAAGTAAAGCATCTATTGAATGTCAGTGGAAACTTACTTTATTGAGAGTAATTCTAGTTTTTTGACTCATGCTCAAACTGAGGCTTATTACGTTACCCAGGATAGGGGTTGAGGTATCGCCAACTCTCGATCTTGAGCACAGTAGGCAAACACGCTACCTAGTCAGCTACCGGCTCCTTCGTAATTCGAGTACTTGCCGGTGAATCTGTGATATGACATTCAAACAGAGGGTTGGTTGCATTACTCATATCTGGTGAAATGTATTCGTTAAGCTCCTTCAGGGCCGGTGAGCATGATTCCCATCAGTTTCTGTATAACTGTTGACCTATATCCTGAATAGCTGAAGGCTTTCTTCAGTCATGGATCATTGACAAACTGCAGCCGAGTTAGTCAATGATCTCTGACCATTTTCAGATTCAACCAATCATCTGAAGCATTCTATTTTGTGTACAGGCTTTAAAAAGTGAGTTGTGTACAGTTAAGATAAGGTATGAGTCTGAAAGTTAGACCTTACAAAGTCGGTTCTGATAGTACTGTATAAGATCTAATGGGGACCATTTTCAAGGGGATATCATTGATGTAGACGAATAAATAAAATTCTTTTCAAAAACCGAACACACCTCATATTTTATTTTTGAAACAATGAGACATTATTAACCCGGCCGAGACTCTTAGGGTTTCTATCTGGGAGGTGGAAAAAAACCTTGAGCATGCCGTCCTTTGGATGGGACGTTAAACGATGATCCCGAGCTGTACGATGTCAGGTACTCGTTAAAGGCCACACACACTACACTACTAGGTGAATAAAAATTTAGGGTAGGCAAAATTTAGGACTTCCATAGTAGAGTCGGGCTCATATCCATCGGAGAGACGAAAGAGCGCTCTGGTAGTAGGCGATATGACCTTGTAGTTGAAGCCCGGGCTTGAGTCATAATAACTAACTATACATCAACCGAAATAGTCTTCGACACATGGAACCTTAAAAACATTTTCTTTCTATATATATCTCTACGTCTTTCTTACTATTATTATATACAATTAAATATTTTTGTTTACTAATTTACTTTTGAGACTAAAGTTTTTAATTTTGTTTTCAGTGGTCACTATTCGTTCGCGTTTGACTTCTTCGTCCATGGAGAGAGCACGGTCTGTGCTAGTATTGACGTTCGGCAGCATCCTCCCATCAGAACTCTTCTGGCCAGTCATCTCCAACAGGCTGCTCTACATTCTCAGCCACCCGTCCATGGTATACATATCAAGGCCAATGTGCAAATTGGCTGGTTAGTTTGCACATTGTCCGATTCACTTGGTCAAAGTTAGAAATTTAAAATGTCACACTTTTCATACGATTTTCAATTTAGATATTCAATAAAAACATTCTTTGAGTAATAACTTTTTTGTGTTTATGACAAATATGATTATTTTATATAAAATAATTTTAGTTACCTACATACAAAGCCTATCAGAAAAAGTATTAAAATAAAATATTATCATTTTGCTCTCGAATTAGTGATTTTCAATCAAATAAAGATCATATGATGTGTTTTCTTTGAGTTGAGATATAACACGTTCTACTATACCATTAGAAACCAGGATATGTCGTTGAGAATAGTTGCGCCTAACCCCTGTCGACATAGAGTTTTGTATGTTCCGTCTTTGTATTTATCCAGTTTGAGGTATAAACGAAACAAAATTGTGAATTGCTTCCTTGTTAACAGTGGCGTAGCGTCGGGGGAGAAAAGGGGGCGGCAAATTTTGAAAAAAATATATATTAATAAAAATTTGATAATATAGGTAATAGGTATGTATAATAGGATGGATGCAGCAGTCTCATTGTTATATGAGAAAACCGTCACACTTATTTTTCGTTTTAATCTGACTAATAAATAATTTCGTGATACTAATCAACAATGAATATTATTTATTTTAATTTTTTCGTTGAGGGGGGGGGGGGGGGGGGGGAATTCCCTATTTGTAGGTGGGTATGATCAACTCGTTCTTTCTACAGCCTTGGTACGTCTTTTTATAAATGAGACAGTATTGCCATATATACGAATTTTCAAGGTCTAATGCGGATAATTAACGTATACGGATTTTTATACGTATTGCTGGATTTACACATTTGATTTTTGAAGATTCTCGCTGTCAGTCTAAATCTTCTTTTAAAACTATCAATTTCATATAATGTTACGAAATATTAATCGTCAAGTGTTGTACCAAAAGCTCTTTGAATTGAAGCATTAAAAACATTTCATAATGGTGGCGAAATAAATCAATAATTTAAAATGTTCCCCGGGTCAAAAAATAAGGCTTGATTTAGTCTTATCATATATGACTTTTTTTTGGCTTGCTAAAGTACCATAATCATTGATTAATATTATAATTCAAAACATTACAATTAAATGTTGTTTTCTAATTTTTAAGAATTTCAAATTTTGGAGAAAAAAATTGTTTTATTGAAAATAATAAAAAAATTTGCAGCTTAATATTTTCTTCATTCTAGAAAATGTTATCTTAGTAATCATATTTTCTCTTAGAGTAGGGTGGAGGGGCGGCAAATTTAGCATCTGCCTCGGGCGGCAGAAACCTATGCTATGCCACTGCTTGGATAACGAATCACTCTGCAAAAATAATATTAGTGTATTGATTTTCTTGTAATTTTTAATATTTTAAAATATTAGGGTAATAATTATTATTTATAATAAATAACTAATTGTATTGACTGTATTCAGTGATCCTGGCGCCGTTTGGTCTGGCGGGAACCCTCTCCGGACAGAGCTTCCGACCCAACGATCCTCAGGTCCAACGACTTCTGGACAACTGGCGACTCTTCTACCCCATCGACAGGACTCCGCACATCTCGGATCTACCTCCTGCCGTCGAGGTTGTCGTCGGTAAGTCTTAGACTGCTCTGTTGTGAGGGGTGCTTGAAAGAAGCTCAGGGTGAACGATACCCTTAACTTCCATTTGCTATTCCTGAACCTTTTGCTGAAGATGGTCCTATCCGAAACCGGTAGTTGTAATGTGTCTTCCTGTAATGTAATTTTGGCAAGTATGTTCCTGATGTGACCCGTCTTCTCCCTCTGTGCGTACCCTATGGCTGTAGAAAGAACTCTTTAATGTGTCTTCCTGTAATATAATTTGGCCAAGTATGTTCCTGATATGACCCTCCACATCCTATGACTGTAGAGAGAGCTGTACGTACATCTGTAAGATGGTCTGGTAGAGGTAGTTAAGAGAAAGGAAGACGTGTCACCTGCTTCCCACCCCCTCTTCATCTCTTCTTTTGGACAACTTTCTCATTTCCACTTCTTTACTCCTCCCTACCTAATTGCTATCTAATACATGTAAAGATCTGCAAAAAAAAAAAAAAAATATATATATAAATGTATAAATATAAAAGTTAAAAGGATAGTTGTTCTTCCATCGAATATGTATTTTAAAATATGTTTTCTTTAATTAATTTTTCTTTATTTCATATATGTAAATATGACTCAGTTTTTCTATAATTTTCATATATATATATATATATTATAAAATCCTGTCATGGGGGTTGCAAGCTTCCCAGGGTAGTGAAGAGCCATTCAGTACTGAAAACTGACATAATTGCAGAGATATTGTGAAATAATTCAAATGGACTTGAAAAATAAAATAAAACTGGTTTATTTAATATATTGTCTAATTTCACTAACTATATATACATGGGAGTACTTTCGGTATTTCTACCATCCTCAGCCAAAAGCATAAGAGATAAGACTGACTTATCTCTTATGCTTTTGGCTGAGGATGGTAGAAATACCGAAAGTACTCCCATGTATATATAGTTAGTGAAATTAGACAATATATTAAATAAACCAGTTTTATTTTATTTTTCAAGTCCATTCTCTAGTACGTTTTGAGCCCATGAAACTCCCTGGGGACCTAAGAAATGTACCATCAATTTTTTTAAGCCATTTTGACACAATCTGCAGACCCCAATGGAGTAACTTACTCATGGAACGACACAGAAAGACAGCCTTTAATCTAACCAATAGACTCCTCATATATAAGCTTCAGCTTGCGGCCAGTGATAACGTATGCATGCCCAGTTTAGACCGGTCTTGCTGGAGAACTCTTCAAGTGGCCCAAAACAAATGCCTTAAATTGGTTGGTAGCTACTCGAGGGACACCTCCATCCTCCAAATCCATGAACACCTAAATGTTGAGCTCCTACTGGACTACATAATAAATTTCAGTAAAAACGTTTTACTTAAGTTTGACACAAATTAAAATGTTTTGGTAAAGAAAATAGGGAAAACTCAGGGAGGGAAACACAAAAATATCCGTTCACGATTTTAAATTATAATCTTATGTTTTTGAATGTATTTATTTTATTTGTTTTTTCAATTAAGAGTTTTTTTTTAATGTACTCTTAAGCAGTAGCATTTTTTTTTAAGTTAACTAATTATTTTTGATTTGTATTTAGTGTATAAGGGTAATGGTTAAGGAACCTTATTGTATAATTGAGGGGGTTAGAAGCAAGGGGACGTAAGTGACAAAAATGTCATTTCGAGATAATTACTTTCAAAGTTATAGTAACATCGTAAATTCAGGTATTTTCCACTAGTAACAGCATTACTGGTACTAACAATCGTTCTGATCATTAGCCAGTAGTCAGGGTAGGTGTCAAGGAAGATGTTAACACACATATCTCAATTTCAGCCGAATTGTCACATCCCTTTGCTTCTAACCCCCTCAATTGTACCTCTGTAAATACGACTGTTATAATAAAGTCTTATTCCTCTTCTTACTCATGGAGAACTGGGTTAATGAGTTTCTTTCAGTCTTCCGATATTATAAATTCTGCTTCAATGTATTTTAAGGATCGGAGTGATTTCAGTTCTAGTTTGTGGAAATCCATATTATCAAAAGGATATTCTAAGAGATAGAATACACACACAACTAAGTATCAATATTTGCACTATATTGGAGCTAAGTTTACATGACTATAGTTTCCATATATTACGGCATCTAGAGTACTGAGTAAAATACTTCTGAACACGGTTACTATTAATATTTGACAAAAAACATCATTTGAATGGTATTTATTGTTTACCTATTGTTTGCTAATGCCACGTACCTTAATGCCATGTTTGTGTGTGCGGCCTTGTATTTAGTTCAGAAGAATTTTACTCAGTTCACTAGATAATGCTACAAGAGACGTGTAAATATTAACTGATATAGTGAAAATGTTAATTCCCAATCGAACCTTGTAAGAAGGTTTTTGGTTGTGTTTTTGTCAGTGTCAGGCCATTTCGGGGCCACCCGTCAATTATGTAACAAATTGTTGACCCTCCTACGCCCCATCCCCCCTACGTAACATTTTTCACTTTTGGGTTGTGTAAGATTCTGAATTTATAATATATATTTCCCACAGCTTCATACTTCTTCCATTAATTTTTTGGTTTTTACAACCTTGCAATTATAAACGTGTTTCGCATAGAACTCTTCATCATTCATATTCATCATTTATTTGCACATCTTTATTGTAAATAATTTTTTTCTTATATTTATCATAATCATCTATTTTTCAGAACATATCTCTAAACGAGCTCAAGTTCGTGGGTTCGAAACCCGGCCGAGATCCTTAGTTTATTTTATTCTGGGAGGTAAAATGAACTTAAGCACGCCGTCCTTCGGATGGGACGTTCAATGGTCCCGAGCCTGTTCGATGTCAGGTACTCGGTAAAGACCCCTGCCCTAGGTGAATAAAAATTTAGGACTCCCATAGTAGAGTCGGGCTCATGTCCATCAGAATGACGAAAGAACGGTCTGGTAGTAGGCGATATGACATAGTTGAAAGCCAGCGAATAAATTATTGACACTGAAGATGGGAGTTTTTCCTGAAACGTCTATATGCTAGGTTGAAAAAATCAAAAAATAAATGGGAGGTGTATAAATAAAGCCGTGAAAAATATATATTATTCTTATTTATTTATTTTGTGAAGTTAACTAAATGTTTGCGTTACGTAACATTTTCCAAGACCTCCTTTCTTCTCCTCCCTTGTCACAAACTGTTTAAAAGTTCGAATTCCCTCCTAAATGCGTTACATAATTTATAGATGTCCCATTTACTACAAGCTAATATTGAAATATGTTTTCAGTCTCAGACTGTTTATTTTTTGTTTAATTATTAATTGTTTATAATTAAATTTATTGTTTTACAGGAGGTATGAAGATGAAGTACCCGTCTCACTATGTACTTCTGACGGACCTCGACGACAGCACCTCTAGTCTGTTTGCCAACCATCAGCAGAGCCATACCCCAGCACTTGCAGCTCAGCCTCTCAGAGGTATCTAGAGACATTTTTTTTGGCGCTTGCGCAATGTTATTCCTTCTTCCCCCGCATGATGATTTAGAAAAAAAACATTCATATCCCTGTCCCACAATTATTGATTTGTAGTCTCACTTCTTCGAGAAGTATTTAGATTGTCGTGGGATAGTTTTTTTAAAACTATGATTCGCATGGTAAAAGTCCTTGAGGTAGATCAGTGAAGGATATACTAACTCTCAGAAATAAAATAGAGGCCGCAAGAGGAGAGACTTGAGTGGTGGGGGGAAAGACTTGCTGTTTGCACTGCTAGGTAAAAAATACTCCAGCACCGTTATTTATTTATTTATTTTTTTTCTGGAGAACCGGGATAGGCAACCCCGCCTGACGTCCGTCTCCCGAGGGATCTATTTCCGCAAAAAAAAATTAATTTAATCTGCTAAAAAAGTTAGGGACACAGATGCCCGAGTCAAGAGTGGGTAAGCAGATATAGTGGAGCGAAAGGTTGCTGAGTAGGCTATCGATAGGATACGTCATAAGAATGTTTACAGATAGCTTATAAATTCACTACATACATAAACAAATATTAACTCTTAGAGGTTGACAAACATGGATTTGAATTAACCAATACTACTAAAAAATAAAATTAAACGAATAAATAAATACTTGAAAATATGATTAAAAAAATAATAATAATAAATAATATTTTTTATTAAATTAAGATAATTTTTTATAACTTTTCCGGAAGTGAACAAACTTAAGAATGCCAACTTCTCCAATTATTCGCCTATCGGGAACTGATCTACCTTACAGGCAAATTTTCACCTAACCGACTATAAAGAATTTAAGTCAATGAAAAAATGTAAAACAGTTAAATTTACTTGTAGTTTTTGAGAATCTTCATTTGTCTAAACTATCCATTTTAAAATTCAAGTTGATTCATTCAAGTGTAATTATTACACATCAATTCCTATTTATTGAAACTTTTGAAGTAAAATAATTAATTATTGACCACTAAAAATCAGAATACAAGCAGAAAATTATAAAAAAATTGACCGTTATTTGGGAATATTTCTTTTGTCTATTGGTAATGTTTCGTTTATCACCTTATCTTTTTTTCTGTTTGCTTTATTTACCATGTTTCGTTAATATGAAAAGTGAACTTATATTTTCTCCTTTTTTTCCTGTAATATCCTAACCCCTTCAGATAAACAATATTCTCTCATATTTTTTTTCATGATCATACATTTATATATTTATATGTATCAATGTGTCTGTGTTTGTCTTGTATCATTGTTGTCATAGCACCCAACCATGCTTCATCATCTTCCTTAATCTTCACAAATTGCTAATTATCCACCATTAGTTGTTAGATGCACTTATAAAATGTTAATTGCACTATCAAGAATGGAATCTAACATTTTAAATGTTGAATGAATGCTTTGAAGAATGGAGGGGAAGAATCACGAAAGTGCCAACCAAGCTTATATAAATCTATGAATGACGTATTTTGTTTCGATTTATTTATACACCTAATTTATTTATTTATTTTTGTACCTGTGACGTATCAGATTTGTATAATGTTGAACTAATCCCGGCGTTGAGTGCTTAAATAAATGAATTCAATAAGAAGAATAAATAGTAAAAATTATTCATGGTCATGTTTTTAATGACTGAATTGTTTTTCTTTGTTCCTTTTTTCTTTAATTTATTTAAGCACTGAACACTAGAATGGTTTCTTATCGACACTAGAGAACTAGTGCAAGTCTTATATACCCAAGTATTAATAAATTGAAAAGAAAAAGTTATTCTTCCTTTTATTTTTCATGCGTATCTTGCCATAATGAGCTGTTCGGGTTTAACGCAAAGGACTTTGTGGTAGCTGGGGTATTTGATTGAAGGTGTCAAAGTGTGCGCGATCTAAAAAGGATGATGCTAAACATATGGATAATATACTAGCCCAGGTGCCCGCTGTTGTTTGGCACATATTAGCTGGGGTGGCGGCCATTGCCCGGCACATACCAGCTGGGTTGCCGCTGTTACTAAGCATATATACTAGCTGGTTTGTCCCTGTTGCTCGCCATATACTAACTGTGTTGCCGGCTGATGCTCGCCATATGCTAGCCGGAGTGCCCGCTGTTGCCCGGCATATACCAGCTGGGTTGCCGCTGTTACTCACCATATACTAACTGTGTAGCTGGCTGATGTATACTGTATACTCTTGCCAGAGTGCCCGCTGTTGCCCGGCACATACCAGCTGGGTTGCCGCTGTTACTGAACATATATACTAGCTGGGTTCCCGCTGTTGCCCGGGCATATACTACCTGGGTCGCCGTGCATGTCTTTGAAACCACCGTTTTAAACAAACTTACTATAATTATTTTCGATTTTACAAATTTTAAAAAGTAAGATGTACAGAAGAAGCTGCCACAAAACCGCGTTACGAAAATAGAAAACAAAATAAACACTTGATTCTTCCCCTAAATTCTCTCTAGGCTATAGTTATTAGCATATTACTTGCATGTTTATGTCTGCAATAAATGTTATTTATTTATTTATTTTTTTGGTTGCTTTTAATATTTTTTGTTTAACAAGACGGTGTACTAATTCTCAAATTATTTAGCTTTCCACCCCTGAGGGGTCCCTTTTTTTCGAATTGCAGTTCCTAATTTTTGCAAAAATAATTTTCTAAAACGTTTTTCATATTATAAAATAAGATATTCTAAATTGAATTTCAGAAATTGTGCATTAATAAAATGAAACTGGGTTTTCACAAGTATTTCTTTACTATTTCAAAAATTGTATATATTCAAATATATATATATATATATATATAACAAATTCAAACTTCATTATGGGCCGCATATTGCCCGAATTTGAAGGCATTATTGTAACAGAAATGATTTTCTGTATTTTCATTGCTACTAGGCCTCATTTTGGATACATATGGGAAAACATTAATAGATTAAAATTAGCATTTTCAATGGCTTTTAAACGTGGTTTATATGTCGAATATTTTGAAATATTTTAAAAATAATTTCCCAGTAAGTCTGGTTTTCTAAAACTATTAATGAAGGCCATGACAAATTAATTGATAATTAATATGAAGGGTTAATATTAGGAATAAATAAATATAAAATGGACGTTTTTAGCTTAACCACTGACGTTAGTAAACAAACGCTCAGATGTTTCAAAACTATTCCTGAAATTATTTAAAAGTTATTTTAAATCAAAAATATGTTTTGTTTTCTATAAATAAAAGGGTGGACTGTGCAGTATAATTTAGTTAGTGTGTTATAATTAGCACTGATGGTGGTGGTACCAAGTGAGTCTGTTATGTGTTACCTGTTATCACTGTGATATGTCTATGTGATATGTTAAGGACCGCTATTAGGACCAAGCCCTACACCTGACAAGCTCCCTCTAACCATGTCCGGGCCGCCCTACTCACGAAATTACTACCTCAGCTCTGATCATAGCTCCCAACTTGTTATCCCAGGTAGTATAATCGTACTCACATACTAAGACAAAAACTAATAACTTTTTTATTTGTTATTAATATTAGTTTTTTTCTTATTTATTTATTTTTTTTTCTCCAACATATATCGAGGCTGTAATATATAGATATATAGAAAAGTTTATCCAACTGAAAATTGTATTTTAAATGTGAGAATAAATAAATTACACTTTAGAAAAACAATTAGAAACTTACAAATGTTATTTTCACATTGGTCAATATTTTTTTTAATTAAAAATTCTTTTTTCAGGCAGCGCTCTATTAATTTCTTACGCAAGAAGGTTTTTATTTTTTGTTTATGGAAATTTTTTATTTAGTTACTTTCAGAAGAGTAAGGAGCGAAATTGGGTTGATTTTTAATGAAGAAAATTTATGAGTGTTTTGACTTAAAAAAAAAAATGTTTGGGTTTTATTATTTCTAAGTTTGCCTTGGGAATGAAAAAATGTTCTTTTCGTTTTTTTAAGTGTAATGTAATGAAACTTCCACTCGTTAGGTCACCGAAGAACTTTTTCTATTTGTTGGTAGCTGACATAATATGGAAAAATATAATTTTAGTGTGTGTAAAATCCACTCAATTGTTCAAAATAAATATTAATATAATGATGTGAAACAAATTACTACTGATGTGTTTTCCACATCTTTTATGAAATAAATGTTCACCTGAAACAATTATCATTAGCAGTTCGTATCGACTCTTTACCGAGTATTTTTTGGTTTCTCTAAACTGAGTACCAACTATTTTGGTAAGAATTTAACTATTTATGTATATTAGTATTGCATTAGCAATTATTATACAAAAAAAAATCTGTTGTTCTTTATAGGGCTTTGAATTTATATAAAAAACGGCAGTTATTATAGTTTTTGTGTCAAGGCTAATACATGTCGTTCTTGGAGGGTTCTGAATACACATATAAAATTTATTGTCGATACATTCATTCTATCGGGAGTACACACACATAGAGAGACAATGATTAATAGAGTCGTCAGTATCTTTTCAATGTAGAAGGAATTCGAGGTTCTGTCGTATAAGTGAAAACTCAATATTTGGCCAACGTTTCGGAAACTATTTATTTCCTTCTTCAGGGCCTTATAATGACTTGAGTGGATGTATGTGGTGAAGTGTTGAAACTTTGTGTCCAGTAACTGGACACAAACTCTATACACTTTCACCGAGTTTTCAATTACTCGACAGAACCTCGAATTTCTTCTACATAGAGAGACATCTTTTTATTTTTCACTTTTCGAATTTGGAGGTCAGAAAACATAAAATTCCGTTGAAAACTCCGCATCGAATTTTTGGCCGATTACATGACTTCCCCTATACTTCATATTGCTGAGGAAGTAAAATGTACTCAGCAAAAGAATGATAGTGCCATTTAATAAATTTTCGCACACACCAAAATTATATTTTTCCAAATTAGTTATGTTAAGTAAGAAGAAGTCCTTAAGGTAAATTTATGGCGAAATAGACCAATAAATAGAAAAAATTATGTGATGACCTAACGAGTGAACGCTTAATTAAATCTTTCAATAAATGGAGAATTGTCTTTCTGTAAACTTCGTTGGTAATTTTTTGATGTTCCTAAAAATATATGATTTTCCTATAAACTTTTTTATGATTATTATTTATATTTTTCATTTTACTTTTAACGTTCAAATAGTAGAGCAGTACCTGACATCGTACAGGCTCGGGACTATCGCTTATCATCCCATCACGAAGGACTGAGTGCTCAATATTTTTTCACCTCCCAGATAAAAAAACCTAAGGGTATCGGCTGGGTTTTGAACCCGCGATCTTGAATTCAATAGGCATGCACGACCTCGTGAGCTACCGGGCTGGGCGCCCTACCCTTTGTATATTTAGATTTATGAATGTATTCAGCCTCGATTTTATTTTTATTATTCATATAATTTTTTTTAATTTATTTATTTATTGTTGTGGTTTACACTTTTCACTAATGTTTTGTCACCTGGATGTTGCACTATAACACCATAACAATTTTGGCTTAAGTCTTGTATGTCTGTTTATCATTGTTGTTGCCTTAAGTCACGCTCCATCATCGGTTTCATATCATTTTGCAGTCATTAACCAACATATATAATTAAGTTGTTTTAATTACAATTATTTAAATATTTTTATTATTATAATCCATTGTTTATCTATTCTTAGCTATTTAGAATTTATTTTTTATAATTTTGAGTTAAGACCAACGCGAAAAAACCTATAATGTGCCTAAGAATGTTGAATGAAGATGTACACAATGCTCTTATGCACATTCCTAATGCAATTTCGTTAATATACACAGTAGAGTCCCACTAAGCAGGACACCGATTATCCTGACATCCGGTTAATCCGGACGGGATTTTTAAAAAAATATAATAATTAAAATTTAGTAATTTAATTTAGGGAGCGGGTAAGTACGAATAAATTCAAAGAGAGGGTTTGACTTGACTTACTCAGTTGGCTAAGATGAAAAAGTACCGGTAGCGTACTCTAAAAAGTAGCGGGACTCTACTGTATTTTCAAATATATTAATAAAATGGTCTCTGAAAAAGTTGTCAAACATTTTTAATCATATAATTCCAATGGGCAAGTTTCATTTAGTCGAGTTAAAATATTTTTTTATTTTATTTCATCAATTGAACGAAGATGAACTAGTAACAAAATGACAAGAGTTTTGTTTAAAAACTTTAAAATAAGAGAATAATGATTACTTTATATTAATGAAATTGAAAACTAAGGGGGCGTTTTAAACCCTTCGAAGCCGAAGAGGAAGATTGTGGATCGTTAGTGATTTCTTTATTGCTGTTGAATATATGTTATTAAAATTTAATAAAATGTTCGCGTCCTCAATATGGGAATACAGGTACTTCTTTGCATAGTAAAAAACAAGAAAAAAAAACTTACATATAATCCTGTATTGTGATAATTTATCAATTATTTTTGATATATCTTATTATAATTTTAACTCTGACAAATCAGAAATTATGTGTAGTGAGAGCATAATCCAAAGAGCAGGGCCGATCCCAGGTGGACCTACGGAAATCATATTTACTTTAAAACAAATTTATTTAATTTTTATATACTTCTATTTCTTTTTTACCTTCTCAAAAAATAGCAATAATTATTACAAACGTTTCGGGAAGCACTCTCATCATCAGTATCTATAGGTACACGTGTTCTTTGTAACTATTTTGTCAGAAGGAATGTTAACTTGAAGAACCACATGTATTATAGATATGGATACTGATGATATGAGTATTTCCTGAACGTTTGTAATTGCTATTTTTTGAGAATGCAAAAAAATAAATGTGAGAAGTGATGCCTTAATAATATATTATATATGCATTGAGAGTTATTATTATTTATTACTATTATCATACATTTTTTAATTATTTTTACTGTATTAAGAAATAAGGGTTGGTTCGGGGTTTGCCATAGGCTGCAGAGAAGCTAGGCCCATCCCTGTATGAGAATTCAGCATTTTTTTTTTTTTTTTTTTTTTTTTTGTAAAAAATATATATATATATATTTTGTTATAAATAAATACATTGTAATTATTAATAAATTACATTAAAATGGTCTTTGCGAGCTAAAAAATTGGTTCATTGAACCATAGTTTTCTCCTCTTTAAATTTTGGATCTGTTGCAAAACTGTTTTTGCATTTTGTTGCGAAATACGACATTGCATTATTATAACCACTCGAGTTGTTAATGAGATGGCTAACTTTCTTAGTGCAGTGGACCTGTGAGACATTGAATTAGTTCCACTTGTATCTCCTAGTCTCGTTTTTCATATGTGATAGTAAGATGTTATGGGACGAGATTTACTCATAGAAATAATAATATTTTTGACCAGAACTGGTTTTCAAAGCAACAGCGTCATCATCAGTGGTACATTTATGATAGAATAATAAAATATACAAATAATGAATAGTATAAATCTTAAAGCATCAGGGTACAGAGTAACAAAATAAAATTGGTCCGTTTTTGTTCGTAAAAAAAAAAAAATTCGAGCCATAGCTATTATTAGAAACATAATTAAATAAATGGAAACTTGCCTGTTACGGAATGTGGTCGGTCCTCTTGAAAAAATATTTAAATTTATTTTTATAGTTTATCATTATATTAATTTTGTATATTAGTTTTGTAGAGAGAAAGTCTAGCTATGGCCTATTGCCGATTTATATTTTATTTTGAATAACTTACTTTTTTCTTGTTTTTAGGTATCAACCGAGTTGGATTATTGGCAGAGCGAGTTTGGCAAGAATCACTTGTTATACATCCATTGAGTCAGAACAACAATGGCGGTGGAACAACTAATCCCAATTCAAACAATCCTAACAATAGCAGTAGTAACAACAACAACAACAATAATAATAATAATAATAAACAGCCAAACAGTCAAAATAGTAGTACAAGTAGTAACAATGGGAGTAATACGACGACTAGTAGTAACAGTACTAACGGAGGTAGCGGAGGAGGTGTTGCCAATGGCGTTCCAGCGAACAGTCGCGGTGATGCGACAGTATCTACAACACCTGGACAGTGGAACTTCATGGATCCCACCCGAAAACATATCTGCAACTGCTCCTGCAAGTGAGTATTCACCAGTAACTAGTAGTTCATAATCTAATAGTATATTTGTAGTATCTTCTGTCTTTAGTAGTTATAGTTTGCATGTTTACTGTTATTTACTAGTTGTATCTGTTCTTTTTACTTCCCTAGCTATACAAAGTATAGGGAAAGTTATGTAATTCGATGGTATGGTTTTTTTTTTTTTTTGAGAAACCTGAATTTCAAAAATGAAAAAAAAATCTAAAATAGAATTTTTTGGGGGGAGGGGGTGCGCTTTATAATCCTGGAAAGCTAACCTTTCATACTTGACGATTACACGTTTTTCTTTCTCATAAAACATTACACCGGTAGTTCAGAGGTAGCGTGCTTGTTTACTAAGCTCAAGATCGCGGGTTCGAAACCCGGCCGAGGCTTTTAGGTTTTTTTTTCTTATCTGGGAAGTGAAGCGTTGGTCCCGAGCCTGTAAGATATCAGGTACTCATGGTAACTAAACCTGGGTAGGAAAAATTTAGGACTCCCGCTGTAGAGTCAGACTTTTGTCCACCAGAGCGAAGAACGAGCGCTGTGGTAGTAGACGATATATAACCTCATAGTTAAAGCCCGGACATGAGTAATAATAACTATAATATGTTTCTTATTTATTAAGATATTAATAAAGTATTTTATTAAAAATGCAAATCATTCAGAACAGATTCTATTGAACAAAATTATTTTAATTACGACTACCACAGTTTTTACTTGGAAATAAAAACACATTAAATATATAGGATTGTTTGTCACAATTTATTTCATGACGTTGGGCTTTTTAGATGTTAAATATTACAAAAGTAACTAATATAACGAAAGATAAAAAAAAAAAATAGGCTAAATTGACTAAAAGGCCATTGTATTTATTAATTTAAATAATTTACTCTAAACAATTTAAATAGAAATGATCCTTGATGTTACACCTACAATTAGTTTATTTTCTAAATCACAATATTTTTATATATTATAAAAACTTGCTATCTGTGTGTGTCTCTGAACACGAGAAGTCCCGATAGACGACATTTTATGTTTCCAGAACCCCATAATAAGTAAGGGCTCGACTCAAAAAAAACTAATTCATGATTTCTATACGGCTTTTTGTAGCAGTACTCGTCTTTTTGACGATTGGTTGGCTTTCCAGTATTAATTCTTACCATACTCCATAAAATATCACTATTGAAAAACAGACAATATGCAAAATACTTTTTGTTGCTATTTATCCATTATATATCCATGAAGTAGTATTGTGTTGAATGTTTTAATATTTTCAATTTTGTTGTATTTTTCACATGTTATGTTCAACCTTTGTAGATACAGCTTATATTTTTACTGTTTCTTCTTTTTTTATGTTCTAAAGTGCCTTTTTCAATGTCTTTGAAAGCATAGATCTTTCAAAGAATAATATCATAAGAGCAGAAAAGTAGGTTGTATTGCTTACAAACCTTATTTCTCTTCAATATATATTCAAATGGAGGAGGGATGCCATCTTTGTGCTGCTTGTCTTTTTTTTTTTTATACTTTCCTATCGTGGCTTTTATTTTTTTTTTTTCAAATATTTGGAAGTTTTTTATGAACCATTTTGTTGTAAAAAATTCTCAATTAGTGGGTTAAAATAATTTATTATATTTTATTTTTTCGTTTTTATATTACATTTGGGTTGTATAAGGAAGGCCTCAGAGAGAAAGGGGTGACAAGTGAAACAAAATTGTCTACGATCCTTCTGAGTATAACAATATTTTGATGATTTGGTAGAGACCAAGTGTTAGTCTCGGATCTCGAGGTTTGTTGCCATTGTGCTGTTAGATTGGTAACTATATCAAATGTCCTTTTTGTGTTTACATCATATTATCTTCGCTATTGCTTGTGGGTTTTGTCGAAGAGGAATGGTTCGGTGTTCTTGAATCTTGTCGTCCTAGAGTGCTCTCACAGATCTGGTTGACCTCAGGTCATCTTGTTGTGAACTAGGTCCAATACTTTGAAGTGTACTATCAATTATTATTATTTTTATTTATTTATTTGTTTTTTTTCTTGTTCATTTATGATATGTGTAACTTTTTGTAAGTTGATTTGGAAAAATAAATTGGTTAAGGAGACTTGGCCTGTCTATTTAAAGACTTACTATTCTCGTTAGTGTACATTGTAGAGTCTTTAAGTAGTTGACGCAATTATAAGTACCTACTTATATCTCTTCTTAGAGATTATCGATCAGCTTCATACTAATTATAATTTCGCCCTTCGAAACTATATTTCTTTCTTATATTGGGCTAGATAGGTTTTTTTGAGCTTCCATAAAAGTATAAGGTCAGAATTGGTCTCCAGAATTATATAATTTTATATGTGTATCCAGAACCCTGGACAACTATGCATTTTTGGCCAAAGGGGAGGAGGGATGTATTGAGATGAGATTTTCTATTTAAATTCAAAACACCACGTGAACGGCACCTCTTAATTTTCCGCGATACGCCCCGAAGGGAATTGGACGAGATCAGAGGAAGGGGCTCGACACAAAAAACCCTTTTTAACTACCGATGAAAAGAGTTCTTCGACATGAAATTGAGTAAAAAATTTCCTGAAGAAGAATGTAAGTTTACTAAATGGTGACTTTCAGAAGGGCAGACTGAAACCCAAGATTTTATTGAAACGGAATTTTAAATTTTATTGATACTATAATTGGGTTGGCGGAATTATAATGTGTATAACGGATGCTATTTTGATAAACAATTTTTTAGCTATTGTAATTTTTCTTATTTTTTCAATAATAATAGTAAAGGACACTTCATATATTACCATCTAATATCTGTGATCACAGGGAATAAATTGGTAAGTCTAAATTCGTAACTTTTCAGGGCAGCACTTTTTTATTTTTGCATTAATCGTGTAAATCCAGTTTTTGGAATAAATAAATTATGTTTGCATCATTATTAATCATATACCTTCTAAATCTATAGGAGTGAATGAAAATGAATATTGTTAATCCTTTTTTTTTTGGATTTTCCCTTAGTTACCTAATCACTTACCTAATTATTGACCATACTTTTTGAAATACTCGTGAATGATGCCTCCTAAAGTTGATTTAACCAAAAACGCCTTCTTCCCTTGGAATAGTCTGCCTTAGTGAATAAATTGTTAAATGCAGCTATCTCGTGAATGATTCCTCAAAGAAGTAGATTAAGTTGATTTAACCGAGAACATACACAATTTTACGAGATACCAAGAAACCCACATCTTTATAATTCCGAAAGTATTAGAGTTCTGAGTTTCCAACTTCTTCACAGTGCGCAGATGGCTAGGGAGATCATTTTGGCCATTTTACGACTTAACAACTTATTCCTTGTGACAATAGATATAAACTTGCACTGAATGTCAACTTTAAAACACTTCATGACTTCATTCTCACTATATTTTCAGCCCCTTCGCTCTCTTCTCATCGTTGATTATGTCATGTTCTTATTTTTCATCTTTTACTTTGGAATTTAGTGAAAACCAGAAAAATTGTGCATGCATTGAAATGTTTTCTTGGTCTGCTTGAATGATGCTTTTTTTTTTTTACTTCCCCAACTATATATAGGGGAAGTTATGTAATTAGAAGTCCTGTTGCGAAAGATGGCAAAGCATGAAAAATACATTATTTATAGATTTATTCGTACCCATGCTGGTGGGTTGTTGCCAAATCACCAAATTGTTAAGTGACTCTAATTTTCATTTATTTGAGTTATGAAATTTTTCGAGGATGTCCCCCTTTACCTCCGAGGTGGACCTATGTGTCTGGTAAGTGTTGTCTGGTGATGGTTAAAGTTAGAGTAGTGTGTGGTCTAAGTGGTAGATTGTGCTAAGTGTGTATCGTATGTCAGGCGGCGCAAGTCGAGAGCCTCCTCTTCACTGGGTCTGGGGTCAGGCTGTTGTGGAAGTGGCCCATTCCATAGGCGGCCACCTCCTCCCCCCTCCTCCATCACTTCAAGGTAATGTAACTTACCTACCTGTCTGTTTGCCTACTCACACTTCTTAACATCATCAACATAAAAAAATAAATAAAACTATTAATACTTGTTAACTAATGATACTAATACAACTTAAGTCTCATTTCTCAGTAAGAACCTTAATCACTTATGGTGGCTCTCTCTCTCTGGAGCAATAGGCAACCAGCGATATTATTTTCATCCTCTCAGAACGGAGCAACAGGCTATTGAAAAACAATACTTGGGCGGTTCTGGATCCACATAAAAAATATCGTGTCCGTAGGCAGTTGAGTTTTTCAGTGGCGCCTCCCTCTAATCCCCCCCCCCCCCCCCCCCCCCCCCCCCGGTTACCATAGACCGAGTTGACTGAAAATCAATTCTAGTGGGGTTCTGGATCCACATAATAAATTTCATGTCGATATGTTCATTGTATATGCAGTTGATGTACTTTTTTAGTGAAGCTTCCCTCTAATTTTCCCATTCCCTTCGGTCCATTTAGCTGAAGATCAATAGTTGTCGTTATAAAAGGGGCTTTAACAGAAATATTGCTCTACCGAAAACAATATCGGGTTTTAATATGCGTATCGCTGCCAACAAAGTTTGCTTATTGTTCTGGTATATGAGGGTAAGCTTTAGCTATATCATCTATATTGCAGAAGGCGGGTTCTTTAACCAAAAGTCCATATAACAGCTACTCTCCTCTCTTACCTCTCAATTAATGTGCAGAATCTTATCGAAACTCTTCTGGATTGGGAACTCCCTATTGACGGTTCTCCATTCTTCACATTAGGATGTGTACCGTGCGTTCCTCCTTCGCTTCACTTCTTCTCCTGTCGATCAGGAATAAACCCACATTAAATTGTCGTTTTCCCACACTGTAGTGTCCTGTTAGACGAGATGATCAAGATAACTCTTTTCGGTATTATCCGGGACAGATAAGAAGAATTGTTCTTTTATTATTCCCGCCTTCAACTCATTTGACTATTATAGCACCTATAATAATAATAATAATAAAAGAATTGAGAAAGAAATGAAAATGATTAATAAGAAGGAAAGTAAAAATAAAGATAATGTATTCATAAAAAATGTAGAACACTAAATAAAATACTAAAGTTGTCGGTGAATCACCAGGATATACTTCCCCAGCTCGAATTATTTAATATTTTATTAATTATTATTAGTAACAATTAAATTGTTGCTCTCTATGTGGTCGATGTAGCTGAACACCGTTAACAGGTGTCTTACTTGAGATTTCTCATTCCACATATAAATTTCTTGTTGCAGCCACTCCAGTTATTTAATGCCTCTCCTTTTCATGTAATTAAAAATCTATAAAAAACAATTAAAATTTGATGCTGAGCTCTTAATATTCCACAATTTTTCTTATGTCAACATGTTTCAAAAATGTTTTATTTGGATTGGATTGACTCAAATTTTGAGTAGAAAATAAATAAATAAAGATGTGACCGATGAATACACCCCGAAAATTCCCCTGCCGAAACATGTATTGCACCTTCTGAATGGTATCCTTGCGACAGACAATATGGTGGGGGGACGGCTGCTTATTCCGTTTTTTCCTCATCTATCCCTTCTCTTAATTGTTACTCAATATTGTTGGTTAAGGTTCTTAGTGAATATTTTATTTCTCACTTTTCCTATTTTTTTTTTTTCTTCTATCCTAATCTTCATTTTACTTTTTATTTCAAATAATATGGACTTGGTACACAATTTAATAAAAAAAAAACGGGAAAGGAAAATATAATATTATTATATTTAATAACCTTTATTTGTTAATTACTATAAATCATTTTACGGTGTTCGGTACTTACCTGTTGGCTGTGTGGCTGAAATATGCGCTAATTCTAACTTACAGCTTTTAATAAATATATTTTAAAATTATAAATCACACCATTTTCGTTGCATAAATATATTTTCTATACGGTATTTTATTTATTTATTTTAGTGTTCGCTTCCACATGGAAGAAATTATTTAAATAAACATTCTGCTTTAACCTCTATGTGTACATAAAGCGCAGTGCTTAATTATTGTTTACTGCTTTCCTATAAAAGCTTTCTTTTTCTATTTCAGTTATTATTGTTTTTTTTTTTCTATAGAGAGAGGGGGACAAGGATATAATTTTTTAATTTATAAAAGGATATAGATACAAAATTGAAGAAATTACTAGCAGCATGAATTTCAGTTAAATAGATTTTTCTAGTATTTTATTTATTTTTTCCCATAAGCCGATATTGTAACTTCTCAGTTCAAATAATCTTTCAAGGTAAGCTACATTTCAAAATTTATCTTAGATGAATTGTGAAAACAATAAGTTTGTATTTAATTATATTTGTGAGATTTTGTTTGTGTTTTGGTAACTATTTTCGTTTTTTCTAAAAAGAAATATGTATTGATGTTGTTAAAATGCAACCATATATATATCACAAAAAATAGGAAATGGTATTTTTATAGATCTCATTAAAAATCTCGGGAGTGAGAAAACGATGCAAAAAAATAAATTACAATTTTCTCGTCAATTTCCCTAGATATTTATTATACTACAAAATAAATATTTAATATTTTTATATTAAAATTTAAATTCTTTTCTTTGTCTCTACAAACGAAGTTGCGTTTTAACACCATCGATATAATTTATAAGCATGTGTGTGATATTTCAGCATGTTTTCTTTTCTCTTCATATTGGTGTTATCTTTAATCATTTTGGATTTAATATTGTAATATTTATTGTAATTGCAAACATGGATTGGGCCAGTAAAAGGAGAAAAAATTACGGGCTAGAATCCATTCCTTGAAAACCTCCTTATATTATTATATAACTATTCAGCCACACTGACCATCTCTTGGCCGATTTCTTTTTGTGTACGTCTAATTTTTAAATAAAAATGTTTGAAAAATATATTCGCTAAACTAAACATTAAATAATAATACTAGTCCTCTGCTTGCTCGCCCACTGAGCTCAAAACGGGTTCGAAATCCGGCCGAGGCCCTTCGGTTTTTTATCTGTGTGGTGAAAAAACATTGAGCACGTCGTCCTTCGGATGGGACATTGAGCTACCAGAATAGAGTCGGGCTCTTTTTTGTCCACCAGTGCGACGGAAGAGGACTCTGGAATTAGTCGATATGACCTCAATAGAGTTCATAGAGACCGGGCATGAGTCACAAGAACTAACTATATCTATTCGACACCATTTTCAACATAGTCTACAAGTATGTGGAAAAATAATATGTAAAATCTATCCACAATGACACAGTCAATAAACATCAATTTTGAATATAAGACTATGTTTTAACTCGTCTATTTTTTAAATAATTTTTAGTTTTTGATACAATGATACGTCGTACACAATTAGATAAAAAGTCTATAAGTTAAAAAATGCATTATGCATGGTTCCGATGTTGGGGCTTATAAATTTACATTTTAAAATTGGTGGAGGGGGAGCACTCTCCCAGTTGTTTACCATTTGGTAGTAAAAAGTGTTCAACAAAAAGGAGCTAATTTAATTTAAATCCATTTATATCCATGTACCAAATTTATGTATTTTTTTGTTCATTTTTCTAGAAGAGTTTATTTAAAATGTCATAAATTTTATTCTATTTAAAATTTAGAACCAGAAGTGTCTTCCTTATAATATTAATATTTTTAATAAATTAAGACTAACTGCACTTCTAATGTTATTGAAAATGTCTTTCGAATTTATTACTTTTGGTGTGTTTATGAGGTTATTTGGGATGTTGTAAGAGGTTGTTGTGATCTTTTATTACAACAATATTGTTTTAATTGATAACAGTCGAATCAGTTTTATCCACCCGTTTTGAATAATGCAAACTTTTTCTTGAGGAACCTAGATTTATCAATTACGTATACATTTCCACCAACTTTTGTCGGAAACTACACATTTTTCTTCTGTTATATTTGTCATGGAATGAATTATAAACTAATAATGTTTTTTTTTTCTTTTTTTTTATAATTTGTTTAGACTGAGCTGCGGGGTGGTGGTTGGTCAGAGCGATTCTGTGCCGATAGCCTCGGTCGGGTCCCCAGGACCTCCAGATTCACCCACACCGCCTAGTGTGCCACCTCCACCAGACCCCACCATGCCCACCCTCTCTCCACAGCCTCCGCAGGCTCATCATCTCCCCTCCTCCCCCTCAATGTTGGACGACAAGGTGGTCACCACTCCCACGGACTTCACCGCCCCCAAGTCTGTACCATCCATATCTAATCAGGTAACCAACTTTTTTTTAAAAATAAATATTCGTTGAATATGCTATGCATGTAGTTTGCGAGATGACATTTTCTCGATGTGAGTGGAAAAGTGCAGCTAAGGCCATTTCTACTACATACAGTGTGAAAATTGAATTGAGAACATGAAGAGCTACCTTCCCATAGGACAACAACCCACCACATCTCCTTCCTTATCCAGACTAACTCCCTCTGGAACTCTCTCCCTCTCCATATTCGCCCTGCTCCTACTCTTCTTTCATTTGTTTCTACTTTTCCATTACCTCCTTACTCAGCAAACCTCTGATTCCTAAGGCTGACTCCTATGTCATTATTTTTCATTTCATTTCATAGTCCCTGTGTGTATCTTTGAAACTTAATTAATATCCATGGTGAAAAAATTATATCCTTAAATGCACTTTGTGTAACCTTGATAAGAACGAAAATATGATCCAGTTCTCGTGTGAGTGTTCCATACTTCAGAAATTTCGTTATAAATTCTTGAACAAGAATATTCTAAATTACAATGAATGTACAAGCAATGTGAATGGCGAGAACTCGGATGCGTTATATCTCTATGTTTATTGTGACTCGCAATATACTCGTAGATAAGAAATTGATGAATTGAATTTTAATTGAAATGTTATTAACAGATGTTATCACCGTACGGGGAGGAGCCAAAGGCGAGCAATGAGCCGGGAACTGGCGGTCCAGGGAGTGTGGGGACAGTAGGCGGGGGCAAGTCCACACCGACCATCGCTCGGACCCCTGCCCCCGCCGTCTCTCCACCTCCACAGCCTCCACTACCTGGGCCTGCTCATCCACCCCCACTCCCCAAGAGGCCTGTTCTCGCCTCATCCGATTATGAGGAGGCACTCTCTCAGGAGGTTCGACCCTCCAACCTTCTCTATGACTATTCAACTCTGGACGCTTGGTAAGTTACATTTATTCTTAGTTTTTTCAAATGTTTACCGGGATAAGAGTAGTCTACGCGACTCTCTTGCTTGAGGTGTCCCTATAGTAGCCCAGTTTCCTGAATAAACTCCAGAAGACTACTACAGGTTCCTTCCACCACTGGCCTTTGGTTTCCTTTTGATGAAACGAAGTTGTAGAAACTCGTGCTTTTCAGAGATTTACACTGGCTTAGAATTTAAATCGCCTTCTCATTTTGCTAGTCGCACTTCCTGCACAGAAGATTTTAATGAATACAATCTGTTATGAAAATTGAACCACACGGCCGGGACTAGGGAGGGAAAGTGAGAACCAAGCGATTATATACAGAAAAAAATTAAAGTAATATCACAATTATGTGAACACTTTTGTAAACTTATTCTCCGTTAGAGCCCGTCCATAAATTACGTAACGTGTCGAGAAAGGGGAGTTCAAATTTTGTGATTTTTTACATTTACAATAAGATAAGTAAAAGTTTTCGTAATTACAATTAGTGACACAGCCTAAGCTATATATATATTTATTTAAAATTTTTGTTGAATTTATTCAGAAAAAAAAATTATTTTACATTACAAGGGTGGTAAAATTCCGCTTGTAAATTGTCACGGAATGTAATCATTCCTCCCCACTAAACCTTGTCAAATTTTGGCATCACAACGGGTGTCTTATCTAATATCCGCCCCTGTTGTATCATTGTTTTCAATAAACACATTCAGATCAAACTTGACTATTCCCATTTTTCCCAAACTGAATTAATTACTATTATTATTAATTGTAAGTAACGTATTTCGTATACAACTGATTTTTATACGAATTCTCCTCCCTTCGGACTATACTGTGTAAAAACCATCATATGTACAAAAAAGCCTTGATGCCATATAACAGTTTTTTTCCGTTTAAAAAATTAATTTTTCTAATGATAACCAGACTTTATTCTAAGCGTGTCATTTATATTGATTTGTGTTTTTGTAGGTTGAACCATCCAGTGAAGAGAGTGAAACTGCAACCTCAACCACCGCCGCCACCCCCACTTCAACATCAGCAGATCTTCAAGCAGGAACCACCCTCCTCTGTCGTAAGTAACCTAACCTAACCATCATAGTTCATCATTTTATAAAATTTAAGGTGAAGAAATAATTACAATTTTCGATTAATTTGGTTGGTATAACGTTTTGTGCGTAAAACATTTACAAACCACAAAATTCCAATAGTTGCACCAAGCGAACCTTGAGTATAATTCATTCAGAGAAAGTTCGGCTGTGTACTTCCTCTCTCCGAAGCCAATCGACCGTTTGTGCTAAAACTCAATATTTGACTTACATGGTGGCCTCTGAAACCTGGGTCGATACTGCATTTAAGTTGAGCCCCTCTTCTCTGGTCCCTGGTGTGACTTTGAAGGAAGGGGATTAGGGGAGAGGCTTAACACAAAAATTATAATAACTGCCGTTGTAATGAATGTATGGACACAAGACGACAGCTATTAATTTTTAGTTCGAATCAGTGGAAGGGGAGAGGGGTCAGGGAGGCTCAACTCAAAAATCCTAATAACTGCTATCTAATGAATGTATTGACAAGAAATTGTGTATTCAAATTCAAATCGACGTAAGGATGACATCTACTATTTTACCGTAATCGATCGAAGGGAAGGGGGACTCGTCTCAAATAACTCAACAGCCGATGTGATGAATGTATCGACATAAAATTTAGTATGAGGATTCAAAAGCCATTATGTAAGTCAAATATTGAGTTTAAGCACAAATGTTCGATTGGCTTTGGAGGGAGAGCGAAACTTGATTAATGCGTGCTGGAGAAGTATTATAGGCGGTGATTCACCGACAATTTTTTTTTTTTTTAACCCCTTTATTGATATATTTTGGGGCAAGTGGACCACATCTACAAGAGGATGGCAATATGTACATATGTTTTTTAGCCTAAATTGAAAAATTCACACGATATTTAAGGAATAAAAAAGAAAATAAACACCTTCCTTACAAAATATACTTTATTAATTAATGCATTTCGAACGCAGAAGCGTTCATCATCAGAGTTACTTATAAACTCTAAACAATAGTTCGGAATGAAAACTGCTCTTAATTGAGTCTAACAACAATCGATTAGTAGGTACCAAAAATTAGTATGAATGTCAATAAAACATATTTAAAAAAAATTAAATTAAAATCAAGTAAGAATTATGAAGAAAAACATTGCACCTAAATATCACATTAATAAATACCATTCCTTAAAATTAATTGTTCCACTATTAATATTGCAATATAAATAGTGGAACAATTAATTTTAAGGAATGGTATTTATTAATTTGATATTTAGGTGCAATGTTTTTCTTCATAATTCTTACTTGATTTTAATTTAATTTTTTTTAAATATGTTTTATTGATACTAATTTTTGGTACCTACTAATCGATTGTTGTTAGACTCAATTAAGAGCAGTTTTCATTCCGAACTATTGTTTAGAGTTTATAAGTAACTCTGATGATGAACGCTTCTGCGTTCGAAATGCATTAATTAATAAAGTATATTTTGTAAGGAAGGTGTTTATTTTCTTTTTTATTGGTTACCCTTACAGTGAGGTCCGATTGTTAATATTTAAGGACCCTCTTACCTCACAACGCTATATTTGTAGGAATTCAAACGAAATTTTTTATATTTTTGTATTCTTTAATTTTTATTAACAGATGGAAGTGGATGGTTACAGTACGAGAGGACCTGGAGATCCATACGACTTCGAAGAGGAGAGTATGGGTGGAGTTCGAATGAACGCATTCAAAAGGGCGCCCATCAAAGTAAGTTCTTAGGAACATTTTAAATGTACGAGGTGCAAGAGACAATCCTCCCTACCCAATATAGGCATTGTCAGAAATATGCGAAGAAAATAAGACTCCAGTTCATTCATATTCTAACCTTAGAAAGCAAGAGGTTTTACTGCTTCGAGTCTGCCATAACAAAACCCGAGGCAGGCTATGGAGGGTATCTTCAGCAGAATCCTGGTCTTTATTAAAGGGCTGCTGTAGGACGCAGGGCACACAATGATACAGTCCTTAGAAGCGACATTTGTTTATTAGGAATTCTAGTTTCCAGATCAATCATTTGTTTTTACAAAGCTCTCGTATTTTTCAAGCAATAATGGTGTCAAGTTAAAGAATAAGAACTTCCCCTTTTTAATGTTGTTTATAATGTGAACAGCAAGCTACTGATTTGTAACCCTTTGAAAACCCTAAAATATTGTATAATTGAATTTCTGATTGGGTTCTTAGTTTTCGAGATATAGTTGTTATAATTTGATATTTTGAACTATTTTTTTCTTTTTTTTTTATTGTGAGATATTCATTTTTGAAACATTTTTCAAGTAATTCACCCCTATTCATGTTAGTTTTAAAACAAATAATAATTATTAGCAGTGATGAGATACGCAGTGGCCATCTGAGGGGAGGCTATGACTCCCAGCAGCAAGTCGATGGAGGAAGATGGTTTTCTTCTCGGCTTGTTCGAAAACTGCTTTACTTCTGAGCTTATTTAGAACTTTTGTAACGTTATCCTTTCCCGCAATAGTTCAGGAATTCGATAATTATTAATTTCCACTAGCACTTTTTGTTTTCTTTTTACAGTCCTTTTTTTTTTAATAACATTTTTTTAAAATGGATAACAGCTATTTGTGTACTTTTAATGCATTAAATGGCGCCGATAGCTGCTTGCCAACTGAGCTCAAGATTGTGAGTTCGTAAACGGACCGAGATCCTTAGCATGCCGAGCCTGTACGATGTTAGACCCCTAAACCTGGGTAGGGAAAATTTAGGATTCCCACAGTCGTATCGTGCTCATGTCCACCAGAGCAACGAAAGAGCTCTCTGGTAGTAGGCGATATTACTCCATAGTTAAAGCTCGAGCATGGGATACAATAACTAACTATCCTATCTGCCCAAAACCTGCGAGCACTGTGTTTACAAGTTGCTTGTTACCAAGATCATGTTAATGTAATATTTGCGGAGATTGAACCCAAATGCTTGCTAATTTCACTAAGTGACCTAAATTGAAAATGTAAAGATATTTGTTTCTCTTATCGAACTAAATCCACCATTCTAGAGTGTAGAAAGCGCATCTTGAAGCATTAAAATGCAGTTTTGATGTGAGTCAAATAATGTTTGATGTCCACTAGGAGGAAGACAAGAGTCTGGTGAACGGAAGCGGGGTGTCTCCAGGACCCGGTAAGCTGACTAGTGGGAACCTCTTCACCAGTGAGGGTCTCCAGGTCTCTTACAACGATCTGGACCAGATGTTTGATCAGTGTGACGACAACTCCCCTGGAGAAGCGGTAAACACTTTGTCAACAGCTCCTAGAATAATACCGAAGAAAAAAAAATGTCGATCTAACCGAAAAGGATTACTGCAATATAACACATATACTTTATAATATATTGTATGACAAAATAATATGTATTCTTTAAATTATTGATAAGGGAAAATCAAAAATAATATGAGTTGAAAAACTAGCTTTGTCCTTCTGCGTTGCCCGGGAAAGTCACTACTTCTCCTATCATTTCGAATTTCTTGGCAGTGAAATAAAAAAAAAATATATGTCTGTTTGTGTCTATGTACACAATAACTTTCGATAAAACGAATGTATCGACACGAAATTTTATATGTGAATCCAGAAGCCAATGACAGCTATTGATTTCCGGCCCATTGGGAGGTTGGCCAAACACAAAAACTTTAATTACTGCCGTGGTAATGAATGTATTAACTATTGTCGTTGGGAGTCCTGAATATATTTCATATATAAGTTGAAAACCCTATAAAGACAACATCTACTAAGTTTCAGCGGAATCTGCCGAGAGGGAGGGGGCTCAACTGGAAAACCCTAACAGTTGCGCATGTTAAATTTAGTATGAGCATTAATATTAGTTGGATTTCGGATTGAGCTCTTACTTTTTGGAATATAATCGTTATATATTTGATATTTTGAACTATTTTGTTTAGTTTTTCATTGTCATTGGATATTAATTTCGACAATTTTCTGATTGGGTTCTTAGTTTTCGAGATATAGTGATTATAATTTGATATTTTGAACCATTTTTTTGTTATTATTTTTTTTTTTATTGTGAGATATTTATTTTTGAATCATTTTTAAAGTAATTCTCCCATGTTCATCTTGATTTCATTAAAATAATAATTATTAGCAGTGATGAGATTCGCAGTGGCCATCTGAGGGGAGGCTATGACTCCCAGCAGCAAATCGAAGGAGGAAGATGGTTTTCTTCTCGGCTTGTTCGAGAACTGTTTTACTTTCTGAGCTTATTTAGAACCATTCTCAATTCTAGGATGAATTTCCACCAATACTTCATAGTTTTTTATATATTTTCTATGTTTTTTTGTACATGCGATTCTAGAGACAAGTTAGTAATTTTATTTTTTCCTATCTAAGTCAATAATCTATTTTTAGCCCGAGCATCTGATTGGTTTTGGATGGAGAGCGAAAATTTAATTGATTAATTCGTCTGGTGCATCCTTCACATCATGACAGGCTTTTGAATGGTTGTATTTTGTGTTTCAGGTGACTCCTCCCAGTTCGAACAAAGGGGCGGAAGACTGTGGAGGCGGCGGGACCAATGGGGCCACCATCCTCGGAGGAACCACCCTGTTAGCTGGCGGTGGTGGGGGTGGAGGAGGCCGTCTATGTCTGACCAATGGACAGGGACAAGGGGGGATCCTTCGACCTGAGGAGTTGAGCAAGATGTTCCCCACTCCGCCCTCTCTTGAACATCCCCTCCCCTCTCCGCCGCCCCTCGTCAGCGAGGACACTGCCACCGCCCTCTCTCCTACCCATCAGCCCATACAGGTTGGTCCACATCTGGCTATTTCTGGCAAACGTAACCAAGAAAATAAAAAGCTTTTTCCATGGGCTTTTTCATAATTTCAGATAATTCCATGATTTTTTAAATATATGAGCCATGTAAAAAAATAGTATTCGGGAGCTATAAAATGCTCTTAGCATAATAACATTCGGGATGGTAGAATTCATAATATATTCAAAATACGATATAGTAACCTATAGTGGCGTGCGCAGGGTAGTGGTTAATGTTAGATGTCATGGCCCAGTATTTATGATTTTAAATAAAGAACCTTCATGTTACATTCGCCTTGAGGCGCGGTGACTGCCCAACTTTATGGCTGCATAATGTCCCTCTGAAACATGACAAAGACGTACGATATTTAGGACTCCATCTTGACAGACGACTGACATGGAATAAACATGTTTCACTAAATATACTTAATATATATTTCATAAACATGACTCGACAGAAAATGAAACGGCGATTTGGACTACTCAAAATACTACTAGACAAGCGATCTCAACTTCGCCTCAAACACAAACTGGGTGTCTACAAGACCGTTATCAGACCTATTTGGACGTATGGCGTTCAGCTCTGGGGTTCAGCAAAGCCCTCATACAACAAGAGAATTCAAGCTATTCAAATTATAAAATCCTCCGAACAATCACACAATGCCCTTACTACGTATCAAACATAACATTGCATCATGACCTGAACATACCATTCTTACACGAAGTTAGACAACAATTATACACAAATTTGCACAACAAGTTCACGACACATCCAAACACACTGGTGGAAGCCATGTCGGTCCGGTCCTTGCCAGGCGGGCCTCCTCGGCGACTGAATCGTCGCTGGCCGCGTGACCTCCTACCTGAGGAGGCGGTGGTGTTGACCAGTCGTCTCATCAAGAGACTCAAGTGGTGTTTATGTTTCTCTTTGCTCATATTTCCTAGTTGTGATGTAGTTCATAGTTGGAAGTTATGTAATAAAGGTGAAAAAATAAAGAAAATTATTAATTATAATAAACTAATTTTATGAATATATAATTTAAAATAATATAATATATACATGTTTTTTCCCAACAAATCCACTGCAAAAATTACTTAGGAATTTGACAAAGATTTCTTACTTCATGGCAAATACAAATAATTTCAAACGATTGTTACCGAGAAAGTTGGTAAAGAAAACATTTTAAGATATTTGCATACCGAGGGTTGACCCTAGACAGGGATATTAATTACGAAGTAATTCGTAAAAAGATTTTACTAAAATTTAGAGTTTTTGACTTTTTAAAAAAAGTTTAGAAAAAACTTGGCAAGCTCAAAGGAAGGTTGAGAGATTGTAGTTATTATAATAGTCGTGTAGCTCTGCTGTATACGTAGTCCATCCTGTATGACATCCATTCTCTCTCTGAAGCAAAAACCTAATAAATACTACCAACAAAAACTGATCTCTGTACATAATTGCTTATTGAGTTAGGACTATTAAGTTAGTCAGATTCATTGAATAGTTAATTTAAAATGTTATTATTATTTCTGTTTCAGGACTGGTCTTATGTGTTCAAACCCTCGACAATAAGTAAATTTGTCGGATCTAGTAAATACGCTCCTTTGATATCACTGCCAAGTCATAGTCTGCCTCCGGTATCGCTTCCTTCCAACTGCACCTATAAACCTTCCTGGAGTATCCAGCACCAAGAAAAACAGAACAAGTGAGTACTACATACGTTGTCTTATTAGATAGATAAACTTTATTTATTCTAGACAATACAAGCTTTGTGGCAATGAGTGGAATTCTAACATATATAGTTATATTCTTACATTCCGTGAAATAATTTGTAAATAAAATGTATATATGATACGTATCAATAAGAAAAAAAATATATATATATAAGCAAATAAGTATATGGACATGCTCTTTAATAGAAATAGTGCAAGCAGTTAGAAAACAAGAACAATTGAAAATTAAAATGATATCTGTGATAATTGTCCATAACTAAAAAACAATAAATTTGCAAGAATAATCACATAATAAAATAAAATGAACTTGTCCTGGGAGGTTAATTTTTCACCAATTCATTATATTTCTCGTCAAAAATCATAATACTTTATAAGCAACAAATTAAATAACATTTTTTTTAAAATTTCCAAATCTTTAGTGATAAAAAAAAAATTCATTGTCTTATTTTCATTATTTTAGATTTAGATGGTGATTATCTACCCTAGGAATAGATAGAAAAAATATTTCAAACACCTTAGGATAGGGGTCTTTAACGAGTACCTGACATGGTACAGGCTCGGGACCATCGCCTAACGTCCCATCTGAAGGACGGCGTGCTCAAGGTTTTTTCAACTTCCAGATAAAAAAAAAAAATTGAGCTCAGAAGGCTAGCACGCTACCGGCGCTCTTATAAAATGTATAATATATCTTTCTAAAATATGAAGGAAGTATAAATATGATTTATGTTTAATTATTATGGTAATCAGATAAGAATGTAATGGGTTAATGTTAATACAGTGTTGATAGACTGAAAACTATTGTTTTCATAACATATATATTTTTTTCTTTTTTTTTTAATGTCTGAAAAAAGGCAGGCTCCTGACGATCTGAGGATGCGCTTTGAGTTGGCGCAGATGAACTCTCCTTTTGAGAGATAGGGGTAGTGCGCATGTTCAGATTGTCTGACCCGGTTTTTAGAAAACACATCAAACAAACTTGTAATACATTTTTTTTTTTCGATTCTTTCAAAAATAGTTTTGTGAAAATAATATTGTTTGAAGGCCTCTCATGGTACTGAGGCTATGAAAAAAAAATTGTGTAATGTGAACCAATTCTGAAAAAAAATCATCTTATATATTGTTCTGTGTGACATTTCTGACTAACGATCTGTCGTCATATTGGAAATAGAATATAGAATACCAAAGGTTCCCTCTATAAAAAAAAAAAAAAAAAAAACACCAAGAGTTGTTAAATAATATATATAATAAAAAGTGTTAGAGAATTATGTTTGTAGGTCAGCAATTATAGTTTTATTAGAGTTTAATTATAGTAATGTTAGTTTTTTGTGTGTTCGCAGCAGTAACTCAGGCGCATCGAAGCTGTCCTCAAGTGGGAGCGTGGGACCAGGGGGCCAGCCACCCAGTGTGGGCCCTGTGGTGAGCCGAGGTGGTGGGACCCCAAGTAGTTTGCAGTCTGCCCCCGGAGGTGGCCCACCTCCCGCCAGTCCTGCCACTGGCCCATGGGGCCGAGCTCCCCCGCCTCCATACTCCCCGGCTCCCTATCCACCTCCAGCTCCTCATATGCCACCACAACATCACCACCACCATCCTCCAGAGGCCAACTCCCTAGTCGTGATTGTTCTCCTCTCGGACACTGCCTTCAACATCTTCCGGGATCATAACTTCGACAGTTGTACACTCTGCGTCTGTAATGCTGGACCTAAGGTAAACATTCTGCTCATGTATGCTACTTTGTAACTGGGTACACATGGATCAGAGAGAAACCTGAAATGAACGAATCGTTTTAGGAAAAAAATATTTTTGCAAAGCAATAGAGACATAGTGAAATATGTTTTTGAACAAAATCGTGAAGCATCTCTATATTGATGTTCTGTTCTTATAGCTAACTGTCGTTGCATTAATTTATCATTTTGTATTCCATGTATGTTTTCAAAACGACGTCATTTTCATAGATATTCTGGGACAATGACACTGCACTGACATTCTGTCATTTTTTAAAACGTATTTTACTGCTCCAGCTCTATGAAATACAGGAAAATTAAATAATAGCTGATATATCATTTTCATCAAAATTCCATGTCGTTCTCCTGGATCCAAAAAAACATATATATATTTTTTTTCATCTGAATTTTTTTTATAAGTAAACTACAAATAAAATGCAAAAAACAATAATATTAATAGTTGAAATTTTAACAAAAGAGGTAGCAAAGCTTAGGGTTCATGGCCGGGCTTTATTCACCTGCTACCAGAGCGCTCCGGTGGACCGACTCTACAGTGGTAGTCCTAAATTTTGCCTATTCAGCTTTTGTTACCTAGGCTAGGGGTCTTTAACGAGTGAGTTCAAGGTTATTTACCTCCCAGATAAATTATCTATGGACCTCGGACGGGTTTCTAACCCGCGATCTTCAGCTCAATAAGCTACCTCTGAGCTACCGGCGCTCTTGAATTAGATATATAAACAGTTAGAAAAACGAGTCTTGCGTACATATGATTAGTAATAACAAAAATAGTAAAAAATAATATTAATAAATTAATTTTTTAATTATGATTTTAAATTGTGATAAATATTTTTTATAATTCTTCAAACTCAGTTCACAATGTTCAAAATATAAAAAAAATATATATAAATAAAATTAAAATATAAAATAAATAAATCAGCAAACAACTAATAACCTTATTGGAGGATTTCTGTGGAGGAACTCTATCAAGAAAATAAAAGTGAAAGCTAAGTATGAAATTATGTTTTTGTTAATGAAACATGACTTTTATATCATGGTTATTTTATTATTTTTGAAAAAAAAATACTCATTTTCCGAATAGAGGGTTTCTTCTTACAGACAATTTTAGTTGAAGTTTAAAATGTTTTTATTGTATCTGTTACTTAGTTTTTGGTGATCCTCTGTGTTGCAGGTGGTTGGTAACATCCGAGGTAGCGACGCAGGCCTCTACCTGGTGGGGAGCGGTCCCTCCTACCCGCCCCTCTCACCCTCTCCACACGTCCCACTCGAGGAGGACTACATCAGGTGTAACTGTGGCTTCTCAGCAGTGGTCAACCGGCGGCTTTCTCATCGGGCCGGCCTCTTCATAGAGGACGAGTTTGAAATTACAGGTACCCAGGGAGAAAAAGGTTTCTTGTCAAATTAAAGTTTCTGGTATAATTCTAGTGTTTAAGTATAGGTGGACACTGTTTTGACGAATCGTGTTATACACCGGAAATATCCGAGAGTGAGACATTGTTATCAATTGAATCTGCCTCCGTAGCCGTAGGCTGTAGTTTCCAATTATAGTGGAATCTCTGTTGTTTTCAGACTTAGTGAAGAGACTCTTGGAGACATTTTATTTTTTCTGTTTTGAATGAATAGTTCGTAATATAATACTGCAGTGCAAAAGTATTGTTCAGGTATTTTTTTGTGCTTTCCTTTGAGTTTATTTTTGTTTCTGAGACCCTATTTACACAAAAACGTCGAACACCCTTTTAACCGGCCTTTCCCCATTGTAACATTTACTGCCGATATTTGCTATTGACTTGTATTAATTAAGTCGAATAATGATTCTTGATAAATAAAGAAGTCATACAGCTCAAGGAAATAGGTTATAACAGAAGATGTCATCGAGAGGTAGGGCACAGGCTACATTATTGTGGGAAGAGGCTTCTCAAAATGTTTCGTCAGAACAGTGTGTTTCTAGATTTAGTTCTGCATTTTTGTCTTTTCCCCTCAGTTGATGTTATTGTTTGGTTGCAGGAGTACTGGAAGAGCCGGTGGAGCGGGACAGTAACATCTGTGTGGGGCGTGCTGAGATGGAGCTGATGTCAGGCCAGTGTTTATCGGTCAACTCTAGTTCGAACGCTCTGTACCGAGCCGCCTCCCAGGTCCGGCCCACCACCCCCCTCCCTTGCATCAACCTGCTGTGTCTCCGTGACTCCAACCATGTGTCTCTGGCCGCTCTGGAGCAGGGCCGTTTGGCCGCCCAGCAGCAGCCCCCACAGTCCATGTGCAAAATGGAGGAAATGTCGGGGGCGGGGTGTGGGGGGCGACCTGGGGGTGGGGGAGGAGCCGTCCATCGATGGGGCTTCCTTCGAGCCCGAGGACCTCCCTCTAACCAGGACATTGTCCGGGTGATGAAACAGCTCCAACCTCTTCTCCAGGAGGCAATTCAGAAGAAGTGCACCACCCGCCTCTGGGAGGCTCCCACTGTCTCTGGGCCACTTACCTGGAGGCAGTTCCACAGGCTCGCTGGACGAGGTAACCCAACACTTTTTTTTAAACACATAAACATCTAAACAGACAGCGTCACTATCGAGTATATAGCTAGTGAAAAAATTATGGATGCTACACTTAGTGACTATCAGCCGCAACGAAGGCAAAAAAATACAAATACTTGTGTTTGTTATTCAGAGCATAGAAATTGAAAAAGTTTTCTGGGTTTTTAAGATATCAAATTAAGTGAGTCCTGTTAATCAGACTGTTGAGCGCTCTATTTGATACTTAGAAAAAAATTCCTTATTTGAAACCCTTGAATAAAATCTGGATAAACTCATACCAGTGTGCGCGTTTTCTTATTTTTAGCTCGAATATTTCTGGATTGTTTGGTGAAAGAGTATAAGTCAAAAATGAAAAGATTTCAGTAGACATATTTTAATGATTTTAATGTGTACATTTCAATGTGTACTATATGAACAACTCCATGTTGTGTAGGAACTGATGACCGTTGCGAGCCGCAACCGATCCCCTCGCTGATCATGGGCCGGGAGAAGGACTGGATCACCCTGGCCCCCTATGCTGTTCATCTTTGGGAGAAGTTGCTCCTGGAGCCCTACTCATACTCAAGAGATATCGCCTATGTGGTGGTCGCTCCTGACAGCGAATTCGTTCTATCCAGCGTTCGCACCTTCTTCAGAGAACTGTCTTCTATGTATGAGGTGAGTACATATGGCGCCAATAGCTCAGGGGTAGCATGCTTACCTATTGCGACCACCTCATAATAAAAATGAAAACAAAATTGTGTGTTCGTCTGTGAACGCGATAACTCCTGGTAGAATGAATATATCGGCACGAAATTTTATATTGACTTGTATAAGAAGATTCTGAATTCATATGAGTTTGTAAGTGACTCTTGATAATGCCTTAACACGGCGAAACTAGTTGAGTATTTGAGAATATATAGTGAAGTTTGACAAAGAAATTGTGCATTTTAATTATCTATTCCTAGAATGGAGCTTCACAAAGTAAATCTGGAAACCATAAATTATCTGAATTCATATATAATATATTCATCACAGCATCACTTCTCCCAATTTATTTATTAGAAAGTTACGGGAAGCACTCCCATCATCATCTATAATACATATGGAGGGTTCAGAGCCCAAGTGTACCAAGTCCATCACATCTGATTCCGAGCAATTGGCTCTCAAAGTTTTTCTTATGAATGAAAAACTGATGCCAAGGACTTGATACAAGCTGCTATCCTGCGGCGTTAGAATCAGCTAAGGACTTGGTTCACCGTAGCATTGGAAGATATTACTTTTACGCCTATTTGGCAGGAAATACCTCACAAAGTGAAAAAATGGACTTGTGCACTGAGCCCTCCATATGTTCTTTAGGGTAACTATGCCTTCTGTCAATCAGAATCTTCCTTTTATAGAAACGTGCAGTTGGGTATACACAGGCCAATCGGGACGCAAATTCAGAGAACGTTTCAAAGCGCACATAACTGATATAGTAAGGAAAGGGGAAAAATCTACATTTGCGAAACATATAAATGATATGGGTCACTCATTCAACGAAACAACCGGCATAAAATACCTCCACTTATGTGAAAAAGGTAGACCATTAGATTCTCTGGAACAGCTAGAAATTAATAGGACTCGAAAAAATGGGAATTGTTTAAACGACCAGACACACTTCAAATTTTCTCCTTTATTAATCCCTTTCAGCTAACAAATATCCATGGCAATATTAACCTAGGTTAAATAATTTTCTACTTAGACCTATAGTAGCTATATATTGTACATTTGTTATATTGTTTTCTTGTAATGTTAGTTTTTGGTTTTATTTTAATTTTATTTTCTTGTTTTTCAAATAAGTGCACAGTTAGTTATTACCGTTATAGTAGAGACTTCCACCTCCTGGTTTTACCAGAGAAAGGGGACCCTTTCACCTCAAGTACTCTTAGGTTAATATAAATATGTATGCCTGGCAAATATCTCAATTATTGTTGAACCTTGTGCTGACGATGGCGTAAGCCGAAACCGGTACACATTTAAGTATATGTTTGTGGAATTAGACAATATAAGTGTTCAAAAAAGTGTTTTAACCATCATTTTATTTTATTTTATAGAAATATTTATTGAGTCGATCGCTATCTACTATATGTTTCAATATAGAGATCGACACAATAAATATTTTCTATAAAAGATAGATTCTGATTGACAGAAGAAATGTTAACATATAAAATTATATAGATATAGTTGATGGGAGTACTTCCCCAAACGTCTATCTATAATTAATAATTTTTAAAATAGCAATCACTTCACACCAATTTTTTTTTTTTTTTGCTGTCTGATGAATGTATTATAGACATTTTTATGTCTCCCTATCCATAAGGACACCTATTAATTTTCAGTCAAATCGGCCAAAGGAAATGGGAGGATTAGAGGAGGATTTAACACAAAAATTCTAATAACTACCGTTATAAGATTTTTAGCCCAAACTGCTGTCGATTGGGTTTGGAGGGAGAGCGAAAACATATTTCATTCTGGGGTAGTACATTGGGTGATGTTCTCCACTTGTGTTGTCAGTGTCTACGTTACTATTTTATTGTTCATACTGTCTACAGGTTTGTCGACTAGGACGCCATGTTCCTATAACCAAAGTACTTCGTGACGGCATCCTTCGGGTGGGCAAGTCAGCAGCTGTCAAATTGTGCAAGGAGCCTCTGGATGAGTGGTTCTCCAGCCTGGGAGACAACTATCCTGGAAACATGCTCAAACTCTATGCGCAGGTTAGTTGTTGGAGTATTTTATCATATTTTATGAAAGCGTCAATATAAACGATACATTATACAGGATAATGGAAACTGTTCAACCCAAAGAAATATTATTTATATATATATATATATAAGAGCGCTCCCATTCAAAATTTAAATTGGTTTTATTTTTATTATTTCAGAACTTTGTTTCACTGAATCTTGTTAAATTGACTTCGTATCTAATATTTATAATTAGTGCCAGAATTAAAATATTCACACTTAAAAAAAGATGTTAGCAGTATAATTTCAATTTTTGGTACAACATATTTATGTGAATCTTTATATTCCACAATGAAGTTCGTGAAGAACAGCTTTAACAAATTTTAAAGTTTTGACAAAAAAATCTTCATTAAATTATATACTTTTATTGATACCCTTTTGTATTTACACCGCCGTCAAGTTTAGTTATAAACTAAGTCATTTTACTTGTTTAAGAATCATTCTTGTATAACAGGAAAAGAACGAAGGGGGTCGAATTTCATCTTGAAAATCTGTGTGGCTGTACGGTTTGTCTTCCTAACTGTACGTACAGTCAAGAAATTGAAATTCCAACTCCTTTCCTTATTTGATATAAAAGAATGGTTCATACTCAGTAAAGGGACTTAGTTTTTAACTAAACCGAAGATGGTAAGCCGGTGGCATATGTTTAAAATCTTTGTGGATTTATATAATATTCATATTATGTCCGCGTTTCTCAACTTAGATTTTTTTTTTATCCATTATATTATGTATATATTTTTATTATTTTCCCAAGAAAATGTCTAGCCAATGCTAGCTGAGGTGCCGCCGACCGTTGCCTAGCATATATTCTATGTAATAAGGAATGTGATATAAAATATTTCTCTCCGAAAGAGATACTATAGGCGTTTTTAAAGAAAGCGCTTAACCTATTTTTTTTTTTTTTTTTTTTTTTTTATGTTTGAAAATTATTTTTAATGGGGGTGCGAAAATTTCTGTCATGAGAAATCATTATGTTACGATACCAAAACCCGTTGGATTACAGATACTGGACCTTCGTTGCCTGCCATAGAACTGCACATAGCTTAACAATAATCAGCTGATTTCTTTTTTAAATCTTTTCAGGACATTGATTTTTTTTTTTTTTTTTCGTGTGTAGTTACCATGTTTTATTAGTTATTATATTATTTATTATCATGTTTAGGTGTGTCGACACCATCTGGCGCCTCACCTGTCCCAGGTGCCTCTGGACAAGACACTCCTGGACCCTCCTGAGGGTGCCAACCTAGCCCTTCGCTCTAGTCTCAACAGTAGCACTGACCAGCCCAACACTCCCAAACCTCTGGACAACCAAGGTGAGTGCAACGTATCCATAGAAGAATTATCTATCTATCTAATCACACTAAGAATGTATTGTCAAATTATTATACACGAAAATTTTTGTAGAAATGCAGAAATTTGTACTAAAAGTAACAGATATACTAAACTGAAATAGAATGGGTTTGGAAACTTCATATTTATTTGTTTCCACCATTTTTTCAAGTAACATTATCTACCCGCTTAGTTATTATGACTCTTTCCCGGGCTTTAACTATGAGGTCATTGCGCTATTTCGTCACTCTGGTGGACATGTGGTCGACTACTGTGGGAATCCTAAATGTTGCCTACCTAGGTTTATTCGCCTACGATAGGGGTTTTTAACGAGTAACTGACATCGCACAAGCTCGGGACCATCACCTAACGTCCCATTCGAAGGGCAGCGTGCTCAAGGTTTTTTCACCTCCCAAATAAAAAACCTAACTGCCTCAACCGGGTTTCGAGCCCGCAATCTTGAGTTCGGTAGGCTAGCACGCTAGCTCTGAGCTACTTGCGTATATTTTGTAAAATAGACATTTTTTTAAATTTAAATATAGAACATCTCTGCAGAAAACGTTATTGATTACATATAGCTAATATAAGTATTAATGGTTGTTTCAGAGGATGGTAGCAGCAGCGGGTGCGAACTGTCGTTAGGGGGGAGCACTGGAGGGGCTGTGGGGACGGGAGGATGCCCTTCAGAAGAGGACGGATCAGACCCACCCTCCATCGTGGTCTACCTGGTAGAACCCTTCACTGTGGGCTCCGACTCTCCAGAACTTCAGCGGATGTCCTGCGTGGGCCTCCTCAAGGCATTCAACACAGTCGTGGCCAACGTTCCTGAACAGCTCCGCTCCAATATCACCTTGCAGGTAACCCAACCGTCCAGTAGCTGGCCAACTCTCCCACAGAATTAGTACTGTTTCATCACGCCTATTATTATAATGCTAATTTATTGGAAATTCTGTTCATCATTAACCAATTGATCGAATTAAAACAGTTCAATAAAAGTAATAATGTACCTATAATGATATTTGTTAAATAATTAAATTCCCTACTAACATTAGATAATTTATTGATTGTCTAGACCAAATTTAAACTAATTTCTTTCGAAATTTATAATAACTCAGATTTTTCGAAACCTAATTTTTCAAGAAACTACTATTCTCTTTATTATTTTTTTTATTAAAAATAAGATATTCACAACTGTGAAAAGTACACAGCTTCTAAGTTGAGGAACGCGGACATATTGTGGAAACTTGTAATAAAAAGTACACAGAGCAAATGGGATATAGGAAGAATGTGTGTGTGTGAGTTCATGACATGAGGGGAAGAAACCTCCCTCCTAAACTCCACTCCCGATTGTAACTCAGACCCCAGCCCGGGGGGGACGTCAAATTTTGGCCTCACACCTGGCGTCATATTAAGTCCGCCCTTGTTTAGGCATTATTTTCAATAAACAACTTTAGATCAAACTTATTTACATTTTTCAAGCTGATTGGCGCTTAAGGCGTCTTTCAGAATTTTGGGAAAGTGTGGCGGAGTGAAGAGCACGGTTTAGAGGATTATTGCGGAAACTAAATGGAGGAATTGAATTTCTTATATCTGAATTTTACTACTTCGGTGATAATAGATAATTTGAGGTCTGTGTGAATGGTTTTGTTGGAAACTTAATAAGGAGCATTAGCTATTTTACGAAGGATTTTGGTTTGAAGGTATCTTATTTAAAAAAATTAAATTCCTTTAAGATGAAGTTTGTTTTGTAAAATCGAGGCTATTCTATATTTCAAAATGAAATGAGAATAACACCATTAGGGATCCACCCAGTGATGCTAACCTCTGTCCTAGTGGTGTAGTGGTTATCATTCCTGGTTGGGTCTCTAGAATGATATATTTCCATCTAGTTGAACAGTGTGCATCGGTTAATAAATCTCTCTCTGGAGTGAAAGGAGTCTTGGGAAATTGGAAAAATCTTGGAGTTTACTATGAATAATATGAGTCATTATTTTGTCTTTAATGAAATATCTCTTTGTAAAAATACATAAATCGTTAACATGTGATACGTTTAGGTGATATCCTTGGAAAGTATTCTGGAGTTGGGCCGGAGTGGCGAGACAAATCGGCGAAGTGACCACATGCGAACATTGGCCATCTCTGTGTTCTCCCAGGCCAGGAGAACTATGCTCCACACCACCAACAACATCAAAGCACTCACCGGCTTCGGCACCGCCGCATCCAATGAGTTGTTCCTCAAAAATAAAGACGTGAGTTTCTAAGCGTTTTTTTTTTTTTTTTTTTTCGGCATTTATTTTAGAGGTTTCTCCTTTTTTGACAATATTTCGGGACACTTACACGTCCCTTTTGATGACTATGAACTTAGGTTCATATCTGGAAGAAATACCGGGGAAAAAATCAACATTGCAACATCCCAGAGAAGTTTAAGAAACATATTAAGTGGGTTTCACACATCTCTGTTTTCATCATTTGAAAATGACACCTTCCCTGAGAAGAACCTTATGAAAGGTTATGTTATCATATCATAAATGTAAGATGTGGGATGAGATTTATCATAGAAATTAAAGACGTTGTTTTCCTAGTGTTTTATTAGTCTTCACAACCAGCTTTCAACGGAACTGCGTCATCCTCAGTGGTATACCACCAGTATAGTTAGTGTGGCGTCTAACCGCACCAAGTACTTTTCGAATATTTTTTTGTTATTAGTTACTCAAACAAAAAGTGCTCATTCGTGTAGAATGATGCAAAGGAAATCGGTAGTTGATTTATGACCTTCCCTGATTTCAGACAGTCTGTGGCTTCTGCGCATGCCCGTGTCACTTAAAAATAGGACTGGTTCTAGGTCCTCATTACCAGATTAGTTTTCAATGATCCAGTTATGCTTATCACAAAGTCTCGCTTTTTAGTCATAATAATGCAACATATAAACATAACATATTTGATATTTCCCATAGTCATAGTATGTAATTGGTTTTTTCTTGAAGTGTCTACGCTATTTTCACATACTGGGTAGCGAGTTGTGGATATAGGCTGGAAAAGCTTGGAGGAGGAAGTGGCCAGGTTTGTCATTGTTAGTTCACTTCAATACGTCTTTATATTCTGTATAGTTTTATTCAGTTAAAATGCCTGAGAATAAACAAAACGGAGTGGTATGTACGTACCGTATTCGAGAGACTGCCGGGTAGTACTACTAGTTTAAAAAAAAAACGCTATTGATGGGCACTTCCCTTGTGTCTAAAGGATATTTCAACATTATTTTATCAAGTAAATAAGAGAGAAATAATTGGGTTAAAAAAGCGCGGACACTTCATGAAATGTGCACCTTCTCTGTGTTGACATATCTATCTGTTTCAATTGTAGTACTGTATGTTTCAGGAGAAGAACCGTGCACCGTACAAGGTATACACTCCTGCCTACATCCTAGCCAAGACCCGGGAGAAACCTGGCTCTGGAGGAGGTAGTGGGAGTGGTGGAGGTGGCAGTGGGGGTGGGGTGGATCCCGAGAGCGGGGTCACCTCCTCAGACCATTGCTCCGTCCTCTATGTGTCCTACTGTCTGTCGGAGGACCAACGATGGCTTCTTGCCACCGCTACTGACGAACATGGTCTCCTTCTGGAGACTGTGTCCATCAATGTCAACATACCCAATAGGTAAGTCTGGCCTCCTATCTTCAGGGTCATTCCATATCAAACCTACCAATGTTTGAACCTTAACCTCTCAGATTTTTTGTCCATAAGTTGTACCTCATAAGAATACAAAAAGTATGGATTTCCAAATTTTTTCGAGTAGTCATAACAGAGATATGAGCTTAGAAAACGCGGAAAAAGCTTAAAATTGGACAATGTTTTGGATGTTTCCAATGGTTGGAACTGGGCGCCGGTAACTCGAGAGGTAGCATACTATCCTACTAAGCTCAAGATGGATGATGGTTCCAAGTCTGGCGATTAGATAGATAGATATTGTATATAGCTGTATTTATTCATTTCACATACATCGTTGCTCTTATTGGTCTGGATGTATTTATTTAGTTTTTGTTGACATGTCACATCCAAAGAAATTCGTGTTGATAGTGACATATGTTAACACACAATCAATCCTATTGGATGGTGGCCGATTATTCCACCATTAGCCCTGTATCTATAAAATCCTAGCTTAAGATAGCTTCTTACTCATGAAAAAAATGTTTTTCTCTTATATTTTCAGAAGAGTATTTAAAAGAAGATTGATGAACGTGTCGATAGGGAGAGACCGTTTAAAATGTATGAAGGTGCATTAGAATGCAGAAAAGGCGGTCACCAGACATCAGTAAATTACTTTATTTTATCAACAACATTAATATTTCGCCAATTCAGGCATAATCAGAATGTCTTCACAATTTTCGTAAATAATCTCTTCATCACAGTTCTTATCATACGGCAGCGTACTACCTTTTTTCTCACTAAATTTTTAAAGGTAGTATACGCTGCTGTACAAGAACTATGGTGAAGAGATTATTTACGACAATTGTATTGTACTTTTTACAGACATGTGAAGACAATCTGATGATGCCTAAATTGACGAAATATTAATGTTGGTAATAAAATAAAGTATTGTACTGATGTCTGGTGACCGAATGACGAATGCATTGTAGTGCATCTTCAAATAAGAGTATTTAATTTTTTTTTTTTTTTTTTTAAATAGTCAAATTACTGTAGGATTCAAGAATACAATGAGTATAATATACACAGGGTATAATATTTCATTTTTTTATGAATATAATATTTCATTCATTCCCATATACATTATATTATAATGTCTACCTACATTCAATGTATACTAAAAAAAATGGAGGGGCTTTGAACCTATTGCCATTATTTTTAACTCAATTGTGGTGTGTTTTTTAGGGCGAGAAGAAGGAGAGCGTCTGCAAGAAGAGCTGGACTTCAGAAACTGATGGACTTTATGCTGAGTGTAATGAGTCAGTCAGTGACTCCATGGAGGCTGGTGGTGGGAAGAGTCGGCCGCATTGGCCATGGCGAGCTCAAAGGTAACGAGACACTAACCTGCATCCTGTACTAGCTTCCAGGCGGTAGAAATAAATTCAGGGTAGTCAGTGCCAATCAATATGTACAGACAAATTACAAATTATTCAAGATTTTGTTCAGGTACATGAGAAAATTGAAAATTTTTACTATATCAACAATTCAACGAAACGCATTTTGTTGTTTGTGCTTTATATACAGCCGGTAGTTCAGGGGAGAGGACTCAATTAAAAAAAACCTAATAACTGCCGATGTAATGAATTTATCGTCACAAAATTTAGTATGAGGATATATGTTAGTCAACTATTGAATATTAGTTCAAACGTTCGACTGGTTTTGGATGGGAGCGAAAAGTTAATTGATTAATTCGTTCTGGGGAAGTACATTACCAGTGATTCACCAACCACGTTCTTTCCATAGTTTCCAAAATAAATTCAAAAATAGATTTTTTAAACTGATCATCAAAAAATATTTTTTTAAAGTATATAATTAAGTGTATTTTTGGGCAGGTTGGAGTTGGTTGTTGAGCCGGAAGTCCCTCCTGAAGGCCTCCAAGAACTTGAAGGAGATCTGCGGTCAGTGTAACCTCCTCTATCCCCATGACGTGCCCTGCATCCTGTCCGCCTGTCTCGTGAGTCTGGAGCCAGACTCGGCTCTTCGACTCATGCCTGATCAGTTCACACCGGACGAGAGGTTCAGTCAGGCCTCTGTCAAGTGTTCTCTCTCCACTCCTCACGATGTCTCTGCCACACATATACTTGTCTTCCCTACCTCCGCCACCACTCAGGTAATATTACGTAACACTATATAATATATATATATATATATATATATATATATATATATATATATAATACTTATATACGTAATGTACTAACCTAAATGTTCTAATATATTTAAAGATGTGAGGCTTTGTAGGAAAGCGAATCTTATCTTAATTTTTTGAGATTTTGGCATTTGCAAAAAACATTTGATGCATATATTTGTGCGAGAAGGCGACAGCTTCAAAACATTCTCTTATAATATTTATAATTTTGCAGATGTAACGTTTATTCATAGCAGTGCTCTATGTATTAGTTGTTTATTATAACGCATGCGCGGGCTATAACGACAAGATCAAATCGCCTACTACCAGAGCTCTCTTTATTTTTGGTAGACATGAGCCCGACTCTACTAAATCCTAAGTCCTAAATTTTGTCTACCCTAAATTTTTAACGAGTACCTGACATCGTACAGGCTCGGGACTATCGCTTACGTCCCATCTGCAGGACGGCGTGCTTAAATCTTTTTTACCTCAGATAAAATAAACTATTTAAACTCTATGTATTAAATAGTGGAAAACTAATAAAAACGATCATTTATACTGCAAAAGTCCACAAACAATATGTTTGACCTCAATTATATTGAGTAGCGAAACAATTAGTACCAAAACCGGTCCGTGAGGCAATAATTCAAAATTCCTTCAACCAACATTCAGGTTATTAGATGCCTCCCATGAAATAATAGTCAATATTTCAATAATGTGTATCTCTTGTAAGATACTCTTTATTATTGTAATATCACTGACCAATGATACCAACCCAAACAATCGATAATTATTAATTAAAACATCAAACTTCCTCGACGTTTTTTAATTAAAACATATAGGAAGTTTTGTTTTTAGCTGTGAAAATAAAGTGTATAATAATGAAATAATCATATTACTATCAGATACTCTCAATTATTTAAAAGTAAAATAAAGTGTATAATATTGAAATAATCATATTACATAATATGTACATATAGTGGTTTCGGCTTACTTTACAAAGTTCAACGTAACATTTAATTTTGCTATTTTGGCATATTTATATAATTCTAAAATTACCTGAGGCTGTGACTCTCCAATCCCAAGGGAAACCCCACAGAGGAGAGGGAACTCTTAACGGAAAAATCGAATAGTGAAACAACATTTTAATAATGGAAGAAATTCAAAGAATCTGAAGAAATGTTATTCATTCATAATAAAGTTCTTAGTATATATTATAAATTAATGAAAATATAGCATATATAAGAGAAATAAGGGAGAAAACAATAAGAAAATATAATAAATGTGTACATAATATAATTATATATATAACAGAAAAATTAGTCAGTAAATATGAGCTTTAGACTATTTTAGGCTTTGATCTATTAATCTTCATATGAGTTCTTAATTTTTTTTTTTCAGTCATCGCAGACAGCGTTTCAAGAGCAGCACATCAACGGTCCGGAGCTGGACGATGAGCTGTTCTCCGTGTTGGACGATGACATGCCGGAGGGAATGTTCAACGATATCTTCTCAACATGGCCGGAGACAGAGGCAGGAGGTCCACGGAGTCCGGAGGGTGCGGGTAGTGGTAGTGGGAGCCGAGGGGGACGACCTGACTCTCCCAGCCCAACACCACCCCATTCACATCCACACTCTCCATACCACCATTCCGCCGGTATCACTGCCGTAAGTCTTCTAATAATACTTAACTCCAACGCCGATAGGACAGAGGTAGATGCTTCTTACCTACTGTCGAACAAACAACATTGCGGTTTCGAAATACAGCCGAGGTCCTTAAGTTTTATCTAAGGAATAAAAAAAAAAAAAAAAACTTGAGAATTGCATTCTTTGGATGAGACATTAAGGGATGGTGCGACATCAGGTTGAACCTGGCTTTTACTATTTTCTTTTCAACATTAATTTTGTTTGAGGTTGAGGAAAAATACCCTTTTTTTTAAGTTAGCTACAAGGTCATGGTTTTTGATTGATCAGATTTTGATATTGACTACCATTTTTAAAACAAGAATGGTAATAAAAAAAAAAATATTTTGGGGAGACCGAAGGGCAATCTTGTGTTTATTCCAAACCACCTTCATCAAAATAATTTTGTTTCCAAATCCAAAAAATGTATTTATATTATCTAAACCCTTAAGATAATTGTTAACGTATTTTAAATTCCAGACTTTTCCAAATTTCAACGCGCTATGCAAAGCGTTTTCCGTGGTCAAAAAAAAAAATATTTTACATTTCTGGAATGGAAAAATAAGGGACACTTTATTGCACAGGAAAGGTTGTTGACAAAATTCCACTTTTCTCATCTCCGCACCTCTCCCCATCTTATTTATTTTACCATTTAATGTTTACATAATTAATAGAATAAATGATTACATGAATGGGCTCCCTCCTGAGTGTGGGAGGGGGAGCAATCAGCTGGCACAGTACAATGGGCTACCTCCTCCCTAAAGACAAAGTCTGAGTGTGGGAGGGGGAGCAATCAGCTGGCACAGTACAATGGGCTACCTCCTCCCTAAAGACAAAGTCTGAGTGTGGGAGGGGGAGCAATCAGCTGGCACAGTACAATGGGCTACCTCCTGAGTGTGGGAGGGGGAGCAATCAGCTGGCACAGTACAATCGCTAGTAGTAATTATACAATAATAATAATATACATAAGGAATATTCCTCAAAAATAAGGTACTTAAACTCAAGATATAGAATGGAGCCAGCATGCCGTACTACTCAGAATAGATAGTTATGTATTATGACTCATGCCCGGGCTTTAACTACTAAGATATTATTGCCTACTACCAGAGCGCTCTTTCGTCGTTCTGGTGGACATGAGCCCGACTCTACTGTGGGAGTCCTAAATTTTGCCTACCCTATATATTTTTATTCACCTAGGGCCGGGGTCTTTATCGAGTACCTGATATCGTACAGGCTTGGGATCATCGTTTAACGTCCCATCCGAACATCGGCGTGGTCAAGTTTATTTTACCTCCCAGATAAAATGAACTAAGGGCCTCGGTCGGGTTTCGAACCCACGATCTTGAGCTCAGTAAGCAAGCACGCATACCACTGAGCTCCCGGGCCCTCCAGTTTGTAAGAAGATTCATTTTTCGTCATTTGGATAAATTGATGCTGTTTCTTTCCAATTATTATATTTGTTGTGTTGTGTGTTACAGAGTGGTGAAGGAAGCGAAGAGGTAGGAACGGTGCTCCAACAGCCGTTAGCTCTGGGCTACCTGGTGTCTACAGCCCCTACAGGGAGGATGCCCCGGTGGTTCTGGTCGGCCTGTCCTCATCTGGAGCAGGTCACTCCGCCCTTCCTCAAGAATGCACTCCATCTCCATTCCACCGCTATCCTGGCCAACTCGGACGAGCTCCTACAACAGCAGACTACCGTCGCAGGCCATGCACTCGACTCGCAGTACACCACCGATGTTCTTAGGTACTAGATTTAAACTTTCCTCCTTAATAGTACATCTTAATATGAAGAAATTATTATGTCGGCAAAGCACCTGCAATGTTATTTCCTCAGAATGAATTAATCAATTAAATGTTCGCTCCCCATCCAAAACCAGTTGACCGTTCGCGCTAATATTCAACAGTTGACTTACATAGAGGCTTCTAAATCCTCACACTAAATTTTGTCGATAAATTCATTATATTGGCAGTTACTAGGGTTATTGAACTGTGTAACCCCTCCCCTGAACCCTTCCTTCCGTTAGACCGATATCGCTGTGTTTTGACTTCAAATATGAAATTTCATGTCGATACATTCATTACATCGGCAGTTATTGGGGTTTTTGAGTTGAGCCCTCTTCTGATCTCTCTCTTTACATCTTCCGATTCCGCTGAACGTTAATATCTTTGATTAGGTCTACATCTCTCCCCCGTATTTTCCATTCGTCAACATCCGTTATCTAATTATTTAAATTATTTATATATCCCATTTTTATTATATTTTGTTTTTCAATATTTCCTAAATTATTCTACCATAATAAATATTATTCCTTTTTTGTTCATTTTATATATTTATATTATTAATTTATTAATTGTTTTTATTTTATCTTATTTTATTATGACTATTTTCATTTTTCTTCACACTTTTCTATCTAGCCCCTACTTTCTAAAATTAATTTTATTCAAACCTTGTTGTCCTTCCTTCTCTTTTATAATCAATCAACATTGTATTATGCTCTGTCGTTTTTTATTAATTATTTTTTTACTTACATTAATGCTTTTTTTCTTCATAATAAGCTGTTAATTTTATGGTTTTTCATGTTAATTTTTTATTTATCTATAATTATATTTTCTTTGGTATTGTGTGTAAGGAGAGTTGTTAAATAATAAACTTATGTTTTTCTTTAAGGTCTTATCTCCCAATTTATTGATTTTTCACTATTTTTTCTTCATTAGAACTTCTGTCAAACAGTTTCGCGCCTTGGATGATTGAGAATAGGCAAGGCCCGAAACTGTTTGACAAAAGTTCTAATGAAGAAAAAATAGTGCAAAATAAATAAAGTGGGAGATAAGACCTTAAAGAAAAACAGAAGTTTATTATTTGTATTTGTCTAGTTTTTCTCCAATGTAGCACTATTTTATTTATTTATTTGTACGTCATACTGATACTTTATTTCTTTGTTTCGTTTTCTTTTTTACTCTATAATAACATTTCACTTCATTAGGGGGTAGTGTCCTGGCTCTTTTATTAACGATTAGAATATAATTTATTATTATTTTGAGTTTGAAAATGTTACTTGTCTGTCCTAGATATGTTCTGGAGGGGTACAACGCTCTCTCCTGGCTGGCACTCGACTCGAACACACACGATCGTCTTTCCTGTCTCCCAGTCCATATGCAAGTTCTGATGCAACTCTACCATATGACCTCTGCACTTGCATAACTTCAATAAGAGGGCCTAACTCCTCTCCGTCTAGATGTATCTCAAATATATTTATAATGTAAATAATTTGAAAAAATAAAGAAAAATAATAAAAAAAATAATTATAATAAAAACAAAAAACGCTCTATACAACTCAATTCTAAATAAATCAGGGTCTTTATCGGGGCCGAATTCCGTATTTTATCGTTCAGTCTTATAACTGAATTTTTCCCCCCGTTTTTAAAATTGAATTTTAATTAGTGATAATTTATCGTCACTTCCATTCCAATATTTTAGTCCTCTTTTTAGTACAATTTTTAATTTAAAAAAAATTATAATAATTAGTCAATCTGAATTTAGTTGAAATTACCTAATTTAATGTGTAAATTTTGTATACTAAAGTATCTATATATTATTGTTAACAATTTTTTTTTTCTCCTTTTAATGGTGTCGGCTTTTCTATATTTCTTTATTATTTTTTTAAAGTTGCTATTTATTGTAATTATTTATTACAACTTTTTATGTATATTTTAACATCCAGTGACCTTCCTTTTTTTTAAAGTATACATTCTTCTTGGTATTTTATATAAAATACGTTATTTATGTAAAATGACCTAATCGTACACCATTTATTGTTAGGGGAAAAATATATGTATTTTAAGTATATCAAGATGAAATTTTATCTGTATATATATTTATGTAGAATGGTGTAATTTATATTATACGTTTTTTTTTATGTAAAGAAAATGTTTACTATTTAAATAAGATTATCATTATTAATTCACCAGGTGAAATATAGTAACTTTTTTGTTATATTATTACTTTTGTGTATAATAAAGTCTTGTAATTAATACAATATGTGTAAATAATTATATATATATGTTAATAGTTAGAGACAAATTGTATAAAATAGTTGTTGGTAAACTAAGGACGTAATCTGTAAGTGGTTATCGAACAAATGGCCGCTTTTAAGACCAAAACTAGTTCGATTGGATGAACTGTCTAACCAAAGGGATGAATTAGGGATGTTTTTTATTTAATATTTTTTTTTTAATTGTATATTTTGTTTTTATTTTGTACATTTATAAATAATATATTGTTAATAATTTTGGTGGAGCCTATTATTTTGTAAATAGATATGTGAATATGTCCGATAATTGTATCATGTCAGTTGATATATATTTGGTTGAGATTGGTCGGTGTACAACAAAGCATTGAAGGTACCAAAGAGCTAAACTTGAACACCTCTTGTCAAGTATTAGCCATTTTGTTACGTTTAGTTTTGAAATGTTAATTTTTTTTTCTTTTAATATTCAAATTCAAGATTGAAGATCAACTTTCTATTTTTTTTTTTTTTTATTTTACACCCGAAAACAAAAATTAAACAAAGTTTCAGTTAAGAACAAACTAGTTGAAATTTTTTTGGAAAATCCTAAAGAAAAATGTGTCTAAGTTCTACTGATTGTTGTAGATATGGGAAAGGAGATTCATGATGCTGAGCTATTGTCCTAACTAGGTTAGGTTAGGTTTTATGACTCATGCCCGGGCTTTAACTACGAGATCATATGGCCTACTACCAGAGTGCTCTTTCGTCACTCTGGTGGACATGAGCCCGACTCTATTGCGGGAGTCCTAAATTTTGCCTACCCTAAATTTTTATTCATCTAGGATGGGGGTCTTTAACGAGTACCTGACATTGTACAGGCTCGGGACCATCGCTTAACGTCCCATCCGAAGGACGGCGTGCTTAAGTTTATTTTACCTCCCAGATAAATAAATACCACTGAGCTACCGGCGCCCTAAGTTGTCCTAGCTATATCTCCAAACAACCCATTTTAAAACTCTTTAAGAAAAAATAGTAACATTCTTTAACTACGAGGTCATAACGCTCTTTCGTCGCTCTGGTCGACACAAGCCCGACTCTACTTTGGGAGTACTAAATTTTGCCTACCCAACCTTTTTATTCAGGGTCCGAAGGACGGCATACTCAAGGTTTTCTCATCTCTTAGATATCTATGGTAACAGGGAATAAATTGATAAGTCTAAATTCGTAACTTTTCAGGGCAGCACTTTTTTACTTTTGCATTAATCGTGTAAATCCAGTTTTTTGAATAAATAAATTATGTTTGCATCATTATTAAGCATATACCTTCTAAATCTATAGGAGTGAATGAAAATGAATATTGTTAATCCTTTTTTTTTTGGATTTTCCCTTAGTTACCTAATCATTCCCCATCACTTACCTAATTATTGACCATACTTTTTGTAATACTTTTGATTGATGCCTCTCTAAAGTTGAGCAAGTTGATTTAACCGAAAACACCCTCTTCACTTGGAATAGTCTGCCATAGTGAATAAATGGTTAAATGCAGTTATCTCATGGATGATTCGTCAAAAAAATTAGATTAAGTTGATTTAACCGAGAAATACACAATTTTACGAGATACCAAGAAACACATCTTTATAATTCCGAAAGTATTATGAGTTCTGAGCTCCCAACTTCTTCACAGTGCGCAGATGGCTTGGGAGATCATCACAGTACACTTACTCATTTTGGCCATTTTACGACTTAACAACTTATTCCCTGTAATGAAATATTACTCTTTTATAAATCTGTCACCCAAATTAAGGGATAAAACAAAGTACTTTGGCTTCCCATTTTGCCCATGAAATAAGCTTTTGAATGATGTGTTATGGGGCCAAATTTTTTAATCAGAGATATTGACCCCAGTGCGAAATAGATTTTCGCTCTCTTTCTCTAAAACCAAACGACCGATTTGGCTGAAAATCAATAAGTGTCTTACTCAGGGATAAATCTCATATAAAATTTCATTTTTACTTCGACAGTTATTAAATTTTTGTGTCACCGCCTCGGCCTACCCCTCTGCCTTTGGCTGGAAATAAATAGGTCCTTACAGGTTTCTGCATACATATGCTTCGGCAGTTAGTGTGGGTGACTACCTTTCTAGCAAGCTCTCACCCAGTATCTTGCGATCAGTAGAACACTAGAGATATTCCGATATTTCCAATCTTTTTAAACATTCGATATATTAGAAGATTAAAACAATTTTATAAGCAAGAATTTCAATTTAGGTCGGTCGGAATTAATATTGTATTATAAACAGTTTAAAAAATTGTTATATGTTATTTATTTTGTAGTATATAGTTAAGTAAATTTATATATATATTTGAGAGTTAAATATATATATATTTATTTTGCATGTCGCATAAAAGGAAAAATATAAAAAAAAAAATTAAAAATGTAAAAATTGAAAAAAAAAAAATATTAAATTGAATTTTAAAAATAACAAATTACAAAGCTCTGGGGGCCACGTATGCTACAGGTGTGACGTATTTTCATTTGATTCAATTTGAAATTTTAGTTTAAACATTGTAAAAATTTAAGTATGGAATTGAATTTGATTTTGTTGACTTCAGGCTGCGCATTCTGTCATTATTAATCTTTAATAGAAAAATAAAAATTGTCAGTGAATCACCGATAATGTTCTTCCCCAAAACGAATTAATCAATTAACTTTTCGCCACCCCCTCCAAAACTAGTCGACTGTTTGAGCTAATATTTAATAGTTGACTCACATAGGGGCTCCTAAATCCTCATACTAAATTTTGTAATGATAAATTCATTACAACGGCAGTTATTAGAGTTTTTCTGTTGAGCCTCCCCCGATTACCTCTTTCCCTTTGATCGCTTTGACTGAAAATCAGTAGGTGTCGTTAGAGGTTTCTGGTTGCACATTTTTCCGTGTCGATACATTCATTCTATCGGCAGTTATCATATTCAGACAGAAGAAATTTTCTTTTCATATTTGGAATTTGGAGGCTGGAAAACTCCGCATCGAATTGTTGACCGATTACATAACTTCCCCTGTGCTATAGTACTATAAATCAAATAGTTTACATTTTTTTAAATATTTTAGAAATTTAAAGTTATTTGGTGACTTAACTTAGAAGTTATATCGCCTACTACCAGAGCGCTCTTTCGTCACTCTGGTGGACATGAGCCCGACTCCTACTTTTCCCTACCTAGGTTTATTTATCTAGAGTAACTTGCTCAAGGTTTTTTCACCTCGCAGATTAAAAAACGTAAGGGTCTCGAACCCGCGATCTTGATCTCAGTAGGCAAGTACGCTACCTCTGATGATAAATATTTTTTTTATATGATACATTTATCACAGCATCACTTCTCCCATTTATTATTTGCTTTTCAAAAACTAGATATTACAGGCGTTTCGGGAAGTAACGTTCACCAGTATCTATAATTTATCTATTCTTTATGTTAATGTTTTTGTCATTCAAAATCCTTTTTGTTGAGTTTCCGATATCCTTTAAGTATTGACTTTATGTTCCAGTATAGAGGTCGACACAGTAAATATTATCTTTAAAAATTACGTTAACATAAAGATCAGAAAAATTAATTATTGATACTGTTGATGCGCGTACGTCGTGTAATTTCTAGTTTCTTGAGAAGCAAGAAATAAATGGGAGAAATGATGCTGTGATGATTGTATTATATGTGGATTCAGAATCTACCTTATACAACCCAGAATAAATATTTTTTTTAAAAGTCTATATTCAATTATAGATTTATGTACTCAAAATGTTTTTTAAAATATAATATCGAAAGTTTATGAGGGTGCCAGTAAGTCAGTGGTATGCATGCTTGCCTTCTGAGCTCAAAACCGTGGATACGATGTCAGGTAACTGCCCTAGGTGAATAAAAATTCAAGACTCCCACAGTAGAGTCGGGCTCATGTCCACCAGAGTGACGAAAGAGCGCTCTGGTAGTAGGCGATATGACCTCGTAGTTAAAGCCCGGGCGTGAGTCAAAATAACTAACTCGAAAGATTATAAATGGGGCATATAACCAAAATTTGGAAACTTAACCTGATAAGTTGAATTTCAATACTTTTTAAATAATTTAATTTGAAAAGAGGCTCAGAGAGTAGAAACATAATGGCTATAAAATATGTTTTTGAAACGATTTTATTGCATTTCTATCCTACTAACATTAACAAATAATTTTTCTAAGGGGTGTCTTTCTGACGTGAAGCGTGGTCCTTAAGTCAACATTTGTAAAGACACACTTTCGGCTGTCAATTAATTTATCTGATTACATATCTCCAAATTTTCCAGGCACTCTTTGCCACCCCGCTACAATTTTATTCTCGTATTTTTGTACAGAACATCCCCTTCCCAAACTATAGGAGACATGCCTGTTTGTACATTATGTATTTCAGTGGAACAAATGTATGTATATCAAAGTGAATAGATTCTATTTATTTCATTTTTATTATTATTTTTTAATTGTAATATATTGTATTTTTGTTCTCTTAAGTATGTTTAATAAATAAATAGAAAACTTACCAATTGTTGCAGAAAGTGAAATATTAAAGAAAAAAAAGTTTAAAAAAGCAAAAACATGACTGCTGCGCATGCGTATTTACACCCGGGTATAATTGTTTATTTTTGTTTTTTTGTATTATTATGTAAATTTTGTATAAAATTCAACATAATACCTTGTATTACCATGATAGTCACATTAAATCAACCAAATAAAACTATTTAACAAAAATAAATATATAGTAATATATTTATATATATTTATTGGAAATATCCTCCCCCCGGAAAATTTAATGATAAATAATTAAAATAAGACAAATATATAATATAAAGGATATGGGTCATTATTATTTAAAATGTATTAGCTCTTTTAAGCAGAGGCCTTCTGGATTATCTTTGTTGTAAGCTCTATATATTTTTCTTAATTACCTGTTTTCTTCCTTTTTCTTTTTTTCGAAATATTTTTTTTAAAACCCTTGTTTTAATTTTTATTTATTTATTTATTTTCCTTTTCAACAAAATTATTTTGTTACTTGTACTTTTTTTTATTTCTGTTAGCAGCGGTATATGTAAACTTATTCAAATATTTTTAAATATATAATTTTCAAAAAAAAAAAAAAATGATGGAGCTTGGTTATTTAATCCCCCTGTTACTATCTTGTCACTTCTGTTAATATACAGTCGTCATCTTCCAATATCAGAAGGATGGAAGAATATAGATCATGCTTGACGTTTTGAACTCCGAGAAAAGATCTTAACATAATTGTCTGGGGACAATGTTTGAGGCCAGTTGGTGGAACTTCGATAGAATCCTGTACAACATTTTTTAATGTACAGTAAGTAAAACCCCTCTTCTACGGACAGTCGCGGGTAACAAGAAAAACAGTAAGATATGTATCCTGTTTCACAAACAGCTAATTCTACGTATGATAAGCTCTTGAAATTACATTTTTCAAATGAATTGTTATGTAAGTGTCCGCTTAGGAGAGGTAAATTTATTTCTTGATTACAAAAAATATGTTGTCCGCAACTGTTAGAGGGGTGTCCGTTGCGAGCGGCCCGGAACATCGCAAAATTGTCCTTAAAGAGGGTATATTAATGGGTAGGCCACCAGTTGCTTGCACCTAAGCATCCAATGCTCTTAACTTCTTGTCGTCTTGTCCGAAGATACCATGGACCTAGTCTCTCAGTTTTCTTAACAAATTGCCATCTCTTCTCCTCATCTGTCAAGTGGGACTGTCTTTAAACTCCTGTAATATGTAGTTAATCGGATTCCTGTGATCAACTCGCCCCTGTTGAGGTTCAGTATTCCATCCCCCAACACCTTGGAATCCTCACCCAGGAACGCCTTACACTCCTTGACTTTTCCAATGAATTACTTGAATCTTCTTTGCCCCAGTCGGTCTGCTTCCTCGTTTTTTTTTTTTTGGATCAAGATGTCGGAAAACATGAATTTCCGGTGAAACCTCAACTTCGATTTTGTGACCGATTACATAACTACGCCTATATTTCGTTTCGTATAACTGAGGAAATATAAATATAATTCGGCCATTGCTATGCTTTTATCCCTCAGGCAGCAGCTCATTCATATTTATAGACGAAGGAAGAATAAAAAAACAATCTCATCAAATAGAAGCTCCTTTTATTTACAAATATTACATACTGAGATAGGATATGGAGCTATAAAATACCTTTCATATATTACACAGAGGTAAAAGAATATTTTTACCTGTACAATGTAATTAATATATCCATAATATCAATATTAATAATTTTATCTAATATATTATTGTAATTTTTTTTTCTTTATTGATGGCAATGATAATAATCACTGAATGAATAAACTATAAAATAAATAACAATTTTTATGCCAATATATTCTCTCATTATTAACAAATTTGAAAAGTTTTAAATTCTTGTCAAATTTTTTAGAGCATATTAAGAATTAGGCATACATTTATTTATTTTCCTGTATATAAGCTTGTATTTGGCATTATTGTCAATTGAAATATGTTACTTCAAAGAGAAAATATTCAGGATGAAAAGAAACAACACAAATGGTTGTGACAGTTTTTAGCTGGAAAGTAGATACAATAGCGATCATTGTTTCCACTTCCTGCCTAATTCTTAACATTGTTGTTCTGGTTTTCCATATTGTTTATTATTATTATTTTTAAATAGAAGAAACAATTAATGAAAGACTCAATTATTCGTACATGTTCATTTCGAGACTGATCCGCTTAATTGAACATGAATTAAACAAATTAACAATTCATTTTTAAATTAACTCATAACATATAATAAATTTCCTGATTCCATTTTTTTACATAAACAAATTGCTAATAATGACATTATCTTATTTATATCAATTGTTTCGCAAACCCTTAAATAAAAATTATCAATTTTTATAATTAATGAAATAAATTTCCAAAACATTACATATTTTTACACAATATTCATAAATTATATATTTATGTAAATATATGAGCTCAACAAGAGTATGTACAAGATATATTTAATTATTTGTATATAAGTGGAGACCAACAGTTAAATCTGGGAGCTACCACCAACTCTATAGACCACTCCTTGACAACCGCATATCTAGACAATAAATTAAAGTGAATTAGATAGTTTAAAGGAACTGATAAATAATGTAACGAAGAATTCTCTCATTCCTGGAACGTTTGATAAAAAAGCAAATGAACAAATAAAAAAAAAAAAACTATACTACAGAATACAGTCACCATTAAACGTTAATAACTTCATTTTTAGAAGCCAAATATGTGTAAAAGGTTTTTGTAATTTATTTATTTATGGAAATTAATAATTAATAAGCTGTTTAAATCATCATAGAGAGTCTGGAATTTTTAGTTATTAATAATAAGGTGGTCGGTCACAGCACGCACAATAGCAGCATTGGGATGGGCTTTGCAGGAATTCGGAGAAGCAAAGTAACATGATCTTCATTTAAATGAAGATAAGACAGTACAAGAAGACCTCTCGTCTGTGCAAGACGCTCTTGAAGTAATTTGTATCAATGGGCAGCAATTTCCAGTAGACAGGGAATTCAAGTATCTTGGAGTTCTGATCACAGAAGATAATGGACGTTAGCCACGAAATAAGAGCACGTATTGCTGCAGGGAACAGAGGTCTATTTGGTGTCCAAAGAATGCTCAAGATCCGCACCATAGCGAGGAGGGCCAAGCTTATTTTCTTATAAAACCATCGTCCGTCCAACTGTGACTTATACTGATGAAATTTGGGAGTTGACAAAAGAAAATGTGGGAACGGAAGATACTCAGAAACATTTTTTGAGAAGGCAATATCCGGAAGAATAGAGAATTGAGAGACCTCTACGAGGAGTCCGACCTGGTTACCGTGGTTGCGCCACATAGAGAGAATGGGCGGAGGAAGACTCCCTAAACAAGCCCTCTACGGTAGGCCAGGCGGTGCCAGGAGAAGAGGACCTAGACTCCGTTGTCTGGACAAGGCTGATCTCAAGAGTGTTGGGCGTCAGAGGATGGAGGGAGAAGACTTTCGACCGAGACGAATGGATGAGACCCGGACCGTAGCGCCGCAGGGAGAAGATTTATATATTAAATGATAGATTTACTCTTAAATTCTGCCTTTCATAGTGTAAATTACTTATAGACAGTGCTCTGGAAAACAAATAAATAATAATGTTGATAATTTATTGTTTGTTTTTGTGATTCATTTTTACAAAGTCAGCGCTCTTTCGTCGCTCTGATAGACATAAGACCGACTCTACTGTAAAACCCCTACATTTTACCTAACATTGTACCGGCTCGTGAGCATCGCTTAGCGTCCAATCCAATAAGAAAGAGTGAGCAAACCTTGCGCAAAAATAACCTAAGGGTCTCGACTGGGTTTTCAACCCGCAATATTGCACGCTATCCTCTGTACTACCGGCGCCACTCAAAATCTTTGTTATTATCAAAAACAAAGTTTTATTGTTATTATATATTAGTAACTATAATTGTTTTTGTTATTTTAATGGTTAATATTGTAAACACAGTTCCATAAATGTTTAACAAAACTGCTGGAGGATTTATGAATGAGTATCAGAAAGTGTTTGTCTCTCCACCACCACTCAAGGCATCTAACTGGTGATCTCAACTATAGATTATTTTCTACTATAAAAACCACTTTTCGTCACTGCCTTAAGTATAATACTCTAGAGAATAAACATTTTATCCACTAGTAGCCGATTTTCCACTCCTCACTGTAGTTATTATTTATATAATAATATCTCATTCTCAGTTCAATATCAAAGAACTAGATTTGGAGTGAAAGTAAAAAAATTGTAGGTAAATCACCGGAAATGTACGTCCCCAGCATAAAATCAATCAATTATGTTTTCGCTCTCCCTCCAAAGCCAATCGACTGTTTGGGCTAAAACTCAAAATTTGACTTACAGGCTTCTGAATCCTCATAAATACATTTTGTGCCGATACATTCTTTAAATCGGCAACCTTTATACAAAGTATTTGTTATGGCTGAAGAGGGTAGAATACCGAAAGTACTTTCCATATATATATATATATATATTTTGAGAAATATACAATATTTTTAAAAAACATACGTTTTTCTTTATTTATTTTTTTGCTTGTATTTATTCATTCTAACAAATGTTATTATCAACCATACTTGTTAACAAAAAATAAATAATAATGCAATATTAATATGCAGGGTACTCACTCAAGTGTGAGACATAACTGCAGAGAAAATTTGATATTTCATTTAGACATTTATTTATTTATTCATTTTAATTTTTTTTTTTCTATGCAAACTATGTCTAACGTTTTGTAAATTAATCTGAAAAAAAAAATTGTAAACAATTCAATAAGTATATTGATAAATTTAAAGTAACTAATCTTCAAATTGCACATAACTGAAAACGTCTGTCTAGATTTTAATATGCACATGTCCAGTTTTGCAATTAGATGACAAATCTATCATTATTATCAGGGACGGAAGTGCTGTTTGAAATAAAAATTAGTACCTACTTAGTATATATATAACAAAAAAATTAATATATATAGCAAATAAATAATATTGTATTCCTCTTCCATATGCAATCCTTTCTCTCTGATTAGATTTACATTGACCTCTCTTCGTATTTTCCTATATTTCACAATCAATTCTTACTATTTCTGTATTTATTTATTCACTTTTTTTTTATTATTACATCAGTTTTTCAGATTAATATTACATCAAACCATTATTTTTCACTCAATTAGATTGCTTATTTAATTATTTATCTATATTTATAAGTTTGCTGTTTTTCTCCAAAGTAACACTAATTTAATTTTTTTTTCTTACTGATCATTTATTTTATTGTTTCTTTTCCTTTTGAATCTCTATGTATTTATTCTTAGGGGACCTCTCTCTATTTCAATATTCCGAATTAAATAATAGTTTGCCAAAAATGTAAATGTAAGTTATTTAAACAGATATATTTTGATTTATATATATTTATATATTATATTTCGCAATTCCCATTCTAAGAGGGTTAAAGTTTGTGGCTCACTGATTTATATGCTCAGATATCCAAGCAGCCTTACATGCACTGACAACACTCAAAATAATCTCAAGGCTGGTCAAGGAGTGTGCAGAACTGAAAGGGTGCGTGAAGAGGAAATCCGACTCCTCCCGAGTCCCAGGACATTGAGGAGTGAGTGGAGAGGAATGAAGAAGCCCGCAAACTGGCTCGAGTATCCACGGAAGAAGACCTTGCTCGAGCGGAACCCGCTGTGAAATGAAGTGACTACAGAGAACTTAATTAATTTGTTAAGAAACCTAGAGGCGTTGGAGCCATTCAGATTCAACGGCTTGGTTGTCATAACTACATAGAAAGTGGAAGCAATTGGAAAATTGGCGTTTGAACCAATACAAGAAGGCTGGCCGAGCCCTTCTCAGAAGAAGGGAACAGGATTCGAGCCCTTAAAACATGAAGTCGCTCCTGGACTCCAGGATGCGCTGCCATGCTCTTCCTCTACCTCGTCATGGAAGTATTTAAGTTATATCTGTTTACTCGCCTTCTCATACCTATGTCGATACAATAGTTCAGAAGTGGGACAACTCAAAAAAACTCATTTTTGAGTTATCATTTTCTTATACAAATTTTCACCCTCTTTCATATTCTGAACTCGGATAACTGAAAATACAAAATTGAAGGCTTCATTAAAATGTACATAACCTGTTATAGAATTTTCATTTTTTCCATAAATGTTTAGTTTCAGAAACATGATAAATTGAAATGTCTTAGTACTAATCTATGTTGTAATTGCATTCCAATAATATGAAACGAAAACAAGAAGTTCAGAAGCTACTTTTTAAGAAGCGAACGAAACTTTCAAATGCGTTTTCTCAAAAATCAATAATTCTGAGAAATCTCACTTCTGAAGTACTGTATCGATGTATATTTCATTCTATGTAATGCCAAAAGAATTTTAGAAAAGAACTTGAACGATTAAAGAATACATTAAAATGATTGCTTGTAGTTTTATCTTCTCAAGCCCCATTGATCATTAATGAATAATAATAACTCTTGCAAGCCAAGCCCAATTAGTTGACCCTATGGATATTTCCATTCCAAGTTAAGTATACAACCTCTCGCAAATAAGTCAAGAAGCAAGATCCTGGAGGAGCCTTACTAGTCCTTTTCTCTAAACTTTACAATAAGGATCACGAAGGCCCATTGCAGTTCAAGAGGAATGAACATTGCGGAAAGAAAACATATCTTGGCGCGAACACCTCTTGATAAGAAAACATCTCTCTAATATGGGTCTTGTTCCGGTTCCATATTGCAGAAGATGTGAAGTGATAAAGGAAACCATCGAATCTCTTTAAACTCTTTGTCTCTTCAACTAATTTGACCGAAAATTAATAGATGTCTTACTCAGGAACCTCTGATTCCTTGTATAAAATGATGTATCGATACATTCATTAGATTATCAGTTCTTAGGATTGAGTTGAGCCCCCTAAATCCCTCCTTCCCTTTGGCCGAATAAGTGAAACTTCAAAAGCATATAGACGCAAAAACGTATAGGCATTTTTGGAATCAAGGGTACTCTCTTATACTTCATACAGAAGGAAAAAAAAATCCATTATTTTGAAAGGAACATGGACGTACTTCACAAGTCTTTAAAAAAAATTGCAACCATAGTCAAAGCGCATACTTGAAGATTGCATTTAAAAAAATAAAGGTACATTTTCTGAAAACGGAGTCTCCAAGGGATTAATGCTAATTCATTTTTTTCTGTATGCTGTTGTTTATCCGAGAACCATCCCGACTCAAAACGCACCTATAATCATTGTGACTCATACAAGATCATATCGCCTACTAGCGCACTGCTCTGGTGGACATGAACCCGACTCCAATACGAAAGTCCAAAATTTTGCCTTCTCCACATTATATATCTAAGATAGGGAGCTGACATCGTACAGGCTAGGAACAGTGGCTCCTAACAGAAGGACGGCGTGCTCCGGGCCTCAGCTGAGTTTCGAACCAGCAAACTTGAGCTCAGTAGACAAGCACGCTACGCCTCTTCAACTATATACTACAACTACATCTGTATATCGCCTTGTCATAATGAAATTATTCCATTGCCTCAAAACACACATAACAGAATCTCAACGTTGAAAACAGTTTAATGAAAAATAAGTAAGCCTTTGAGATAATTTCAATCCAATTCAACTTGCAGGTTTATAGAATGCAAAATCTATGAGAGAAATTGCATTCGTATACAAAAGTTATAGAACTCTTCTCCAACTAAATAATGCATTTTCAATTTAATATCGAATTTTAAAATAATTTTTTTAACAACTTGGAGGAAGGACTCCAAAAGACTTTTGTAGCCCCTCAAAACAATTTTATTATTTAAAATTTAATTTATTCAAAACTTTTTCCAAAAAGTTCACCCCTTTCTATACGGAATAATGTAAATTACAAATATAAAGAAAAAAAAATTGTTTACAAATATTTACACATTAACCTTACGAGATTTACCTCACAAATATAATAATTTTCAATGGCGAATAATTTTACAATAATCAAATTATTCTACTATTTGTTAAATTATTACTAGCAATAGTCTTTTTTAAATTTATTTTGTAACTAATAATAGTCAATAGAGCAATCTTAAAAGCATGAAATTCAAAGATATGCTTATAAAAGATATTCTATTCGTTATTCACAAAAACAATCTTATTTCATTTATCCTAATATTATCTATAACGTGGCAGTTTATATAGTTTTCTCTTTACAATTAATTATTTACTATTCATATATATTTACATATATATTTAAAAAAACAATATTACTTTAAAATATAAATATAAAGCAAATAAAAATAAACTAATAAAAAAAAAAAAGTACGTAAGTCAATATTATATATTCAATAACAAGGCGTTTGTCAATTAAATAAATATTTTTTGGTAACTGTATTTTGGTCCCTGAAATAATAGATAAATAATTTTAAAAAAAGTAAAACATGAAAAGAATTATCCAGAAATAAATTAAAAAAAAATAAATAGGACAACAAATTTGAAAATAAGAATGAATTCGTTAAGTAAACAAATTTAGAATAATAAAAAAATGAGTTTATCTCTCAAAAGCCTGGCGATCTTCAGAGATGATAATCGCCGATTGACCGTACTTTAAAAAAATATTTTTTTTTTATTTAATATTTTTATTCATTTTCTTTACAATTTTGTTATTTAGAAATACACATACATTATTTTGTACAATATAATACATACAATGTTTTGAACAATAATTAATTACTAAAATAATTATAGTCATATTTAAAAATAATCTTTAGAAAAATTATGAAAGTATTATAGTTTTAAAATATTATACATTTTTATTAACAATTTTTTTAGTTATTTAAAAAATATGTATAATTGATTAATTTTGGGTTGGGAGGTGGGGGTACTAATGCGCGCATCTTCCATCCAAAGGTCTCTCCCATCCATTATCAAGTGAAGACTTCACCAGCACATACCAACTTATGACGAACCAAATATACAATAGATAAACATCCCATAAAAAAAAATGTATGTGAAAAACTGAAAATTAAAAACAAAAATAAAAACTAATACAATTAGCAATTAAGGCTGATAAACTGTTTTATCCAATAAAATAGATTATATTCGTACAATAAATATTAGGTTTACTCTGATTATATAATTTATCAATTATTATTGACAATACTACATTGGAATTTGTCTAAATTTAAAACGAACATCATAATACATATTTACAGTATGTTCACATTTGAGAAAAGAATAAATGAAACTGAAAAATTTATAATAAAAAATATGTTTATAAAAAAAAAAAATAGGCCTTATAACAGTTTAACCCTGCTTCAAGGTACATTGAAACAAGTATTGGGAAATTTAATTCGCAAATTTGGAGTTGTTAAATATGGTCTTCGCAAACTTTTCTTGCAAAACTCGTACAGCTATTTAAAAAATCACCATCAAATCACCGCTAATGTACTGCCCCAGATAGAAAATAATGTAATTTTTTAGTGGTTAAGGACAGGACTGGAATCTCTCCCCCTCTCCTTCATAGCTCTCTGACCCCTACCTCCATAGCTCTCTGACCCCTACCTCCATAGCTCTCTGACCCCCTCCTCCATAGCTCTCTGACCCCCTCCTCCATAGCTCTTTTACCCTCTTCTCCGTAGCTCTCTTACTCCCTCCTCCATAGTACTCTGACCCCCTCCTCCATAGCTCTCTGACCCCCTCCTTCATAGCTCTTTTACCCTCTTCTCCGTAGCTCTCTTACTCCCTCCTCCATAGCTCTCTGACCCCCTCCTCCATAGCTCTCTGACCTCCTCCTCCATAGCTCTCTGACCCCTACCTCCATAGCTCTCTGACCCCCTCCTCCATAGCTCTCTGACCCCCTCCTCCATAGCTCTTTTACCCTCTTCTCCGTAGCTCTCTTACTCCCTCCTCCATAGTTTCTGATCCCTTCCTCCATAGTTCTCTGACCCCCTCCTCCATAGCTCTTTTACCCTCTTCTCCGTAGCTCTCTTACTCCCTCCTCCATAGCTCTCTTACTCCCTCCTCCATAGCTCTCTGACCCCCTCCTCCATAGCTCTTTTACCCTCTTCTCCGTAGCTCTCTGACCCCCTCCTCCATAGCTCTCTGACCCCCTCCTCCATAGCTCTCTTACCCCCTCTTCCATAGCGAAAAACTTGAGATTAGGTGAGGAAAAATATAATTGTTGACCGATTACATAACTCCCACAGCAACAAGGACAGCTGGGAAAGTTAAGAAAATATAATACAAAAGTGTTTTCGAGGCCATATTAACTGAAAATAAACCTCTTTTCGTTCTTAAATCAGCACAATGCTGTGATACTAAATTCTTTTGAATTCAAAAGTACATGATAATTTACAAAGAATACAATATATGAGTATTTTTATATTACACATATTTATACAAAATATTGAGCATAATGTGCGTTATCTTAAGTATAAGTGTTACCACCTTAATCCACCAAAATATACCACCCAATACTTTTTAGGTAAAACTAAATAGATTGCAATCTAAATTCTTATATTTTCAAATATTTCTAATTTATAATTGAATAAGTACAAAAAAAAGTTCAAGGATTTTTTTCAATTTAATGACGATTATGAACTTAATTAGTCGAGTGAAACTGCTGAGAGAAGGTCCATAGCGACTGTAGAACAATTTGAGGGTTCTGCGCGCCATCTATGGAGCGTTTGCCATGTAAAATAGATACGGTATCAACGATTTTTTGTTATATAGGTAAATATATTTTATTTCATTGATTAATTGAAAATTTGGATTTGAAATTTATTCATTTGTCCAAAAATGTTTTTCTCACAATTAGCCGATGTCTCAAAGTGTCAAATGTCTAAGGAACACTTAGTTCTATAATTACAAAAGAAAATTTGCTAAAAAATGCAAGATTATAATAACAGAAAAAATAATATAGATAATATAAATAAAAAATAGTAAATAATACAATTAATTCAATACTAATTGTGACACCATTATGAGATGTATGAAATGTTGAAATTATGAGTCACATTTGTAGAATATACAATACATAAGGAAGGTTTTAAGTGCCAACGTTTGAAAATGGAATTTTCGTCAATACATTTTCGATTCGAATGTGCCAATAATATCTCGAATGTTTATTATTATTAATTTAATTATAATTAATTGTACCTACGCATCTTGTCCTAGATTTGTCTAATGTGAGCCAAGAATTTAAGGAAGGTTAGAAATCAGAATGAAATTCTTGGAACATTTTTTCCCTTTGACGATCCTGATTTTTTCCTTTTATAAAAACAATAATTATGCAAATATCGGAAAACATTTGATTAAGCTTCTGGGAATTATGCAAACGGACGTAGATATATAAATACATAAAAATTTAAATGAACCCCCAAATCGTGTTCTGGGAACTAGAAAATTCCGTAAGTCTTACAAAATCCGAAGAACGCAGAATAGTTAGTTATGGTGACTCATGCCCGAGCTTTAACTATGAGGTCATTATTTGTTACCAAAGCTCTCTTTCGTCGCTTTGGTGGACATGAGCTCGACACTATTATGGGAATCGTAAACTTAGGTGGTACCTGACATCGTACAGGCTCGGTCCCATACGAAGGACAGCGTGCTCAGAGTTTTGTACCTTTCATATAAAAAACCTAAAGACCTCCCTCGACCGAGATTCAAACCCGCGATCTTGAACTCAGTAAGTACGCAGGCTACCTCTGAGCTATCGGCGACTTCAGACAAAGAACGCAGAAGTTCAATTCTATAGAAATCCTCTGATAATTGTTTTCAAGATATCAAATGAAATAAAGAATAATTTTTATTCTGGGACATAACTACCCTAAGAATAATAACATAAGAAATAAACAAAAGAATATAAGTATCAACCAATTGAGACAGAATAAAGAAAAAAAAAAGGAAAGTGGCCTCTAGGAATGAACGAAAAAAACAATAATTAAAACAATAAAAATAAAGAAATAAAAATGAAATTAATGAAAAACAAAGTAAAAATAATAGAGTAAAAAAAAATAATAATAATAATGAGTAATTATAAAGAAAAACAATGAGATATGTGTATTTTTATCCGAAAAATTCCAAAAATGGCAATCCAAACACACATTTACGGAAAGTTTTTTCTTATTTTTGACCAAGGAACTTATCCTAGAAATTTGCTGAAACTTGGAACCGCTGTCTGAAGAAGTGAATGAAAAAAAAAAAAAACTTCAATTCGAATTTACATTTGCAATTGAGATTAACTTACATAATATTTCAATTCTTCTAAGAGTTTCTCAAGAACAGATAATTGTGTCTGTTCTAAATGCAGTTATTGTCATTGACGGAATTTGTGCTAGAAACAATTTGTGAAGTAATATCTCTGTTATCTTACTTAATTGCAGTAATGCCATTGCATAAAATTGCTTTTCCCGTAATTATACAAACTTTTTTTTATTAGATAACAAAATATCGTTGTTATTATTTCAGCGGGAGTTTAAAAGAGATATAAAAATTGGAAAATATTCATATTTTTCTTGATCAACAAACAAAATATTTATTTAGATATTATATAATAAAAATAATAATATTTTATGAAAGAATGACAAAGGTTATTCAGGAAAATATAAATATATATACGCGCTATACATTGTATCTACAATTATATAAACTGGGTAACCCACGATGTATACTCCAAATGTCAGTAGCATATTTAAGAGATTATAACGTATCTCCCCACCTCGAATTATCTGGGTAGATTTGACTGAAATTCGTTAGGTGTCTTACTCAGCCATTTCTCAATTTTAATATACAATTTCTTTATATTATTTTTAACATACAGGTTTTTTTTCTTCTAATTTTCATCCAGAAAATATATTTCTGAAGTTTGACGCATACATTTTCGGTTAATCCTGTATATATTTACAATATCATATACAATAAAATAAAAAATAAAAAAAAGTTGCTCAATTCCATTTTGGAGGTTTTCAAAGGTTGGTAGCCGTCTGTGGCTTGGCTGTGGAGGAAGCTATCTCGGAGAGTCGGACGTCTATAGGGATCCGATCATCGTAGAGGGTCGGTGCTTGAAGAATGATACCAGCGGTGCCGACCAGAACAGCCAGAGTGAAGATCCACAGGAACAGACGGTCAAGTACCATCGCTACGTACTTCCAATCTTCTTTTACCTATAAACATATATACATGATGTGATTACTGATTCCTGTACTCAATAATTGTAATCCGAGGAATCAAATTACTCAATTAAATTACAATAATTTAATAAATTAATTTACAACCAGTAACAGTATAGAGAAAATTATTTAAGTAAAAATTATATCTGTAAGATGGATTAATTAAAAAAAATGTTTATGATCATTAGAACTCGATTCTTTAACTTCTAATGAAACACTGTTAACGGAACTGTCAGATTCCATTATAATATCAAGTAATAATAAATCACTAAAATAAAAAAAATTAGAATTTAATAAAAGCACCACATATTTATACATTGAAACATTTTTAAATGATACAAACACAAAAGTAAACAAGCAGAGTAACACTTGAAGTTAGCTACAATGGACTCACAAATTGATATACTGCGCCATCAAACGCTGAAAAAGTAATCTCTTTCCATTAGGGTGGCGTGTCAGTTTAAATTTGAAAAATACGCCAAAAAATTACAGATCAACTGATGAAAAGTTATTTTAAATTTAGCAAATATTTCAAGCATTAATTAAAAAAAAAAAAATCTAATGAGGCCTATTATTATTGCATTAAAAAAGTCTAATACAAGCGAAGTGTACTATAGAAAAGGACTTCAGTTTAAAGTAACACAATAGTAAGGTTCTCTTGTGAGCTAAGGGTTGAAACATGCCTACAGAAAGATAACATACCCTGGTGGAGTCCTCCTCTCGTTTTGTATGGTCGGCTATGAACCTGACCCCATCGATGGCCTTGTGTAGCTCCGGACAGTGGTGCCAATGGAGTCTGGAGCTGGCAGGGGGCGGCAGTTCGTCAGGGAGTACAGGCAGTGGTGGGGTTCCATGGACCCGACAGCTGGGGCCCAGACCACCCGCTTCCAGTTCTCTACACCCAACATAGTGAAGATATTCTTATATAAAACCGATAAACTCAGAAACTACTGATGAACACTATCTATCTCTATAAATAAATACAATTCAATTAAAATAATAAATAATAATATTGATTTTTGGAGTGGATGATTAATATTCTCTGTTTGAAACCCGTAAAATTTTGGATATAAGATGGTTAACAAAAGCACTTAATCGGTCTTATCTTAATTGTCTTCGAACTTGTTCTATAAATAATAAAATCTGAAAATAAATATAGTTTATTATATTCATTTATTCATTTTTGTTATGTAACTTTATTTTAATGTAATTCAGATGACTCACTTTTTTTTTTTTTTTTTTTTTTGGGGGGTGGTCTCCCTTGTTGTTGGTCAACATCACCCTATCATGCTTCGAGAGACCTCGGGATAAAATTTATCATAATCAATATGAGGCTGTGACGGGCTGGGGGTAGGGTTGGGCGATAGTCGATAGTTGGCACTATCGATAGTCCGATAATATCGGTTAAAAACTATCGAATACTATCGATAGTTTTCCGATAGCAATTCATTTTTGTCCAGATCTATTTAATAAAGAATTTCAAGAAATTTATTATAATTAAATTCAATTACCTACCTACCTATTGCAAACTTGCAGGATTATAAATTATAAGATAAGGGATAATTATAAAGATAAATGAAAAACGAATTTATTTGAATTTTCAAAAAGTGTGTGTAGATAATAAAAATTAATCCCATTTTTATACGGCGAGAGCGCAAAGGTTTTAATTAAGTTTTTAATTTATTTTGAAGTTGCCCGTCTCGCCCGCCACAAAGGCCGCCACTGCAAAGGCCTACTGATTACTCAGCCATCTCAATTTTCATTGTTGTAAGCTGTCTAATAGCGATAATCATTCATCTAGGTACATAAATTCCTAGAACAAACATAAATAGAAATATTACAAAATTTGGATAATTAAAATCAGCTTTGTGCTCTCGCCGGCCAACGGCTTTGTTTGAAGTTCTGTGATAAAGAATTAATTAATTTGCCAATTTGCGCTCTCGTCGTATAGTCACCCTCATAATAAAAATCAGCTTTGCGCTCTCGCCGGCCAACCCCAAAAAAATTTCTAAGAATTGTAGAATAAGATTCCCAATTAAAGAGGAAGTTAGGATTATAAATACTTAGAAGAGCCAAAGCCCAATACCGTGAATTTAATTTGTTTGCACAAGTGCGTGACTACGTCATCAACTTCAAAACTTGTGAGTAAAAATTAAAAAAATATCAATAGTCAAAACTATCGTTATTGGTTACCGATAGGCGTGGCCTATCGATATTGGGTACCGATAGGCGTGATCTATCGATATATCGATAGTAACTATCGACTATCGCCCAACCCTAGCTGGGGGCAGCCACCGGTCGACCAATCTGTATCGATTGGCAGATGTCTCCTGCCTGTCTTATACTGCTTTTTTCTTCTTCCGCCATGAGCCGATGAATCGGCTGAACACTGGAGGTTTCCGTCACCAGCTGCCGTCGATTCAGTGCCAGGTATGATCCGGTTCCGCGAATCAACTCCACCCTGGCCTGGTCGTACAGCGGGCATTCAAGGACTACATGTTGGCTATACAGTTCAGGTTGTTCTTCCTCTTAAGGAAGAAGAGCTTGGAGTTAAAATCTCCGTGAGTTGATAATATCAGGAACATATAGAGATCAGGTTGTACCCGTGTTGAGTCAATGCGTACCCAGACATTCGGAAAGTATGTATAAGTCGTTCGGCCATCCGGAGATCGTGACCGGACCGTGACAAGTTTGAAGACCATAAGGTCTATCATATCCAAATAATATTGAGTTAGTTATTGTGACTCATGCCCGGGCTCTAACTACGAGGTAGTATCGCCTACTACCCGAGCGCTCTTTCGTCGCTCTGGTGGACATGAGCCCGACTCAACTGTCGGAGCCTACATTTTGCCTACCTAGGTTTATTCACCTAGGTTAGGGGTGTTTAACAAGTAACTGATATCGCACAGGCTCCTGGACTATCGCTTAATGTCCCATTGTGCTCAAGGTTTTTTCAACTCCTAGATAAAAAAACCTAAGGGCCTCGGCCAGGTTTCAACCAGCGATCTTGCGATCAGCAAGCGTGCTAGCTATCTCTGAGCTGCCGGCGCCCTCAATTATCTAACAACTAGAAAGATAATATGTCAATCTTAAAAATGACAGTTTAGTTATTCACAACGAAAGATGTTCTTAAACATAAATATCTTGTTGCGGGGGGCAGGTATTGAGGGGTGTTCACACAGACACACGGGCAGGAATTTTTTTTTCATTTTTGGAATCAGGAGGTCGGATAACTTGAAATTCCGATGAAAACTCAATATCGAATTTCTGACCGATTACATAACGATAAAATTACCTGGGTGCAAACTCCTCCATCTGATCCAGAGAAGGGAAGACATCCTGGGATGGATCGACGAGGCGAGATGCGGAGTTGTGTGTAAAGAGAGACGGGTCCCGGAGCTCGAGGCCATTGCAGGTCCTCACCATGATCCGTTGGCTTCCCGTCACACTAGAGAAACAACTAATATCAGTCAAAAATCAAATATATCAAAAATGTGTTCGTCACATTTACCCTACGCCGTCAATCCTGTGCTCCCGTCATTATCAAAAACATTCGCTATCGCGGGTTATATCTAGACAGTGAAATCCACATGCACGACTTAAACGACAAGAACTATATCGAAAATATGTAACGTCGACTACTTGGACCAAAATCGAAACTGACTACTAACAACAAACTATTAAAATACTATTATACGACCAATTTGGACCTATGGACTCGAACTTTGGGGAACAGCTGAACAATCCAACATCAATCGTATCCAATTTCAGTTCAAACTCCTCCGACGAATTGTCAACGCTCCTTTCGATGTCACCAATAAAGTCCTATACAGAGATTTCGGTATTCCCATGTAAATGAATTAATCAAATCCCAATTCCAATCATTCCACAGAAACCTTTCTTCCCATTCAAATCCTCTCGCATAAGACCTTTTCTCGCATTTCCATCATAAAATAAATAAAAAAATTACAAAAAATAATAATAAAAAAAAATGTAGGCTATGCTGTGGTAACCCAGTCTGCAGTGTATAAATACAGGCTACCAAGCTACTGCAGCCGTTACACTGCAGAACTGAGCGCCATTGCTGAAGCAGAGAGTTTTGTCACTTCCGATGTAGGTCGGAACTACATGATTTGTAGCGACTCCATCTCCGCTCTTCAGAGTATCCAACAGCTTCACAGCCGCTGCCCCCTTGTATATAAAATACAAAAACTTCTTGGGAATTGCATAAGTGATAAAAAGCAGGTGGTTTTTTGCTGGATTCCCTCACATGTGGGTATCGAAGGGAACCATGCAGCGGATAGAATGGCAAGGGAAGCAGCAGCGCTGCCTGGAGAAGGAAGAATGATAACGACAATTCCGGACCTAAAGATCTGCCTACGTCACAAAATAAAAGAGAGCTGGACCTCTTTGTGGACCAACATGGACCCAACGAATAAGCTTAGGTCCATCAAAGCAAATGTCGACAAATGGACTAGCTCCGAAAGACAGAATAGACAGGAGGAGGTATGTTTGATGAGGCTCCGTGTAGGCCCCACTCGCCTAACCCATGGCCACCTCATCAACAGGGCGATGGCCCCGGGCTGTGGCAGGTGTGGGGCCTGGCCTCTCACAGTGAGCCACATCCTGGAGGAATGCCCTGGATATGAGAATATACTAAAGACCATGGGTTTGCGAACAAGAGACCTACATGAGATGCTCGGAGACGACAACTCATCTATCGAAGCTGTCCTAAGCTCAATGAAGACAAGTCACCTTATTGAATTAATTTAGTCAAGTGTACGGCGTCAAAAATCTATGACATTGGACGCCGATAAATAAAAATTATTCTATTCTAATAAAAAAAAGTTTAGTATCGGACTCATCAAATGGACCAACTCACAGAATCAACAAAAAATCCATATTTATGTCCATAAATTTCCATAGTAATTTCCGAAAGCACCCAAGAAATCAAGATCACACAAAAGTCAAAATGAGGCCCGTCTTGAAGAGTAGCCAGCGGAGAAAGATAACTTATGCTATAACCTGCGCACGAGAAATAAGACAGGGGACCTCCGTGCTGAGAGAAAGGATAGTTTCTCCGCCAGTCCGCCACACCCTGTACTGAAGAAGAGCCCCGCTCTCCCTGGCCCACAGTCACCCCTAATATCAAGGGTGTTACCGCAGTATAATAATGTGAATGAGGGTTACCTCCGCCTGTCTATCTGGTACTGCGGCCTCCGCATGACCAGAAGTCTAGGGAGGATGTGTATGAAGACACGCTTCACCCAGGGGGCCATCGTGTGAGTCTGCGGCGACCTGAAGTGGACATTCAGAACCACCACTGTTACACAAATGCTGAAACAATATAAAAATAATGTTACTTATTTTAAAGAATAAAACATTTTTTTACTTAGCAATATTAAGTCCTTGAGCACTACTTGGATAAGTTCGCGACTTCAAATATCATCACAACTTCGAATATCAGAAACGCGGAAATATTGTGGAAACTTATAATAAGTAAATAAAAGAAACGAACAAGATGTTAAAGACAGAAATAAAGAACATATCTCCGAATACATTTTTTGCGTTTTGTGTCGATATACTGGAAATACTACTAAATAAAATTAAATAGATGATAAATAAAGCACTTTTATATTGAACACTTATATTGTCTAATTCCACAAACATATACATAAATGTGTACCGGTTTCGGCTTACGCCATCGTCAGCACAAGGTTCAACAATAATAGAGGGCGCCGTTAGCTCAGTGGTATGGGTGCTTGACTTCTGAGCTCAAGAACGTGGGTTCGTAACCCGACCGAGGCTCTTAGTTTATTTTATCTGGGAGGTAAAATAAACTTAAGCACGCCGTCCTTCGGATGAGACGTCAAGCGATGGCCCCGAGCCTGTACGATGTCAGGTACTCGTGAAAGACCCCTACCCTAGTTGAATAAAATTTAGGTTAGGCAAAATTTAGGACTCCCATAGTAGAGTCGGGCTCATGTCCACCGAAGAGTGACGAAAGAGCGCTCTGGTAGTAGGCGATATGACCTTGCAGTTAAAGTCCGGCATACTCACCTAAAGGTATCGAGGATCATAGTGAAGAGCACGAACTTGCCAAGAAGTGGCACAACGAGGGACGTTGGAGGAATGATCTCAGCCAACAGGAGGAAGAACACAGTGAGCGAGAGAAGAATAGATATCGACAGACTAACCTGGAAAAACAAAAACAATAAGAAAATAATGATATTATATATAGTAACAATTTATATGAAAATCAAAATTTCGAAGGTTACAGGAGAAGAACCACGAGGAACGATGGAATTATTCAGTTTTACCATATGTTTCGCTAAACTATATATCGTGGCCTTACAAACGAAAGGCACTAACAAGGAGAGGATACGGTGTCGGGGTCACGGATTTTGATCAAACGTTTTTTGCATGTTCTAGGTCAAAAATAAGAAGACTTTTGTCACATCGTTCGTTCCAATGGGCCTTGGTTTGGTCGCAAAACATTTTTGAAAATTTCATTTTGGTCATTTTTCGTTATTTTTTATTTATTTTTTTTTGGCCAGTTTTACTGAATGAGGAGTTCTCTACGTCATTTTTTTTTTTTTTTTGTTTTTTACCTATATTTCAGAAAACATATTGCCGCGTTGATTCGAGCAGTGAAATGAGTAAAAGATTTGAAAAAAAAACACTTTTTTCTAAGAGAACATGGTCGGGAACATTTTTTTCATGAAAACTAATTTAAAATTCGGGTTTCCCACGTTGAAAAAACTCCACATCAGTAAAACACACGCCGAGAAAAAAATTAACAAAAAATGCCCAAAATTAAATTTTCAAAAATTTGTTGCAACCACCCAAGGCTCTTATGTATATTTTTTACATGTTTTACTCAATCAAAATAGATTTTATTTAAAAAAATAATGATAAAAATATCATGACTTAGTGCCTTTCGCATGCAAGCCCACGATATATATAAATTTTGTAGCGTGATGCTAGCGCGGATCTAGAGGATTCTTTTTTTTTTTTTTGGTGGGGGAGGGAGAGGGATGATAGAGGAGATACGCAGAGTTGCCAGATGGAGTGAGTAAAAAGTAGCGCATTACAGCGGTGAATATCACAAACTAAACCAAAAAGTAGCCCAAAAAATTAAATTCAAAAATACAGCAGGACTCCCACAGTAGAGTCGGGCTCATGTCCACCAGAGTGACGAAAGAGCGCTCTGGTAGTAGGCGATATGACCTCGTAGTTAAAGCCCGGGCATGAGTCATAAAAACCTAACCTAACCTAAACCAAACCTACAGCAGGGTAGATATATATTTTTTATTATTAAGTAATCAGGAAAAATAAAATAAAATAATTATCAAATATATAACTTATTTATTATAAACTTTTCGTCATTGGATTTAGAAGCCAATATATAACGTAATTGATTAAAACATGCTGAGTAAATACACAGCCGGTGATTCACCGACGACGTTATGTTACTTGTGTAGAGATAATAAATATGGCAATTACCACAAAAATGTTGCAAAATAAATTCACAAAATAACAAAAACATAAGGAATATAAAATATTAACTTGTCTTGGAAACGACAATCTAATCAGTATCTTACCAAACTTTAAATGAGTTTATTTAGATAATTAAGTTAAATGTTTAATTTAAAGAAACTTAAAATAATAATAATAACTTTCAAAGAGTTTTAATTCACAGAAGAAGCTCAAAAGAGTGAAAGTTTCTCTTTCCAAAAAACCCAGAGGTTCTTTTTCAGAATTATCAGGACTAAAACAAAAGTCGGTCTTACTTTTTAATCTGGGAATTTCTGAACGTTCAACAAAAGAACGCCCACACTGGAGCGGGAAATACTGGGGGGTCTTTGAAAAAAAAAATTCTCATTCACGAAGTAGGATTGGGGGTGGCCTGTAGATGGTCCGTTGTTTTCGGACTTTGCTTCACATCAAACCTCAAAGTAACAGGCTACATGTTAAATTAATTACACGTTAGTAACCTGTAATACACTTGACTACTATGTAATTTAAAGACATTTTAACAAATTAAAGAAAACGCAGAGAAGTTGTTGTCTTTATCTATATTAATAAATAATTTGTGGTTTCCATATTTACTTTGTGAAGCTCCATTCTAGGAATAGATAATTAAAATACACTATTTTTTTGTCAAACTTCACTATATTCTTGAATACTCGACTAGTTTCGCCATGTTAAGGCATTATCAAGAATCACAACTGACAGAATTGGTTGATGGGGTAGAAGGACAGTTATGGAGGGGGTTTTAGGTAGTGACGGGGAATCCCTCATTTCACCAACATCTCACAGATACAGGACATACCATAGACACAAAACACAATCCAACTATAATAAATGTCTGCCAAAAAGGTCCACTTTTGAATTTACTGGAAGCGGTAGAAATAAATAAACTGAACAAAAATAACGATATTGTAATGCTAAATGAACAAATAGAACTGAACCATTCCCCCCTTCTTAATTTAAATATCAAGTAGCTAAGAGTCTGATGATTGTAGAAATGTTTTGCCAACTCACATTTAGAGAATACTATACTTTTCATTTGCTTTTAAATTCTATTTATTTGTTTTAATTTACTTTAAATTCTATTTTACATTTATATAATTCAAGAGTTCTACCTATATAAATACCAGCACTTTACTGTTACCTTCACTTTATTAGATTTCTTCTTATTATATTTATTATCATCTTGTAAATATCTGTTTATTAGAATCTATAGGGTAACAAAAACAAGGGATTCCCCGTCACTACCTAAGAACCCCCTCCATAACTGTACCTTCTACCCTGTCAACCAATTCTGTCAGTGCCTTGATAATGCCTTAACACGGCGAAAATAGTCGAGTATTTAAGAATACAGTGAAGTTTGACGAACAAAATTGTGTATTTTAATTATCCATTCCTATATTAATAAAGCTGAAATGAGGTTTGTTTGTTCCAACGTCACGCCTAAACGGCTGGACAGATTTTAATGAAACTTCACGTGTAGCATCCTTCTAAGCTAGATTGGAAAATAGGCTATATGGCGTCTTGATATGTTGGACGGGAGAGGGAGTTGTGGGGGTCCCAAAGCATAAATATAATGCTCGACGGCTGATCGAATTCTCATGAAATTTCACACGTAGCAATTTTTCAAGCCCGATTGAAAAACTGTTTATGTGGCGTCTTAAAATGTTGAACGGGAGGGGGGTTATGAGGGGGGGGAGCGAAGTATAAATTTAGTGATAGCTAACGACTGACTGGATTGTCATGGAATTCCACATGTAACATTCTTATAAGCCCGAGTAAAAAATTGGTTATGTCCGTTTCATATATTTTATTTTTAGAGCTCTGTGATAATATTCATGTAATTTATTCTTATAAGTTATTTACGACAAAAATTAATTTGGCTGTTTTTGAATTTATATTATTGCATAGTTATTTTATTATTACATATATATTATTTTAGTTATTGTGTATACCATATTATTTTCCCTTTGAGCTATTACCCAATGTTTCATTAGACTATGCGCTGTACGGTTGGTGTAAGACAGTTTTATTTCATTTTTATTTTGTTACTCTATATCAGGGTATATTTACTTTTCCATATTAATAATTTAAATGTATGTGCCACTGATGATGACACAGTTCAAGTGAATGCCAGTTTTTGTAAGACAACTTACTATGACGTATGCATTATGACTTACCTTTTCTCCAGAATCGGAGGGAAGATAGAAAACGAGGACGGTAAGAAATGAGATGCCCATACAAGGGATGATGAGGTTGACTGTGTAGAAGAGTGTCTTCCTTCTCATGGTGATGTTGAACGTTATGTCCAGGTAGGGCTCGTCACAGCATGTGTAGAACTTCTCGTTTCTAGAACATGTCATCAACTAACGTTACATTTTGCTAGGCAATAATTATTTAAAGATAAGTATCTTATATGAATCACCAGCTATGTACTTTCCAAGAACGAATTAAATCATAACCCTCCTAATTAGGGTTTAATCGATACCACAAAGTATCGATACTTTTACTCATGAGTAGTATCGAATAAAACTTACGATACTACTCAAGTATCGAATTGAATCGAGTAGTTCGTTATAATTAATTTTTAAAAATCTATATAGATTTACAATTTGAAAGATATAAATGAGATATTGTAACGGGCATTAGAAACAAATAAATCAAATCGAATAAGATAAAATTATATTAAAAACATACTGAATGTAATAAAAAGCCTTATTAAATAAACATACAATTTATTTTTACTAAGGATATAGAACTGCTGGAGACTATTTGTATTCCCACAATATTTCACTTTTTTTAAAACACTTTATGCAAGTCGCTGAGATCGAAACGTTCTTGGTGTAATAAATCCACACTTTCGCCGTAGGACGAGGCATTATAATTTGTAATTGACAAAATGGAATGTAAAAATAAAATAAAATCGTTATCATGTTCACGTTTCTGTTCAAAATTAAACAAACGTTTTTGCCTACCCTAAATTTTTATTCACCTAGGGCAGAGGTCTTTAACGAGTAACTGACATCAGACCATCGCTTAACGTCCCGTCTGAAGGACGGCATGCTTAAGTATATTTTACCTCCCAGATAAAATAAAGTAAGGGCCTCGGTCGGGTTTTGAACCCACGATCTTGAGCTCAGAAGGCAATCATGCATACCACTGAGCTACAGGCGCCCTCCGAATGTAATACAGATAAAGTACACTATCGATTGTCAGAAAACATTCACCTTATTTCATCGATAATATTTTATTTATGTTTGATATTTTAACAATATCATTTTATAAATGTTTTTATTGCCTTTATAAATATGGGAAAGAGAAAATACAATGTATCTGATGTGGCCTTATATAGACTGGTCCTTCGCAATTTTGTATATATACACTATAATTTTGTATATAAAACACTGATTCTTGACATATTGATTCATATTATTATTATAAACGAAAATAATTAGCAAAATATGAACTATATAGAGAGTACGTTAATACAAACTTAATTAATCCCGGAACAACAAGTAAAGTAAATTGAGATTTCAAATTCCAACTTCTAAGAACGATATTATTAAGAAATACTTGTGTTGTTATCCTTAGATCTATCTAGTCCTACCAACCTTATTACTTGATGTCGAACAAACTTCAAATAATTATTGTCATCTTCAACAAATTGCACAAGCTTTTATTTATCCAACTTTTAATAAAATTATTGAAGGAATCAGTAACAAGAGTACAGGTACTGATTATAATTTTATCATAAATTCGAAGAAATGTCATCGACAATCATGGCAGAAAATAGCGATATTATATGTAAATTTTCTTCTAGTCTAAAAAAATAATTATTGATAAGAAAGGACAATAATAAATTGTTTAAAATGAAAAAAAAAAAAAAATTGAACAATTAGGCTTAAGTAGCTTTGTAAGTAAATTAATGAAAAAATTATAAGCTAAAATAATAATATAGGGAAGTATTAAAAAATAAGAGAAAAAGAGACAATAAAAGGAAAATGAATAGAAAATGTAATGTCCACTAACCAAACAAAACAACAAAAAACTGAAAAAGCAGGAGCATTGTTCATTGAATCGGTTCTTTTTAAAAGAAATGACCCTCAATCATTTTTACGCTTTCTGTTATTTCATCTTCTTCATTTCATTTATAAAAATATATTACTACCGGACTCGAGTCCCGTCCTTAACAATAATAATTTAAAATTCACTGTTATTTCTTTTCTCCACCTATTGATCAGATGATACTAGATTCAGCCACTGCCTTCTTCATTAAAAAAAAAAAAAATATATATATATATATAGGAAGAGAGACAGATCGTTGGAAAATAATAAGACAGGGAGAAATTATTGAAGAAAATAGAGATAGAGTTAGTAAACATAACAGGCCTTTCTTATATTGACAGTTTACATAACTTCTCAAATACTTCGTATATATAAGGAAGTAATAATGAAATTCAGAATATTTAACAAGATACATCAGTTTACTATACATTATTTAGAGAATTGTGCCTGCATGTTACAACTTAATTTACTAATCTGTTTTAAAAATATTGTCAATTTCACAAGTTATATAAATTATATGGGAGTACTTTCGGTATTTCTAACATTTTCATCCGCGACTTAACAAATTATATTTCTTTATATTTTTTATTAAATGTTTCACAATATCTCAAATGTTAAGTATCATTAAGAATGCGTGTTGGGCAGAGGTGATGCAGTGTTATTTAACAAATTAAGTGTGAAGTTCGACAAAGCCAACAGAAAAATCTGGTTCAATAAACAGTGTTGTGCAAAGAACAAGTCAGTATTTGTTAAGATGATAGCAATTTCGATAGTACTCCTATATAATTTATATATCTTGTGAAATAGACAATATTTTTTTTTAAAACATTATTTTTTAATGTACAATATCCCTTTGAAAAATGTTAAGTATCATAATCTGTTTTACCTGACAGCAGGCACTTCCAGTATATCCCACTCAACGGAGGTGTAAAACTCTGATAGATCAATTCCAATTTCAACAACGCTCGTACCCTTCACCTCGTCAACATGGCGCAGGTCTACCTGTAATCAAATAATACATTTAAAAAATGGAAAACTTTAAAATCTAGCTTAACTCAGTACCCTACCGCATACAAAACATCGAACAACTTATTAAGCCTACAAATATGGTAACTTTTTCTGTTCATTGAAAAAGAAGTGCAGAAAATAAGTTGAATCACCGGCTGTGTACTTCCCCAGAATTAATTACGTTTTCGCTCTCCCTCCAAAGCCAATCGACCGTTTGGCCTAAAACTCAATATTTGACTTACTTAATGGCTTTTTATACTAAATTTTGTGTCGATACATTCATTATATCGGCAGTTATTAAGAGTCGAGCCCTCTTCTCTGGCTCACCTCCATCCCTTCAACCAATTTCACGGAAAATTGGTAAGTGTCGTCCTTATAGGGCTTTGAATTTACATATAAAATTAATCAAGAAATAAGTAAATTTAAAGTGTTGCACATCCAAAAAAAAAACTGCGTTAATTCAAACAAACGGATAAGAACCTGTTCTATTAAAGCATCACAAATGAAAGGTTAAATCATCAAAAGAGAAAGGGGTGCACAAGTATGCGCAGTCTGCTCAGTGGACAGTGATGTAAACAATTACACACATTAAAATTATTAATATATTACAAAATCAATTATTAATATTAATATAAAAACAGCTGTTAGGAGTTGAGAAGTAAATTAATTAATGAATAAATATATAAAGATGGACTAATCGCATTTTGTTTTAAAACGAATGGTGAACAACCAATGAATGAAGGACAAATGACAACGATCAGCTGTTTCAAATAGGCAAGAGACAGTTTGAGGAGAGATATGTTTTAGGGTTAAGGAGTCTGAGTGAGAAAAGTGAACCAAGTAGCAGTGATAAAATAACAGTGAAATACGTAGATGCCAAAAGGTACTTTTTATTTATTTATATGTATATATGCCCAATGTAAGAATGGCCACAAAAACAAGAAAATAGACTAAAAGTAGATGTAGAAATTAGTTTGTAAGATTTTTCTTGTATGTAATTTGATTTTTTTTATTTGATACTGATATTTCGATTTTATTTATAATGTACTGTGGCGTTCAAAAGTATTTGCACAAGCAATATTTTACTCATAATCATAGTAAGGGACAACTAAAAAAATCATATAACTAGGTACACAAAAACGTTATTTATTTATGCATATATTTACGTAAAAACCGTTAATGCGAAATAAGAATACATATTTTTACAACAATTTTTCTTGAAAAAGCTCCGTTCAAAAGTATTTGCACAAATTATACTGGTTATTTTAATTAGTACAGTAATTCTATACCTGAGTGTGTTTACTCTTTTTGTTTACATTTCCTTTCTCACTCAATTAGGGATTAACATTCTTCAGAATAGTCTACTATTTTAATCCAGTCTCAGTCAACATGGCACCGAAGAAACGTGAGTTATCCCAGGCAGTAAGGGGAAATATTATTTTATTGAGAAACCAAGGCAAAACCTACCGTGAAATTGGGAATATTTCAAATTTAAATTTTTCTACAGTCCGTTATGTCATAAAAAGGTTCGAGGAGACAGGAAATACGTTAAATAAGCAACGAACAGGACGACCAAGGGCTCTGACACAACGGGAGTGCAGGGATATCGTAGGGGAAGTAAAGGCACACCCATCCACAAGAGGTTGGCAATTAGTCAATAAGGTCGAATTGACTTGTGAAAAACGTGTGAGTGAATCAACAGTAAAAAGAGCGCTCTATAAAGCTGATTTTCATGGAAGAGTTCCAAGGAAAAAACCCTTCATATCTGAGGGCAACAGGAAAAAAAGGTTGGAATTTGCAAAAACCCATCTCAGCAAGCCAATGGAATTTTGGCAAAGCGTCCTCTTTAGTGATGAGAGCAAATTTAACGTTTTTGGAAGTGACGGGAAAAAATATATCTGGCGAAAACCAAATAAAGAGCTTAAACGCCTTAATGTCACACCTACGATAAAACATGGTGGAGGTCATGTGATGGTCTGGGGGTGTGTGGCTTATAATGGGGTAGGCAATCTTGTCCCAATTGAATCTGTCATGACTGCTGATACCTACGTCAACATTTTGCGCCATAATCTCCGAGCTAGTGCCATCAAATTGAATATGGAAAATATTTTTATATTCCAACAGGACAATGATCCAAAACACAAGGCCAATAAAACCAGAGAATGGCTTCTTTATAATGCGCCCAGGATGCTACAAACCCCTCCATAATCTCCAGACTTAAATATTATAGAACATGTTTGGAACTATTTAGACCTTAACATTCGAAAACATAAAATTAAGGAAAAAAATAATTTAAAAGACATTTTATTGGACGAGTGGAATAAAGTTGACATTACCTTCATAAAAAATGTAGTTAATTCCATGCCAAGGAGGCTTCAGGCTGTGATAGACGCCAATGGACTTTATACCAAGTATTAAAAATATTATAGGTTGTTTTATTGATTTTATAATAATTTTTATTTCAAGTTTTATATTATGTGCAAATACTTTTGAACGGAGCTTTTTCAAGAAAAATTGTTGTAAAAATATGTATTCTTATTTCGCATTAACGGATTTTACGTAAATATATGCTTAAATAAATAACGTTTTTGTGTACCTAGTTATATGATTTTTTTAGTTGTCCCTTACTATGATTATGAGTAAAATATTGCTTGTGCAAATACTTTTGAACGCCACTGTAGGTTAAGTTAAATAATCCCAATAACTTGTTCTGTTATTCCATGCTATTCATTTTCCGTGTGAATCAAGTAAAATAATGTATACCTTTGGCTTGGATTTAACATTTTTGCAAATTTAGAAAAACAATATGGTACCTCATTATTAAATTAGAAGAAATCCAAATAAAATAATTATTAATTGAAATTTTTTAAAATACTTTCACTTTCTTCAAAATTGCCCTGAACTTTCGATATTTTTTTATCCCTTTTCGGAAACTACTTTAGGAATCAGAATTTAGTAGAAGACTAGCAACAATTTCTGCAGGAAATGTGGTAATATTTATTATTTGTTTATTTATTATTAATTTTATAAATTCAATTATTATTATTATATTTATTTTGTTTAAGATTTATATTTTTCAAGTTATCACAGGGCGTCAAGAATTGTACGATTTTTCGATTGCGTTTTGGAGGGGGAAAACGCTGCATCTACCTCAAAACGTCCTGTTAAAGTAAATAACGAAGTTACACTTCACAAAATAGCTTTAGATAAAGCCATGTGAATAAATTGTAGTTTTTATTTAACTTACAGTGTTATCGTAAACCTTCGCTAGTGCAAGAGGTAAAAATATTTCATCTCAGATAAACCGTGAGGGTGATAAATAATTTAGGAACAAGTCTTTTGTTATATGGGGTTATTTTTCAGACATAGATAAGTGTAAAATGAAGAGTTATGGGGTGAGGAGATGGAAGTCGTGTGGCGTCTTCATGTTGACTGAGTGCCCAGCCCTTCTCAAATTGTATCATCAGGCCTAACTTTTAGTAGGAGAGAGGGCGCCGGGTAGTGGAGAAACTTTAGCACCCCGTCCTTCGGATGGGAGGTTAAGCAATGATCTCGAAATCTGTACAATGTCAGGTACTCGTTAAAGACCTTTACCCTATACGAAACTGGGTAAGCCAATATTTAGGACTGCCATAGTAGAGTCGGACTCATGTCCGAGAGCTCTGGTAGTAGGCAATATGACGTAGTTGAAGCCCGGGCATGAGTCACAATAACTGGTAGTGAATATCCCCTTCAAACACCTACCCTCTCACCATGAAAAGTTTTTAAAAGTAGTATATTTAATTATATATTATATTCCTTATTACCTGCCCCAAATATGATGATTTAAAAAATAAAATATTTAAAAACAACATAGATACTTCATTTATGTTGGAATTATTAAATGGTAAAGATTGGCAACTACTGGTAAATTATTGCAAAAAGGCTTACGATTTCAGAAACTGAGAATTAAATAAATAAATAAATAAATAGGAACAAAGATATATTTATTATTTTATTTTTATTTGTATTTTAGAAAGAAAAATTTGTTGTTAATAAGTTTATAAGAAATAAGATTATAAGTTTATAAGAAATAAGATTATAAGTTTATAAGATAATATTATTTATGTAAATCTGGACTCCTCAAGACGGCTTAGGCCATTGAGTTTGTCTTCATAAAATGTCACATTATTGTATATATGTTTTGTATGTAATTTTCTATTATGTTAATTGAATAAAGACTTTACTATTTAAGTAGGTATTTAAAAGTATATTTAAATATATAAAAGTATTTTTTGGCAAATATGTAACACGAGTTTTTTTTGCCGAAATTTCATGTATTCAGAGCCCTTGATTACAAAAATAAAAAAAAAAAAAAGTGTACTTCTCCAACACGAAATTATCAATTAAATGTTTTCTGACCTTCTAAAACCATGCGACCGTTTTGGCTACAAATCGATAGTTAATATACACATGGACTTCTGAATTCTCATTCTAAATTTCATGTCGATACCTCACATGGACAATTATGTATTTTGTGCAAAGCCCTCCTTCCCGTTCCCCCCTCCCTTCGGCCTATCTGGCTGAAAATCACTGAAATAGAAAATGAATAGAATATAATTTACGAGAACAAATATTGGGTTTATTTTCTTAAATCTACATTATAAAATTAAAAAACTAAACATTGAAACAAAGAAAAATCAAAAGAAAAATCTTATAAACTAAATTGTTAACACTAATTCAATCTTTTTTTTGTTTTATATTTTGACCATTTTTTAAAAATTAAGTTATAGGTATATTTCTGGGCATATATCCTGTACATACATATAGACAAACAACAGTACATTCTTTTTGGATCAATTTCACCGTCAATTCAATTCTATTTAGTTCATCACAACTTAAGCCTAAACACCACTTTCAATGTTCACTCAGACCGTCGGAATTCTCAGGCCTCGACCCGTCTCTCCACACTCTAAAAAAACAGCTGATGGCCGTGTTTTGTTTTGTTTACTCATTTGTTTTAAAATAAATTTGCTTTTTATAGAAAAATAAATACAATTAATTTTTTAATATTCATAATTTAATCATTTTAATGAGTGTATTTTTTTTATACATCACAGCGGATTCAGAAGCCTCTATGTAGGTTAAATATTGATTTTTAGTCCAAATGGTCGATTGGCTTTGAAGGGAGAGCGAAAACATAATTGATAAATTGGGGAAGTATATAGTCGATGATTTTTGGTGATTTTTTTTCATAGAGAGAATTTTAAACTCTATAACCCCTGCCCAAGTAAGAGCCTCAAAATGTTAGGAAATTTCAAAATTCGTGTATGCCAATTTTGCTGAGGTCGTCTACAACTTGACATACTACGCACTCTATTATTTAAACAACTCAGGAAGTTATCACTAGGAATTATGTAGAGAGCTAATGATAAAATGAGGTTTCCATTACAATTATGTCTATTATACACAGACATCCATTAGTTGACTAAATTTCATAGTTAATAGTCATCTGTTATGTAGTATCTATTACTGATGATGTGAGCCAGTATGGGCTTACTCAGTGGCGAACTTAGTGTCGTAAGCCAACACTTGGCGCTTCCTTCCTTCTTCACGGAATTCAGGAGTTCACGATATCACATGTCCTATGTCCTATCTTATGTCTGATTGAATTTTAGACAAAATATCATGCAAATTGACACCATTTTACGGCAAAAGAGAACAACATTAAATTATTATTTTAAATAATATTTAAAAGTTTCTTAGTAAATAATTACTTAGATTGAAAACTGTACAAACGTTCATATAAACTCTGATATTTTTCAATTCGGAATTTTCGTGTTTTCCGACGTCCCCAGATTTTCAACCATTCAACTCAAAAACTCCAATAACTGCCGATGTAATGAATGTATCGACATGAAATTTCATATTTAAAGTCAAATCCCAATGAGGACATAACCTATCAAATTTCAGGGATATCTGTCGAAGGTAAGGGGGTGTTCAGAGGAGAAGGCTCAACTCAAAAATCATAATAACTGCCGATGTAATGAATTTATCGACACAAAATTTACTATGAGGATTTAGGAGCCCCTATGTATGTAAATTATTGAATATTAGAGCAAATGGTCGACTGATTTTGAAGGGGAGCAAACATTTGCTCTAATATTCAATAGTTGAGAGGGCGCCGGTAGCTCAGTGGTAAGCGTGCTTGCCTTTTGAGCTCAAGGTCGTGGGTTCGAAACCCGACCGAGGCCCTTAGTTTATTTTATCTGAGAGGTAAAATAAACTTAAGCACGCCGTCCTTCGGAAGGGACGTTAAGCGATGGTTCCGAGCCTGTACGATGTCAGGTACTCGTTAAAGACGCCTGCCCTAGATGAATAAAAACTTAGGGTAGGCAAAATTGAGACATTAGAGTCGGACTGATGTCCACCAGAGTGACGAAAGAGCGCTCTGGTAGTAGGCGATATGACCTCGTAGTTAAAACCCAGACATGAGTCATAATAACTAACTAACTTCAATAGTTGACTTACCTAGGGGCTCCGATTTGGCTGAAGGTGTTATTATATGCCCGGGCTTTAACTACGAGGTTATATCGCCTTCTACCAGAGCGCTCTTTTGTCACACTGATGGACAGCCCGACTCTACTGTTGGAGTTCTAAATTTTGCCTACCCCAATGTTTTATTCACCTGGGGTAGGTGTACCGGTCGTACAGTCTCAACGTCCCACCCGAAGGACGGCATGCTCAAGGTTTTTTCACCTTCCGTATAAAAAAACCTAAGGATCTCAGGTTTCGAACCCACGATTTTGAGCTCGCACGCATACCACTGAGCTACCGGCACCCTCTTGTCTCCTTGTCCCCCTTTCTGTCGACATTCATTCTATAGGGAGGTATCGTGTTCATAGACAGACAGCCTTTTTTTTTTTCATATTTGGAAAACATGAAATTCCGTAGGAAACTCCGCATCGAAATTTTGGCCGATTACAATAATAAATAAAAAAAAAAAAGATGTTCTCATAGCCGAAATTTTGAAAATATTCTTAAAAATGGACTCATAACAACAAGTTGACTACGCGGCTTTGAGGAAGTTCCATAAATCAGTGATCAATAGGCAAACATTTTTATATTAATAGTGTCTTATTAACCAAAAAAAAAAATATATATATATGTCTACGCACAACTTTGTAGACACGGCAAGCTCTCTGTAGTGGACTGTATTCGATAGTGCTGGTTCCGGGAGAAGACCAGCTTAACATATATTGAGGCAACTCAGGACCAAAACATTGATCCTTAACATTAATTGAGGCAAATTCTATTATTCTAATATTTCCTTAAACTATGTACTTACAGATTGCAGTCTGCACTGTGGTCCAGTCGAATCTATAAGATACATAAGGTGGGGGAACACTGATATAATTGAACTACTTATATATTGCCTGGCCAGGCTATACAGAAAGAACAGGGCTTTACTATAACACTATGAGTGGCTATGACTCCACAAGAGATGGCATGTAAAACCGTACTCTTACACGATAGGCACACTTTGAGTAACCATTAACTATAATACAGAACGGGACGTAAAGCCGTACTGTACCCACGACAGTTAGAGTAGTACTCCACTAGACTCACACAAACTTGAGACTAACACGCGAGAGTAGGCTGGGTCAAGCTCACACTTGTTGACGCCGGGGCCGAAACTGAGATGGCTAGGGTTGTACTCTGTACCCTAGGTGCAAAGGGTGGGGAGAAATTCACCTATGTATTTATCCGCCTTACCCTAGCAAAAGTAGGCCCAAACATACACCCACCAAAAATTTGAACTAATTTTTCAAACGTGAGTTATGTGAGCCTTACACTTAGTGAACAAACTACACAATAGAGTGATATCGCAAACATAAACGAATCACTATAAAATCACACAACACAAAATAATTAAAGAAACTTACTTAACTAAGAAAAAAATCAAATAAACTTCTAAGAATTATCCTAGAACACAAAAAATTAAAGAAACTTATTCAACTAAGAAAAAAATCAAATAAACTTCTAAGAATTATCCTAGAACACAAAAAGGATTAAAGAAACTTATTCAACTAAGAAAAAAAATCAAATAAACTTCTAAGAATTATAGCTCTCTCGCAAACCAAGAGGGTATGAGGGAAATGATTGAGAAGGAAGTAAGGAACCACACTGCGTTCTTCACTTCAGAGGGGGCTATCACTGAAGACTTCGCGCTGGGGAAGCCCTCGGAATGGGAACACAACACTCTATGGAGAGCGAGAGAGCACTAACGAAACTTAAACTGACACCTTGACCAGCTTAGATACTGGTCGCGTGTATTCAACAAACAACAAAGCTTGGTTGCCAATCACATTTGTAAGATGTGACTTAGCAAAACGAATATTTGCCTCCCAAATACCGCCAACGTTAGGAGTAAATGGAGGATGGAAATGCCAAGTAACTGAGCGCTTGGACATAGCTGACGGTAGGAGGTCAGCTGAGAACAATGTGCTGTAAGCTTCACGTAGGATTCTATCGGCTCCTACAAAATTGCGACCTTCATCGGAGTATAAATTTGAGCACAGACCTCTACGACTTGTAAATCGGTCAAATGCTGCAAGAAACGCTTCCGAGGAAAGAGCAGACACTAGTTCAAGATGAACTGCTTTAACAGATAGACACACGAAGATACACAGGTAAGCTTTGAACTGCTTAGAGTTCCTGCGCAGAGATTCCTTAACAAGGAATGGTCCAGCAAAATCTACACCACTATGTAGAAATGGACGAGAGTAACTAACTCGAGGCGCAGGCAAATTGCCCATTAGAGGAACAACAGGGCGAACATTGCACTTGCGACACACATGGCACATACGCAAAACACGACGTATGGCGCAACGAGAGGATATAATCCAAAACTTTGACCGATGTAAATAATTGAGCGTATTAGCTCCAACATGTAAAAACAAATTATGATAATGTTGTATGAGAAGTTCCGTAACAACGCTTGATTTGGGTAAAATCATTGGGTGTTGAGCATAGAAACTAAGATCAGAATTTTGAAGTCTTCCACCCACCAGTAAAAGACCTTGGGGATCAAGAACTGGAGTCAGCGATTTGAGCTGAGCAGAGCATTCTTTGCCTTTTCTAATAGCTATAATATCTTGAGCGAAATACTTCTGTTGAGTCATCTTAACTAACGCTAAAGTAGATTGGTGTAACTCTCCAAGAGATAACTGGCCAACCACCTTCGGAGATAATCTCAGATTTCGCATGTATCTTAACCAATAAGCTATAGAACGCTGAAGCTTGGAAAAGTTCGAACATGTTGCTAGTTGATCTTCTATGTCAAACGAAACGTCTTGTGTAGACGCCACAAGAGTGCTAACTCTTAACTCAGGAACTTCACTAATATTACCTTCTCGAGATTTAGGCCACTCACCTATGGATGAAGTGAGCCAGATGGGACCATGAAGCCAAAGAGGATCCTGTAGAAACTGAGCAGGTAAACATCCTTTAGAGGCGACATCGGCCGGCTGGATTATCTTGAGAAGAAACATGGTTCCAATTCAGTGTAACAGGTGAACTGAGAATGGAAACAACACGATGACACACGAACGTCTGTAACTTATGTGGCTCTGTTCTGAGCCAACTCAACACAACGGAGGAGTCCGTAAATGTTAACACATTGGAAATAATCACTGAAGCACACAGAGCTTCATGAACGTGATTCACTAACTTCATAAGGTGAACTGCACCTAGAAGTTCTAAACGAGGTATAGTAACTGGTTTAACTGGCGCAACTTTAGTTTTGGCCATCAGAAGGTGTGAACTTCCACTTTCACTTAAATTCTGGCTGCGTAAATACACAACTGCAGCATAACCTTTCTCACTGGCGTCACAAAATCCAATGAGACTGCACTCTACAGAATCAGGGGGAAGAATGATTCTTGGAACACGAAACTGCGAAACTAGTTTGAGAGAAGTGACAAACATTTGCCATTCACTACATTCCTGCTCAGGCAAGAGGGTATCCCAGTCTAGACCTAAACGCCACAATTTCTGAAGAAATTGCTTAGCCCAGACTGTAACAGGACCGATCCTACTAGGCGGATCTAAAACACGAGCTATATTAGAGAGAACTGCTCTCTTCTTGTTAGCTGTTGGTGACAGATTAACTGTATAACAAAACTCATCAAACTGAGAAATTTTCACAAATTTTCCTTTAACAGAATTTAGACGCATAGCTGCGATATTGAAGGATGAACCTAACTTTGAACTTTCATCAGGTTTCACAAGTAGTGGAACTACATAACTACCTGATTCTTCACGGTAATGAAGATTGGTAAACATTTCTTCAGCTAGCATTTCTTCGGGACTCAAAGACACACTACTGGCTGAAGGAATTTCCTCCAACTCCCAGAACTGCTGGAGGAGTTTATTAACTTCACAATTTAACTTAACACTTACAGTAGATGTAAGTGTTTGAACTGGTCTCTTGGTTTCAACACTTTGGGTGCCACACTGACCCATTAACACATAACCAAAGACTGAATTCCACGCTGTAGGAACACCAGGAGGAAACGTTATTTTTTCACCAGTTATAATTGAACTAAATAACTCAGCGCCTATAAGAACATGAATATCACTAGGTATATAAAACTTGGGATCGGCTAACTTTAAATGGTTAAAGTTATCACAAACCGAAGGAGAAAGATTCACTGAAGGTTGCAGATTTGTTATCTTAGGAATAACAAATGCTTGAGTGCACAAACTTGTCTTTGATTTCTCAGGGTGTATCAACAAATTAACAACACCTGAAGGAGATTGGGACGGCATGTCGCCAATACCAGAACACGTAACATTCGCACGCTGCTTCTTCAAACCGAGGATTTGAACACATGAAGCAGTAATATAACTAGCTTGGCTTCCAGGATCTATAAGTGCCCTAAGATGATGAACTCTGCCTCCTTTTCCACGAACACAAATAACAGCAGTTCCCAAAAGAACTGTAAACGAGGAGACAGTATTTGTCACTTGAGCTGAGCACGAACTCAACTGAGTAACATCAGAGGGACCCTTTAAGGGTTCTTGTGACACTGTACGAACCTGATTATCACGAGAACGATCTATAGGAGATGCTATTCGTGAAAACTTCTTGAAACACAATAAAGAATGATGTTTTAATTTGCAATTATAACAACGGCCGCGAGATGGGCATACTTTCACTTTGTGATTTGGAGATAAGCAATTAAAACAACAGTTCTTACTTTTAACAAAACTATTTCTCTGAAACGAACTAAGAGATTTGAATTCAGGACAAACAAATATCCTGTGTTGTTTATCACAATATAAACAAGTAGTAAGAGAATTTATAACACCAGTACGAGAACTAATAAGGCTTACCTTATGATAAGAACTTACCTTATTTTTTGGAGAATTTACCTTAGGCTCAGTGCAAGGTTTGACTTTAGTTTCACCCATAGCCTTTCTATGGTTCTTCACGAACTCTACCAATTTTTCCAGAGTAGGAAACTCGACTTTGCTGTTCTCCAACAAGAATTGTTTTTTGCTATCTGGATCTAGGACCTTGAAGGCTATATAAAACAAGAGAAACTCACTGACATTAGGAATAGACAACTGATTAAATGCTAGACCTAACTCCGCAAAGGTCGCCAGAAATCTGTCCAGGTTATCCGGTGAATTGGTATAAAAACTAGGAAAACTCAACATCTGTTCCAGTATTTCTATGGCTATAGTACGATTGGAGTCATAATGTTCTAATAAAGCTGTCCATGCGATGGAGTAATTGGAATCTGAAATACTGAGATGATTTATAAGAGATAAAGCCTTACCTTTCAGACAACTTTTGAGGTAATTGAACTTCATAGAATGTGATAAACGCTCATTCTGATGAACAATTGAAATGAAAAGATCCTTGAATGTACACCATTTAAGACAATCTCCTGTAAACTCAGAGAGACTTATTGTGGGTAACGGATTGTTTACGGAAAAGTTTTTTGAATCAACAACACAAATTTTTTCTTCACTATTTGAAAAAATCGATTCGTAGTAACCTTTTACCTTATAAAACATTAGATTTACACTCAGTTGCATATCTGTCATCTCTTGGGGTATTGGTATGTCAGATATAGCGTAACACTCCACTATTTTAGAATAGGTATCGGAAAATTCTTGATAACTTGATTCCAAGTTAGGAATCATTACTTTAAACACAAATTGTAAACTGTTATCAAGTTTTACACTTTCTATAAACGAATGAATTTGCACAATATTTTGTAAAATAGTATCATTTTTGAGCTTTAAAATATTGAAACTCTTCAATGTTTTCGAATCCATAATGAATACTAATTTAAGCACGTAAGAAATATTATAAACACAAGAGAAAACTAATTATAACACGAAAGAGAAATTTATAAACACGTAAGAACTAATTATAAGCAAGTAAGAAAAACTAATTGCAATCATGTAATAGAAAACAATTATAAGACACATTTGAAACTAATAATTAGTTTAAACTAAATTTACAATCGATTGTAAATTCAAACACATTTGATGATTAATCAACACGAGAGATAGATAACCAGTAGCAGGTTACCAAAATCACAATATGTTACTGAGAGCACGTATCTAGTAACTGTGATTAGAATGAAAATGTTACTCCAGTAACAACTTTGGAGTAGCAGTTATTTTCATGCACGGATCATGTCGGCCAGACAAGCACATTCAAGAAATTATTAAAATAACAGAATTTTGCCAAATTTGGATCAAAACATTTTAATTCGGCCCGGACCAGACCAAAACATGTCTACGCACAACTTTGTAGACACGGCAAGCTCTCTGTAGTGGACTGTATTCGATAGTGCTGGTTCCGGGAGAAGACCAGCTTAACATATATTGAGGCAACTCAGGACCAAAACATTGATCCTTAACATTAATTGAGGCAAATTCTATTATTCTAATATTTCCTTAAACTATGTACTTACAGATTGCAGTCTGCACTGTGGTCCAGTCGAATCTATAAGATACATAAGGTGGGGGAACACTGATATAATTGAACTACTTATATATTGCCTGGCCAGGCTATACAGAAAGAACAGGGCTTTACTATAACACTATGAGTGGCTATGACTCCACAAGAGATGGCATGTAAAACCGTACTCTTACACGATAGGCACACTTTGAGTAACCATTAACTATAATACAGAACGGGACGTAAAGCCGTACTGTACCCACGACAGTTAGAGTAGTACTCCACTAGACTCACACAAACTTGAGACTAACACGCGAGAGTAGGCTGGGTCAAGCTCACACTTGTTGACGCCGGGGCCGAAACTGAGATGGCTAGGGTTGTACTCTGTACCCTAGGTGCAAAGGGTGGGGAGAAATTCACCTATGTATTTATCCGCCTTACCCTAGCAAAAGTAGGCCCAAACAATATATATACCTGAAATCCGTCGTAGGTCCAGGATCCAAACTTCATGACGCAGGTTTGTTCATCGAAGGGAAAATATTCAACATCGATTTCGCAAGAAGATTTGTAGATGGCCGGTGGTTTCCATTCTACCCGTCCTGTGTAGTTCAGAGTCGCCTTGGTCGCCAGTGTTACTTCGAAGTTGCCATCAGCACTGGAACAACCATACAAAAACACAACTTTTGTTTTTAGGCAGAAGAATCATTAATTAAATTCTAAGTGGCGTTACTCCCCCCCCCCCCCCCCCCACAAAGTTTTCAAAATTATTTTCCTATTTTTTTATAGAAATTAATTGTGATTCTGAAGCACTTGGATACTGAACTCAACTAAGAGATATATTTTACAAAACATTTGAGAACAAAAAAAAAGTCGGTGAATCACCGGCTAAGTACTTCCCCGGCACGAATTAATCAATTACGGTACCTAAGTACATTTTATAACAAACCGATTATGTTTATGATCTAATGAAATATCGTTTCAATTAAAAAACTGATGCCGAAAACCGTCTTGAAATGTAGTTTTGAAACACATATTTTTTTACGTTTCCTTGATTTACTGGAAAACGGTTAGTCCTATCGAAAAATTGGTTCTTAACAAAAATATTCCTTATTAAATTTCCAATAGCTTAAGAGTCCTTAGATTTGAGATAGGATCAATAGGACGAATGTAATACGGCCTCAAACAATGATAAATACATTTCCTTAGGAATATTCGCATATTAATGGTAGTTTTTTTGAAAAATCTGGCATTATTGGGTATAAGAAAGACACTCTCAGAATTACAATGAACAATGAAACAACTAAATACCACTTACTTCCAAATACCCAGTAATACCAATATAAAATAATTTTGAGAAGGAAGAGGGATAGAGAATGATCTGTAAGCGTGGTTGGTATAAGAACGTCCTATAATGGCCAGATCATATATTTTTTTCATTATTATTATATATATTTTTTAGGCAGGTCCATTGCTTCTATATTGCTTATTTTGGTAACATGCCGGCAGTTAGTTTTTGATTACTTAGAAAAAGGAAGGGGGGGGGGACTTTTTTATCAAGTCCCTACTCCATCACTTCGGAAAAAAACGGAATTTTAACCGAATGATGAATAGGTTTTTACATCTTTCTATATGAGGTATTAGCAGAAGTTTGTTACTTTACAACAACAATATTATACTAACCATCTCAAATATTACAATAAGAAAAATTGTCGGTGAATCACAGGCTATATACTTCCCCAGCAATAATTAATCAATTTCGTTTTCGTCCTTCCTTCAAAGGCAATCGACCGTTTGAGCTAAAACTCAATATTTGACTTACATAGCGGCTTTTTAATTCTCATAGTAAATTTTGAATTGATACATTCATTAGATCAGCATTTGTTGAGATTTTCCAGTTGAGCTCTCCCCTAACCCCCCCCCCCCCCCCCCTTCCGATTTGACTGAAAAAAAATATATATATAAAATAAAATAAAAATATTGACTCTGCTCTTTATTATCCCTTACGATATACATCTTTTAGGCAAGGGGTTCGGCCTGATATATACATTTTTGAACGTTAAAAAAATAAGAACAGAAAAATAATAGAATAACAAGAGAAAATAGTAAAAAAAATATAAAGAAATAAACATTACTCTTAATTAACAGATGTGTACATATAATTCTTCTAGTAAAATTGTACTCTATTTAACACCCTCTAATTTTTAACGCCATTACTATGAGAGCATGATATTATTGAGGTTATAATTGATAAAGGTCTTGAGAGGTTGAGGGCTGGACAGGAGGGCTTGACACTCCTTGAAGAGGTGGTGCATGTCATCAGGTCGGTTTTCGTTGCAGACACTACAGCTGTCTTCCCTGTTGAAGAGGTAGGACACTCCTCCTACCGTCACTCTTGGCCAGGCTCTCTCTACACAGCCGTATCTGGGATATCACTGTCGTCCTCTCGATGTTTGTCCTCAATTTCAAGTTCTCGTTGTATATCCTTGTACGTGAGGTTGTGGCCAGATTCCAGGATGTGTTGAAATATGTGTATTTTTAATAAAACTATATAAAACTAGCATGGCCCCCATATCATTATCATACTGTCAAATGACATTACCTCCCAGGTTATAGGAGACTGGAGCGGGAGGAATGACATACGAGTGATGGCGGGAGACTGACTCTGGTGGAAATACACAATTTCCCAGTACGATATCGACAGAAAGGTATTAAGTCTTGTAGTAGTGTATTTTCCATTTCACAGTTTCCCATTTAACCTTCCTAACCACTTAACCACTAACTTTGGTTCGGGATTGAAATTCTCTTTAATTCAATAATTGGTATAACACTTTATATTATTTAACATTAAACATTATATTAAAACATTATTTGTATTTTTAGTTAATTATTGTGACTCGTGCTCGGGCTTTAACTATGAGGTCATATCGCCTACTACCAGAGCGCTCTTTCGTCACTCTGTTGGACATGAGCCCGACTCAACTGTCGGAGCCTACATTTTGCCTACCTAGGTTAGGGGTGTTTAACAAGTAACTGATATCGTACAGGCTCCTGGACTATCGCTTTATGTCCCATTGTGCTCAAGGTTTTTTCAACTCCTAAATAAAAAAACCTAAGGGCTTCGGCCAGGTTTCAACCCGCGATCTTGCGATCAGCAAGCGTGCTAGCTATCTCTGAGCTGCCGGCGCCCTCAATTATCTAACAACTAGAAAGATAATATGTCAATCGTAAGTAATATTATTGATACAAGATTAGGTTAGGTTTTATGACTCATGCCCGGGCTTTAACTACGAGGTCATATCGGCTACTACCAGAGCGCTCTTTCGTCACTCTGTTGGACATGAGCCCGACTCTACTGTGGGAGTCCTAAATTTTGCCTACCCTAAATTTTTATTCACCTAGGGCAAGGGGTCTTTAACAAGTACCTGATATCGTACAGGCTCGGGACCATCGCTTAATGTCCCATCCAAAGGACGGCGTGCTCATTGTTTCAAAGCCACTATCTTCCTCGATATAATATCGATATTTTATTATCGATAACATTACTCGATTCGCAGATGGAGTAGAATAATACAAATCGATTCGAAAGTTCTCCTTACTTCTCCCGATTTGTCAGGGACCGGAAATTCTCTGAAACTTTCAACGATCCTCTCCTTTCACTTAATTTATTCCATTTTTTTCTTCTTATTTCTTCCTAAAACTTTTTTACACTTTTATTTCTACCACAAAAGATTATTTCAAGTACTTCCTTTATAATTTTCTCGTTCGTATTTTTTTTTTTTTTCTTCCACTTTTCACTCAAGACCCACGACTTGATTTATTATTAAAATAATAGGAGTGTAATAATAAAGGAGTTTTGAATATAATGAAGAGGGGAGGGGTGACGAGAAAAGTGAGACGCTGTTTGGGAGTGAAGGGCGTGGCATCAGTTTGCCCTTTATCGTCGCTGCTTCTACTTTTAGAATTAAAGGGTCGATCATTTTTTTTTTCTTTTATGATGCCCCTTTATTCAAAATATCGTATATAACGTGTTATCCATTATATTTACCGAAAAAAACGTGGTACATCGCAGGTAATATAAAAAATTCTGTATTCAACCCATTTTTGTAATAGAAAATCGAATGAATAGTTTCGTCCGAAACAGAGAACTACGATATCAAAGAAACTTGCCGTTCCCCGTAATAGAATAAGAACGACCGGACATGGTCAAGGTCAAGTACAAATAGCGTGTTACCATGACAATGATTGGACTCCCAGTCTATTACCGAATACAATACAGATGTGCACAGGGGCGTAGCCAGTATTTTGAGCGGGGGGGGGGGGGGGGGCAAAGTTAGGTTACAGGGGGGGGGGGGGGGGGGTGTTAAAAAGTAAATTAATTTTTTTTAGCTAATTTCAAAAATTCATTTAACACATCAATTAATACATTTTTTCTAGTCTGGCGGGGGTAAAATGTTTTCTTACATGTTTTCCAAGCATTTTCACCTTTAAAATTTGAGATGTTTGATGGGATACCTTCTTTTAGTGCCATGGGAGCTTGGACTATTAGGTTATCTGTCTGAATCTCTAGGCTCTTCAATTCAATTATAAAATAATTCAAGATACTTACTGAAAAACTTCCTAATATCCATGCTAATTTTAATAATTTTATGCAAATATGGAAAACAGTCAAAACGGAACGGAACTGTTAGACGAAAACTTCGTCAAAACCTCAAAACAAACTGTCACCTGAACACAAATACAGTGAACAGTTACAGCACATGGCCTGCGGCCTGCACTTACAACAGCTGATTGCTGATTTAGGAGTCAGAAGAACGGGAAATTTGATGATCCTATGGTAACTTGCAAGCAATGCATTTTTAATAAAAACTATTTTTTTAGTTTATTTAATTTTTAGATTTTTATTTCTCTGGCCAGGGGGGGGGGCACGTGCCCCCCCCCCTGGCTACGCCCATGGATGTGCATATTAGGTACCTATATTATCTGAACTTTTTGTTTTGTCAAATATTCATTTTACTTATAGAACATACAAAATAACACATGAATAAAAATGTTACTTGAATCTTGAATTTTGTTTTGTAATTGGCCTCTGTATAACGGTGTTGATATTGTTTATTTGAAGAACATCCATGGCCTCGGGAGCAAGTTCTATCTATGAAATTTCGGGTTGTAGCATCAAATTCGCAAGTCGAAAAACGCCCAAAGGAGCAAAAACAGTAGGAAGATATCACCAAATAAAAAAATTAAAGATTGAGAGAGAGCGCGAAAGCTTACGCACACTCTTCTTTACTTCATAGCTTGTAAAAATCAGGAATCGTGGTACCGGGTCCAGTTTTGGATCCTTACACCCGATTCCGGGTCTAGAACCAGCAGCCCCGCCGCAACATATATCAGTGCCCTAGGCGAAAATCTACCTTGCGCCCTCTGAAAAAATGATTGAAAGACATCAAATTGTATCAATTTTTGGAAAAATTCAATTGTATTTTTCGGGCTTTAGCATTAGCAAATTCTTCAATTACATCCTTGAAATTTATGTTCTTGGCCAGTTCGTTTTCTATTGCAAGAACAGCAGAGCATGGAGTCTTTTTTGGGTCATAGTTGATCTTGTATATGTTTTTATTAATTTCAATTTGCTAAAACTCCTTTCGCAACTGGCTACTGATACTGGAATCGTTAAAAGTATGCGTAACGCAATGCACAAGTTCGTGAATAAGTCGCAAGTATTAGTTTTTTTTTTTCAATTCTTTCAATCAAGGTCAAAGAGTCAACAACTCTTGTGCCCCTAACATCGAGGAGCCCTAGGCGATCGCCCGTTCCGGCGGGGCTGAGAACCGGGTACTTGGAAATTCAAATAACCGGTTCTGCTATCCCTAGGAACCGATCTCGGTTCACCCGGAACTGTCTATGAGCTTTACTAAAGGACTATCATCGTATCTGGTTGAAGCCTATTTACCAACATTGCTGGATTAATGCTTTTTTCAGAAATATGAAGAATCGGTGTCACAAAGACCACCTAAATTCTATATTTCTTCTTCGGCTATTCTGGTTAAAACCAACCAGAATATATATTTCTCATCTTTACTTATGGTTAATTAACTCGTATCTGGTTGAAGTCTATTACCGACATTGATGTATTAATGTTTTTTCAGTAAATATGAAGAATCGGTGCTTCAAGGTCCACCCATCATATATATAAAGCTGAAAATGTCTGTGCGTTGTACCGCTATAACTCACGAACGGCTTGATGGATTTGATTAATTTTTTTTTTAATTTGTTCGTCATCGTCTGTGGAAGGTTATAGGCGTATTAGTACCTCAATATCTGGTTCATCCCAGCATCCACCCAAGCAATCTTTGTAACTCAAAAACCACTGCAATGATTAATGAGGAATCTTTTTGAATAGATAAGTTTTATCTACCGGAAGGTTAAGGTCTATTTTTTAATCAACCCCTGGTCCATCCCAGCATCCACTCACGCAATCTTTGTAACTCGAAAACCTAACAATAATGAGAAATCTTTTTGAATAAATTAGTTTTAGCTCTAAACTAGCGTTACTACAGTTGAAGGACTATACGCCTTATTCCGTATGAATAATTGAATATTATAACATCATGAATGTACTGTCGAGGAACTGAATAGCCTTATAGGAGATATTGGGAGAAAAGTCAAAGTTCCCCGGGCAACGCCGGGTATTAGTGCTAGTATTCTATATTTCTTCCTCGGCTATTTTCATATAGAACAAATTTTCATATATTCATAGGGTTGACTATCAAGGTATCTGGTTGAAGCCTCTCTACAGACATTGTGGATACAGAGGCTACACCCAAACTTAAATGTAAGTTTCTACTCTCCTACTAAACCTTCTGAGTCTTTATTTGCTGGTTTCTTAAGGTAAGTATTAGGAGAGTTAAAAAGTTCGAATTAATATTCAGAAGTTATATGAGGAACTAGATGTCTTCATATGATGACCTCCTCCTTTATGGGGAGAGTTGGCGGTTTAGTATCAGCTTGGCTTGGGACTGAAGGTATCTCCAGCTCCACCTCGTTCCTTCTCTCTGAGACCCTAGTTAATTATTAATTCTTGCATTAGCCGTAAACCGAGGGTAATGAGAGACCCCCCCTCATTACTTTAATACTCACTCTACACCTCCAAATATATTCATAGTCAACATTAATTATTTAAATATAAAAATAGGTAACCTCCAGGGTATAATGAAATTTATTTACTACTGGCGGCCATTAAGGCGAAATGGGGACAATTAGAAAAGTCCCGTATTCGTTAAACCCATTTCCTGGCGACCCACGCTCTACTTCCCCAGCTATACAAAGTATAGGGGAAGTTATGTAATCGGCCAGTAATTCGAAGTTGAGTTTTGACCGGAATTTCATGTTTTCCGATACCCTGATTCCAAAAATGAAAAAAAAAAACATTATCTGTGTTTTTTCAATATGGTAAAATGAGGCATTTGAGGTATATTTATTTTAAAACAATAATTCTTTATTTCAAAAGACGTTTCGACTTCTTGTCATTTTCAATTCTAAAAATACAAATTATTTTAAATAATAACACATAATTGTAATTCTAATAAATTGTTTTTCATATAATATTACAAAGGCCGATAAGGACTCACCTAAATACAGAATGACGGGGGCCATGGTGGCCGTGCGGGCTAGAGCGTAGGGCTTTGGTCGCATGGTCTCACCATGGTTTGCGGGTTCGAATCCCGTCCGGGAGTGAGTTTTATTTCGTAGATAGAACTCCCTCCCGGGGCCATGGATGTCTTAAATAATTATATATAACACATTGACATAGCTAATATGCACCGTACATAAAGCCAAACAAAAAAAAAAAAAAAAAAAAAAAAAAAAAAAAAAATACAGAATGATCCATAATTTAATCTTCCAATCATATTCTACAAATAGATTCTCGTCAAATTTTATACTATTTCACAAACGTCTTATGAAATAAAGAATTATTGTTTTAAAATAAATATACCTCAATTGCCTCAAATTACCATATTAGGTTAGGTTAGGTTTTATGACTCATGCCCGGGCTTTAACTACGAGGTCATATCGCCTACTACCAGAGCGCTCTTTCGTCACTCTGGTGGACATGAGCCCGACTCTACTGTGGGAGTCCTAAATTTTGCCTACCCTAAATTTTTATTCATCTAGGGTAGGGGTCTTTAACGAGTACCTGACATCGTACAGGCTCGGGACCATCGCTTAACGTCCCATCCGACGGACGGCGTGCTCAAGTTTATTTTACCTCCCAGATAAAATAAACTAAGGGCCTCGGTCGGGCTACGAACCCACAACCTTGAGCTCAGAAGTCAAGCACGCATACCACTGAGCTACCGGCGCCCCTAAATAACCATATTGAAAGATCATAAAAAGTAAGGTATAATAAATTCAAATTGATATTATCTGTGTGTCTACACGATAACTCCCGATACAATGAATGTATAGAAACGAAATTTTATATGTGTATTGCAAAGTCTCTAAAGACAACACTCACCAATTTTCAGCCAAATCGATTAAAGGAAAAAGCAAGATTAGGGGGGAGGCTTAACACAAAAACTCTAATAACTATCGATGTAATGAATGTATCGGAATGAAATTTTTTATTTAAATTCAAATTTCCATAAGGACGATACCTGTTAATGTTAAGCAAAATCGGCAGTAAGGAAGAGTGGAGGGGGGGGGGGGGGGGTTAGGAGAAGGGCTCAATCCAAAACCCTAATTACTGCCGGTGTAATGAATGTATCCACAAAGTATGAGGATTCAGTAGCCCAAAGGGTCGATTGGTTTTGGAGGAAGAGCGAAAACTTATTGATTAATTCGTGATGGGGAAGTACATTAGTATCATTTCATAAGACTTATGCGGGCATATTATTACTTCCTATTTTATTTGTATTAAACAAATTATCTATCATTATTATTATTATTGTATTCGTATTATTAACGGTTGTGATAGATTGCCTCTATGAAGCTATAATTTTTGTAATATGTTTATTCACAATGATGAAGGATGCTTAGCGAATTTCTTCTAAAAATGTATTATTGTTCGCGCGGTTGTTCGTGGCGATTCACACTGTGGCAAGAGGCCTCAAAACCTGGCTGAAATACAAAAAAAACAGATACAGATTTTAAGGAGGGAGTGAAGGTTTGTTTACTTCCATACACTTGTACAAACATAAACAAGACCATTGCAGCCTTTTAATACCCTCCTTATAACGCGTTAAAACCCAATCTTTTTAATTATTTTATTCTCTTAAATATGGAGTTATCTTCTCAAGGTAAGTGTAAGTTTTTTACAATAACTGATTTTTTTGTTGTTGCCGGGCACTCGCTCTTTCACTTTATTAAAGTATTTTCAACAGTTAACCATAAAATGAAATCCGTTTTTGCAAAAATTTGCGAATTTGGGAGAATCTTAATTTTAAAGTTATAAATTCGTCCGAAGAAGACGCAGACGCAGACGTTGAATTTTAGTAAATTTTTGAAAAAAATGAAGCTATTGCAATTTCTAATTTCAGTTACCTAATATGAATTGTATATTTCTCATAAGCTGTATGAGCTACAACAAGTGTTCACCTCCTCTTGAGGAGCTGATATATTTGTCAAAATACAGTACTCAATGAAGGTCGGGGAATTTTTTAAGTATTTTTTTCGTGTTCAGCACACAAAAAAACATTAGGGCGTAGTCAAGGTCCAAGCCGTAGATTTTCCGTGAAAACGCCGGGATAAAATCATTTTTCATTTTCTTTTCGATGCTGCCGTTGCTTTTGCATTTGCTCAGCACTAGACTTTTTAGGTTTTTTAAATTTCTTTTGATGCAAGCTTTCCTCTGATTTGCGTTTTCTATATTTACGATTCATATGAGACATCTTTAATTTTTTTGCAATTTTCAATTTAATACCGATTTTTACATATATTTCTGCAAATATTTTTATTGTTTCACTTTGAGTCCTAGTAGTGCTCCTCAAGCTCTTTACAATGACACCCGAATCAACGTCTTATTTAAACGCGTTATCACGCTACACTAATTTCTAATTTTACACAACGCTAATTCGCAACAATCATCCGCCGGCCCGATAACATCACAGGCAAAACAAACACGTATAGACATGCTCCAAACACGTACAGACATGCTCTATCCATTGTGACCTCAACCATTGTTATCGCATTATTAGTCTTGTAGTTATTATCGATTGAAATCTGACGGTATTTTGTAACACAAGAAAGTTTGATCGGCTATCACTGTGCTTAACGAGCACATTACACAGACTTTTTCACTTCAAAAACATAAAGTATATAATATTCATAATTTTGGCCAGAAATTTGTTCATTTTGCCCCAGTGTGCGACGTGGAGAGCGGATCTTTGGGAATGTTCATTACTCTTCAACCGTATGTCATTTTCCTTCTCAAGTATAATCCGTCACTATATAACCTCTATTCAATAAGAAAGAGACCGCGTTCATAAATAACGTAACGCGTTAAGGGGTCCGAATTTTGTGACAGGAGAAGAGAGATGAAAAATGTTACGTAACGCAATATATGTAGCAGGGTATATTATCTACCATACGAGAATTTCGTCGCTCTGGTGGACTAGAGTCCAAAACTGTGGTGACGGGTCTTTAACGAGTGCCTGACATAGCACAGGCTCAAGGCTATCCGTTAACGTCCCAACCGAAGAACAGCGTGCTCAAGTTTTTTTTACTTCCAATGTAAAAAACCTAAGGGCCTTGGCCGTGTTTCCAACCAGCGATCTTAAGCTATGAAGAACTGGGATTCTGTTGAAGGAAGAGCTACTGGATATACAGGAAAGGGGAGTTATTAAAGATTAACGGAATTATCGTTGAAAGGAGCTGATTGGAAGAGGTAAGGACAATAGAGGGACGAAGAAGTTGTACAATGAACCAGGCATTGTTAGCTGCAAGGAGAGAAGATGGCAAGAACATGATCAGATAATGGAGCTGGATAAGAATATTGCAGAGAAGACATCAGAGAGGGTCCGGGAATGGCTTCATCTGCCCCAGGATAGTATCCTATCGGTGTCATAAAGGTCGGTTCCCACCTATCAGACGCATAAACGATTTGGAGAGTTCCACACATATTATTTTTTTGTTTGTTTTGTCTTCACATCAGCTGCTATGGTCATTAGCGTTTCTGATATAGAATTAGTAGTGACGACTGAAAAACTATGGCGGGAAGACACCCTCTAGTGGTAGCTAAAAATTAAACTCGAACGATTCTGTTTTTTGTAAAATGAACTTTAATCATTTAGTTAGTTACTGTGACTCATGCCCGGGCTTTAACTACGAGGTCATATCGACTACTACCAAAGCGCTCTTTTGTCACTCTGATGGACATGAGCCCGACACTACTATGGCAGTCCATAGTTACGTCCCAAGTTATGTAATCGGTCTTCATTGAAATTGACAGAGAGGATTGTGTCTGAACGGCTTCCTGTACTGACACCACACCAATATGATACTGTCCTAGTGGGTAGGGATGGGTATCGATTAACAGATTAATAGAAATAATCTATGTTTTAGTAAATTAATCTGTGTTTTTTTAATCGATGTCATCTGGGTTTGATTAATCGGATAATAGATGATTATTTAACGATTATTAAATTTTTAATTAAAGTTACAACTCATCCGAAAAACAGGAGAAAAATGATTTAATTATAATTCATCCGAAGGGCAACTCGCCTAAAAAAGTGGGAGAAGACTATCGTATCGACTATCGATACAACACAGTGCCTCTGTGGTGAACTGGTGATAAGTAAAAAGTAACCTTCTAATAGTTCTACTTCTAATTCTAATTTTTGATAATTTGTGTTTTGTCATTTGTGAGTTGTGATTGACTGAATATATTAACTTTTGTTTGTGCGTTCGATTAATCGATTATTTAACCAACAATTAATAAGTGCATCGATTAATTAGTAGAAAATAATAATCGATGCTAGTAAACGATGTTTTGTTGGTCGATACCCATCCCTTCTAGTGGGCGAGAAGTTTTAGAACTTACCAATTATAAGTGCAGACTACCCCTGTTGGAAGGACAGGCAGGCCTCTAGTTCGGGTTGACGTTTAATGTGTTCTTAGAATTCACTTTTAGAGGGAAGGTTGATGTTTATTCTGTGAATTCTCATTTGAACTGGTTGATTTTTAATACGTTCTTAGACTTCTCTTTGTACATTGTACTACCAACCTACCAAACTTTCCACGTAGTGCATCTGTGTTTACGAAGGGACTCGTGATCCCAAGAAGTTTGTAATGTTCCATACTGCCAGTTACCAAAACCAACGCGAACTTAATCAAGCGTTATTAGTTAGTTATTATGACTCATGCCCGGGCTTTAACTATGACGTCATATCGCCTACTACCAGAGCGCTCTTTCGTCACTCTGGTGGACATGAGCCCGACTCTACTGTGGGAGTCCTAAATTTTGCCTACCCTAAATTTTTATTCACCTAGGGCAGGGGTCTTTAACGAGTACCTGACATCGTACAGGCTCGGGACCATCGCTTAACGTCCCATCCGAAGGACGGCGTGCTTAAGTTTATTTACCTCCCAGATAAAATAAACTAAGGGCCTCGGCCGGGTTTCGAACCCACGATCTTGAGCTCAGAAGGCAAGCACGCATACCACTGAGCTACCGGCGCCCTCATCAAGCGTTATTGCCTCCAAGCAAACGATGCTTCGTCATTAATTTTAATTTCGCAGGTAGAGGACAATATAAAAAACTCGATTGGGAAAAAAAATTTGAAACAAAAGAAAATGTCCGATTTTTTTTAGAACTTTTAGACGTTATACCATTGTTTATGTTCTGATTCTAGTACAAATTTCTGATTTTATTACAAATTTCCTATTTTTTAAAACTGTATTCAGTTGTTCAATAAAAAACATTTTTTACATACGATACACGTGTTTAGAAAAGATACCTTTCATCCTTATCAATTTGCCTTCTATTTTCCTTTTCCCTCTGTTAGGAGGACACCTCTGCTGGGCGGACAACTTCCACGGCCCCATTGGTGTCCGTCTAAGAGAGGTTTCACTGTATTTATATACATATATAATTGACAACATAATTGGTTATTTCGTTCTGGGGAAGTACATCGCCAGTAACTCGCCAACGACTTAATTACTTGTTTTATTTTTATTTTGCTTTCTCATATCGTATTCAAAAAAACATTTTTTTCAATTTTTCAAAAAATATATGAAGGAAATGATGAAAGGGAGTCCTCAGTTGAGGTACGAATTATTTATTTTGCCAAATTTTAAAAAGGATTACATTTTTTTTTTAATTTTATTTTTAAAAGATGCTTTTGAAATATCTTATAAAATATCATAGTTTGTGGAAAATTATAGTTTTAAAAGTTTTAAATTGCATGTGAAACTATGACTTTTTTGGAGAAAATCTATTCGTCACTTTTGTAAATATAAATATTTCTCAAAATTCGATATTTTTGAAATATGATTGCTTTTGTAATAACGCTTTCTATCTTAAGAATAATTATAAATTTTAGGAGTGACTTGCAGGTTACCCAAAGTCGCCCGCTTAGTAAACTTAAGCAATTTAATAGGACTACAGTAAAAAAAGCAGCATACCGAGTAAGGAAGGTTAATTATACAGTACACAATGCACAGTAAAATGCAACACTGTAAAAATATATATATACAAAGAAAATGATACTTACTTGTTGTATAGGACGATGTCAGGTCGCCAAATGTGATCTGAAGGTACGTGGAGCATTTCGACCCCGCCGTACTCTCGGGGGTCCCACTGGAGTTTGTAATCGTACCATGACTGAAACAGTAAGCAACTCATAAGTTACATAGTATCGATACATTGGTATAAGTAAGTATTGATTTCATTCTTACTTTTAGTCACAAATCAACAAAAATAGAGGGATACATATATTTATGTATATACATAGGGAGATATAGGGGGCGCCTGTAGTTCAGTGGTCTGCGAGTTTGTCTTCTGAGGTCAAGATCGTGGGTTCAAAACCCGGCCGGGGCCCGGGTTACCTTCCAGATAAAATAAACTTGAAAAGGCCGTCCTTCGGATGGGACGTTAAGCGATGGTCCCGAGCCTGTACGTTAAAGACCCCTACCATATGTGAATAAATCTTGGTAGGCAAAATTTAGGACTCCCATTGTAGAGTCGGGCTCATGTCACAAGAGTGATGAAAGAGCGCTCTGGTCGTAGGTGAGTCACAATGAATGACTCATGCCCGGGCTTTAACTATGATGTCATATCGCTTACTACCAGAGCGCTCTTTCGTCACTCTGGTGGACATGAGCCCGACACTACTGTGGGAATCCTAAATTTTGCCTACCCTAAACTTTTATTCATCTAGGGCAGGGGTCTTGAACGAGTACCTGACATCTTACAGGCTCAGGACCAGTGCTTAACGTCCCATCCAAAGGACGGCGTGCTTAAATTTATTTTACCTCCCAGATAAAATAAATTAAGGGCCTCGGCCGGGTTTAGAACCCGCGATCTTGAGCTCAGTTAGCAAGCACGCATACCTTTGAGCTACCTGCGCCCTCATTTTGTATAGATACATTCAAAACAACGACAGTTATTAGAATTTTTGAGTTAGTACTTCCCCTTTGGCAGATCGTTTCGTCCTTAGATAGGTCTGGTTAAACATGTAAAATTTCGTTTCGATACATTCATTCTATCAGGAATTATCGTGTTCAGAAACACATACACAAATTTTTTTTTTTCATTTTTGGTATCAGATGGTCGGAGAACATGAAATTCCGTTGAAAACTCTGCATCGAATTTCTGACCGAAAACATAACTTCCCCCATACCTCGGCAGGTAAATATCGGAACTTCAAGAATCGCACACGAAAGACTTGCTTGGCTGTCAGAAAGCTTTCAATCTTTGACATGCAAATGGGACAGTGATATGTTTTCAGAGAAAATACTTTGAAATGCTCTCAAAAGTTTTTGACATGTTTACTTCCGACGTTTCTGGGCATGTCGATGAAATCAGACACAAAACGAACATTCTGATCTTTCGAAAACATGCCAAGTTATATTTGAAAGGTTTCTGATCAACGTGAGTGTGGTAAAAGAGAAAATGTTAAGGTTAAATATAATATAATTAAATAAATATATAATTCAAATATTAATAAATAAATAATTAAATAATAATTAAAACAAAAAGAATAAATTAATAAACAATAAATTACCACATTTCCTGTAGAAATTTTATCTCTTTGGTATTTTACTAAATTTTGATTTTCGTAATAGTTTTTCAAAAAGGGCCCTAAAAAACATCAAAAGTTCAAGACATGCAATTTTAAAGAATGTGCACTTATTTAAAAAAAAAATTTCATTTTCATTTCTTAAGAGATGCCATTTTAAATTTTATGTCAATAATATTAAATCTAATCCAAAGGTTTTCAAATGATCTTACTGGGCCAACAGGGAAAATGAATAGAATATAATTTACGAGAACAAATAATTTGGGTTTATTTTTTTTAAATCATCTACATTATTAAATAAAAAAAAAACTAAACATGTAAACAAACAAAAATTAAAAGAAAAATCTTAAAAACTAAAAATTCTTAACACTTTCATTTTTTTTTCTTTGTTTTATAATTTTTTGGCGATTCTTTAAAATTTAAGTTATATATTTCTGGGCATATATTCTGTACATATAAACAAACAACAGTACCTTCTTTTAGGATTGATTTCACCGTCAATTTACTTCTATTTAGTTCATTACAACTTAAGCCTAAACACCACTCTGTCCATGTTCATTCAGACCGTCGCCATTCCACCCAGGCCTCGACTAGTCTCTACACACATAAAAAAAACAGCTGATGGCCGTGTTTTGTTTTTTTACTCATTTGCTTAAAAAAAAAAAATGCTTTTTATAGAAAAATAAATATAATAATTAATAATTTAATAATTTTAATGTGTATTTTTTTTTATATATCACATGAAATCCTTATTTTTTCTAATTACTCCTTTTGCAAGTACACATTAGTGGGATGGACCTAAAGTAATTAGTAATAAAATGAAAATAAAAAATAATTACCGATTTCGCGGATAATTAATAGGGTGTTTTGAATTTATATATAAAATTTCATTTCGATTACTTGGGCAGTTATTAGGATTTTTGAGTTGAGACCCCCCTAAATTCCCCCCTCCCCTTTGGCTGATTCCGCAGAAACTCAAAATGTATCATCCTTTTGGGGCTTTGAATATACATCGCTACCTCAGAAGAAGACTGTCACAACTAAAAAAATGTGAATTTTGGGAAATCACGTTTTAAAATTCACTGATCCTTAATGGTACTTTACTTTTGATATTTAGAAAACTGCTAGAGCAATAAGCTTTTACACGGTTAATAATACTTATTTTTAAGCCAATTTTACTTAGCTTTCACCATGGTAACACTCTTTAAAGCCCAACCTTTTCGCACAATGGAAGACCGACACATCTGCTCTCTGGTGGCCAGAATTAGAATTTACAATTGTGACACTTCCATAAAAAGTATACCATATTACCATTCTTCCCAGGGGCGTAGCCAGGATTTTGAGGAGGGGGGGGGGAGCAAAGTTAGGCTACGAGGGTGGGGGGTATAGACTTCCGGGGGCACAGCCCGCAGTTTCCTTGGTTAGCGCTGCAGACTTTTTGTTATTAATATGGGAGACTCGGACCTCTAGAAGCTCCCCCTCAGGTAACCACTGACTGTAATACTTAAGTTGACTTTACATGAGCAGCAAAAATGCAAAGCGCAACAGCAGCAAATGCACTCTGTAGGTTCTGTGCTTTTAGAATTAAATGACTCACATCCAAAAGCGTGCATTCGCTGCTGCTGCGCTTTGTATTTTTACTGCGCAAATAAAATCAGCTATAAGAGTATAAAGTATAACATAAATGACGATTTTGAGCGAGGAAATGAAATGATCGAACTCATATATATTTAAATAAATGTAATATGACTTGTTTTGTACATGTACATTTATGTAACAGCTGATTGCTGATTTAGGAATCAGACTCACAGGAAATTTGAAGATCCTATTGGTAACTTGCAAGCAATCCATTTTTAATAAAAACTATTTTTTTAGTTTATTTAATTTTTATCTTGGTTTTTTGCCCCGGTCAGGGGGGGGAGGGGGGGGGCTTGTTCTGAGGTAGCGACATATGAAATTTCATGTCAATATATTCAATACAAGGGCTGTTATTAGAGTTTCTGAGATAAGCCCTTCTCGATGGTCCATTTGGCTGAAAATGAATAGCTGTCGTCCTTAGAAGGTTCTGGATACACATATATAAATTTCTTTTTGATATATTTATTTTATCGGGGGTTCATCGTGTTCTTAGACACAGACAGACAGAATTTGTACTTCCCCTGCTATATCAAGTATAGGGGAAATTATGTAATCGGTCAAAAATTCTATGCTAAGTTTTCAACGGAATTTCGTGTTTTCCGACCTCCAATTTCCAAAAATGAAAAAAAAAAATGTCTGTCTGAGTGTGTGTGTCTATGAACATAACTCCAGATAGAATGAATGTATCGACACGAAATTTTATACGTGAATTCAGAACTTTCTAGCGACGACACATTGATTTTCAGCAAAATCGACCAAAGAAAAGAGGGCATTAGGGGGGACTTAGTATGAGGATGTAGGAGACCCTATGTCATCGACGACTTTTTTCTTTTCATTTTTGGAATCCAGGAGGTCGGAAAACTGCGCATCGAATTTCTGATTACAAAACTTCCCCTATACATCTTAGAGGTGGGAAAGTAAAATATTTAGGTGAATCTGTACTGAAAGTAACAAGATTAGAGCAGATTTTCAATTGGTCCGAGTGGAGGAAAATAAAGGAAGAAAGTTCAATTTGTGGAGAAATGCCGAAGTGAAGTTTTCCAAAGCTCCTGAAGTTATCGAAAGTTGAACATTGAGGACACACTCGGTCCTGCAGACCTCCAAACACTCGTTACGTCTTGTAATATTAAATCGAAATATTACTTTTGTTATATTGGTTCAGTTCCACCCTTGATGCGTCTCACCATTTTTCATTTAAACTTGTTACAAGATTTTAAAAAAAATAATTTTTTTTTTACTTCCTCAGCTTTACGAAGTAATGAGGAAGTTGTCTTCTGAGCTCAAGATCGTGGGTTCGAAACACGACCGAAGCCCTTAGTTTATTTTATCTGGGAGGTAAAATACACTTAAGCAAGCCGTCCTTCAGATGGGACGCTAAGCGATGGTCCCGAGCCTGTACGATGTCAGGTACTCGTTAAAGACCCCCTACCATTGTTGAATAAAAATTTAGGATAGGCAAAATTTAGGACTCCCACAGTAGAGTCGGGCTTATGTTCACCAGAGTGACGAAAGAGCGGTCTGGTAGTAGGCCAGGTAGTTAAAGCCTGGGCATGAGTCATAAAACCTAACCTAATCAATCTTGAAGAAAATAAAAATTGCTGTAAGTAGTAACTAGAATGTTTTATTTAAATGGAACACCTCCAAGAACACTTGCTATCCCTTTTTTTTTTATTGGTATTTTATTTATCAAGTACCCCAACCCAAAATCCTGCGTATAATAGCCAATGCGCCCTACTATGTTTCCTACATACTGACCTCAACATTCCCCTCGTTACCGAAGTACCTAAATCTCGTTACCGAAGTACTTAAATCTCGTTACCGAAGTACCTAAATCCAGGTACAAGAATGTATTTTGCTCTCTTAGTTCCCACATTAATCCTCTAGTCTATGCCCTCCATTCTGCCACACTTTCCAACGTTTTTACCTGCTGCAATTAAGTAATATTATTGATACAAGATTAGGTTAGGTTTTATGACTCATGCCCGGGCTTTAACTACGAGGTCATATCGCCTACTATCAGAGCGCTCTTTCGTCACTATGGTGGAAATGAGCTCGACTCTACTGTGGGAGTCATAAATTTTGCCTACCCTAAATTTTTATTCACCTAGGGTAGGGGTCTTTAACGAGTACCTGACATAGTACGGGCTCGGGACCATCGCACCAAAGGACGACGTGCTTAAGTTTAGTTAAGTAGCCACGGGTGGCGCCCCAGCCCGTCACACCGCTATTTCTTGCTGCCGCCAGGGACCGACAAAACGGCTGAACACTGGTCTCCGGTCTCCATCACCAGCTGCCGTAGATCCAGTCTCAGGTATGCAACTCCACCCTGATCTGGTCATACAGCGGACAATCAAGGACTACATGTTCTGCAGTCTCGATGCAATGAACAGTTTGGGTTGTTCTTCCTCTTAAAGAAAAAGAGTTTGGAGTTGAAAGTCTCTGTGTCTTGATAATAGAATTCTCTAAATCTTATTAACTAACCAACTAAAGTTGTAAATACCGATTGTAAAATTAAAAAAATATAAGAAAAAGTGGAACAAAATGTTGTTTCAAAAAAAATTTCCAATTATAATTATGTTCATTTTTTATTTAATGGACAAATGTTATTGGAAGTTGAACCGTGGAACGCCCATCATGCTACGGTTACGAAGCTCGTCCAGTTGATCGCGGGTCTGCTCCTCAATCTCCCGGACCTCCTCCATGGAGAGATTGTACCACCGGTCTATGGAACAGAAGAGCTGCCGATGTAAAGAGGTGAAAATCTGCCTCTCCGTGGTCTGGATAAAACGCTCCACTCTGTTCTGAAGTCCGAACCATTTGAAGTGAACGGTGACCAGTTTGTAACATGTCATCACTGGTTCCACCGTTTGGATCCAGTCACCGATCAACGGTCCTCGTCCTGTAGACTCTGAGACGAACAAAGAGGGATCCTCTTCACTGATGTAATCCGTGGGTCTGATGGGATCGTTTCCTATGTCTATAACGACTGTTTGACGCTTCTTGAGCATATCAACTGACAGACCGTGAACATTGTTCGATTCACCTCTGTCATTATCCAAATGATGAGTTTCTATTTTGATGAAGAAGTCATCTTTTAGTGTATTATTGGTCAGGATTGTCCTACAGTAAGGATATGAATTCCAAGAGTCTTCAGCCAGCTCTAAGGACCCCTTCGGAGCAAGAAGACGTATGAACAAAGGTACTCTATTCTGAATATGGTACTTTTTCGAGGTAAACTGTCCCGATGAGAATTCTGTCCCTAAAAGAGGGAAGTTCGCGAACGGTTCGTTCTGAACAATCTCTATACCTTCTCCTCCTCCAGTTTCGTTCTTGCTCATCTCCGCAGTCGCGAACAATTGTCCCCTCATATATTCATCAACTGTTAACGGTAATGAAATCCTGTACTCAACAATATACATCTCACTAAAATAAATACTATCTGCTGAGGAAGCATCAATTTCAAAATGCTAGTACATAGCGTAAATTCATACATAAAAACTTGTTCTTAAAAGTCATCTTGTAAATAAAAACTTACTTTTTGTCTGAAACCTTTTCGCAAATAGATTAATATAGTAAACATGACTTGTCTCGAACTTCATAGATATGTTCCAGAACTCACTGATCAAAAAAACTCAAACAATTAAGCCAGTCTGAACATCTTTTAGTTAATTTTAAGCTTATTTATTCAAAACAATTCTTTAGTAGCTGGTGAAGGTTAGTTAGTAACCTTGCTGAATAATTTCAATAACACTACACATGGTTCATCTAAATCTATAATTATAAAATTCGTAAATACTGTTGAAAACAAAAAAATTCATTTAAATATATATACATTTTTTTCTAATTCATTTTTTATTTCGGAATTCAGGCTGAAATAAGTTCGATATGTGCTTGAAGCCTTCTATTTTATTCTTTATTTTCTATAATCTTTCAACGAATATGGTATGGTGGTGCAGCACTATCGATAGTTGTTGATGTTTGGCCTATCGGTAACCATCGATAGTGTTTTCTTCAACTGATAACATTTTCTGCAGAGATATTGTGAAACACATAATAAAAAGTCTTTACTTTTTAAAAAAAAGAAAGAAAAACGTATATTTATTTTTTTTTTTTTAATATAGTATTTTTCACAAATTATATATAAAATATAGTAGCAATATCGAAAGTATATATAATTTGCGAAATAGACAATATTTTAAAAAACATATGTTTTTCCTTTATTGTAATATAAAGGAGGGGGGGGGGGGGGGGGGGGGGGCGCCGGTAGCTCAGTGGTATGCGTGCTTGACTTCTGAGCTCAAGGTTGTGGGTTCGTAGCCCGACCGAGGCCCTTAGTTTATTTTATCTGGGAGATAAAATAAACTTAAGCACGCCGATCTCCTTCGGATGGGACGTTAAGCGATGGTCCCGAGCCTGTACGATGTCAGGTATTCGTTAAAGACCCCTACCCTAGGTGAATAAAAATTTAGGGTAGGCAAAATTTAGGACTCCCACAGTAGAGTCGAACTCATGTCCCCCAGAGTGACGAAAGAGCTCTAGTAGTAGGCGATATGACCTCGTAGTTAAAGCCCAAGCATAAAAAAAAAAGCACGTCACACAGTGGGGAAAAACGCATAATTAGCGCGAAAAAATTATAAAGTACAGCTCTCATATTTTACAAGCATCTATATGATAGGAAAATATTATAATTAAAGAGATACGTGTCATTAGGGTAAAAAAAAATGAAAAAAGGACTTGCTTATACAATAGCAGTTTAATAATAAAAATATAATAAAATAATTTAAAAATAATACGATGAGTTGGTTGGTAACTACAAGTTGGGTTCTCTTAGCAGCGATAACACATCCGTCGGAAAATATTTTCTTGTAGAACGATTCTTTCGCAGTTCCGCACTTTTTATGAAATTATTCAATTTTTTTGAAAGAGCTTCCTCATCGATTTTGGTGGATAATCGTTACTGAAGTGCAACCGCCATTCCCCGAACCGCTACGTTTCGTTTAAGACTCTTGAATTTCAACCAGAGTTCTTCACTATATTAGAACTTCCTGTAAAAGGAAAAAAAAAAAAAAATACTATGGCTTATCAAGGAGAGCTAAGATTCTGCTTCTTTTACAACAATTAGAAAAAAGTAAGATTCTGCTTCTTTTACAACAATTAGAAAAAAGCTAAGTAGAAGGCATGCAGTCGCCTGCAATTTTTTGTTGCGGCTTTCAAAATGTAAAATTTTCAACAAACAACTTTATGCATTGAATCTAATTAATTTGTGCACTATTTTGGCAAAATAAACAATATAGTTTATTCACTTAGCTTCTCCTGAATCAGACATATTAGCTAAGTGAACTTGAATGTAATAAAACTCGTTTATTTGAGGTATTGTCTAATTCACAGAATACTCGTATATATACATATAGTTTATATTCTGTGAATAGAATATATATATATATATATATAGTATATAGAATATATTCTGTGAAATTAGACAATACCACAAATAAACGAGTTTTATTTCATTCAAGTTCATTTGAATTATTTCACAATTTCTCTGTAATAATGTCAGTTTTCATATTAGATAAGGTTTGAAAAATAAATGAACTGCTGCACTGACCACTGTCAGAATGTAACTTTTTTTTTTTTTTTTTTTTTTTTTTTACCTCTTGGCCTGATGTTTCGTGCATATTGGCCAAAATACTGTAACTGTGTAACTTATGTTTTTACTAGTAAAAACATTTTATTCACTCCCCCACTCTCTGGCTTTGCCTTGTGGGTATTATCAATGTAATTTAATATGTATTTTCTATTTTTATATTGATATATATATTTTATTTCATATTTATATATTTTTATATATTTAGTTATAAAGTTTAAGTTTTATGTTTCCCCTACTTTTAATTACATATAAATTTTCTTTTTTTTTTCGTGTATTAAGTTCACATTTGTAGACATTGATAATAAATGGTTTAAATTAAATAAATAAAGAGAAAAAAAGAAACAGGTCATGCCATGTCCATGAAACACGAAATGTTATAAATATCAAGAATAACATAAAAAAACCTTTTTTTACGACAAAAAGCTGACATGGCAATTTTTCTTGAAATTGTGGGGGCCATTAAAATGCCGGCGGGCCATTAAAATTCCATCAGCGGGCCCCACTCGTGGCCCGCGGGCCGCAGGTTGAAGACGCCTATCCTAGGTGAATATAGACGTGGGTAGACACAATTTAGGATCACAATAGAGCTAACAGGGAAGGGATAAAAACATTGGATGCTTAGGTCCCTAGGTGTACACACCAGCCCTCACTAAATACATATATACGAATTGCCACCCTACTATAATTACTTTGACTGAAACTGATGTGAAAAGATAATGACGTGTCGTTCCTGTGTTTACATGCCGGCTTTGCTCACTTATTGTAAACAACTGAGGCCCACCTCTTGGATTCAATGTCTACAACTAGTCTACTGCCAATACCAATTGTTCTCATCTTTCTAGTGAGAGTTCCATAATTTGAATTTTTTCGTGCTAAGGGGCCATTCATATATTATGTAAGGCTTTTTTAAAGCTAATTTGCAAGATATATAAAATATATGGGAGTACCTTCGGTATTGCTACCATCTTCAGCCACAACTTAACAAATACTGTATTTCATGAGGCCAAAAAAAAAAAAAAATACTGTATCTGTACCTATTTGTTAAGTCATGACTGAAGATGGTAGCAATACCGAAAGTACTCCCATATATTTTATATATCTTGTGAAATAGACAATAAATAAAACAAGCTTATTTTTTGAAATATTGTCTATTCCACTAAAGATAATTATAAAAATACAACTACCGGTTTCGGCTTCACACCATCGTCAGGTCTAGTTATGAACTAAGTTAGTTTGCAGAGTGCGACCCCTCCATATATTATCTGTTATATATTATTATTTTTATTTTTTACTTATTAGTCAAAAGATGTTATTTTATGTAAATTAAGAAAAATTAGTGTTTTGTCAAATATTTCATGATGTAGCTAACGGTTAAGCCGGGGGATTCCCTAATTGAAGTGGCACCTTTCAACAGAGCGGTATTGGAGGGGTCGCACTCTGCAAACTAACTTAGTTCATAACTAGACCTGACGATTGTGTGAAGCAGAAACAGGTAGTTGTATTTTTATAAATATCTTTAGTGGAATAGACAACCTTTCAAAAAATAAGCTTGTTTTATTTATTTATTACAAATTCCACAATATGTCCGCGTTCCTGAACTTAGAAGTTGTAAATAGACAATATTTAAAAAACATTCGTGTTTTATTTATAATTGATGTAATAAATCTGTAAACACAAGATTTAGTATAACGATTTAGATGTCTCTATGTAAGTCAGATATTGGGTTTTAGTCCAAATGGTCGATTGGCTTTGGAGCGAGCGCGAAAACATAATTGATTAATTAGGCTGGGGAAGTACATAGTCGGTGATTTAGATTATGAACCTTGGTCCTTTCTCCAGATATGGTACAATATCTTCCCTGACGGTGGAGGTTTGCCCCACAAATGACTGTGTATTGTAGTCCAAGTTAATAGCCTGTAACAAAGAGACACAGAGAGGGTGCTGCTCCTGGGGGCAGCTACTCCCTTGTATCTGTACACGGTTGGTCTGAGTTTCCAGTCGGGTGCACTGTCCGGACCACTCTCCAGCGTTTCATTCGACTTTATCTTGTTCAAGAGTCCAGTGGAAACACTGTTCAACCTAAAACCGGTCATAATATGCTGCCTCACATTCTGCACTCTCTATGTGAGTTTTGTCTGATAACAACTTCCGGTCCAGAAACGATCGGCAGACAATCACTAGAAATAAATAACTTTTTCCACTAGAAATAATTTTTTTAAATAATTTGTAATCTGTCAGAAATTAGATGCTAGTTTTCAACGGATAGGTATTTCGCCGTCCGTCAGGGCTCAGCTATTTCCTCCTGCCACCCCATACTGGCCGGCGTGCTCCAGGGCTCAATATTAGCCCCCCCTATTATACTCCATGTACACCTTCGACTTACCCACCGACCCTCTCACATTAACAGCCACATATACAGATGACACCGCCATTCTAGCCTCTCACACAGATCCACACACTTCACTCATACTACAGCAACACCTCAGCAAATCTTTGAAAAAAAAACACCACAAAATGTGACTGCCCCCCCAATATTCATTGAAAACCAGCCATTTCCTCATACCTCTTCCGTAAAATATTTAGTATTAACCCTCGATAGAAGGCTGACTTGGAACCCTCACACTCGGACGAGACGATTCACACTAGACCAGCGACTTAGACTATTGTACAGTATTTTGAATTGGCGTTCTAAATTATCTACTCGACAAAAACTGAATTGCTACACCTATCTTCTGCGACCTCTCTGGAACTATGGCTTACAAATATATGGTACAGCCAAGACTTCGAACATCAAAAGAATACACGTATTTCAATCCAAGTCTTTCCGACTGATCACGCAATGCCCACCATAAGTTAGCAACAAGACTTTACACCGCGACTTGAACGTCACGTCCATAGACACAAGCATCAAACATTTATACCAACGTTTCTACACCAAAATTTACTTACACACCAATCCGGAAGTTCGTAAAATCTTAAGTTCAAATTTACCTTACATTCCCCCAAGAAGATTAGAGAGAGTTTGACATAGAGATCTGTTATGAAGTGATGTCATGAGGGGGGTTCACAGCTGGCTGTTTTTCCTCTCTCAAGCCTTTCATGTCATATTTATTTTTATTATTTTATCTTTTGTATAGTATATGTCAGCCCAGCCGCTGGTTGTGCATTTTTGCATAGTTGTGGCTTGAAATAAAAATAAAAAAAAGTTTTCAACGGAATTTATAATAAAAAAAACACTTTTTTTTTCAATTTTGGAATCAGAATGTCGGAAAAAACATGAAATTTTGGTGAAAATTCAACTTCAAATTTCTGACCGATTACTGATTACTACCGATATCAACTTCAAGAAGAAATTAGTTAGTGTAATGATTGTGACTCATGCCCGGGCTTTAACTATTACTCAGGTTTATTCACCTATGATAGGGGTCTTTAACGAGTACCTGACATCGTACAGACTCGGGACCATCTCTGAACGTCCCGTCCGAAGGACGGCGTCCTCAAGGTTTTTGCACTACTCAAATATGATCTTGAGATGAGTAGGCAAGCACGCTATCTCTGAGCTACCGTCGCCCATTCAAGAACTTGTATGAAGGAAGTGAGGTGAAACTAATTGAAAAGCTCGCAGGCTCGATTCGATTCGAATATAGAACTAAATTAAGTTAATACATATAAAATTATATATTTAAATAATTTTCCAGGTAAATAATTTAATTCCAAATTAGCTAGAAAACCGATAACAACATAATTCAACAAGTGGAAAAATTAGTTAACTTATATTGGTTGAAAACCCATACAGGCATGAAATAGAATCAAACACGGTCGACCTGACGGTTAAAAAACCAATATCCAAAGGGCCGAACATAAACATGAACCTCTCTCTGAAGGTTTTCATACAAGCTTCTCTCCAAATCGGACTTCCACAGAGAAGTATGGAGGAAATTAGGTAATAGATCAGAAATTCGATGTTGCGTTTTCATCTGAATTTAATGTTTCCCCACTACCCCTTGATTTCAAAAAAACATTTTTCATTTTCTTTTCGATGCTGTCGTAGCTCTTTCATTTGCTCGGCACTAGAGCTTTCCTCTGATTTGCGTTTTCTATAATTCCGCGTATATTTACGATTCATATGACATGACATCTTTAATTTTTTTGCAATTTTCAATTTAATAGAGATTTTTACATATGTTTCGGCGAATATTTTTATTGTTTCACTTTGAGTCTTAAGCTCTTTACAATGATACCCGAATCAACGTCCTATCGAAACGCTAATTCACAACAATCATCCCCTGGCGCCCACACTAGCCCGATAACGTCACAGGCAAAACAAACACTGCACAACAAACACGTACAGACATGCTCTAAATTTTTTAGATCGATTATACCTCAAACGTAAGAAGGGAGGATATACATTGAGTGCCCGCTTTCTGAGGGTTGATTGGATTTTTACGAAAATTCACGTTTAGTGTCTTAAGACACCCCCAGTCGAAACATAGACAACCAGAGAAGGGGCCGAAATATTAAATTATATTATATCTGGTATATAATCTAAGGGTTCTAGTTCCGCCAGTAAATATATTACTGATGTCATACCTGAGCGCTCGCCCACAGTACTCGACCAGCAGCCAGTGACGACGGTTTCCACCGAAAGGTATGACAACAGTATATTATATCTCTTTACCTCTTTAGAAAGGAGGGGAAGGGGAAATTAATAAAAAAAAATATTTCGAGCTAAGTTATTGTTGCTTTAACTACAAGGTCATATCGCCTACTACCAGAGCTCTCTTTCGTCACCCTAGTGGAATGAGCCCGAATCTACTGCGGTAGTTCTAAATTTTGCCTAATCTAGTTTATTCTTCTAGGATAGGGATCTATAACGAGTACAAGCTCGGGACCATCACTTAACACATATACCTCAACCGGGTTTCGAACCCGGAATCTTGATCTTCCAATCAAGAAATAATAAAAAACATATTAGAAGTTATGATATTGCTTTTCAGTAATTATAGTGATAAATAAAAAAAGGTCAGTCGAACTGATAAGGAGGATTGCTGAGGTTACGAAAGCGAAGTTCCCTCAGTTCATCATGAACATCCCCCTCAAACCTGCGCAACTCTTCCAGGGTCTGACCATACCAAGTGTCCATGGAGCAGAACATCTGACGATGAAACATGGTGAAGATGCGACGTTCTGTCGTCTGAATGAAGTTTTCCAACATCCTCTGAAGACCAAACCATTTGAAGTTGACAATGACCAATTTGTAACATGTCATGACCGGGTCAATTGTTTGAATCCAGTTGTCCTTTAGAGGACCTCTACCTGTCTCTCTTGACTTGAACAATTGAGGATCTTCATTAGGTTTGTAGTCCTTCGGGATGACCGGGTCATTGGCAATGTCAATATGAACAACTTCACGACTACGCAGTTCATTTGTTTGCAACGAATGGATATTGTTCAGTGCACCCCTATCCTCGTCCACAAGATACGTTTCAATTGTCACTCTAAATTTCTCTTGTAGAACAGAATTTGATAGTATAGTTCTAGAATACGGAAAAGAGTTCCAACATTCTTCTTGGATTTCCAAGGAACCCGTGGGTGCAACAAGTCGAATATATTTAGGCATTTTTTGAGCCAAATGGTACCTTTTCAAAGTGTGTTGTCCTGCATTAAACGAAGTCCCCAAAAGAGGAAAGTTGTCAAAAGTCTCATTTGATAAAACTTCGACGCCTTCTCCACCTCCGGTCGCTTCCTTGCTCATGACTGCTGTCGAGTACAATTCCCCACGTTTATATTCCTCCGTCGTCAGTGGAAGAGGTATTCGATACTCAACAACGTCCCATTCCGCCAAAAATCAATATTTCAAACATCACGCGTTAAACTTTTCTCATTGTGAAAAAAAAAAAAAATCAATCAACCATATTGAATTATTATAATTAAAATCAAAAAAATTATCCAACAGATGAATACCATTATTCTTTTTCTTCAAAACTTTTAAATTTTTCAAGAAAATTTTGAAATCTTCAAAAAATAGATCAAGAATAGTGAAGTGTTTTTCTTCTTAAATTCACTTTTACATTCATATATTTGAGCACAATTCTGATTGGCTTGAACACTGAGAAACTCCATTTTCACAATAATACCATAAACATAATTCTATTTTTACAAATTGTGTTATACCGTAAAAATATGGACTTTTTGAAGGTTAAAATAACCACAATGTAGTTAATTGTCTAGGTTAGTATGTAATAAATATAATTATCCAACCGGCTGCGACTGAATCGTCAAATAAATTTGAAGTTTTATATATATTATAGAAGTAGCATCTAGAAAATTTGCAGTATTTTCATAAAATTAAAATATTTTTCTTTATTTTATTTCTTAATGAAATAACCAATTGATTAGTAAACCAATTATTTAAAAAAATCATCTGAATAAATAACAGCTCATTTTTTTTTTCTCCTCTTTGTCTGATGTTCCGTGCATATTGACCATAAAAAATTGAAAGTTTATTCAATTAATTTTTGTTTTTATTTTTTCCCGGCAGATAAGAGCCAAGAAGAACCAGAGGGACCCAGTCCAGGCCCCCCAAGGACCCAGTGACCCATCCGAAGAGGCCCGGAGACAGCACCACCGTCTATAAACTTTGCAATGACTAATTTGATATACATATATAGGTTAGGTTAGGTTTTATGACTCATGCCCGGGCTTTAACTACGAGGTCATATCGCCTACTACCAGAGCGCTCTTTCGTCACTCTGGTGGACATGAGCCCGACTCTACTGTGGGAGTCCTAAATTTTGCCTAGCCTAAATTTTTATTCATCTAGGGTAGGGGTCTTTAACGAGTACCTGATATCGTACAGGCTCGGGACCATCGCTTAACGTCCCATCCGAAGGACGGCGTGCTTAAGTTTATTTTACCTCCCAGATAAAATAAACTAAGGGCCTCGGTCGGGCTACGAACCCACGACCTTGAGCTCAGAAGTCAAGCACGCATACCACTGAGCTACCGGCGCCCTCATATATATATATATACATATGTATATATTTATTTTTATTGGAATTGTTATTTTAATACTTGGAAAAAAATAAAAAAAGTAGTCATTCTTATGGTTATGCTTGATGAATTTAAATTTTTATATTATTGGTCTTTATGTAGTCGTAGAGGACTTGGATAAGATCTATCCTCTTGTGTGGAAACATGAGTAGCCAGGTGATGTCTGATGTTTTAGTTAGTTATTGTGACTCGGGCTTTAACTACGAGGTCATATCGCCTACTACCAGAGCGCTCTTTCGTCACTCTGGTGGACATGAGCCCGACTCTACATTGGGAGTCCTAAATTTTGCCTACCCTATATTTTTATTCACCTAGGATAGGGGGACTTTAACGAGTACCTGACATCGTACAGGCTCGGGACCATCGCTTAACGTCCCATCCGAAGGACGGCGTGCTTAAGTTTATTTTACCTCCCAGATAAAATAAACTAAGGGCCTTGGTCGGGTTTCGAATCCACGATCTTGAGCTCAGAAGGCAAGCACGCATACCCCTGCGCTACAGGCACCCTCCCTATAATTAAATTTCGTCGCAATGGTTCAGGGGTAGGGGACTCAACTCATAAAATGTAATAACTGCCGATGTAATGAATTTATTGAGAGAAAATTTAGTATGAGGATTTAGTAGCCCTTGTGTAAGTCAACTGATGAATATTAGCGCCAACGGTCGACTGGTTTTGGAGGTAGATCGACAAATTAATAGATCAATTCGTTCTGGGGAAGTACAATGCCGATGATTCATGAAATTCCAGTAAAAACTCAACATCGAATTTCTGACCTATTACATAACTTCTACACTTCTTACATTTGGAGAAGTTATCCCCAAATAGGGGAAAAAACAATTTGAAAGAAGCTTCAATTTTTTTCTGAAAATGGCAGATATTTTAAAAAAATATTTGAAAAAAATGGAGATCTGCAAGGGAAAAATTGAAAAATAATAGGGCAGTTGACAATAAAATAATGGGGCTACGTGCCGAGAGGGCTTAACTCTGTACAATGGACCCCCAGGGATGTATTAATATACCAGGTTCTCTACTGACAAATATGTTGCTCTGACAGTCTTTCTTAAATGTCCTGTATTGCTGGGAAAGTCGTCGGTGAATCATCGCTTCCACAGCGCCAAGTAATCAAGTAAGTTTCCGCTATCCCTCCGAAATCAATTTACATATTTGTTTGAATATCAAAAGGTGACTTAACTCAGGGACTTGTGTTCCCATACTAGATTACGTTAGATTAAATTAGATTTATTCAAATCAACCTACGTAGGTTATATGAAATGTCATAATTCAACTTAAAATTAAACATCCTATAATAGATAAATAACATTACAAATTTAAAAATCATCACAGATAAAAAAATCTCTAATGTTATAAGATAAATGTTTTTTTAGAGGGCGCCGGTAGCTCAGTGGTATGCGTGCTTGTCTTCTGAGCTCAAGATCATGGGTTCGAAACCCGATAGAGGCCCTTAGTTTATTTTATCTTGGAGGTAAAATAAACTTGAGCACTCCGTCCTTCGGATGGGACGTTAAGCGATGGTCCCGAGCCTGTACGATGTCAGGTACTCGTTAAAGACCTCTACCCTAGATTAATAAAAATTTCAGGTAGGCAAAATATAGGACTCCCACAGTAGAGTCGGGCTCATGTCCACCAGAGTGACGAAAGAGCGCTGGGGTAGTAGGCGATATGACCTCGTAGTTAAAGCCCGGGCATGAGTCATAAAAGCTAACCTAACCTATATATTTAATGGGATAATTATATGACTTGGCTCAGTCCTGATATAGTTGCCGTCCCTAGACCATATTCATGAGTTGGTTGTGGTTCTTCACTTCCGTTCAGACTTGTAAGACAAGTCATGATGTACTGGCATGGAACAGGAAGTATGTCCAACTGCCGGAAATAGTGTTTACAATGAGCATTGTAAGGTGCCGAAGCAATAATTCTCATTGCACTTTTTTACCATTTGAAGACATGAAGTGCAGCTTGTGAGCCTCCCCAAAGTATTATTTCATAATTTATGTTGCATTCAAACATTGCATGATAGATCATTTTCAATGTTTCTTTAGCAACTTCAGTTCTCAGCTTCCTCAATGCATACAATACACGGGAAATCCTAGCTACTGTTTCCACTATATGTTTTGTCAATTCCAAGTTGCTAGCTTTATGTAATCAAAAGGACTTAACGTATTTCACCTCGGACTTATTGCATCCCAACGAAATATACTATTCATATATTCTTTACTCATCTAAAGTTTTGTGTCAATATATTCATTCTATCGTGTTCACAAACACACAGACAGGAAATTTTAATTTCCTCAGCTCTACGAAGTATATGATAAATTATGTAATCGGTCACGAAATTTCAAGTTTTCCAAAAATTTAGTTTAAAACAAGGATCCGTCGTTGAATTTCTGGCAGTATAATTTCCCAGCGTGAATTAATCCAATTTACAGATTTGGCAGAAAATCAGTGTCGTCCTTATGGGGTTCTGGATACACAAAAATTTCGTGTCGAAGTATTCATTTTATCGTGTTCACAGATACAGACAGGCGAACAATTTAATTTTTTCAGATATTAGAAGTATAGAGGAATCATAAATTCCTCGCCTTATCGCATCACAGAGCTTCATACAATTTCCCGAGATATTTGTCGGTCCTTCGTGATTGTGGCTATTAGACGCTGTAATGACGCATATAGCGGAATTGACAATAACGCTCGCGCTGTATTTTTTCCCTTTTAAACACATCAGAAATTTCTGACGTGAGGTTTTCCAAATGTCTCAATTTTCTTGAACGTATAACACATCAGACATTCATAATCTTTTCTGGTTTTAAAATATTTTACTCCAATAATATCGATGCGTTCCAGGCAAATGGCCCTAACCCACATAAGGTTAACTTTACAGGAGAAATAAAAAACTGTTTCATTATTAAACAAACCAAGTTGGCTTTCCATATTAGTTTAATTGTAATTTTTAAGAATCTTTTCTGTTATATAGAACAATTATTTTCCATCAATACTTGCATCTCTTTACAAGAAGTAACAGTAAAGTGAACCACTTTGTTGATTAGGGCCTTTGTCACCTTTTAGCAACGGGGGCCTGTCTCATAATGTAAACTGCCTAACCTTTTGGTTAGGCTTCTTACACACCAAAGCCGAGCCGAGCCGGGCCGGGCGATGCGATGCGGCCGAGCCGAGCGGAATCTGCCTGCGTTCGCACCGAAGCCGATTTGCTCTCAGTAGGTTTTCTAGCCTTGTAATGAGAGGTGCTTCTTTCCTATTCAGTCTCAGTTGAAACGTGGTGCAAAATAATGTCATCCTACTTCCTTCCATAGATTTATTGTCCCATCCCTGTCCATGTACTTGTTAGATTGATGCCACAACGGAGGTCTTTCTTGAATCCAACTAATTAATATTTCTATGTCAACACTCATTATAATATTAAAAAATTTAAAAAACAAAAACCACTTGAAACAATAAATAAACAATATATTGCGCAATAGAGGGCGCCGGTAGCTCAGTGGTATGCGTGCTTGACTTCTGAGCTCAAGGTCGTGGGTTCGTAGCCCGACCGACGCCCTTAGTTTATTTTATCTGGGAGGTAAAATAAACTTAAGCACGCCGTCCTTCGGATGGGACGTTAAGCGATGGTCCCGAGCCTGTACGATGTCAGGTACTCGTTAAAGACCCCTACCCTAGATGAATAAAAAATTTAGGGTAGGCAAACTTTAGGACTCCCACAGTAGAGTCGGGCTCATGTCCACCAGAGTGACGAAAGAGCGCTCTGGTAGTAGGCGATATGACCTCGTAGTTAAAGCCCGGGCATGAGTCATAAAACCTAACCTAACCTATTGCGCAATATGATGTAACTCACTGGGCTGAAACACCGAACTAGACTGAATGACGGAAGAAACCGCTTGGCAGAAAACGCTCGAATTGGCGGGAGGTAGTACTGCTCAAAACCGCTCGGCCTCGCCCGGCGCGGCCCGGCCTTGGTTTGAATACTCCCATCTAAACCCTGCGTATCTAGCGCTCAAGCGTTTTCCGTCCGGCTCGGCTCGGCTCTGCCCGGCTTTGGTGTGAAACCCCACTTAGGGCTTTTGGCAGTTTTTGAAAGTCCCGAATGTTCAGAACGAAAGCCCTAACCCACTTCTATCATTAATAAAATAAAAAATGACATTTTATAAAATTTTTCAATTTATTTATATTTAACAAAAAACCACAAGAAATATTTTTGAACAAATGTTTGGCAAAAATAGAGATCATCATTTCCTTAATTTGTACTTCTTTTTTTTACTCCTACTTATCTAGTAAAAATCACAATTGTCTCATTATTAAAAAATTATTGCTTTACTTGATTGCTTTGTTGATTAGGGATACCATATTATGATGTACAGGGGACGATAGAAATTTTGAGTTTTTGCCGAAACATGTTGATTCCAAAAATTTAAAAAAATATATATTTTTGTGTATCTGTGAACAAGATAACTCCTGATAGAATTAATACACTAAATTAAACATGTAGCCGACTGGTTCTGGAGGGAGAGCGAACACTTAATTAATTAATTTGTGGGTGATTGGGGGAAAAACTTCAATAACTGCCGTTGTAATGAATGTATCGTAACAAAATTTATTATGTAAATTCAAATCCCCATAAGGACAACTATTAATTTTCCGCGAAATCCGCTAAAGAGAAGAGGGGGCTCAACTCAAACACCCCAATAACTGCCGATGTAATGAATGTATCAATACACAATTTAGTATGAGGATTCAGAAGACACTATTTAAGTCAAATATGTATTGAGTTTTAAGGATAGCAAAAACTTTATGGAATAATTCGTTCTGGTGATGTACATAACTGGTATAGACGTAGCCAAGGTCCACGCCGTAGATTTTCAGTGAAAACGGGATAAAATCATTTTTCATTTTCTATTCGATGCTGCCGTAGCTCTTGCATTTGCTCGGCACTAGACTTTTTAGGTTTTTAAAATTCCTTTTGATGCGAGCTTTCCTCTGATTTGCGTTTTCTATAATATATTTTTATTGTTTCACTTTGAGTCCTAGCAGTGCTCCTCAAGCTCTTTACAATGATATACGAATCAACGTCCTATCGAAACGCGTTATCACGCTACACTAATTTCTAATTTTACACAACGCTAATTCGCATCAATCATCCGCCGGCGCCCACACTAGCCCGATAACGTCCCAAGCAAAACAAACACTGCACAACAAACACGTATAGACATGCTCTATCCATTATGACCTCAACCGTTGTTATCGCATTATTAGTCTCGTAGTTATTATCGATTGAAATCTGACGGTATATTGTAACACAAGGAAGTTTGATCGGCTATCGCTGTGCTTAACGAGCGAATAGACGTTTTCACGTCAAAATGAACACAAAAATACTTACGTTTACATTTCTACTATGCTGCCATTTATGAACCTGATAGCAAGATTTATTTTACTGTTTTTCAAAAAAATGAGTGAGCTCAGGTAGATAGACTAACGTTGTTCTTTGTACCTGTGTTCAGGTATGAAATTAGTTCATCTATGAGAGGGATAGTGGTATAGATAGTGTATATAAGTAGTTTCTGGTCAGTTGAAGTAGTTTAGCCACAATGTACCCAGTCTCTGAACAACAGCCACATACCATGTACTTGTTCTGTCCACCGCCTCCCATCTCACCCGCCCCCAGACGGATCACACCCCCTTGCTCTGCCACCCCCCGCTGTAAGAGGACCCCTCTCTATGAGGCCGTCTGTCTAGACTGCAACAAGATCTACCATCCTGCTTGTCTTGGTCTTCCTGATGCTGACTTTAAGACTCTTCGATGCTTCCCCTGTTATCTTGACAGCCGATGAACCTCTCTCAAGTGAACAACGCGAAATTATTGCGAAAGGTAATTTTCCGCCGGAATCACCGGCAATGTACTTCCTCAGAACGAATTAATCAATTAAATAACTTCCTCAGAACGAATTAATCAATTAAATAACTTCCTCAGAACGAATTAATCAATTAAATAACTTCCTCAGAACGAATTAATAAATTAAATAACTTCCTCAGAACGAATTATTCAATTAAATAACTTCCTCAGAACGAATTAATAAATTAAATAATGATTAATAGAGTCGACAGTATCTTTTCAATGTAGAAGGAATTCGAGGTTCTGTCGTGTAAAAGAAAATGCAAAATTTGGCCAACGTTTCGAAAACTATTTATTTTCTTCTTCAGGGTCTTATAATAGGGAGCGCGAAGTTAACAGTTTTTATTTTTAATAATTAATATTTTTTAATGTTCTTGGGCTCGTTGGAAAGGTCTGAATTTGCCAGTTATTGGCAAAATAAAATAAAAATTTGCCAGTTATTTGGTCATGAGCAAAAAACGTCTGAAAGGTGCAATTTTTCATTTGAGTATATCCTTATCAATATTTAATGTTTTAACACGTACAACCTCTTAAAATAAAGAAAAAAATATCCTGAAATTTGTTAGAGTGAATTTCTGAATTTGCCAGGTGCATATTTTTCTGCTAATCCTTGCAATTATTCAAAACCAAGTTTCGGAGTTTCACCGTTAGGGGTATACTTATACACCGTCATTGATGTAGCTTACAACTTTTACCGCAACTAGCGCCCCTAACGGTGAAACTCCGAAACTTGGTTTTGAATAATTGCAAGGATTGGCAGAAAAATATGCACCTGGCAAATTTCAGGATATTTTTTTCTTTATTTTAAGAGGTTGTACGTGTTAAAACATTAAATATTGACGAAGATATACTTAAATGAAAAATTGCACCTTTCAGACGTTTTTTGCACATGACCAAATAACTGGCAAATTTTTATTTTATTTTGCCAATAACTGGCAAATTCAGACCTTTCCAACGAGCCCAAGAACATTAAAAAATATTAATTATTAAAAATACGAACGGCTAACTTCGTGCGGCTCTTATAATGACTTGAGTGGATGTGTGTGGTGACGGTGTTGTGAGTTTGTGTTCAGTGTAGTGAGTGCTGTAGTGCTACACAGACACAACACCGTCAACACACACATCCGCTCAAGTCATTATAAGGCCCTGAAGTAGAAAATAAATAGTTTTCGAAACGTTGGCCAAATTTTGCATTTTCTTTTACACGACAGAACCTCGATTTCCTTCTAAATTGAAATCAATTAAATGTTTCGCTACCCCTCCGCAACCAGCCGACAGTTTGCGCTAATGTTTAGATAACTTACATAGGAGCTTATAAATCCTCATACTTATGTCCAATTTTGTATCGATAATTTCATTATATGTCCTTCCCATCGGCTGATATTTCTGAAATTTGACAGTGGATGTTCTCATTGATTTTTGACGTCACATACGAATTTTCACGGTAATTGCCAATGTAATATATTTATTTCATCGGCAATTATTGGGAATTTTGAGTTGAGCCCCTCTTTGATTCCCCCCTTCCCTTGTACCGATTCCACTGAAAATTGGTAAGTGTCGTCATTATAGGGGTTTTAAGTCACATAATATGTGACTTGAAACCCCTATAACTGCCGTTGTATTGAATATGACATTTTGTGAAGAACATTCATTACAATGGCAGTTAGGCCTTTCTCCCTAACCCCCCTTCCCTCCAGCCGATTCGGCTGAAAATCAACAGTTGTTGTCTTTATATGATTTTGGATACACATATAAAATTTCGTGTCGATACATTCATCCTATTGGGAGTTATCGAGTTCACAGACGCTAAGACAGACAGCATTTTTTTTTTATTTTCCAGTGAAAAATCAACTTCGAATTTCTGACAGATTATATAACTTCCCCTATACTTCATATAGGTGGGAAAATATGTATCTGAGCGCTATAATGAATACATTCAAAAAATAGAGATACATTTATTTTCTTAAATTGAATTTATTTATTCAACCATTCGACAGAATTATCTCTCTTTGTCCATTTAGAACTAACCAATAAAAAATAATTTTTCTGTTCTGTTCTCAGGAAATGAAGTCGTTGAGCCAAAGAAGAGAATCAAACCAACAAGAAGAGCAATGTATTTATATCCGTTATATTCATTGTATGAATATATTTTTTCTCCAAAAATAAATAAACATTTGTATAAAGTTAACGCTTAAATACAATCAGTAAATTCATTCGAAGAAACTGTACTCAAAGTTTGAAAGACAATTATTGTAATATACATACATAAGTAAATATTGATAAAGAATATGTAAACGTATTATTATTTATTAATAATTTATTTATTAATAATACTGACAATAATAAAAATAAGCTTGGTATATTATTTTTAACAATAATTAATTTTGTTCATTCAAATTGTGATGTAAATATATAAATATTACAAAATATATATTTGTTCCTTTATTTTCAAACATACCTCAGATTGATATTTAACATTTTTGCAGAGATATTGTGAAACACTTGATAAAAATATAGAAAACGTATGTTTTTAAAAAAATATTGTCTATTTCACAAATAATATATAATATGGGAGTACTTTCGGTATTGCTATCATCTTCAGCCACGACTTAACAAATACAGTATTTGTATGTATCTGTATTTGTTAAGTCGTGGCTGAAGACGGTAGCAATACCGAAAGTACTCCCATATTATATATCAGGCCCGTGCGCAAGGGGGGGGGTTTTGGGGGTTCGAACCCCCCCCATTAGGACTCTCTTGTACTTTATGACTATCATCATTAAAGTTTTTTTCCACGAAAATTTCATGTATTTTCAAAAGTTATATTTTGGATTCTTAAATTTACTGGATTGGAAAAGTATAACACACTTTTCATTTCAATTTCCGCGCTATCGACCTCTATCGATTGTGGGTGATCGTCAATTGTCGCTGTATCATCGTCAATCTTCATATGACAATGACATGAGGAAAGTGCATTTTTTTCCTTGTTGTTTGCTCGACTTTGTTCATTAATTAACGGTTGTTGACAGTTATTTCTAACGTTTATTTGTTTGAACGTGAATTTTTACATGCAATGCAGACGCGTTCCCGAACGTACACCAAATGCTTCGCATTATGGCCATTTTACCCGTGACGACAGCGAAAAATGAACGCTCCTTTTCAACATTGCGTCGTCTGAAAACGTACATTAGATCGACAATGTCTGAAGATCGGCTCAACGGCTTAGCCTCCCTCAATATACACCGTGAAATGGAGATAAATGTGCAAAAAATTCTGGAAGAATTTTTTTCGTTACCTCGAAGAATTAATCTGTTAAGTAATGAGAAATAAATATGAAGTTTTTACATGCAAACGTCTTTAAAAAATAAAATAACAGTTTGTGTGTTTTTACATATTATTGAAAAAAAACTTTTATTTCAAAACCCCCCCCTTAATTGATTTCTGCGCACGGGCCTGTTATATATTATTTGTGAAATAGACAATATTTTTTAAAAAACATACGTTTTCTTTATTTATACCTCAAATTCTCTTCTTAATAGATGGATACCTTAATTTTCTCGAAAACCATGTTTCTATAAAATAAAATAAATACACTCCCGGACAAAATTACAGGATCACTTCAATTTTTGTAATTTTAATGAGTTTGTGACATCGGAAAAGGACATTAAGACCTTATTATTTGTGGAGTTGATAAGGAAATAAAAATTAACAGGAAAAGTAAATTTTTTTTTTTTTTTGAAATATGGAAAAAGTTAGAAGATACAGAAGACAAAAAATAGAAAATTTAACAAAGAAAAATTTCGTAAAAACACACCAAATTTCGAAAAAAATTTAGTAACTGGTGTTCCCTCCCCTAGCTTGAATGACAGCATCTATTCTTCTGGGCCATAGAACAGTTATTTATTTTTAACTTATTCTCATATAAACATATTTCAAAATTTAGAGAAACGAAAGGCGCTGTAAGAACTGGAATGATAAACTGGATCACTGTATTGGGAGATGCACGATTCCTCTCCGACTTCCACCATTCCTCTATGATTGGTTTTGATTGCGTTTAGCCCAAGGCAGGTTTCCTCTCACCTATGATCTTGTTTACTTTCCGTCACCACCCCTTCCTCACCATTCACGCATCCCTCTGGAAGTCATCCCTTGCTCAGTGTCCCAGTGTCAAGGTCAGTGTTCACATTATTATTTATCATTATTTATATAATAAAATTATTTAACCTGAATTGTCCTCATAGCTTAGAAACTAAGGAGAGGGGCAGATATATCGTCCCACCGGCGGAACGCCGGCTATTACGCCCCTACAATTTATATTAAGTATGTGATCTGAACTTTATTATTTACTTATTCCCTACACAACTAAGAGGAATCCTGCCATTCGGTTGAGAGCACTCAACTTCGTCCGAGAGGAATCGTGATGTGGGCATTAGACTGTTCCCCCCACTGCTCTTAATTGGAGAGGAATCCGGCGACGCCCACTGTATTAAAGAAAAGTCAATTTCTTTAATCCATAATGGTAAATAAACATTAAAGAAAGGTAGAGGATTATAGCAAACATACTCGTCAGAGAAATAAACATTAAAGAAAGAGAGGATTATAGCAAACATACTCGTCAGAGAAATAAACACATTAAAATTGAAAACATTGAAGTGATCCTTTCATTTTTTTCCGGCAGTGTAGTTACACCTAAATTTACATGGGTAAAATTCTACATGAAGCACAGGTCTCTTAATATTTTTGAGGTGTAAAGATATTATCTCCCACCCAAAAAAAAATTTGCATAGTTATTGTGATTCATGCCCGGGCTTTAACTACGAGGTCTTAACTCTTACTCTGATCTCTGGTGGACATGTGCCCAACTGTACTTGTGGAATCCTAAATTTTGTCTACTCAGGTTTAGGTACATCTTTAACGAATAAAACACTTTTTTTTTTTTATTTTTGGAATCAAGGGGTACGGAAAACATGTAATTCTGTTGAAAGCAGGAAATTTCTGACCGGTTACATAACTATCCCTATACATCATATCGCTGAGGAGGAACAACATATATAGCATCTGAGTATAAATAATTCCATTTAGTACAATAATATTAGAGTGAAACCGTAAGGTGAAAAAACCTTGAGCACGCCGTCCTTCGGATGTGACTTAAGCCTGTACGGTGTCAGATACTCGAAAAAAAAACCCTACCCTAGGTGTATAAAAGTTTAGAGTAGGCAGAATTTAGACGCCCATAGTAGAGTCAGGGCTCATGTCTAGCAAAGCGACAAAAGAGCGCTCTGGTAGTAGCCAATATGATCTTATAGTTAGAGCCCGGGCATGAATCACAATAACAAGTTACAAGAAGCTTCTTCTCGACTCTAGAGGACAGGTTGAAGAAGGACAAACCGTTCCCAGTCAAGATGACCATGCTCCTGAGTGGACACGGCAAGATGAGGCACTACCTCCACAGGTTCAAGATCCTCGATTCGCCTCTCTGCCTCTGCGGCACCCAGGAGCAGACAGTCCATCATGTAATCTTCAACTGTGAACTACTGGATGATGGTCAATTGTGAAAGTTGGCCTTTGTCAACAATTATTTTAGTACGACATATTTATAAAGAATTTTTAAATTTTGTAAGACTATAACTTTATTGTCTATCTAAATTATTGTATGTAAAATTCAAAATTAAGTTATGTTAAAGCATGTAGTATACCTACATATGGTGCATGCAGTTAAATATATTCCCATCCAGTAGGGATACTACTGGATGGAAACCAGAAAAAAAAAATCACAATAACTAATTAAAACGAAACTACGGTTTTATGTTTAATAATTTTTATAAATATATTTATGCCGGTGGACATGAGCACCTCTACTGTAGGACTCCTAAATCTTGTCTACTCAGGTTTATCTACGCAGGTAGGGGGTCCTCAACGAGTACCTGACATTGTACAGGCTCCGGATCAGCATTTAAAGTCCAATCTAAAAGACGACGAGCTCAAGGTTTATTTTATCTAGTGAAATTCAACTGAGGAAATAATAACAATTCCCAATTGGAGGAATTGAATGAATATAATAATTCTTAACAAATTGTCTAAATATAAGAAAATTTACAGTTACCTCATTAAACAGAGAAGTATTCTTTTCAATTGAAGAAAGAAGCACTCAACGTTGAATCGTTTCCCAAGCTTCTTTTCAAAAGCTATTCTCTAAGTCTGTTATATATATAAAAAAAGGTAGGTAGTAAAGAAAAAAAATGATGAGATTTTATTAAACGAGTTTTTGTATGAGATTGAAATGAATATTTCTTTTTAGCATTTTCTAAAAGTGAATAAGATATCCTTACGAATTTAAGATGGACTCAAATAAAAGATTTAATAAAAAAAACACCGTTTTTTTTTTTACTTCTCAGCTATAAGAAATACAGTAGAGCCTCTATAAGTCGAACATCAAGGGAGACGCCAAAAAATTCGAGTTATAGAGTTTTCGACTTTGGCGGATTTCAACTTAGGCGGATTTTGATTCGACTTGTATTTTGGTTCCTACTCAGCTCAAACCATTTAAGTAAGCACTCCTCCAAGCCGGGAAATTCTGCAATTCGTCGTCTTTTGCAGGACAAATTTTGACCGTTTTGAATTTTGATGTCTGATTCATTTTTTATTATTGTTGACATAGTACTCATTGGTAGGCCAAATTGTTCAGCAACATCTTTCTTCTTTTGACAGCTCTTCACAGCTTCGAGCACTTTTCAGCGAGACTCAAAGTTTTTAGTTTACGTTTCACAGCACTCATGATTTATCAATTTTATTCATAAGCTGTTGTAAAAATTTATGTGTATTGCGTAGAACCAAACAACTTCTGACAATTTTTCAATGGACAACAAATGACTTGCTTCGCTAAAGTTCAAATAAAATCAATAATAATGCCCTTTATCATTTCTTAGAATTAGTAATCCTATTTATTGTATACTTCTAAATTGTTTTTTAAGAAACAATGGTGAACATTGTCGGCAAATTTTTAAAGTCGGTAACTTATTTTTCTTCGAGCTATAGAGGTAATAAGTTTCAAATAATCGAGCTGTAAAGGTTGTAAAATAAAACATTGCTATGTTCGAGATACAGAGGTCCAATTTATTTTTTCGAGTTATTGAGGGGAAATATGTAGGTACCAAAATGGCTAGTAGGGACGCACTGATTATTTCGACTAATAGAAGGTTCAGATTTCGAGTAATGGAGGTTTTGGGGCTTGAAGGGAAAAGAACAAAACTTTTTTTTCGAGTTTTGGAGGTTTTCGACTTATCGAGGTTCGACTTAAAGAGGTTCTGCTGTATAAGGTTTTTTTGGTTGGTTTTTTGGGGGCGAATAACTACTTAGGTTATTATCGCCCTACTGCGTTATATTTTTTGTCCTTACTGAGTCAGGGCCGGAAACTAAAACGGCCATGATGGGATCTCACGCGAGCCAGGGGGGGGGGGGGGGGGGGGGCTGGAGAAGGGCAAAGCGCAAATGGTCAACTGGTTTTGGGGGAGGAGCGAATAGTTATCCGTATAATTTCTTTTGGGGAAGTACATTGCCAAGGATTTTTTTTCCAACATTAATTTAATATGAAATAAAAATCATACAACTTTACTGCAATGCGGGAGAAAAAGAAAAATATAAAATTAAAATATGCATCAGTACAGAAATATAAAACCGCTGCTTTATTAATTGGAATAAACTCTAGTTGAGAGCTTAGAAAAATGGTAGTTATTGTGACTCATGCCTGAGCTTTGACCTCAAGGTCATATCGCCTACTACCAGAGGGCTCTTTAATTATAATTTGTTGTGACAATATGAAAACAAATATATTATTTATTGATCATATAATAATATATTGAAATATTATATATTATAGGTTAGGTTAGTCATGCCCGGGCTTTAACTACAAGGTCATATCGCCTACTCCCAGAGCGCTCTTTCGTCACTCTGGTGAACATGAGTCCGACTCTACTATGGGAGTCCTAAATTTTGCCTACCCTAAATTTTCATTCATTAACTTTAGGCTCGGGACCATCGCTTAACGTCCCATCCGAAGGATGGCGTGCTTAAGTTTATTTTACCTCCCAGATAAAATAAACTAAGGGCCTCGGTCGGGTTTTGAACCTACGTTCTTAAGCTCAGAAGACAAGCACGCATATCACTGAGCTACCGGCGCCCTCATATTATATATTATATTTTTTAGATTTACACTGATATATTATTATTTTTTACCATCAATTTTATTTATTGTTACAAATTTAAGCTATCGAAGCATCTTAACCTAAACATTTTTTACCTAAAGATCATTTTATGGTTCGTAATATTGATATTTATTTCACTACAACGGTAAATATGATCAATAATGTTGTAAAAATACAATAAAAATGCTCACAGATAAAGAAGTGTGTAGATGTGTGTGTGCGCTGCGTGCGCAACTGTCCGACACATACACTTACGCAGCATACACATCATCGAAACTTACGCTCTGACGGTCTGACATAGCTTAGATGTTTGCACATCAAAAATGTTGTTTTGGAAGGAAAAAGAAAACTTCCTTTCCGAATCACAGATGGTTCTGAAGTTCAGTTGAAAATTCAACATCGAATTTCGGACCGGTTATATTACGAACTAGCAGTAATACCCGGCGTTGCCCGGGGAACTTTGACTTTTCTTCTAATATCTCTCGTTCGAATCCATTTCAATTCTTCAATAGTACATTCATGATGTTATAATTTTCAATTATTCATACGGAATAACGCTTATAGTCCTTCAACGGCAGACATCCCAGCTAGTAAGTTTTTAGGACCCCTGGGCACCATGGCTAGTACGCGCCACTCAACGGCGGAAACCATAGCTAGTGAATACTTAGCATCAGTGGACGTCCTAGCCAGTGCGTACTTGAGAACGCTTGTGACCAGCAGGTTGATTAAAACATAGACTTCAACCATGAATTGAACCAAATTTTCTTGAGACAATTTGTTTACGTGTTTAAACAAACAAAAGTTCACAAAAACGTTAAATAAAACATTGAATTAGCAAATTTCCTAGCAACCTTAAACGTTCTGCTCAAACAAGGGTACGTGACATCACCCAACACTACCTGACATCACCCAACACTACGTGACATCACCCAACACTCCTCTCACAGTTTGTTCATCTCATGGCCTCAGATTTTAATTGTGAAATGTTTCATGAAAAAGGTTTTTTTTTTTGTATCACTCGCAAGAATTAAGACTATCAATACCACAATGAGTGAAAGAAAAAACCAAATGACAAACAAAAATACATCACAGTAACAAAGTATATGCAAACTTACTTTATATATATATATAACAACAAAAGTAACGGCAAACTATCGCTTTGAAGGTACAAAGGTACAATTCAAAGGTACAAACATTATCTTAAATCTAAAAACCGTTTAAAAGCTAGAAATTTGAAGAATGGAGTCTACCGAGCTCAGGATCGCCATTTAGAAATCTAGCCAAGTCACTTAGCTCAGATGTTTTAATCGGGAAGATAAAAATAAATTTGAGCACGTCGTCCTTCGGATTGGGCTCCAAGCTATGATTGAGGGCCTTTTTGTATGTCAGGTGCTCGATAATGAGTCGTATGTTATGTAACTAAACCGAGGTAGCTAAAATTTCACTTAGGTTCGAAAAACCTTGAGCACGTCGTCCTTCGGATGGGACTTTCCCGATATATCTTAATCTGTCTATCAGTTTTAACAAATAGTAAATCCATAAACCGTTAAAAAGCAGGAAATTTGAAGAATGGTATTTAGCCCGACTTTTTTCGAAAAACATTATTATTTCAATTTTGTGTAGGATTCAGATATCCGGGTTGTTCATCAGTTTTAACAAATATTAAATCTATAAACCGTTTAAAAGCTAGAAATTTGAAGAATGGAGTCTACCGAGCTCAGGATCGCCATTTAGAAATCTAGCCAAGTCACTTAGGTCAGATGTTTTAATCGGGAAGATAAAAATAAATTTGAGCACGTCGTCCTTCGGATGGGACTTTCCCGATACATCTGAATCTTTCTTTGGTTGACCATCTTCGTTTCTGGATGCTGCCTATCTACCAACATAGCTGTATTAATTTGTTTTTCAGAAAATATGTCAAAACGGTACCACAAAGCCCACTTATATTCCACATTTCTTCCTTGATAATTTTAGTTGGAACCAAACGGTAACTTATTTTATCACACATATGGAGTCTATCGAGCTCAGGATCGCCACTTAGAAATCTAGCCAAGGCACTTAGGATAGATGTTTTAATCGAGAAGATAAAAATAAATTTGAGCACGTCGTCCTTCGGATTTGACTTTAGGCTATGATCGAGGGCCTTTTTGTATGTCAGGTGCTCGATAATCAGTCGTATGTTATGTAACTAAACCTAGGTAGCTAAAATTTCACTTAGGTTCAAAAAACCTTGAGCACGTCGTCCTTCGGATGGGACTTTCCCGATATAACTGAATCTGTCTATCAGTTTTAACAAATATTAAATCTATAAACCGTTAAAAAGCAGGAAATTTGAAGAATGGTATTTAGCCCGACTTTTTTCGAAAAACATTTTTATTTCGATTTTGTGTAGGATTCAGATATTCCGGTTGTTCATCAGTTTTAACACATATTAAATCTAAAAACCTTTAAAAGCTAGAAATGTGAAGAATGGAGTCTACCGAGCTCAGGATCGCCATTTAGAAATCTAGCCAAGTCATTTAGCTCAGATGTTTTAATCGGGAAGATAAAAATAAATTTGAGCACGTCGTCCTTCGGATTGGGCTTTAAGCTATGATCGAGGGCCTTTTTGTATGTCAGGTACTCGATAATGAGTCGTATGTTATGTATCTAAACCTGGGTAGTTGAAATTACATTTACGTTAAAAATAACTTGAGCACGTCGTCCTTCGGATTGGACTCCAAGCTATGATCGAGGGCCTTTTTGTATGTCAGGTGCTCGATAATGAGTCGTATGTTATGTAACTAAACCTAGGTAGCTAAAATTTCACTTAGGTTCGAAAAACCTTGAGCACGTCGTCCTTCGGATGGGACTTTCCAGATATATCTTAATCTGTCTATCAGTTTTAACAAATAGTAAATCCATAAACCGTTAAAAAGCAGGAAATTTGAAGAATGGTATTTAGCCCGACTTTTTTCGAAAAACATTATTATTTCAATTTTTGTGTAGGATTCAGATATCCGGGTTGTTCATCAGTTTTAACAAATATTAAATCTAAAAACCGTTTAAAAGCTAGAAATTTGAAGAATGGAGTCTACCGAGCTCAGGATCGCCATTTAGAAATCTAGCCAAGTCACTTAGGTCAGATGTTTTAATCGGGAAGATAAAAATAAATTTGAGCACGTCGTCCTTCGGATGGGACTTTCCCGATACATCTGAATCTTTCTTTGGTTGACCATCTTCGTTTCTGGATGCTGCCTATCTACCAACATAGCTGTATTAATTTGTTTTTCAGAAAATATGTCAAAACGGTACCTCAAAGCCCACTTATATTCCACATTTCTTCCTTGATAATTTTAGTTGGAACCAAACGGTAACTTATTTTATCACACATATGGAGTCTATCGAGCTCAGGATCGCCACTTAGAAATCTAGCCAAGGCACTTAGGATAGATGTTTTAATCGAGAAGATAAAAATAAATTTGAGCACGTCGTCCTTCGGATTTGACTTTAGGCTATGATCGAGGGCCTTTTTGTATGTCAGGTGCTCGATAATCAGTCGTATGTTATGTAACTAAACCTAGGTAGCTAAAATTTCACTTAGGTTCAAAAAACCTTGAGCACGTCGTCCTTCGGATGGGACTTTCCCGATATAACTGAATCTGTCTATCAGTTTTAACAAATATTAAATCTATAAACCGTTAAAAAGCAGGAAATTTGAAGAATGGTATTTAGCCCGACTTTTTTCGAAAAACATTTTTATTTCGATTTTGTGTAGGATTCAGATATTCCGGTTGTTCATCAGTTTTAACACATATTAAATCTAAAAACCTTTAAAAGCTAGAAATGTGAAGAATGGAGTCTACCGAGCTCAGGATCGCCATTTAGAAATCTAGCCAAGTCATTTAGCTCAGATGTTTTAATCGGGAAGATAAAAATAAATTTGAGCACGTCGTCCTTCGGATTGGGCTTTAAGCTATGATCGAGGGCCTTTTTGTATGTCAGGTACTCGATAATGAGTCGTATGTTATGTATCTAAACCTGGGTAGTTGAAATTACATTTACGTTAAAAATAACTTGAGCACGTCGTCCTTCGGATTGGACTCCAAGCTATGATCGAGGGCCTTTTTGTATGTCAGGTGCTCGATAATGAGTCGTATGTTATGTAACTAAACCTAGGTAGCTAAAATTTCACTTAGGTTCGAAAAACCTTGAGCACGTCGTCCTTCGGATGGGACTTTCCAGATATATCTTAATCTGTCTATCAGTTTTAACAAAAAGTAAATCCATAAACCGTTAAAAAGCAGGAAATTTGAAGAATGGTATTTAGCCCGACTTTTTTCGAAAAACATTATTATTTCAATTTTTGTGTAGGATTCAGATATCCGGGTTGTTCATCAGTTTTAACAAATATTAAATCTAAAAACCGTTTAAAAGCTAGAAATTTGAAGAATGGAGTCTACCGAGCTCAGGATCGCCATTTAGAAATCTAGCCAAGTCACTTAGGTCAGATGTTTTAATCGGGAAGATAAAAATAAATTTGAGCACGTCGTCCTTCGGATGGGACTTTCCCGATACATCTGAATCTTTCTTTGGTTGACCATCTTCGTTTCTGGATGCTGCCTATCTACCAACATAGCTGTATTAATTTGTTTTTCAGAAAATATGTCAAAACGGTACCTCAAAGCCCACTTATATTCCACATTTCTTCCTTGATAATTTTAGTTGGAACCAAACGGTAACTTATTTTATCACACATATGGAGTCTATCGAGCTCAGGATCGCCACTTAGAAATCTAGCCAAGGCACTTAGGATAGATGTTTTAATCGAGAAGATAAAAATAAATTTGAGCACGTCGTCCTTCGGATTTGACTTTAGGCTATGATCGAGGGCCTTTTTGTATGTAAGGTGCTCGATAATCAGTCGTATGTTATGTAACTAAACCTAGGTAGCTAAAATTTCACTTAGGTTCAAAAAACCTTGAGCACGTCGTCCTTCGGATGGGACTTTCCCGATATAACTGAATCTGTCTATCAGTTTTAACAAATAGTAAATCTATAAACCGTTAAAAAGCAGGAAATTTGAAGAATGGTATTTAGCCCGACTTTTTTCGAAAAACATTTTTATTTCAATTTTTGTGTAGGATTCAGATATCCGGGTAGCTGACCCGACAGACGTCGTTCTGTCAAAAGCTATTGGACTGGATTTTTTTTTATTTATTTTTTCTACTTGGAACCACAGCAAGTTCCTACTTAAGAACACCGGGCACCTTAGATAGTATGCGCCTTGCAACTCCGTGCAACCAGCTAGTAAGTTCTTAGGACCGCTGGGCAACACAGATAGTACGTAGTTAGGAACGCAGGGCACCGCAGCTAGTATGTGCCTTGCAACAGCGGATGCCCTAGGTATTTTGTGCTTAAGAACGCTGGTGAGAGCTATTATTTACCGTGCAACGGTGCATCTTCAAGGTAATACATGCTAAGGAAACCCACCCTATTAAAATTAGGGCTATTTCCCATCTTTAAGAAAGCTCCATGTGAGATTCATTCAGCATTAATGGACCCCCGCCCCTCCCGTCCAAAAGAGTCACAGACAATTTTTAAATATTGCTTTTGAAACTACCATTTAGGTATATGCTTGCCCCCCCATACCCCCCTCCCGTTGACAATTTTGAGACGTCACATATCCTTTTTTTGTTTTTGTCTTTTAAGAATACTACATGTGCAATTCCATGACAATCCGACCATTCGTTAATGAGCTACAAGTATTTTATGCTTCGGCCTACCCCCAAAACCCCCCTCCCTTTCAAAATGTTGAGATGCCACGCATCCTATTTTTTAATTCGGGCTTTAAGAATACCGCATGTGAAATTCCATGACAATCCGATCATCTGTTAATGACCTATCAGTATCTTTATATTTACGCCTACCCCCACAACCCCCCCCTCCCGTTCAAAATTTTGAGATGTCACGTACCGTATTTTTCAATTTGGCCTTTAAGAATACTACATGTCAAATTTCGTGACAATCCGAACAACCGTTAATGAGCTAGGACTATATTTATACTTAGGCCCCCCCCCATAACCCCCCGTCCTGTTCAAAATTTTGAGATGTCACGTAGCGTATTTTTCAATTTGGCCTTTAAGAATACTACATGTGAAATTCCATGTCAATCGGATCATCCGTTAAAGACCTATCACTATCTTTATATTAGGCCTAGCCCCCCCCTTTCAAATTTTGAGACTTCACACATCCTTTTTTTAAATTTGGCTTTTTAGAATACTAAATGTGAAATCCCATGACAATCCGACTATTAGTTAATGAGTTAACGGTATCTTTATACTAAGGCCTACCTCCACAACCCCCCCTCCCGTGCAAAATTTAGCCAATCATTTTTATTATATAGATGTAGATATGTAAAAACTGAATAAAACGGAACAGTAAGTAAATGACAAAGATGACAACCAAGATAAATCGAGGAATTTGCCAGAAGCGAAGATTTAAAAACAATCAAAAAAATAAAACGCACTAAAAACTGATAACACGCACTAAAAACTGAATAAAACGAAACAGTAAGAGTTGTAATTACGTTTTATTCAGCCAAGAAAATAACAAGCACTAAAAACTGAATAAAACGAAACGGTAAGTAAATGATTTTAGGGTGTCTGAGATCGATTCACTTGATCGATTCATTGTTCACATCGATTAGTATGACCTCAAACATCGATTCTTCGATTAATCTATCTCAGATCGCCATCCCTAGAATTAACAGCTAAGAACTCTTCATAAGAACCTTCCTCGGACTTCAACGAATATTTGAAAAAAAAAATTAGCCGAATTGGTCCAGCCGTTCTCGAGTTTTGCGCTTAGCCAAATTTAGCACTCATTTTTATTATATAGACTAGCTGACCCGACAGACGTCGTTCTGTCAAAAGCTATTGGACTGGATTTTTTTTTTTACTTGGAACCACAGCAAGTTCCTACTTATGAACGCCAGGCACCTTATATAGTATGCGTCTTGCAACTTCGTGCAACCAGCTATTAAGTTCTTAGGACCGCTGGGCAACACAAATAGTACGTAGTTAGAAACGCAGGGCACCGCAGCTAGTATGTGCCTTGCAACAGCGGACGCCCTAGGTATTTTGTGGTTAAGAACGCTGGTGAGAGCTATTATTTACCGTGCAACGATGCACCTTCAAAGTAATACATGCTTAGGAAACCCACCCTATTAAAATTAGGGCTATATCCCATCTTTAAGAAAGCTCCATGTGAGATTCATTCAGCATTAATGCACCCCCGCCCCTCCCGTCCAAAAGGGTCCCAGCCAATTTTTAAATATTGCTCTTGAAACTACTATTTAGGTATATGCTTGCCCTCCCCATACCCCCCTCCTGTTGACAATTTTGAGACCTCACATGTCCTTTTTTTGTTTTTGTCTTTTAAGAACACTACATGTGAAAATCCATGACAATCCGACCATTCGTTAATTAGCTACAACTATTTTATGCTAAGGCCTAAGCCCCTCCCTTTCGAAATGTTAAGATGTCACACAACCCTATTTTTCAATTTGGGCTTTAAGAATACTACATGGAAAATTCCATGACAATCCGATCATCTGTTAATGACCTATCAGTATCTTTATATTTACGCCTACCCCCACAACCCCCCTCCCTTTTGTGACGTCATACACTTTATTTTTCAATTTGACTTTCAAGAATTCGACATGTGAAATTCCATGACATTCCGATCATCCGTTAAAGACCTATCACTATCTTTATATGTAAGGCCTACCCCCACAACCCCCCCCTCCCGTTCAAAATATTGAGATGTCACGTACCGTATTTTTCAATTTGGCTTTTAAGAATACTACATGTCAAATTCCATGACATTCCGATCATCCGTTAAAGACCTATCACTATCTTTATATGTAGGCCTACCCCCACAACCCCCCCTCACGTAGCGTATTTTTGAATTTGGCTTTTAAGAATACTACATGTCAAATTCCATGACATTCCGATCATCCGTTAAAGACCTATCACTATCTTTATATGTAGGCCTACCCCCACAACCCCCCCTCCCGTTCAAAATTTTGAGATGTCACGTACCGTATTTTTCAATTTGGCTTTTAAGAATACTACATGTCAAATTCCATGACATTCCGATCATCCGTTAAAGACCTATCACTATCTTTATATGTAGGCCTACCCCCACAACCCCCCCTCCCGTTCAAAATTTTGAGATGTCACGTACCGTATTTTTCAATTTGGCCTTTAAGAATACTACATGTGAAATTCCATGACAATCCGATCATCCGTTAAAGACCTATCACTATCTTTATATTAGGCCTAGCCCCCCCCCCCCCCCTCCCTTTCAAATTTTGAGATCACACGTCCTATTTTTAAATTTGGCTTTTTAGACTACTACATATGAAATTCCATGACAATCCGACTATTAGTTAATGAGTTACCGGTATCTTTAAACTAAGGCCTACCCCCACAACCCCCCCTCCCGTGCAAAATTTAGCCAATCATTTCTATTATATAGATGTAGATATGTAAAAACTGAATAAAACGAAACAGTAAGTAAATGACAAATATGACAACCAAACAACCAAAGATAAATCGAGGAACATTGCCAGAAGCGAAGATTTAAAAACAACCAAGAAAATAACACGCACTAAAAACTGAATAAAACGAAACCGTAAGTAAATCACAAAGATGACAACCAAAAAATCAAGAAACTTGCCAGAACATTGCCAGAAGCGAAGATTTAACAACAACCAAGAAAATAACACGGAAAAAAAACTGATAACACGCACTAAAAACTGAATAGAACGAAACAGTAAGTAAATGACAAAGATGACAACAAAAGATAAATCGAGGAACTTGCCAGAAGCGAAGATTTAAAAACAACCAAGAAAATAACATGCACTAAAAACTGAATAAAACGAAACGGTAAGTAAATGATTTTAGGGTGTCTCTTCATAAGAACCTTCCTCGGACTTCAACGAATATTTGAAAAAAAAATTAGCCGAATTGGTTCAGCCGTTCTCGAGTTTTGCGCTTAGCAAAATTTAGCACTCATTTTTATTATACAGATAAGGGCTCTACTTCTATAGAAAAAGTAGTTTTAAAATTTCTAAAGAAAATAGTTATTTTTTGAACTCCATCTTCATTTCCGAGTTGGATGTGTGTGAACTATGTAAATGGCCGATATGGCATGAACTAGATATGACAAAAGAGAACAAGGCTATGTGGTGCCGACTGGGGGGGGGGGGGGGGGGGGGGGGGGTTCAGAGAGGCCCAGAAACAAAGGATCTCATGAAGCGACAGACACCCAACTCAACTGTCCAGACATTGACAAATCATCTGTGATTCTCATACATTTCACACAGGCCTCATCTCTCCTGTCCTCAATAGGTCAAAATCATTTTTCAATTGTGAAACAAGAACCTATGAATTAGCCTATTTTCTATCGACACCGACAAATCGTGTGCATTCTGTTACAGTGGTAAAAAAAAATGTTTGTGCAGTTAGTACGCAACACGTTTGAAGTGTAACTTCCGTATCTAAAGCTAAGAACACATTTTTAACACGCGTCGTGTTAACACGCATTAACACGTGTCATAGAAATATCTATTACGTTATTTTAAATAGATCTATACATATTATTGTGATGTGTCGTCAGGGGCAGACAACACGCTTTAACACGTCATAACGCGTGTTTTCAATATCTGTAGTGGTCAGATTTTCGTCAGAGTGTTAAAGTATCAGGACAAGGTTCAGGCAGCGCCGCCACGAGTTTGTTTACATATTTATTATAAATATGGAGGAACAATTTGTAGAAGAAGTACGAAAGTATGATTTTTTGTACAACTTACAAAATAAGGACTACCGAGACCAAAGAAAACGACAAGAGGCTTGGGAGAAGATTGGTGGACAAATTCCTTCTTGGTCATCCTGATATACATTTTACACCTGTCATCGTCATTGCTGATTTCGGGCCACAGAACATGATATTCACCAAATTCGTGTCTATGTTCGTTTATTGGATGAACCCAGTATTCTCTGGATTCATGTTGTAGCACAAGCAATGCCGCAGTAACAGCTACCATTTCCTCTTCTTCATCCAACCAATCCATCTCTCCTTGTAGGTGCTCCATTATATTATAAGCGGACATACTAACCGAACGACACTACTTCACCAGTTTAAAAACATCAGCATTAACACACGTTTTACAACACAGATATGTGTCCGGCATATCTGATGTGCCGCCTCCTGACGTGTCGTGTTGACACGTGTTAACATGACACGTGTTAAAAATATATTCTTAGCTTAACTCTTCTAGTTTCAATTACTTAACATTTTTTGCAGAGATATTGTGAAACACTTAATAAAAAAAAAGAATTAAAAAAAATATATTTATTTATTTATTTCTTCAGTCGAAGCCTATTATTACACAAAATAAAAAGGTTTACAAATAACCTCATAAAATACATCGTAATAAAAGAAAAAATAAAATAAATTATTTTTATATGACAAATATAACAATTTGTGATGTATAAAAAAAATACACACATTAAAATGATAAAATTATTAATTTAAAAAATTTAATTATATTTATTTTTCTAGGTTAGGTTAGGTTTTATGACTCATGCCCGGGCTTTAACTACGAGGTCATATCGCCTACTACCAGAGCGCTCTTTCGTCACTCTGGTGGACATGAGCCCGACTCTACTATGGGAGTCCTAAATTTTGCCTACCCTAAATTTTCATTCATCTAGGGGTCTTTAACGAATACGAATCGTATAGGCTCGGGACCATCGCTTAACGTCCCATCCGAAGGATGGCGTGCTTAAGTTTCTTTTACCTCCCAGATAAAATAAACTAAGGGCCTCGGTCTTATTTTTCTATAAAAATTAAATTTCTTTTAAAACAAATGAGTAAAAAAACAAAACACGGCCATCAGCTGTTTTTTTTAGTGTGTGTAGAGACGGGTCGAGGCCACAAGAACTCCTAATGTTCATGTACGGAGACTGAGGCGGCAATGGCCTCGAGACCTTCTAGTGGATTGAAGACTAATCATCTACAAATGTTTTTTGTTTCTTTTCCATCTATTTTTTTTTTGTTTTTATATATATTTTTAATTTCTCTTTCTCATCCGTAAATAATATGATAATGGAGTGTCATTATTGAATGATTTCTATCTCAAATCCAAGACATTTATTTATTATGTATCACATTTGCTTATTATATTGTATATATATGTATATTATATATATATACAGTTGTAAATACAAAATTAAAGTTAAAAAAAAAAAAAAAAAAAAATGAAAAATATTTCCTATGGAAATTTATTTTTAATTGTTTGAAGTGCTATAACGTTTGTCGAATTGATCTTAACTCAAATTTGAGGACTGATTAGATATTAGGAATTAAATAATATAGGTATTAGAAAATAAAAATTATTAGAACTATGTAAAATTTTATTCAAACTGTAAAAATGTACTCACTTGCTCCACCCACAGGTTCGTCGTCATGATTTGATTCTTGAGGTTCTGAAAATTATAATAACTGTAATTAGCAAAAGGAATAATAATTACAGTAGAGGGAATAAGGGGACTCTGGGCCAATGGCAAATGCGCAAGATGGCGGCCGTCCCATACTCCTCCCCCACCACCCTCCTCCCCTCCTCCTCCCCTGTATTTGAATCACTTCCCCATCTCAATACGTTTTCACTCTCCCGTGTAGTAGAGGGAATAAGGGGACTCTGGGCCAATGGCAAATGCGCAAGATGGCGGCCGTCCCATACTCCTCCCCCACCACCCTCCTCCCCTCCTCCTCCCCTGTATTTGAATCACTTCCCCATCTCAATACGTTTTCACTCTCTCTCTAAACCTCAATAAGTTTCCGCTCTTCCTCTAAACCTCAATAAGCCCCCCCCCCTCCCCTAATTTTTTCATCTCAATTTTTGTCCTTTGAATCACTACCAATCTACTTCCCCATCTAAATAAGTTTCCGCTCTCACTCTAAACCTCAATAAGTTTCCGCTCTTCCTCTAAACCTCAATAAGTTCCCCTCTCCCTCTAAACCTCAATAAGTTTCCGCTCTTCCTCTAAACCTCAATAAGTTTCCGCTCTTCCTCTAAACCTCAATAAGTTTCCGCTCTCCCTCTAAACCCTGCTTTACATTTTAATCTCACCCCTCGCCTGTGCCCCTATTTCTTTTTAATTAGCCCACTAGTAACAATTTTTATATTTTTTAAGACTGATTTCGTGACCTTGAACAGGCACTTGCGTGATCTAGCATGTCGAACCCTGCATTCGTGTAGCCTACCTTATCATGTCCTAGCATGATCATGATCATCATTGTATTCAGTATTATTTTAAACTGGAGTATTATGATGGAAAAATCGCCCACCTACACTTTTGAGCATGCCGTCCTTCGGTGCCTTGAATGGTATTGCATTTAAAAATATAATCCAAAGCTCTTCATATTGAGTATGTTGTCCGATTGGAGTAATATATGCGAAAAAATATTTATCTCCAATTCCGAGCACGCTGCCCTTTGGTGTTATTTGTGAATTCTTGTTTTTTATTATTTTATTGTTTTATATCCACTATGGTTTGGAAATGACCTTCGTATCTATAGGAATTAAGTCGTTGTTTACATGTTCAAACATCTCGAGACCTGTTGTTGCAGGCATACTTCACCAATTTTTATTTCATGATTTAATCTTACATCCCCACGTCAATTACCACATCCAATGTGCTTCCCCATCTCAATACCCCCGCTCTCCCTCCGAATCACTACTCTCTATCTTCAGCGGCGTAACCAATCCATCTCAATTTTCTCACTTATACTTCCCAATTATCCCACCTCATTCTCCCTTTAAACCTTTTACTCAGACACACATCCAAGCAATTTTCTTTAGATTTTATCATAGTCCACTACTCTTAGCCTTAGCACCATCATGCTTCGTCCCTGTTCAACACCTACAACCTCTCTAGATCGTCTGACATTTTCATCATAACCCGGTCTACTCATACATAAACCTACATTCAACGCCATTAGCCTCTCCCTCGGAATCAGTCATACTTACCCACCTCAAATCACCTTCAATGCACATACCCACATCAATTATTCTAAAACATAATCTTTAATTATAGTTCTACTTCCTCAGACCAATTGTACTCCTTCCAATCCGGCAAAAACTTTGCAACCCACACCTAATCCTCAGGTCTTTCTTCTAATTTTTATGACTCACTTCTACTTCCTCACATCAATCGTCTAATTGTTTTTTCTCAACTTGTCCTTACCAATTTTCTGTTCTCTACTTCTAAAACCTTTTACTTATACATACCCGCGGAGTAATCTTTAGATCTAGATGTACCTTTCCATGGATACATTCTTAGGCTAACATGCAGTATATTTAACTTACATTTTGTTACATGCTACTTCTCATCTCCAGCACTTAACTTACTTAGCATCTCTATTATATTTCAATCCTCGTTTATAGCGGTCAAAACAATTTATTTTTCCTTCCACCAACCGTCCTCTACTGTAATTGCTCTCCTAACCTTCCCAAACCCCCGCACAATTCTGACAACGACCAATCCATCCCAATATTCTGCTCTCCACTTCTACTTCCCCAACATCATATCAAGTTAGAACCCTACAAGTGTAGACTACTGCCCCATCAACATTTCTTTCTCATTCAAACCACTTCTATCCCACCTCTCACTCAGACATACCTGTACACTTGCATCACATGCAGAAAATCAAATTTAAATGCTTCTCCCTACCTAAACCGCCAGGTCAACACCCCCACAGTTCTCGTCGATATTTAGATTCGCATTTCCAATATTACTTTACCATCACTATTTTTACGACTAATAACCTACAATCTAGCAGGAACTTAAATCACCCCCCTGCACAACACTACTCCGGATATATTCAGAACCCACTCCCACACATCTGAGCACTAATAGAACTCTAACCTAGGACCCCTGCTGTGTAGGCTCACTCACATTGGTACCTGTCAACCCATCTTTATAACTGCAAAAGCCGGGGGTAATTTCATGTTCAAGTATTATAATAATCTTAATACATTTATAAATAATAAATGAAGGAAAAAAAAACACAGAGACCAAAAAGAAAAAGTCGATGAAACTTTAAGTCTGATTTCAGAACTAAGTTAGGACATGTGAGTGACATCCTCATTTGAGATTTCATGTTCATTGCTACTATATTTTATATAAGAGGTAAAATAAGAGTAAGCACGTCGTCCTTCGGATGGGACGTTAGGCGATGGGCTCCAAAGCCTGTACGATGTCAGGTACTCATTAAAGACCCCCTAACCTAGGTCAATAAAAATTTAGTATAGGCAAAATTAGAGACTGGCTCATGCCCACCAGGGTGACGAAAGAGAGCTCTGGCAGTAGGCGATATGACCTTCTAGTTAAAGCGCGGGCATGAATCAACTAACTATATACACTAGTTCGAGTTTAATGAAATTTCACAAATAGCATCCATATAAGCCCGTTTCAAACGAAGACCATGTAGCATCTCCAAATTATGGACGGGAGAGGGGTGGTAGGAGACAGGTACATATGTATATATACAGTAGAACCTCTTTAAGTCGAACCTCGATAAGTCGAAAACCTCCAACACTCGAAAAAAAGTTTTGTTCCTTTCCCTTCAAGCCCCAAAACCTCCATTACTCGAAATCTCAACCCTCTATTAGTCGAAATAATCAGTGAGTCCCTACAAGCCATTTTGGTGCATATTTTCCCTCTATAAATCGAAATAATAAATTGAACCTCTGTATCTCGAACATAGCAATGTTCTATTTTACAACCTTTACAACTCCATTATTTGAAACTTATTACCTCTAGGTATAGCTCGAAGAAAAATAAGTTACCGACTTTAAGAATTTGCCGACAATGTACACCTTAGAAAACAATTTAGGAGTATACAATAAATAGGATTACCAATTATCTAAAGCAAAAAAAAATTACTGCCTTTTTTTAATACCTACATGTACTAAGTATTTTTTATTTTAAGGATGTTTTGAAATATTGTTGATTTATAATAAATATAAATATGTTTGTTACCTCTGTAACTTTTATTTATTTCACCTCTCTAACTCAAAATTAGTTAGAATGAATCTTAACCTCTACAAGTCGAATCAAAATCCTCCATAAGTCGAAAACTCTATAACTCGAATTTTTTGGCGTCTCCCTTGATGTTCGACTTATAGAGGTTCTACTGTACAATCAAACTTTGGATATTACGGGCTTATAAGGATGCTATTTGTGAAATTTCATGAAAATCCAAACATTTTGACACTAGCATTAATTTTTATATTTCCCCCCTTTCCCCCTTCCGTTTAAATATTCGGGATGACGTATATGGTTTAATCGGACATATAAGAAAGCTGCATATGACATTTCGCTTCAGTCGTTTTTACGCCAATTTGATACAAAGACCAAGGGACCTTGAAACGTAAAATTCCGTTGAAAACTCGATGCAATACTTTCTTATACTAAAAAAGTATAAGAATGTAGAACAGTGAATGACTGAATAAGCATGAAGTACGCACACTAAGCCCAGACTTCCAGAAAGTAGCAGATGTGGTAACCAACTTTTTCTTGGTTCCTGAATTAAAGATCAGCTTGGAAACAGAAAGACCTCGTCACATATACAATGCCTTACTGAAAGCCAGATGGGCTTAGGGATTTGAACTTAGGTTTTCTGTCAAAGCTTTCAATAGTGAACGTTTCAGCAGTCAAGCAACTTTTAAGAAATTCAAAATGTTTTTTTTTTCTTTTTCATGAAATGTTTTACTTTACCATCAAAGTGATCTTCCTTAAGTATGAAACGTTAACGAACTTTTGAACATTTTTTTAAAACTTCTAGTTAATCTTGTTCTTAGTTTCTGGTCTGATGCAGAAATTCCATATCGAAAGAAGGTATCGATAACGACAAAAATATTGGACAACTTTATCGATATTATGTGACATTCGATATCTGCAGTGTCAATTAAGAATCCATAGAAAGAAAGTTTAATTAGAATTCCGTCAAGTTAAAAAAAAAAAGTATAATTAGTTACGTAGGTAACTTACGTTTTGAAATAGTATTACATTAGGTACGTAAATAAAAAAAATATTTAAAGAAAGAAAATTATTTAAAAATTATTAAGAAATTACTGCTGTATTCCACTCGCTCTCCTCAGCACTTTGCAAAACTAGCAACTTTCCTGAAAGTCTATTTCTTGCCTCTCTTATTGTACCATCTGCTTTGGAGAATAACCTTTCGCAGGGAACAGAGGTGGCCATGTTGACCAAGTAAGTCCTGGCTACTCTGTACAGTCCTGGGAACACGTTCTTCATGTCCTCCCAAGTTTCTAGAAGGTTAGTGTTCAAAGGGGTCACACAATTATTTAAATAGATGGACAATTCATCGCGTATAGTGTTTGAGGAGTATTTTTGTTTCCTCGTACTCTTTCCATGAGCTAGACGTTTATACTGTGCCCAGAAATCGAAGGAATCGTCATTATTGAGTGAGTCAACGTCCGAAGATGAGTCAGTTTGCGGATCATTAATCAGTAAAGATGTAATTTTTGTTTGGGCTTTTGCCACATTCTGTGGGTCTTTGAAATGTAAAGCTTTAAAACGAGGGTCCAATATTGTAGCCACAGCTAGTCGAAGAATATAGGAAGAGCACAATATTGTAGCCACACTTGTTCACACATTGGTATCCAACTTTTCATTCGATATTCGATTTGATATCATGACTGGAGTATCGATATCGATAAAATATCGAAAGAACATTATCGAATAAAAAAAAATATCGAAATCGGAAGCATTTTATCGATATCATATCGATAATATTTAATCAACCCTAGGCACATGCATTTTTACATCTGCAGCTGTACGAAGCATAGGGGAATGTATGTATGAATTTTATATGTGTATAACATTTGTATATGTGTATAATAATGCTAATATACAACATATATGATGAATATAAGAACATATATCTTTCCTTCCCTTCTGCTGATTCCTCTGAAAATTAATAAGTGTCGTCCTTACAGGGATTTGAATTCACATATGAAATTTTGTAACGATGCATACATCACAAAGGTAGTTAATGGAGGTTTTGAGTTAAGACTCTCCCCTGAAACTCCCCTACCTTTTGGCCAATTTGGATGAAATCGGTAGATGTTGTACTCATGGGGTTTTGGTCACAAGTATAAAATTTATTGTCTATACCATTCATTCTATCGAGAGTTAGCGTGTTCACAGACGCACAGTCAAACAGACAATTTTTTTTTTCATATTTATAATCTAGAGATCGGAAAACATGAAATTCCGTTAAAACCTCGATTACATAACTTCCCCTATACTTCATAGAGCTGAGGAAGTAAAAAGAATTAAAGTTGATTTTATTAAATTCTAACAAAATAAACTAATTTATTTATCATATGTTTGTGTTTAACAAAATTATTACTGGAGTCATGACAATATTAACAAAATTAAAATCAGAGGCTTTTCCTATTTCGAAAATGATATTCCAACACCCTTTTCCTTATCTGTGTAATGTAAAAAATTTACACACATTAAAATTATTAAAATATTATAAAATCCATTATTATTTGTATAAAAAACAGCTGTTAGGAGTGAAGTAACTTAATTAGTGAATAAATATACAAAGATGGACTAGTCGCATTTTGTTTTAAAACGAAATGTGAACAACCAATGAATGGAGAACAAATGACGACGATCAGCTGTTTCAGATAGTGAGAAACAGTCTATGTTGTGTTGTGGAAGTGGACAGTCTAGAGTGAAGTAGATGCGCAAAGTTGCTTTCATTTATTTATATGTTTATATGCCCAAAATAACATTGAATTAAAGAATAGGGAGCCATGGTGGCCGTGCGGGCTAGAGCGTAGGGCTTTGGTTGCATGGTCTCACCATGGTTTGCGGGTTCGAATCCCATTCGGGAGTGCGTCTTATTTCGTAGATAGAACTCCCTCCCGGGGCCATGGATATCGTAAATATAACTAAAAAATAACACATTGATGGCTAGTGTGGTGTCTGCCGAGGCCAATCCAAAAAAAAAAAAAATTAAAGAATATTCAAAAAGAAAAGAGACTAAAGTAGATGTAGAAATTAGTTTGTAAGATTTTTATTGTAATTTGATTTTTTTAATTTGATACTGATATTTTAATTTTATTTTTAATGTAGGTTTAGGTAAATAAACCCAATATTTGTTCTCCTATTCTATGCTATTCATCTCCCTGTTAACACAGTAAGATAATTTATATTGTTGGATTAGATTTAACATTTAAAAAAAAGAAACAAGGTGGCATCTCTTTAGTAAATTTAGAAGAAATCCAAATGAAAAATTTGTTAGGTAGTTGAAATTTTTTTAAATAAGTGCACTTTCTTCAGAATTGTCTTGAACTTTTGATATTTTTTTAGGGCCCTTTTCGGAGACTATTGTAGAAATCAAAATTTAGTAGAAGACCAGCTATAATTTGTACAGGAAATGTGCTAATATTTATTAATTGTTTATTTATTTTATTTTACAAAATTTACTTTATCACACCTGATATATAAGAATACTTCCCACTCAACAAACTGACATAGTTTACAACTAGACCTGAGAATGGTGTAATGCCAAAAACGATAGCTTATGCATTATTGCGATATAGACAATATTTCAAAAATAAGTTTGTTTTATTTATTTATAAGTTTCCACAAAATGTCCACGTTTCACAACTTAAAACTTAGAAATTCCATATGTGTCCCCTTCGACCTCAAAAAGTTCTTCAACTTAAGAATTCTATATTTTACCCACTACTCCAGAAATACGAAGAAAAAAGTTTTTGGATGTATGTCCGTCTGTCTGTAGAGTTTGCTACGGAATTTCATCTTTTCCGACCTCTAGATTCCCTGCCTGTGAATTGAATGCATTTATCGACACGAAATTTCATATGTGAATCCATAACCGCCTAACACCTATTATTTTTCAGTCCAATCTACCAAAAAAAAAAAAGGGGGGGGGAACAACTTAACATAAAAATTCAAATAACTCTCGACAAAATGAATGTATCGAAATGAAATTTTATATGGGTGACCAACACCCCATAAGGGCGATAATTTTCATGTGAATCGACACAAAAGAAGGGCTGGGATCAGAGGGAGCTGAACTCAAAAGTCCCAATAATTTACCCCCAAAAACCCAATCAGGACATAACCTGTCAAATTTGAGCGATATTGGCTGAAGGAAGGTTGGGGGATTCAGGGGAAGGGGCTCAATACAAAAACCCAAATAACTACAGTATGAGGATTTAGGAGCCTCTATGTAAGTCAACTGATGAATATTATGTATGAATGATGAATATTATGTATAGTATGATGAATATACGGGGATGACCGTTGGGTGCTGATAACACGGCCCACCTGCGACCATCCTCGGCGCAACGCAGCCAAGAACATAAGTGCCTGGTCCCGAGTTCTCTCGGGAAACGTCAAAAAGGTAGGTTGGGTGACCCAACCGATCGCTCCAGTGATTGGCGGGGTCCTACAACCGGCCGTAGGAGCAAATAAATAAAAATTAAGCGGCGGACGGGTGTTGTTGAGCCCCGGTACACCCGAGAAAAGAAAACAACCGGCCGTAACAGTAATAAAATCTTAACGAGGATTATATGATGCCCTTACTCCCCCCGAGAAAAGAAAACCGGCCGTAACAGTAATAAAATCTTAACGAGGATTATATGATGCCCTTACTCCCCCCGAGAAAAGAAAACCGGCCGTAACAGTAATAAAATCTTAACGAGGATTATATGATGCCCTTACTCCCCCCGAGAAAAGAAAACCGGCCGTAACAGTAATAAAATCTTAACGAGGATTATATGATGCCCTTACTCCCCCCGAGAAAAGAAAACCGGCCGTAACAGTAATAAAATCTTAACGAGGATTATATGATGCCCTTACTCCCCCCGAGAAAAGAAAACCGGCCGTAACAGTAATAAAATCTTAACGAGGATTATATGATGCCCTTACTCCCCCCTACGCGGCGGACGTGTGTCGTTGAGCCTCCTTCAGGGGCCGGTACACACGTAAAAAAAAGAAAAAAAAAAAAAAAAACTGATGAATATTAGCGCCAACAGTCGACTGGTTTTAGAGAGGGAGCGAAAAGTTAATTGATTAATTCGTTTTGGGGAAGAACATTGCCGGTGATTCACCGATGACTTTTTTTTGTTTTATCAGCCTGCCAGATGAGGGCAACCTCGAAAGCCGGCTTTTATTATGCAAACTTAAGTTGTAATACGACAAATTATTATATTAATTTACCTTCAGTCGCACTTTAGGACGCAATTTAAACAGGTAAAAGTTCTGAAATCCGCATCTGGGAGACCGACACAATCCGGATGATATTTAGTACCACAGAGTGTACATGTGACAGTGTAGGAACTCTTACGTAGACAGTTCCTCCAGGCGCAGGGGTCTTTCAGAACAGGCGCCTGTCTTTGAGAATGACTGAATGGTGGCTCCGGGTAAAACATAATTGGCAAATGTGCACCACCTGATGAGCTACGCTGATTCTGATGTTCCTTGCGTTGTCTATCACCAGAATTAGACGCCATTCCGAAAGCTCTGTCCAAATTGCGCTCATTTGACATTGGTATAACGGAAATCGATCCCTTTGTTGTTATTCTACAGAATAATATCCAATCAAGCTAAAATGTGTCTGTTTCATGTCGAATAATCTTACTCGAACGATACATTTTCACCTCAATCAAGAGAAATTAATTGACAGTCGTGTTTTACATAAAATATTGAAATAAAAGATACAAAGATGAATAAATACTTGAAAAAAATATTGCATTCTGCAGATTGCAAGTTATAGGAACAACGCCAGGGTGTCTATCAATTATCTATGCCAATGTCTATTTTCTCCTTACGTAAAATAATGAAGAATTAAACGACAGTTCTTAGTGAAAAAGGACTTAATGCACTTACATTCAGAAATGCAGTTACACAGATATTTTTGGTTTATGTAAACTATTGCAGAATTTGGAAGCTAGAATAACAGCAAACAAAAATAAAGAACATAGTTTGAGATATTCGGGCTTCGAATACCAGAATTATAGAGAAATAACAGCCTTTAGTTAAAAAGAACGAAATGCAATAATAGACTTTCAAAAACGCAGTTATATCGATATTTTCGGGTCATTCGGGAAATTCGGCAATATTGCACGAACAAGAAGGCAAAAAAGGTTGTGAATTATGGGAATGACATCAAAAGTCTACTCCTGATTTACATAAAATAATGCAAAATATAAAAACTAAAGTAATATCATACAAAAATACAAAAAAACGTTGTTAACGACACATGTCCGGGCTTCAAGTACCAAAACGATAGAGAAACGACAGACTTTAGTGAAACAGGACATAATGAACTGAAAGCCTTTCGAAAACACAGTTATATCGATATTTTTGGATCGAAATTCGGCAATATTTCATTCTAGATGACAAATCACGAACAAGAAGCCAAAAGCAAATATAAGCAGATTGTTGAAAAAGGCACTAATAGACTTTCAAAAACACAATTATAACGATATTTCTGTGACGAAATTCGGCAATATTGTTTCGCCCTCACTGATTTCACACAATTCGCAATTCGATCGTACACTTCGAAAGTCTGTCGAACTCACTAAAATTTCACACTCAAAAACACAATTCTGTTAAAATGGTTATTTTTCGGTCAATATTTGGCAAAGAGGATTCCGGTCACTGAGACTGGTTCACATTCCTTGTTGAAGACTAACTGAAACTGTTTGGACATGTCACAAAAGACCCACATTTTCAAGCAATCATATACCTGGATTTTGTAAAGAAACAGAACTGTCCCTTCACAAAACCTTCGAACGCCCTATCTCCCTTCAGCCAATTTTCCAGGAAGCAACCAATTAGGGAAACATTTTTGCCATTCTAACCTAATTCTAAACAATGTCATTCAGAATGTTGGTGTATTTTTTGCACAAGAACTCTCTAAAATTACCATAAAAGAAATTTCTTAGAACTCTTGACTAACATATATTTTTAGGAAATCAATGAAAAAAAAGTTGTCGGTGAATCACAGACAAAAATTTTCCCCAGAACGTATTAGTCTATTAACTTTTCGCTCCACCTCCAAAACCATTTAACCGTTCAACAGCCGACTTACCCTAAACCCTCATACTTAATTTTGTGTCTATAATCTCATTATATAATATATATTAGTGGGCGCCGGTAGCTCAGTGGTATGCGTGCTTGCCTTCGGGGCTCAAAAACGTGGGTTCAAAACCCGACCGAGGCCTTTAGTTTATTTTATCTGGGAGGTAAAATATACTTAAGCTCGCCGTCCTTCGGATGGGACGTTAAGCGATGGTCCCAAGCCTGTACGATGTCAGGTACTCCTTAAAGACTCCTGCCCTAGTTGAATAAAAATTTAGGGTAGGCAAAACTTAGAACTCCCACTGTAGAGTCGGGCTCATGTCCACCAGAGTGACGAAAGAGCGCGCTGGTAGTAGGCGATATGGCCTCGTAGTTGAAATCCGGGCTACCTAATAGTACACTTTGGCCATTTTAGGACTTAGCAACTTATTCCCTGTGACCATAGTGATAACAGCCGATGTAACAGCCGAGTTCTAAATTTTGCCTACCCTAAATTTGTATTCATCCATACTGTACGATGTCAGGTACTCGTTAAAGACCCCCTACCCTATTTGAATAAAAATTTAGGGTAGGCAAAATTTAAGAATACCATAGTAGAGTCGGGCTCATGTCCACCAGAGTGACGAAAGAGCGCTCTGGTAGTAGGCGATATGACCTCGTAGTTAAAGCCCGGGCGTGAGTCATAATAACAATAATAAAAAGAGGAATACGTTTTGAAGAAAGTTATTTTAGAACTTTTACTTTAAATTTTATTCATAAAAAAAAGAAGAGCAGCAACTTTCTGAATTATCGTTACTGTCGATAGTTTTTCACCGATAGTATCGGACTATCGATAGTGGCCAACTATCGACTATCGCCCATCCCTAGTATGGAGCCTGTAAACTAGGTTTACGATCTGGTACGCTACTCGTATATATTTGGTGGGACGCAGCTGTTTTCTTTACTGCATCCCATCTCTAAGTAATTGAATCTTTGTCTTATCTCTTTAAATTTTACAACCCCTGCTATACGAACCTCAGAGAGATTAAGAAGTCAGTTAGAAATTCGATGTTGAGTTTTTAACGAAATTTCATTATTTCTTGAAACCTTTGTACTTTCCCTGAATGAATTAATCAATTATGTTTTCGCTCTACCTCTAAAATCAAACGACCGTTTTGGCAAAACTCAATATTTGACTTACATTGTGGCTTTTAAATCCTCTGACTAAATTTTGTGTCGATACATCGGCAGTTATTAAGGTATTTAATTATCTGGTTCCCCCTCGTGAGGTTTTGATTTTGAATATGAATTCCCTGCAGATAAATTCATTAAATTGACAGTAATTGGGGTTTTTATGTTGAGTCCCCACTCTGATCCTTTATTAATAAATGAATTATTATTGCTATTTATTGTTTTGGATGCATCTTGCTGTGCAACAACACCCGTCGTGTCTGTAGAGGGAGTTCAGGATCTGACTAGAGCTTAATGTGATATATTGTCTAACTGTACACACTTTCGATATGTATGTAGATTAGACAATATAAGTGCTTTATTTATCATTTTTTAAATTTTATTTATTAGTATTTCCACTATATCGACAAAAAATGCAAAAAATGTATTCGAACTTTATTTAATAACCGATGTAATGAATGTATCAGTGAAGATGGGTTTACTTGCATACACGTGTACAAACATAAACAAGACCATTGCAGCCTTTTAATACCCTCTACATTGCCTCAGTCTATATTTATAATGCGTTAAAACCCAATCCTTTTAATTCTTTTATTGTCTTAAATATGGAGATCTCTTCTCAAGGTAAGTGGACTGAATTATAATTACTATCATTAGCGTCACTGCTTAATAAAAAACTACTGAAAAAATCAGTTTTTGTTGTTGCCGGGCACTCGCTCTTTCATCAAGTATTTTCATCAGAACCACAAAATGAAATCCGTTTTTGCGAATTTGGGAGAAACTTGATTTGAAAGTTATAAATTCGTCCGAAGAAGACGTAGACGTTTAATTTTAGCGAATTTTCGAAGAAAATGAATCTATTGCAATTTTTAAATTCAGTTACCTAATACGAATTGCATATTTCTCATAAGCTGTATGAGCTACAACACGCTCCTCTTGAGGAGCTGATGTATTTGTCAAAATACAGTACTCAATAAAGGGTCGGGGAATTTTTTAAGTATTTTTTTCGTGTTCAGCACATCAAAAAACATAAATTATATAAGTTTCATAATTTTGGCCAGACATTTGTTCATTTTGCCCCAGTGTGCCAGGTGGTGTGGCCCCACAAGGGTCTGGTATAGCCGAAAAATAAAAAAATAATAAAAAAAAAACATTAAGGCATAGTCAAGGTCCACGCCGTAGATTTTCCGCGAGAACGTCGGGACAAAATCATTTTTTATTTTCTTTTCTATGCTGCCGTAGCTCTTGCATTTGCTCAGCACTAGACTTTTTAGGTTTTTCAAAATTCCTTTTGATGCAAGCTTTCCTCTGATTTGCGTTTTCTATAATTCCGCGCATATTTACGATTCATATGAGAAATCTTCAATTTTTTTGCAATTTTCAATTTAATACCGATTTTTACATATATTTCGGCGAATATTTTTATTGTTTCACCTTGAGTCTTTTGAGGTAACACGCTACACTAATTTCTAATTTTACACAACGCTAATTCGCAACAATCATCCACCGGCGCCCACACTAGCCCGATAACGTCACAGGCAAAACAAACACGTACAGACCATGCTCTATCATAATCATAATCTGACGGTATTTTGAAACACAAGAAAGTTTGACCGGCTATCACTGTGCTTAACGAGCGAATAGACGTTTTCACGTCAAAAAAATTAGTTTTAGAAGGGAGAGGCGAAAAGATAATTGATTAATTGATGCTTAATTTTTGGTACCAACGGTTCGGAAAACATAAAATTCCTGTGTAAATTCAATCTAAAACTGTTGACCCGTTACATAACTTTCTCTATGCACTTTGTATAGACGGGAAAGTTGCGAATACCTACAAGCCGGTAACTTAACGCATCCTCTGCGTGGACCAACTTATATAAGTTGAGAATAGCTGAAAGGGGTAAAGAAAATGAAGTTACATTTGTCCACCAATTAAGTTCACAACTTGGTACTAACCTGCCGTCGGACGGCACACAACAATTAAAGTTCCCACCCCCTACCCTTAGCCCTTAGCTCGGTATCCCTCAGCTATTTCCTCAGTTTTGTTCTCTCTCCAACCTACTTCTAATTAGAAATCCTTGAATATTTTTGAATATTTAAACCCAGGCTAATTCAAGAAGAAATTTCATTTCTCGTTTAGTCTAACTGTGTCTTAATGGTTTTTAAAAAGATCAGAAAATCCAAATTAAAAGTATATTTAATTGGAGAGCTAAGCGAATAATATTAAATAAAAAAAAGGTCTTTCGCTCGTAAAAAATGTACGAAAACTACCCGAAAATAACTAAGTATATAGTTTTTGGAGAATGTATGTCAAAAATAGAAAAAAAAAAAAGTCATATATTTTGTGATATGTGTAGGTATATGGCTCCAGATATTTGAAAGAAAAGTCCTTCGTCGAGTTTTTGGATAATGGAGGTGCAGAGGTGTACGAGCTGTACAACGAGCCAGACACTGCTACTATGGTAAAACTGGGCAGACTTAGATGGGCCGGCCATGTCGCCAGAATGCATGAGGATATGTTCCCGAAGAAACTTTTATCTGAGCTCTTATATGGACGTCGAAGAGTGGGAAGACCGAGGCTGCGGTGGTCTGACTGCGTGGCAAAAGACGCCAGGAGCACCGGGATCCGTAACTGGATGACAGCAGCACTAAACAGGGACACATGACGATTGATGTTGGAGGAAGCTAAGACACGTCAGCGAGTTCTAGAGCTACACTAAGAAAGTAAGTAGGTATATGGACATAAAATTGTACCTATAAGTTGATCCATAACCTACATAAGGATAAACCCACTGATTTTCTGAGGAATCGACGAAAGGAAAAGAGGGATCAGAGGAGGGAGAAGAGGGATGGGGGGGGGGGGGGGGGGAGAGGGGTGGGGAGGGGGGAGTTCAAAAACTCTAATAACTATGTAAATAATCTGTAGACAGTCAATAATATATGTTGATCCAAAAACCGCATAAGGATAACCCCTACTGATTTTCAGAGGAATCGGGTGGTTTGGAGAAGGGATGGGAGTGGAGGGGAGAGGGATTAGGGGAGGGGAGGGGAGGGGAGGGGGGAGAGCTCAGCTCAAAAACTCTAATAACTTATTATGTAAATAATCTGTAGACAGACAATAATATATGTTGATCCGAAAACCGCATAAGGACAACCCCTACTGATTTTCAGAGGAATCGGGGGGTGGGGAGAAGGGATGAAGAGTGGAGGGGAGAGGGATTTGGGGAGGGGAGGGGGGAGGGCTCAACTCAAAAACTCCAATAACTATGTAAATAATCTGTAGACAGACAATAATATATGTTGATCCAAAAACCGCATAATAAGGACAACCCCTACTGATTTTCAAAGGAATCGACTTCAACTTAGTTGATTATAAATAAACGAGAGAAAGTATTTCGCCGTTTACTCATTTCTTTCTTGGTTTATCGCCCTTCAATTTGTGAAAGAAGCGTTAAGCACGCCGTCCTTCGGATGATCTCGACCGTGTTCGATATCAGTGAACCTGAAAAGACAAAATTCACGATTCCCAGAAGACTCGTGTCTACCAGAGCAATGAAAGAGCACTCTGCTAGTCGATATGACCTCGAAAGGTTTTTTTACTTCCATCGATTGTACGAATAATTCGTTAATTTTTATAGAAGTGTGAATGAGGGATGATACCTATTGAATTTCATCCAAATCGGCCAGGGAAAGGGTGCATTAAGGGTCGACTTATCACAAAAATTTTAATAACTGCCGTTCCAATAAACCTATTGAAACAAAATTTCATATCTAAATTCAAAACCCTATAAGGACGACATCTGTTACTTTTCAGCGGAATCGGCCGAAGGGAAGAAGAAGATCAGATGAAAGCCTCAATTCAAAAACCCCATTAATGGCCCATGTAAGCGTTTCATTCGTTCTGGGGAAGTACTACCAATTTCACTGATGACTTTTCTTTATTCAAGATTAGGATAGATTAAGTTATGGCTGGTTCTTGCCCGCCATCTATAATTACGATTCCCCATAACATATGTGCTTGCTCCAAGCTCTAATTAATTAGCAAAGTTTGCCAGACGTACGGCCGCATTCCCAAGTACATAATTCACTTAGTTCCATCTCTCTCTCTGTAACTTTATTTCGAAACGAAAAGTTAACTTCATTACATACAAGGAATGAAATTAATTTGTATTCTAGATAATTTAAATTAAAATTTATTAAAATTCAAGGAGATAGTTTATTTTCAAATTATTTAACAATGGAGAGAGTAGCTCTGATCATGGTTTCGAATCCCGGCAGAAGCCCTCAAATTGTTTACTTCCCGAGATATACAAAGTATAGGAGAAGTTATGCAATCGGTCAAAAATTCGATGTATTCGTGACAGAACATTTCAAATAAGGGTGAACAACACACTGAGCACAAAGAAGAAGATAGCAGCAGGAGTCCCGCAAGTGCAATCCTCAGTCCACTCTTATTTGATCTGTTCTGTCACGATATGCCAGAACCAGCCTCTACAACCCTGGCGATCTACGCTGACGACACTTTGATCCTCAATAAAAACGTAGCTCTAGATGTGGCCATCGACTCCCTACAAATCCAGGTGGATGAAATCGGTCAGTGGTTTCGAAAGTGGAAGCTTAACTTGAACGGTAGGAAGACGGAGGCGTTCGCTTTACGTCTCTTCTCGATAGAACACCTCAGAAGGCTGCAAATCGATCAACTCTCAATTCCATGGAATCCTAAAGACCAGGGTGTGCGCTATCTTGGAGTGCACCTTGACACAAGACTAACATGGCGCCTACATATCAACACAAAACTGCAACAAGCACACAAACGACTCAGGCTCATCTACCCTCTCATAAACAGTAACACACCACTCAGCCTTACTTTACAAAACATTTATACTTCCACTCTTAACCTACGCTTGCAGCGTATGGTTCGGCACTAGCCACACCAATATAACAGACATTCCAAAACAAAGTCCTCCGGATAGCGGTGAGCGCACCCTGGTTTATCAGGAACACCCTGGAACTGGGAGTTGCTCCTTTTGCAGCCCACATCGAAAAACTCACCCGAGACTTCCATGAAGATCTGCCAACCTGCTCTGGTGCGGTCCACTACAGTCTCGGCCAGCCTGTAGCTCGCAGGCTGCAGCCGAGACTCTACCAAGACTTTTTATTTTAATTTTAATTTTCATGTGTCAATTTGTGTAAAGTACATGTTTAGTATTGGCCCAAATAAAAAAATGTTTTTCTTTCTTCTTCCTATTAAAATTCAAGGAGATAGTGATCGTGGTTTCGAATCCCGGCAGAGGCCCTTGGATTTTTTTCTTCCCGAGCTATACAAAGTATAGGGGAAGTTATGTAACCGGTCAAAAATTCGATGTGGAGTTTTCAACGGAATTTCATGTTTTCCTATCTCTAAATTACAAACATGAAAAAAAAAAAAATTGTCTGTTTGACTGTGCGTCTGTGAATACGATTACTCCCGATAGAATGAATATATAATATATAAACATGAAATTTTATCCTTGTGTCCAAAACCCAATTGGACAAAATGGAGGGGGATATTAGTGGAGGGGCTTAACTCAAAACCTCTATTAACTACCTTTGTGATGTATGGATCGATACAAAATTTCGTATGTGAATTCAAATTGCTATAAGGACGACACTTATTAATTTTCAGCGGTCACTCTCCTTCCGTGGCTTCCTCCAAACTCACTATTCCAATTCCTCTTCACCAAACAATCCACTCCCCTTTGATCTCTCTCCCTTATTCTCTAATTCGTCAACCTCAATTATCTAATCATTTTAATTATTTACTTACCCCATTTTTCTTTTTTTTGTTGCTATTTTCTATTTTTATTATTGGAGGTTAAAAAAAGTTGAATACTTAGTTATTGTGACTCATGCCCCCGGGCTTCTATCGCCTACTACCAGAGCGCTCATTTGTCGTACTGGTGGACATGAGCCCGACTCCTCTGTGGGAGTCCTAGGCCAACTTCAAATTCCCGAAGAGACGAGAATTTGAGTTGCGTGTGGGTATGATATCCGTAGGAAACCTTTTTTCCCCATATGAGGAAACTGTGCAGCGACTAGGATCTCTTCAGTCTCCATCTAGCCGTGGCGAGAAGCTGAGTTGTTCACCATGTCAAGTGAAGATACGTGTTTCTTAAGCTTCTCTGGGATGTATTGTTGGTTGTTTCCGGCATTTTTTTTTCCAGAGGTGTCTTCTTGTTTTATTGGACGATATTTCGGGACACTTACACGTCCCTTCTTCTGGTCACTATGAAATAAAACACATTCCCGGACGGGATTCGAACCCGCAAACCATGGTGAGACCATGCGACCAAAGCCCTACACTCTAGCCCGCACGGCCACCATGGCTCCTTAAGGAAGGAATGTTAACTGCAGATTATTTGTTACTGCTAAAGAGCTGGAAAAGCATTCTACCAAATGACGAAAGAATCATTCCTTCACTTGATTGGTATTGTTTCTCCATTCATAAGACAGAGGAACACACAAATGCGGGAATGTGTGAGTGCAGAAGAAAGAATCTTGATCACGTTGAGGTAAGTAATTTATTAAATTTTTTAGTAATTTATGAATAAGTAAGTAATTTATGAAATAAGTAAGTAATTTATGAAATAAGTAAGTAATTTATGAAATAAGTAAGTAATTTATGATATAAATAAGTAATTTACTAAATTCTTATTAAACATTATTTACATTCATGGTGTTCACCAGCCATTTCAAGACGCGACACAGGAGACTGAAGGGACGGGCGAACTTCCTGGTAGGTTGCATGAGATTGGTAGGATACGCGTCTCCTGGGAGTGGCCCTGTTTGTGTCTCCGCACCACTCAACATAGGAATTGACTTATAAGATACCCTCAAGATACTTGAGTATCCGTCGCGTCTCTTCGGAATTACCTAATATGAGGTTGGTCTTAAATGGTCTTTAAAGAATATCTGGCATCGTACAAACCTAACGCCCCATCTGAAGGAAGGCTTGCTTTAGGTTTTTTCACTTCCCAGATAAAAAACCTATTACTCAATTCAAAAACCCTAATAACAAATTGTAATATAAGGATTTAGGAGTCCCTATGTAAGTCAACTGTTGAATATTAGCGCAAATGATTGACTGGTTTTGGGGGGGGGGGGGGGGGTGCGAAAAATTAATTGATTAATTCGTTCTGGGGAAGTACATTGCCGATTCACCGATTTGTTTTTAAATTTTGGAACCTGGAAGTTGAAAAACACGAAATTCCGTTAAAAACTCCGCATCGAATTACATTGTATATTTTTGAGAGCTGAGAGCTAAACTATTTGGCGGCTCATGTACCATACTACAACGTAAATATTATTTCACCCTTCTAACAACTTAGGTATAGGGTGAACTCAGGGCTCGAACTATAAAAGATTTGTTATAAAGATGTTACTTGAAGCAAGAAAAACAACCCTTGGAATTTGATAATGTTATTTGTGGAGCAGCGGCCCCCCCTCCTAGATCCCATCCTCTCAACCACAACACTTAACTTATAACAACTTCAACATTTTCTTATTTTGCTTTTTACTTTTTCAGCTGTACGAAGTATAGACCAAGTTATGTAATCAGTCAAAAATTCGATGTTTTTTTCTACCAAAATTTCAGGTTTTCCAACATCCTGTTCCAAAAATTATGCTCCCCTGATCCTTCTCTTTCCTTCGAGTCCCTTAGTTACCTAATCATTCCCCATCACTTACCAAGAATCAATGATGCCTCTCTAAAGTCGATTTAACCGAAAACGCCCTCTTCACTTGGAATAGTCTGCCGTAGTGAATAAATGGTTAAATGCAGTTTTCTCGTGAATGATTCCTCAAAGAAGTAGATTAAGTTGATTTAACCGAGATCATACACAATTTTAAGAGATACCAAGAAACCCACATTTTTATAATTCCGAAAGTATTGGAGTCCTGAGCTCCCAACTTCTTCACAGTGCGCAGATGCCTTGGGAGATCATCACAATACACTTAACTCATTTTGGTCATTTTACGACTTAACACCTTATTCCCTGTGACCATAGAACTTTCTTGTCTGTTAGTTCTATTATACAGACATGAAATTTTCTCTTTTTCTGAAATTTTCGGGTTGGATAACATGAAATTGTGCTGAAAATTGAACATGGAATTTCAGAGGGCGCCGGTAGCTCAGAGGTAGCTTGCTTGTCTACTGAGTTCAAGATTGCGGTTTCGAAACCCGACCGAGGCCCTTAGATTTTTTATCTGGAAGGAGGTAAAAAATACTTGAGCACGCCGTCCTTGGGATGGTAAGTTAAGCTATGTTTCTGAGCGTGTATAAAGTCAGGTACTCGTTAAAGATACTCTAGAGTCGGGCTCATGTCCGAAGGAACGCTCTGGTAGTAGGCGATATGACCTCATAGTTAGAGCCCGGGCATGAGTCGTAATTACATACACAACTTCCCTTATACTTTCTTTAGCTAAGTAAAACTCATGTCTGTGTGTGTAGCAGTGGATAGGATAACTCCCGATTGAATATGTCCATACGATTTATGTCTGTTTCCTTAGGTCGACAACTATGTATTTTCAACAGAATCGGCCGAAGGGCTGGGTGGGATCCAGGGGGGGAGGGGGGGCTTAACAAAAAAACAACTAATAACTGCAGGTGTACAGATATAATACATTTTTCGATCGATTGGTTCTGGAGGGAGAGCGAAAACTCAAGTAGAATTGTACTGAGAAAGAACAATGCCGGTGATTCACCGACATTTTTTTTGAGTTCCAGAGATTGGAAAACATGAAATTCTAATGAAAATTAAACTTCGAACTTTTAGTCGATTACAGAACTTCCCCTATACTTGTTGTATCTCTCTGTGGATGTATAAGCGTACAATGTCTCGGGGTATGTTGACTTATACTTGGTAACAGCTCCCTAATGACCGACCATATTTGTAAAGGGTCTTTGTGACTTTTTAAGGTCCATTCTTTTACTAAAGGGCTGGCTTTGTTTTTCCTTTGAACCAAGCCTCCAAGAAAAATATTATATTTTCTTCTACTATTATTACTGTAAATTTTCTTTTTTATACAACTAAAGAAAATATATCTTGTATAGTGTGTGATTTGAAAGTTGGAAAAAAATAATAAAATTAATATTCTTTAACTTAACTGCCTTCTGAACTCAAGATCGTGGGTTCGAAACCCGACCGAGGCCCTTAGTTTATTTTATCTGGGAGGTAAGCGATGGTCCCGAGCCTGTACGATGTCAGGTACTCGTTAAAGACCCCTGCTCTAGGTGAATAAAAATTTAGGGTAGGCAAAATTTAGGACTCCCACAGTAGAGTCGGGATCATGTCCACCAGAGTGACGAAAGAGCTCTCTGGTAGTAGGCGATATGACCTTGTAGTTAAAGCACGGGCATGAATTATAATAACTAACATTTATTTTATTTTTTTACTTTACTAATAGATATTTACTGCAGTATAAAAAATAAATACAATAAGCAAATGTGCTAAGAGAGAGATAATGGCAATACATGTCAAGAGTGGAGAAATCACCCAGTGGTGACACTCCCTAGTCATTGAGTTACTCTTATTTGTAACAAATCACTGTCACTGCTGCTTCTAGGAAGGTCTCTAGGCCATTGATACTTGAGCCGTCGTTGGGGAAGTGTGGCAGAATGGAGGGCACAATCTTTTATAGGACCTACTTGGATTTAGCAACTTCGAGAAGTTTTGTTAGAGACGTAGTAAGGAGCATTGACAAGTATACGAAGGATTTTGTATTGAAAGGATTGGATGCGCTGGAGATTGGAAGCCTCGGTAGAACCACATAGAGTCCGTAAGTCCACATAGGTTTGAGTACTGCGTTGTATATAAGTCGTTTTGTTTGTTGACAAGTTACACTGGAGGGCAGATAAAGAAAATATATTATATTTTCGACGAAGGGTGAAGATAACGTGAACTGACACATTTATCTAACAAAATAATTAAACTAACAATTATTACAAAATATAATATAGAAATGTGAAGTGGAGTAAGCTTTCAAGAGCAGTGAAGTGATCTTTCATATCTTAAAATTTAGTATTTTAAATTTTTGTTACGTTGTGCTAATGCATTTTTCGCTCCTTTATATTTGGTTAATTTATTTCTCTTTAGAGTACGAAACTCCGAAATAAGAAGAAAGACAGGAGTACGGGACGTGAAGGATATGGTGCTGCAACAAAAGTGGAAATGGGCAGGACATGTGGCGAGGATGGAAGAAGGAAGATGGGCCAAGAGGACAACAGAGTGGTACCCGATATACCTGAAGAGAAGAAGGGGAAGACAACTGGTGCGGTGGCGGGACGATCTGGACAGGATAGTGGGGAGTCTCTGGCACAGGTCGGCCTGGGACAGGGGTGTATGGAATAAAATGGGAGAGGCCTATACCCAAAGATGGGCCTAGTTTCCAATTTGTATAGAAGTATATTTACTATTATTATTATTGTGAACCTTAGGAAGCAAATAAAAAGGCTATTATTATTTATTTCTTTTAATTTAACTAATTATAATTGAAGATAATTATAATGACGTTTATTGCCTATAATTCAGTACCTTGCCTATAAATTACCATTCTGTGATTAAGTGCTTACTGTTAATGCTACATTATGAGGCCCCTAAAAGCCTTACTTAGACCGTCACCGCCTTAATATCTATGTAAATTATCTCAGAAATATATACTTATATATATTTTTATAAGGAATCTAAATTGAAGGGACTACTATTTCTCTATTAGCCACTCTGGACAATAATATATAGATCAGCTAGGGTGTGCTTGTATGGTGCACGGATCACACCCTCCAAGCCACACAAGCACACAAGCGGCAACCCCGAGAGCCTCAACGGAATCTACTTATGATCTTTGTTTTTTGACGTGAAAACGTCTATTCGCTCGTTAAGCACAGTGATAGCCTGTCAAACTTTCTTGAGTTACAAAATACCGTCAGATTTCAATCGATAATAACTACGAGACTAATAATGCGATAACAACGGTTGAGGTCACAATGGATAGAGCATGTCTGTACGTGTTTGTTTTGCCAGTGACGTTATCGGGCTAGTGTGGGAGCCGGCGGATGATTGGCGTTGTGTAAAATTAGAAATTAGTGTAGCTTGATAACGCGTTTAGATAGAACGTTGATTCGGGTGTCATTGTAAAGATTTTGAGAAGCACTACTAGAACTCAAAGTGAAACAATAAAAATATTCGCCGAAATATATGTAAAAACCGATATTAAATTGAAATTTGCTAAAACATTAAATATGTCGTCTCATATGAATCGTAAATATGCGCGGAATTATAAAAAACGCAAATCAGAGGAAAGCTCGCATCAAAAGGAATTAAAAAAACCTGAAAAGTCTAGTGCCGAGCAAATGCAAGAGCTACGGCAGCATCGAAAAGAAAATGAAAAATTATTTTATCCCGACGTTTTCACGGAAAATCTAAGGCGTGGACCTTGACTACGCCTCAATATTTTTTATAATTTAATTTTTATAATATGTGTTTCATATTCAAAAACATTTTTATTTGTTTGGCAGAGTTCCTCCACAGATATCCTCCACAGAACTGTCGAACTTACGTTTTAATCATAATTTTTTATTATTTATATATTAAATTTTGTCTACCTAGGTTTATTCACCTAGGGTAGGGGGGGAGAGGGGGGGGGGGGGGGGGGGGGTCTTTAACGAGTACCTGACATCGCTTTACGTCTCATCCGAAGAATGGCGTGCTCAAGGTTTTTTTCACCACTCGGATAAAAAACCTAAGGTACTCGGCCGGGTTTCAAACCCGTGATTTTAAGCTCACTGGGCTAGCACGCTACCTCTGAGCTGCCGGCAATCATTTAGAGCTTTCTGAAGCCACTGTCGAATGGTTTTAAAGATAGAGTGAAAATTTAATTGATTAATTCGTGTGATTCACCAACAAAAAAAAAAATAAAATAATAATAATTTGACCAAGGACAACTTTGAAGATGATATGGTAGTAGGTTAGGTTATGTTAGGTTTTATGAGAGCTGTTTCATCACTCTGGTGAACATGAACCCTACTCTACTGTGGGAGTCCTAAATTTTGCCTACCCTAAATTTTTATTCACCTAGGGCAGGGGTCTTTAACGAGTACCTGACATCGTACAGGCTCGGGACCATCACCTAACGTCCCACCCGAAGGACGGCGTGCTTAAGTTTATTTTACCTCCTAGATAAAATAAACTAAGGGTTGGTTGGGTTTCGAACCCACATTCTCGAGCTTAGAAGCCAAGCACGCATACCACTGAGCTACTAGCGCCCTCTAATACGGTAGTATTAATATAAAAATTAAACATATGGTCTATCAATAATACTTTCGGGATATCGATTCAAGTTAGGTTACGTATAATGGTTTTAGACAAAAAAAAGAAGAAAATAATTAAAAAAAAGAAAACAAAATTAAAAAAAAAAAGAAGAAAACATTTTAAAAAAGTACAAAATCCTTTAGGGGTTGCCGCTGGACCAAGGATGAAAAGGATGATCCTAGAAGTGATGGAGTGTCTCATCGATTTGATGGTGGAAAATCAGAGTAGTTCCTCCTTGGACGAGATCAAGATGGCATTGAAGATAGCTGGTCGGATCAACAGAATCAGACCAGGAGAGGTGAGTTCACCCGATTCATCTTTGGAGAACCGAAAGACAAGTACCACCCAATATTTACAAATTATCTCCAAATAATTTTTTTTTTTTGCGATCAGTAAAAAAATTAATAAAAACAATTGTCGTGATCACAGGCTATGTACTTCCCCAGGGCTTTATAATTTTTTGAATTGTGCTCTCTTCCCCTAATTCTCCACGATTTTGCGCAAAAGTAATAGTTATTGCCCTTATGGGGTTATGAATTAACACATTGTATTATGTATTGATACATTTCAACGGCTTTATTAGAGATTTTGTATTAACCCATCCCCTTCCCTTGGGTCGATTTGGCTTAAAATCAATAGATATTTCCTTTGAGGATTCTGGATACACATGTACAATTTCGTGTGGTTACATACATACATTTTATCGTACAGACAGTGACATCTATATTTTATTTTATATAATTTCAAAATAAATAAAATTTCATTTAATTTTCATTTTATAATACAGAATTTCATTTTTCACCAACACATACCCAGAAAGACAGAACGTCGGTTGCTCAGAGGTGGCGTGCTCGCTACTGAGCTCATTATTGCGGGTTCGAAACCCGCTTGAGGCCCTTCGTTTTTATTTATCTGGGAGGTGACCTTCGGATTGGACGTTAATCGATGGTGGATTACCTGAACATGTACGATGTCAGGTACTCGTTAAAGACCCCTATCTTCAGGGGGGCCTCAATAGTAAAGAAAAATAAAGGAAACAAATATTTTTTTCGCTTTTCAATATTTTGATTGCGAGCGTGTGGCCAGTATGGTATGTGAATGACCTTATCTGTTGAGACCCGCACAGGTCGACAGTACCTACCGGTATAGGTACTGTCAAGAACACAGTGCCAACGAGCATGGCTGTTTTCAATCGACAAATTAAACAGAGACTCAAAGACTCCTTAAAAACTCATTTTGTTCACAGACACATTTTTTTCCCCCTCTTTTTGGAATCAGGAAACAGATTACATAACTTCCCCTATACCTCAAATAGCTGGGAAAGTAAATATTAACAAGCTCATTTAGAATGCTAAGGATATTAATTTATTCTACAGATTTGGCACCAATGGGAAAAATTTGCCTGAATTAGGTGGAGGAATGTCTGGAACTCTGTGTTCAATTTGGGCTGATCCAGAAAAACATTGAAGATATGTTCAGCCTTACACCTCGAATGATTAAATTTTTGGAATGCTTCCGATTTGAAGACTTCGAAGATATGATAGAAGACTGGCCGAAGGCTCCTTGGAAAGTGGACCGAAAAAATTAATGTAAATGTCCTCAGATCATGATTCTTAAAAAATAAATTGGTTTTCTTGTTGTTAATTATAAGTTGTTTTTTTTTGGACTTATTTGTGTACGATGCATATTAAACTGTTATCTAGTTATTTACAACATCCATGGCCCCGGGAGGGAGATCTATCTACGAAATAAAACTCACTTCCGGACGGGATTCGAACTCGCAAACCATGGTGAGACCATGTGGTTCATACATTTGAAAAATTGTAATTTTCTTTTCATAAACTATCTCACAGTTTGACAGTTTAGCATATATAGGAATGTCTGACGTCATGGGGAACACCAGGAGGGAGGGTGAGGGGTTCCTCGAGAGGCTGACATTCTGTAATATTAACTTAGTCTTATCTCTTATGCTTTTGGCTGAGGATGGTAGAAATACCGAAAGTACTCCCATGTAAATATAGTTGGTGAAATTAGACAATATCATAAATAAACAAGTTTTATTTCATTCAAGTTCATTTCTAGTACTATTAGCTTCCAAATTCAGTTTGCTAATGTTATTTTTCGAACAGATTCCAACAGGGTACTTAGAATACAGTTAAACCTAAGGTGATATGCCAGAGAAGACTGGAATTCTAAGTTCCCCGTCCTTTTGTTCCAAAGTTCCTACTTTCCTTAGAATCTACCTTACCGCCGCGCGTCTATCTCTTCAGGCTAACACAAACTTATCTTAATGTCTTGTTTTCATGCATACTATATTTTCATATATTACACTCTTACGTATAGGTAGTATAAAGAATCGCGAAAATTTGAAATCGAGTTTTCAACTGATTTTCACTTTTCAAGGCCCCGTAAATACGTTTTAACCGTTTTTGCGATGATGTGTATATGTGATTAGAAAGTTTTGAGCGCCCTAACGCAGAAACAATTGTATTGAACTCGAAATTTGTAATTAAGAAGGTGAATGTATAAGCAAATTTTTTAGTATAATTCAATTGTGGGTGCTTGCCTTCAGAGATCAAGATCGTGGGTTCGAAACCCGGCCGAGGACCTTAGATGGTCCCGAGCCTGTACGATGTCAGGTACTCGTTAAAGACCCCTGCGCTAGGTGAATAAAAATTTAGGGTAGGCAAAATTTAGGACTACCACAGTAGAGTTGGGCTCATGTCCACCAGTGTGACTTTAAGAGCGCTCTGGTAATAGGACAATATGACCTCGTAGTTAAAAGTGCGGGCATGAGACATAATAACTACATTGCCGATTTTTTAAATCTTTTTGAGAGATTGATAACATGATATCGCTTCTGATTATCACGTCTACTTAGGGTTGCTAATGTTACAGATATCAAGAAGCTGATGGACCACAATGTGATATGACGTGGTTATCGATAGGATCGTTATGGTAGTGATAACTCCTCTGGAGGGGGATCTAAGTGACAACATGGCTATGGCTATCCGATATCACCCTCCCCAACCTTACCTATCAGATATCACACCGGGTTGACGGTATTAAAGTCACATTAGCCTCCAGAGACCAGGTTAGCGACTCCATCAACGAGCTGCCTCTTCCGTCGTCTCCTGTCGTCAACCTCGTCACAGACATCCATCCCCTAATCTCTGCTATGATTCAAATTTAATGACAATATGATAGGAGCTGGGATGTCTTTGGGGGAAGTTTTGATATTAAGAGTACAGAAGAAGAAAAAAAAAAAGAAAAAAGAAAAGTAGTCATCTTCTGTGGTCATCAATTAGGTTTTCTCTATCCCTCTGAAAGCAATTTAGCGATTCGGGCATATGTTCCCTTCCGCAAATTTCATTGAAAATTGGGTCCTGGATACAAGTATACGATTTCATATCGATTAGGCCATCTCATAGGCAGTTATTAGAGTTATTAATTTGAGCCCCTCCCCTCCCCCCCTCCCAAATTTTTGGTGTAACAAAAAAAGGTATAAAAAATTCGTCGGTAAATTCAATCAATCAATCAATTCTTTATTAGCCTTTAGGAAATACATCTTTTAGGCTCAGGGTTCGGCCTGTTTATGATATATACATTATTCAGTTTAAAAAAAATACAAATAAATGAAAATAGAATAATAATAATAGAATAGAAATAGAATAACTTCTAGTGAAATGTTATTTTATTTAAATACTTCAATGTCCTCTAATTTTTAGCGCCCTTACTATGTATAGTATGATATTATTGAGGTTTTGGTTGTTTGCAATGTTGAAAAGGGTCTTGTGAGGTTGTGGGCTCTTTAGTGCTTCTACCAGGTACTTTTTTCTTAGATGGCTGAAGGCTGGACACTCCATGAAGAAATGGTGGATGTCGTCCGGTCGGTCTTCGTTGCAGACACTACAGCTGTCTTCCCTGTTGAAGAGGTAGGTCATTCCTCCCACCGTCACTCTAGCCAGGCTTTCTTTACACAGCCATATCTGAGCCAACACTCTCGTCCTTTCGATGTTCGTCCTCAGCTTTAAGTAGACGTTGTAGCCGTAGATATCTTTGTATGTGAGGTTATAGTTAGATTCGAGGATGTGCTGAATGTCTCTATCGCGGCTCCTTTCTTCAAATCGACTCACAATCTTTTTCTTGTGCCTGTTGATAAGATCAGGGTCCTGAGTATCCCATAACCATGAATAGCCGTCGGTAAATTAGCGGCAATGTACATCCCCAGAACGGAATATTTAATTAATATGTTGTAAAATAAAATACAGTCTGACCGAGTGGCGGATACCTGGGAGGGGAAGCAATTACCCCCCCTCCCCCACCTCCCCTAGAGCAGAGGCTCATAAGTCAATTTCGTTCCGGATAAAGAAATATGCGCATGAAATTGGTAAAGACGTCATAGTGATCTTGCAATCTTGAGCACATACTTTAATGACGTCATTCCTTTACAGACTCAGACTGTTACTCAACCTGTTACTATTATAATAATATTTCAGTCTTGATGATTAATTCACGCGCTTCTTCAACCAACCAACATATTAGCCCCCTTGTCATTCATCATTCCAAATCTTGTGAAAAGGTTATAACATCCAAATCTTGAACCAACGAAATTTTACCCCCCTCCCCCCCGGGATGAACATCCTGGATCCGCCCTTGGTCTGACCTTTCACAGATTTTGTTTATATCTGTTTTCGAGGTTGCCTTCATCATCAGGCAATCTGATAAAATAACTTGAAAATAACATAATTAAAATGTTTTAATAAATAAGATATCTATTCCTGTCCCCTATATAAGTCAACTATTGAATATTACCCCAAACGGTCGATGGGTTTTGAAAAGTTAATTGATTAATTCGTTCTAGGGAAGAACGTTGCCGGTGATTCATTGACGATTTTTTTTTATAATGTAGTGTACAGCCATGTTAATTAGTTATTATGAATCTTGCCCGGATTTCAACTACGAGGTCATATCGCCTACTACCAGAGAGCTCTTTCGTCACTCTGGTGGACATGAGCCCGACTCTACTGTGGGAGTCCTAAATTTTGTATTTACCTTGTGCAGGGGTTTTTAACGATTACCTGACATCGTACAGGCTCGGGACCATCGCTTAATGTCCCATCCGAAGGACGGCGTCCTTAAGTTTATTTTACCTCCCAGAAGACAAGCACGCATACCACTGAGCTACCGGCGCCCTCGTACCGCCATGTGCTTATCCCTCAATGTAGCACACCAACCATTGGGCCAATTTGTGAAGCCAGCGTTACAGTTGAATTATCTACCTAGTTGTTTAAAATTTCACATAAAATATCAATTTGGTAGATAAATGCCAGTGAAGATAGAAGTGGGAACAGATACATTTTTCAATGTGACTGTTCTCAGTGAAGAAGATCTATTTGACTGAGAGGACTGGTGACAAATGTGTTATCCGTTCCTAATCAATCACTGTTCAGCCCCATTCTGCATCTATCAATCCTCTTAAACATTAATAGCTGTTTTCACAGATAATAATGATTGTATCAGTAATTAACCTTCTTACACAAAAACTAATTATATATATTTTTTTTATATATTTTCCAAAATTTACCCTCCTTACATAAGTACAATTTACTTGTTAACATATTTTTTCTACATGAAACAGATGTATCCGAAACAATGCAATTTCGAAAAAAATTCAAATTTTTTTATTGTTATCACATTAAAAAATGTATTACAAGTCAGCGTTAAGAATAATTACACATTGTACAGACTACTACTAAATAATCCATAAAATATTACATAATAAACCAAAATATATACATTTAATAGGTACAAATTAAGCACCACATTCAACATATACAATTAAAATCCGCGACAAGGTATTCGTCAACTGAATAAAAACTATTTTCGATTAGAAATAATTTAATTTTGATTTTAAAATAAAAACTATTCGTGCTGTTAGCCTGAATTGTCTGGCAATATATCTGTCATTATGTCTGCTGTTATGGTCGTGTATTTCGGATAGACGTGAGTAGGAACAACGATTTTGATGGAAGAATTCACGGGATTGAAAAATAAAGATGCAAGGTAGGGTTAGGATTTTGAGTTGTCTATAATATGAGCGACATGATATTTGAGTCCATATACTAAAAATAATCCTAATCGCGCGTTTTTGATAAATAAAATTTTTTTTTGCCAAGGGAAAATTTCCACACAATAGCGTTCCAAACTAAATCAAACTGTTAAAGAATGCGTGGTATGTAGTCAATATATAATCCAAAATTTTTTAATTTGGCACAACTTGGATGTAAGTGTTCATCACATTGAACACAGGAAATATAATTTTTTTTTTTGAGAGCGCCGGTAGCTCAGTGGTATGCGTGCTTGGCTTCTGAGCTCAAGAACGTGGGTTCGAAACTCGACCGAGACCCTTAGTTTATTTTATCTGGGAGTTAAAATAAACTTAAGCACGCCGTCCTTGGGATGGGACATTAAGAGATGGTCCTGAGCCTGTCCGATGTCAGGTAATCGTTAAAGATTACCCTGCCCTAGGTGAATAAAAATTTAGGGTAGGCAAAATTTAGGACTCCCTCAGAAGAGTCGGGCTCATGTCCACTAGAGTGATGAAAGAGCGCTCTGGTAGTAGGCGATATGACCTCATAGTTAAAGCCCGGGCATAAGTCATAAAACCTAACCTAACCTATAATTTTTTACCTGATTTTTGCTCTTTTTATACAATATATTTGGATTTTCTGACGAGAGGTCAGAAGTTGAAGTATCATCCAGTCCCATTAATAACTCTCCTTACATAGGGGCTTCAAAATTCTCATACTAAATTTTGTGTCGATATATTCATTACATCGATAGTTACGGGTTTTTGAGTTGATTCCCCCCCAAATTACGGTTAATTTGGCTGAAAATCGATAGTTGTCCCTATGGGGTTATGGTCACATATAAAATTTCATATCGATACATTATTCTATCTATTATTAGAGTTTTAATGTTAACTTCTCCCACCTAATCCCCCCTTCCCTTCTTTGAAGATGATTCACCGACTACCTTTTTAATATATGTCCAGCCATGGCCTGTGCACTTCCTAAGTGGATGTATAGAGTAACGAGAAGCGAGCCTTCAGGCTAAAATGGATATCCTACTAAAAGGTAAGACTCCATTTTGTATTATTAATAAGGCCCAACAGAAAATAAGGTAAAAACTTTTCTGGTTCCTACCACAATTTATAAAAGACAAGCAGTGGGACAAGCTTTTCAAATATTAACAATTTCCCTCAGGCAAACCTTGTTTTCCATTATTACTTTCTTCGGGATTGAGTTTTCAACAAAATTTCACATTTTAAGATGTATGTGTAAAAAGATCAATTCACTTCAGGACGAAAGTACATTCTACAAGATACCGCTTAGGTTTAAGTTTAGGTTTTTTGACTCATGCCTGGGCTTTAACTACGAGGTCATATCGCCTACCAGAGCGTTCTTTCGTCACTCTGGTGGACATGAGCCCGACTCTACTGTGGGAGTCCTAAATTTTGCCAAGCCTAAATTTTAATTCACCTAGGGCCGGAGTCTTTAAGGAATACCTGACGTCGTACAGGCTCGTGACCATCGTTTAACGTCCCATCGAAAAACGGTGTGCTTAAGTTTATTTTACCTCCCAGATACACACAAGCACGCATACCACTGAGCTACCGGCGCCCTCAGATACCTTATATATGTAAATCTAAATAAAAAATATTTACAAAACAAAAGTTATAGAGAGAACTAAAAGGCACTTTTCAGTTTATAGTTATTATGACTGCATGCCCGGGCTTTAATTACAAGGTCATATCGCCTACTACCAGAGCGCTATTTCGTCCCTCTGGTGGACATATGAGCCTGACTCTACCCTAAATTTTTATTCACCTAGAGTAGGGGTCTTTAACGAATACCTTACATCGTACAGGCTTGGGACCATCGCTTAACGTCCCATCCGAATGACAGCGTGCTTAAGTTTATTTTACCTCCCAGATAAAATAAACTAAGGGCCTCGGTCGGGTTACGAACCCACGTTCTTGAGCTCAATAAGCAAGCACGCATACCACTGAGCTACCGGCGCCCTCAGATACCGCTTATATTTAATTCTAAATCAATAATATTTTCAAAACAAAAGTTGTAGAGAGAACTAAAAGGAACATTACAGTTATTAGTTATTATGACTGCATGCCCGGGCTTTAACTACAAGGTCATATCGCCTACTACCAGAGCGCTCTTTCGTCCCTCTGGTGGACATATGAGCCTGACTCTACTATGGGAGTAGCGACTCCTTCGCTACTATCTTGGACAAAAGTTAAGCACATTTCAAGTGATGTACTTTAAGGTAAGAGACGATTATTCTAAAGTTAGTACATTTTAAAGTTGAAATAGGATTAGAGCTATTTCATATGTCAAAGTTGTGAGTTCAGGTAATGAAAATATAATTATCCAACTTAACTTTAGAGAAACTTTAATTATCTTAACTTTAAGTATAACACTGATGTGCTTAATAAGGCGTGAATTGAGCAGGATAGACAAAAATGTTCCCAGTATATAAACTTTAACAATATATACGAACACAACTCCGAGTGATAATAATAATTAAAAAATTACTTCCTAAGAAAGAATTACTCAACTATGTTTTTGCTCCTTTTCCAAAGTCAATCCACCTGAATCCTCATACTAAATGTTCTGTCGATATATTTACAAACTAAATGTTCTGTCGATATATTCATTACATCGGCAGTTAGTGGGATTTTTGAGTTGTGCCTCCCCCAAATCCCTGTTTTCTCTTTGGCCAATTTGGTTGAAAATTAATAAGTGCCGTCCATGGATACAACGGGTCAGAAAATTTGGAATTCCCGTTAAAACTCAACATAGTATTTCTTACCGATTACATAAATTCCCCCGCATTAAAAACCCTAATAACTACCGATATAATACATTCATTACATCGGCAGTTATTAGGGTTTTCAATATGGGGACACAAAATTTAGTATGAGGATTCAGAAGCCCAGAGGTTGGCTATCATAACCTGACACGGATAACCATAAGAGGAGGTTGCCTCATAACGATATGTGATGACGTTTGAACACACCTCCACCTCCTCCTCCTCCTCCTGGCCCAAATCCGGCCTATATATACTACTCCAGTCAACTAGCAGCTGGAGAAGATATAAATAATTAAAGAGAAGTGTACTTTAATTCTCATTATGAGAACAGTCTGAAGCAGAGAAAACGCACAGCTGTTGTTCTCAAGTTGTCCATATGAATGAAGGTTTGTTAATGTTAATTTGTTGAGTATTGGAGTAGGCCAACCGTCTCTAAGTTGAGCGGCTCGTTGAGGTGGGTGCTGCTCTCACGTGGTAGTCGAGACAACCAGTCATGCATGGAACCCACCCTAATATCAGCCCAAACACTGACTAGACTCAGGTTTCAACGTTTGTTGCTTTGTCTTCCTTCTCTTATTATGTTTAAATTAGTTTTCACAGTTCTTTACAGACCACGAAATTCAGTCCAGGCCTCCTCCCTCTACAACTCCCTGCCTCCCCCAATCCGTCACTCTCCTTCCGTGGCTTCCTTCAAATCCTCACTATTCCAATTCCTCTTCACTTAGCAATCCACTCCCCTTTGTATTCTCTAATTCGTCAACCTCAATTTTCTAATCCTCCAAATTACTTGTCCTTTTTTTTTTCTCTCTCTCTCTTTTTTGTCTTTGTCATTCTCTATTTTTATTATATTTTTTGTTCATTTTACACATTTATATATTTTTATCATGCATTTATTTATTTTTTATATTTTATTTTATTTTTATTTTTCTTCTTCCTCCTCACACTTCTCTATCTAGCCCCTACTGTCTAAAATTATTTTATTTCAAACCTTGTCTTGGCATCCTCCCTTCTCTTTTATAATCAACCATCATAGTACTGCTCGGTCGATTTATATTATCAATTTTATTTATTCCTTAGTTATATAGATTTTCTTTTTTTCTTTTTTACTTATTCTCCTTTATTTATATCGATACTTTTATTAAATTTTTTTCATGATAATGAAGTTGTTAATTTTATGTTTTTTCCTGTTTATATTTTGTTTATCTATTTTTTAATTGTATAGTTTTCCTCCAATGTAGCACTAATTTTTATTTACCTATCTTTTATTTCTTTGTATTGATACTATATTTTATTGTTCCTGTTCTTTACTCTATATGTATTCATTCTTAGGGGACCTCGGTCCTAAAATAATAAAATTTCTTTTCATTTTTCATTTCATTTTTCAGAAGCCGATAAGGACCGCACCTATTTGTTTAGGGTCAAATCGGTCAAGGAGAGGAGGCATAACATAGAAAAAGACCACTAACAGCCGAATAACTAAATTTATAGGCACGAAATTTTATATTTAAATTCTAAACCTCATAAGGACGACACGGCCAAAGGAAAAGGCGGGATTAGTGGAGCACTCGAAATAAATCCACAATAACTGCTGTTGTAATATATAAGTATTGACATAAAATTTCATATGTAAATTCAAAGCCCTATAAGGACGACACCTACAGATTTTCAGCCAAATCGGCCAATGGGAAGGGGAGGATTAGAGAGGATGCATAACACAAAAATTCTAATAACTGGGCAGGCTCTACTCGAAAAAACATTGAGGTAGTCAAGGTCCACGCCGTAGATTTTCCGTGAAAACGTCGGGATAAAATCATTTTTCATTTTCTTTTCGATGCTGCCTTTAGCTCTTGCATTTGCTCAGCACTAGACTTTTTAGGTTTTTTAAATTCCTTTTGATGCGAGCTTTCGTCTGATTTGCGTTTTCTATAATTCTGCGCATATTTACGATTCATATGAGACATCTTTAATTTTTTTTGCAATTTTCAATTTAATACCGATTTTTACATATATTTCGGTGAATATTTTTATTGGTTCACTTTGAGTCCTAGTAGTGATCCTCAAGCTCTTTACAATGACACCCCAACGTTCTACCTAAACGCGTTATCACGCTACACTAATTTCTAATTTTACACAACGCTAATTCACAACAATCATCCGCCGGCGCCCACACTAGCCCGATAACGTCACAGGCAAAACAAACACGTACAGACATGCTCTATCCATTGTGACCTCAACCGTTGTTATCGCATTATTAGTCTCGTAGTTATTATCGATTGAAATCTGACGGTATTTTGTAACACAAGTAAGTTTGACAGGCTATCACTGTGCTTAACGAGTGAATAGACGTTTTCACGTCAAAATCCGAATAACCGCCGATTTAATGAATCTATCGACCTGAAATTATATATTTAAACCAATTTTTGTTGGCCAGTGTTATTTTAACTTTTCCTCTCGCTATAATCAAATACGCCGTTTTTCTAAACTACCACAGAATTCACTGAAATATTTATTCACTATTTTCGTATATTTAGAGGATATATTGTAATATTTTGGAACGGTGCACTGTCCAAGAGGCGGTTATTGAGATGACAACCACTTCAAGTCCCCTGGACCGCACGCAGGACAAAGTGTCCTTAACACCCCTCACTCCAAAGTCCCTTAAAACCACTTCTAACACCTTATTTTTAAGTTAACAAAAAAAAAAACTGATGATCGGGTTTTCAAAAGACCCTAAGAAACCATATTAAAAAAGACCAAGCAAAAAATCGGCAATAATTTGGTAGAAACGTAATATTTACACTTATAACCTGCTTAATATATTGAGTATAATGAAACTATAAGTTCTGTTAAGTTTCTAATTTCTAATTATTATTTATAATTTTCTAAGCCATCTAATATCAAGCGTATCGATATACTCTACCGGAAAATGTTGTGTTCACAGACCAGCATGATATATTTTTTTTTTTACTTTTTGGTCTAAAGCATGATAATAATAGATAAACTCAACTTCGATTATTTGACCGATTAACTGAACAACGTAAAGCCGGGAACTAAACTCAGGACGGCAGTTCTATAGCTCTGGGGAGGCGAGTGAGATCAGCGAGGGATTTAAGGGAGAGGGTAGTTTTTTTTTTTGTTTTTTTTGGCGAGTGGAGGGAGACTCAGGCCAGAAGGGGGGAAATTATCACTTATCCGGCCCCTAATCTTTTTGATTACTTTTTTTTTTTTTTTTTTTCAGGGGACCTTTTTCCCTTTTGCTCAAATGAGCACACAGAACTCTAGTCCTATGTGACTTTCAGTGTTTCCTTTGGACACCAGATATTAAACCAAAATATGGCCATTCTGTTCTTTTTTCGCAATGATTATGAAATATATATGTATATATTTAGGTTAGGTTTTATGACTCATGCCCGGGCTTTAACTACGAGGTCACATCGCCTACTACCAGAGCGCTCTTTCGTCACTCTGGTGGGCATGAGCCCGACCACTATGGGAGTCCTAAATTTTGCCTACCCTAAATTTTTATTCACTAGGGGTCTTTAACGAGTACCTGACATCATACAGGCTCGGGACCATTTAACGTCGTAATTAAACTACGTACGTAAATAAACTAAGGGCCTCGGTCGGGTTACGAACCCACGTTCTTGAGCTCAGAAGTCAAACACGCATACCACTGAGCTACCGGCGCCTTATGTATATATTTATATATATATTTTTGAAGGCGCCAGTAGCTCAGTGGTATGCGTGCTTGACTTCTGAGTTCAAGTTCGTGGGTTCCTAACCCGACCGGAGGCCCTTAGTTTATTTTATCTGGGAAGTAAAATAAACTTAAGCACGCCGTCCTTCGGATGGGACGTTAAGCGATGGTCCCGAGCCTGTACGATGTCAGGTACTCGTTAAAGTCCCCCTATCCTAGATGAATAAAAATTTAGGGTAGGCAAAATTTAGGACTCCCCAGTAGAGTCGGGCTCATGTCCACCAGCGTGACGAAAGAGCACTCTGGTAGTAGGCGATATGACCTCGTAGTTAAAGCCCGGGCATGAGTCATAAAACCTAACCTAACCTATATATATATATTTTGTTTTGTAAATTAATCTATGTATGTAATTACTGTAATTAATATGTACAGAAATGTAAAAATAAAAATAAATAAAATGAATATTTCTCTGGGTATCTGGGTTATTAAACATTCATCGACTGGTGAGTGATAATTCCAAAAATAATTCAAATGATATATTACAATTTATTGTTATTCTTTACAATTTAAACATTACTTTGAAATATTTCCTATAAAAGTTTATTGTTCATACTTTGAGGAACCATAGCTTTAATCGTATTATTGTATTTGGTTAAGACCAATTTTCCTATAGAACTGACAGTTTTCTCGTATATCAAGCAAACACACAATAAAAAGGGTTTCCGAGACATCATTTTAAGATGGTCTTTGTCGTTTTGGATGGTTTTTCTCATGGTAGCTGGGCTCGAAGAAAGAAAAAAAAACAAAATATGGTATAGTGAAACTTGTAGATAACGGACATCGGGTCGGTGAATCACCAGGAATGTACTTCCCCAGGATGCATTAATCAAGTAAGTTTTTGCTCTCTCTCTCTCTCTCTCTCTATAAATCCTAGCGATAGTCCTATGCCTAGGCATCCATTAAATACCCCTATTCCCACTCTAGGTAACCTGGGCATGTCCATCAGAGCGACGAGAGGGCTCTCTGGTAGTAGGCGATATGATCTCACAGTTAAACCCCGGGCATGTCACACAAAAAATAAATTGGTATTGTAATGTTGTTAATCAACAATATGTAAAAAAAAAATGAGAAGACGCCGGTAGTTCAGTGGCATGCCTGCTTACTGAGCTCAAACCCGCGGGTTCGAAATCCGCCCGAGGTCCTTCGTTATTATTTATCTGGGAGGTGAGCATCGGATGGGACGTTAAGCGATAGTCCCGAGCCTGTACGATGCCAGGTACTCGTTAAAGAACCCGTACCCTAGGTGAATAAAAATTTATGTTTGACGAAAGAGCACTCTGGTAGTAGGCGATATGACCCTGTAGTTAACGCCCGAGCATGATTCATAACAGCTATTAAAAAAAACTGTATTTTTTTTTTGTTTTCGTAATAAATATACCTATATAAATATATTTATTAGACGATTTATAATATTTAACTGCTGAGCGAAGAATTCCAATAATATATAATAATTCGCAAGCGGATATTTGAGGTATTAATATAACTACCAAAAAAAATAATAATACGACAGGAAGACCCCGATGTGTTGTCGACTTAGTACTTCTAGAGATCGGTAGGAGTGCTGTGAGTTGTATACCCGAACAGCGGACCTAGGTCAGTGAAAGGACATTCAGAACCTGTTTATATTCTACTTCTTTCTAAATTGGTGCACCTTCAACAAGGGGGCGTAGCTCAGATGGTAGAGCGCTCGCTTAGCATGCGAGAGGTACCGGGATCGATACCCGGCGCCTCCAAAAATATTTTTTTTGTTTTATCTCTTCAGGACGCTTGGTATTTGCGAGATGTACGAAGGGTGATCAAAAACTTCCAGGATTGATTTGTTAAATATTTAATGAAGAAATTTACAAGTTATTGGACTTTGTCTTCTTCAAAGTACTCTAATGGGAAGCTATACTTTTTTCCCACCGCCGTTTCCACTGCTGGAAGGACCCTGAGAACTCATCTTCTGAGAATGCGCGAATGAGCAACGCAGAATGAGCAGGAGCGTTGTCATGGTGCTTACCCACTCCCTACTTCGCCACAGCTCAGGTCCTTTCCTCCTCACAGAGATGAGCCAAATGAGATGTCGCATTCCTCTGCCATTTCACGGATAGGTAATCGACGTTTTGAACGCACGAGAACGTTCGATCTGGCAACATGATCGTCGTCAGTCGAAGTTGATGGGGCATCCTGAACGAGGATTGTCTTCTGTTACCCAATTTACACAAAACTTGACACAAACGCAGAGTAAATGACCTCATAGAGCCCGGGCATGAGCCAAAATAACTAACTTATCATTAGTAGTTATTGTGATTGTGATTCATGCCCGGGCTACGAGGTGGACGTGACCCCGACTCTATTTTGGGAGTCCTAAATTTTGCCTGCCTAGGTTTAGTCACATAGGCGGAGGGCTTTAACGAGTATCAGACTCGAGACCATCGCTCAACGTCCCATACGAAGGACGGCGTCCTCAAGGTTTTTTTTATCTACCATCCCCACTCTCTAATTCGATTCATACAGTCATTACAAGGTATATGAAAGTTACTCTCAGAACTACGCTGTACAAAGCGCTGATACCAACAAATTACATTCATATGCCCAGTAACGCAAGTACGAAATGAATTTGAGAAGGGGAAGAGGATGGGGAGAGTGATGTGTAAAAACGTGGTGGGTCACGAAATTAACAGAAAGCAATCTTCGAATTATTTATGTTTATTATTACTTTAATGCATATTGATACCTGTTATGGCGAACTGAAGCACATGCATCTCTCAGATTAGCTATGCGCCTAAGTGCAATTTTCTTACTGTACGCCCCGAAGGGTTAATTGCTCCAAAGACAGCGAAATGAAACCCTTATAACAAACAAAACTGTCTCTAATTATCCCTAATAAAAGCTGGATACGACTTGCTCAATAAAATTTCACTTTTGTTTTATTATCTATGTTAAACTTTAAGGGATTTTAGAGACACATGTATTAACTGGGCTTAAGAATGGAGAGATCTGGGGTCTAAATCCTTCAGTAATCATTGCATCCTTCAAGTATCTCTTATTTTTCAGTTTAATGTGTCTTAAAGCAAACTAGGAAATCTTGTTATCCAATGATTTATTATGAATACTAACTGGGAGTTCTTCAATAATTGCCGGTGTAAACAACATATCAAAAAGAAGTTTAGTATGATGATGATATGATACGTTTCAGAAGTCTCTGTTTCAGTACGATAACTATTGATTTTCAACCAAATCTATAAATTAATTTTAGAGGAAGAATCAACTTCAATAATTGTGTAAAGAATGTATCGACACAAAAATTTATAATAAGTAAATCCTACTAATTTTCAGCGAAAAATCCTAACAACTGTTGACGTACCTAACGAACTTTAGATACATACGAGGTGTGTTCAAAAAATACAGGGAATTTTCGGTTTTTGAAAATAATTATACTCTTTTATTTCTCTCAGCGATGCGCCTGTAATCTCATCTATGCTTGTGAAACGACGGTCCTTTAAGGTTTAATCTTAATTGTTGGAAACAGAAATTCGTCATGTCTGGCGAATATGGAGGCTGGGGCATCATTACAGTGTTGCTTTGGCCAAAAATACACGAACAATGAAGTGAGCAGTTGCAAAAGCCATGAATTGTTTCGTCACAAATCCGGGTGTTTTTTTTCGGATTGCTTTACGAAAACGGCGTTGCACTTGTAGATAGTACTCTTTATTGATCGTTTGACCTTGTGGCAAGAACTCATGGGGCACTATGCCGTTAAAATCGAAAAACACAGTGAGCATGACCTTCACATTCGAATGCACTTTTTTCGCTTTCTAATACCAGTCGTAAACCCTAGTTTTACTCGTATTCCATTCTTATAGCAAAATTTAATGCAAATTCTCATGTTCATTTTGTAAACAAATAAATAATCACCGATCGTATCAAAACACATGTAACCTCATTGACAGCTGACTGCAGACTAAACATCCGGTTTGGCTAACAATGTACAGATACTTTTCAGACATGTTTACCAACACAGCAACGAAAAAATCGCGCGAATCGGACTAATACAACCCGCGAAATTACAAAATTCCCGTTACTTTTTGAACACACCTCGTATCAACATAAAAATTAGTATTATGATTTAGTCGCTAAGTAAGAGATCTGGTAATTTTCAATTGGTTTTAGAGAAAGATTTTAAAAAAGTATTTTTTTTTAAACCTCACCATAGCGGACATCGTTGCATCTACCGTTTTTGTCCTTTATCGAGACGTGTCCGTTATCAAGACATTTTGTCGTTTTCTAAATTTTTCGAGCCAAACATTTAAATTTAAAATCTCAACATTTCGGCGACTTCGGATGCCTTTTCCTATATCATAAGAGCCAGAAACAGAGATTTTTTGCTCTTACTCGGCATGCAGGTGGTGGTGAAATGTGCAGCAAAGGGCTGAGGGCACTTCTGTACAAATAACCAGACTCGACTGACCGGTCAGGTGAACTAACGAACTATGGCCACAGTGACCTCTACTGGCCACTATCCAAAGTATATACACTTCACTAATGGCGCCGCCCCATCCACATATACCCCATTGTCTTTATAAAGTTTATTTCACTTGGGTCCTTAACAAAAACTAAGTTAAAAATAAATAAAACGTATGTTTTTAAAAAAATATTGTCTATTTCACAAATAATATATAATATGGGAGTACTTTCGGTATTGCTACCATCTTCAGCCACGACTTAAATACTAAATTGAAGTTCAACTAGGTAGTTTACAATCCAAACGGTAGGTAGGTATCCTTTTTCAGCCCCTACGGGGTTTTCCTATCCTTTCTGTACAGTTAATATTTGAAATATGTAAAAACATAAAAAATGACATTACGTCCCAAATTGGGATCTTAAAAATAAAAAATTTGAAATAGTATGTGTTGATTAAATTCATGCATTTAATGAAAACCCCGTAGGGGCTGAAAAAGGATACCTACCTACCGTTTGGATTGTAAACTACCTAGTTGAACTTCAATTTAGTATTTGTTAAGTCGTGGCTGAAGATGGTAGCAATACCGAAAGTACTCCCATACATGAGCGTAGACAGGGGGGGGGGGGGGGCACGTGCCCCCCCCCTGGCCAGACAAATAAAAATATAAAAATTAAATAAACTAAAAAAATAGTTTTTATTAAAAATGCATTGCTTGCAAGTTACCATAGGATCATCAAATTTCCCGTTCTTCTGACTCCTAAATCAGCAATCAGCTGTTGTAAGTGCAGGCCGCAGGCCATGCGCTGTAACTGTTTTGAGGTTTTGACGAAGTTTTCGTCTAACAGTTCCGTTCCGTTTTGACAGTTTTCCATATTTGCATAAAATTATTAAAATTAGCATGGATATTAGGAAGTTTTTTTAGTAAGTATGTTGAATTATTTTATAATTGAATGAAGAGCCTAGAGATTCAGACAGATAACCTAATAGTCCAAGCTCCCATGGCACAAAAAGAAGGTACCCCATCAAACATCTCAAATTTTAAAGGTGAAAATGCTTGGAAAACATGTAAAAAAACATTTTACCCCCGCCAGACTAGAAAAAATGTATTTATTGATATGTTAAATGAATTTTTGAAATTAGCTAAAAAAAATGAATTTACTTTTTAACCCCCCCCCCCCCCCCCCCCCTGCTCAAAATACTGGCTACGCCCCTGCTCTCATATTATATATTATTTGTGAAATAGATAATATTTTTTAAAAAACATACGTTTTATTTATTTTTATCAAGTGTTTCACAATATCTCTGCAAAAATGTTAAATATCAATACCTAAGTTGATTAATTCACACTGGGGAAGTACACTAACGGTGATTCACGAAATTTGTCTGCATGGAGACAGTTTATATTTTTTGAAAAACAAAAAGGAAAACCGGAGAATCTGAGGTTGTTCTGTTTTTCAAAAACCGTCTCTTTGGATAATGTGAAGATGGCTAAGTGAAAAGTGATTATTTCACTGGTTGTAAAATAAAAATGTTGTCTGATATCTCACAGATTTTATTATTTTATGCTAGCCGGCTTTCGAGGTTGCCCTTATCATCAGGCATAATAATATACATAATTTTCAAAATATTTTTAAAATTTAATTTTTAAAAGTTAATAAATAAGAATAAAAAAAAAAAAAATATATAAAACTATTAAAAAAATTAACAATTAAAAAATTCATGGATGGGAATAGATATGTTATTCCTGTTCCCCATTTGAGTCACAACAAGAGTTGTTTATATATTTATTACATATAGTATTTGTATACATATATATATCTTTTTAAACCTTTTTTAATTGTATGATGATGAGAGCAAACTCGAATATCATCTAGAAAAAATAATAAAATTTTGTAATAGGTCAGAGTACATTTTTATTTTGTAACAATAATTATTATGAAACCTTGAACATGATATTCCTAGGAAAACTTGATCTCGGCTTTTTGGACGATTATAAAAACTTTCTCTGACAGGTCAGACTACATTTTTATTTTGCACCCTGTGAAAGCTCTTCGGATAGTTAATATATTCTAGTACATTAGAGAAAATATAATTTATATGTAAATACATATCACATACATATTTATGAATATAGCTTTATGACTCTCCACAATTCGTTAATATTCACGAAACTAATTTTAAATTTTCTTAAAGTTTGACAACATTAATGAATAATGACCCAATTTCTATGACTAGAATAACTGGAATAAACTAGAATAAACAAAACTATATTAATGACAAATCTAAAATATGGTATAAATTGGGGGTGGATTGAGTTGGGGTACCTAACTCATGATTTTTACATTTTGCCATGGGCGAAACGCCAAAAATCTATGGTCCTCGTTGCAATGATTTTTTTGATTTTTGCTGTTGAGTTTAGTTACCTGTACTATTGAAGATAGAAGCACATGCACCCTAAATTTTTTTTTTTTTTAAATTAACTCTTTTAACGATATTTTGCGGTTGTTAGGGTATTTAAGTCAAACCCTCTTCTCTAGTCTTACCCTTTCCTTCAACCGATTTCACACGAAATAATAGGTGACATCTTTAAAAACTTTTGAATTTAAATATAAAATTTCATGTCGATACATTAATTACATTTGAGATTTTTGAGGTGAGCCCGCGGATCCCTTTCGACTGATTCTGCTTAAAATTGATATGAAATTTTGTGCCAATACATTTATTACAACGGCAGCAAATATAATTTTTGTGTAAAACCTCCCCCTAATCCTCTCCTACCCTTTGACCAATTGTGCTGAAAATCAATAGGTGTCGTCCTTAGAGAGTTCTGGATACACAGACTTTTTTTTTTTTTTTTTCAGTTTTGAAATCAGGAGATTGGAAAACAAGACATTCCGCTGAAAACTTCGCATCGAATTTTTAACCAATTAAATAATTTTCCCTGTTCTCCTTATAGCTGTATACGTCATTGATTGGGAATGATATTATAAATTTTTTTTTTTTGGTCTTTATAATGTTTGTCGCAACTGTTACCATGACGCAACAACCAGCTACCAAGAGGACTTCATTGAATGTGGATGACTTGATTGGCGTGAGAGAGGAAAGCCACCCAGCGGTAGCTCCTCAGGGCGAGAAGTACCCCCTAATATCGGATGACGTGGCCAACAACCGTATGATGAACAACACGTTTTTGTGCTCCTCAATATTCGTTTTCTTTGAAAGCTATTTAAACTTATTGTTTAAAATATTTTCGATTCTTTTTTTTTTTTAAAGAGAACTGTGGTTAATTTCTTTTTGAATTTTATGTTTTTTTTTTTTTTTTTTTTTTTTTTGGAGTAATTTTTAACTTACAATCAGTAATGGGTGACGAAGGTAAAAAAGCAGAAGCCACAACTACTGAGGCTACTCCCTCCACCTCTGTATGGCAGGAAGTGTTTGTCAGGGACAGGAAGAGACCAGCTGCAGACACCAGAGACCCCAGAAAGGCTGCGCGGCTGAACAGCAGCATTCAGCAGGTACCCCTTAATAACCACTATACACCATTGTCGCAAGATGAAGCAATGGAGTCATCATCAAATAGCCAACAAATAGTAAATGAAAAACCACCTCCCATTTTCATCAAAGAAAACATTAGTAGTTATAAAAACTTTTTATCTTTATTAGAAAACACTTGTGGTCAAAATTCATTTATTTTAAAATCTACAGCTAATGGAATCACACTCTACACCGGCCCATTATAGATCATTTGTACATTTACTAGACAAAGAGAAGAACTCAAACTTAGCTCCATGTGTAATAAGAAGCAAGATGAAGATGTGTTTCACTTTATTGCCGTATGCCCCATATTAAAAGAATTTCGTTTTATTTATTTTAGTAAAGCAGAGTTAAGCTATGTTCAGTTTATTGAATATGTAAATGGACGAAATTACAAAAGTTTAATTAACTATTGCAAAGCCGCCTGGAATTATAGATTTGAGCTAGTTTCAGAATTTAATTATTAATAATATATAAACTAAATGTTTTTTATTTTTATTTTTTGTTAGTTTTTTTAAAGGATCATTTAAGTTAATTTTGTAAATTACTGCATTTGTATTTGAATTATTTTATTTTTATTTTGTCACTTTTAAATATGTGTATTATCGAGTAGAAATATAAGAGATAACCCCTGAGAAGGTCAATTTGACCATGAGTATTGTCTGTCAATATTATTATTATTAATGTACATCTGTAAAAAGAAAAAGAAATAAAGACGTTTATTATTATTATATGTAATTGATTAATTAGTGCTGGGGAGGTACATATCCGGTGATTCACTGACGACTTTTTTTTTTTTAATTGAGAATTAACAATGATTATAAATATAATGACTTGAATTAACTAAGAAACTAATAGGTATATTAATTGATGTAAATGTAAATAACCCCTTAGAAACCTCGCAATACAGAAATGGTCACCATTAAGTACCAAGATATGAATTTTTTCATCCTTCCAATGTTAAACATTTTAAATGTCACCAAGTCCTTGACATTTAAATTCTGAAATGATATGGATAAGTATAACACAAACAGGAACGAGCTGATATAGTGCGGTCGGTATACTTAGGACCAGTAAACATTATACATAATATATCGCACACGTATTTCTAAAGTGACACAAGTCAAAATTTTTGAGAAAATCGCGAAAAACTGTTGATGAGCTTAACAAAAAAACAATTACACAACTAATAATTTTTCCAAAATTTATAGACACAGTTTTCAACTAAGTTTATAATACTCATACATCACAAGATTCGATACTCAACTGATAATATGTCACTTAGTGGGGGGAGATTCTAAACATGAAGAGCGAGACAAGTGCTCTCTGGCGGGCGGGATTTGAAGATAAGTTGGTACACTTGATATTTGATAGAGGACATTTTCCCAATTCTTACCATGGTGATAACTCAAAAATACAGATTTTTGACTTGTGTCACTTTAGAAATACGTGTGCGATATACGTTTATACTACTATATATAAAGTTTGTTTGTTTGAGATAATCTGGAAAAGTATTTAACCGATTTGGATAATTCTTTCACAGTTAGAAAGATTATTTCTTTCCAGTGGATATAGGCTATACATCTTCACGCTTTATCAAAAGGGAACTGAGTAGTGATGGTAAAAATGAAGTAAATTGGAGAAGAAACGGCCGTTCGGGCGCCATTTATTGCATACGCTACTAAAACCGCTGATAGATATTTCAAAATTATGTATGAAAAGTCAGCAACATAATATACCTATCTATTATATATGTTACTGTTAATTTGATAAATTTGGTTATTATACATAATAACTGGTTATTATACATAATAACCAAATTTATCAAATTAACAGTAACATATATAACAGGTAGCCTTCAATAAGAGGTTTTATTTGTAGTTTTCTCTGTCCCTGTCTTTATAATAAATTGGAGTAAACACAACTGATGCGATTTTGAAATGTCATATGCTGCTTCCTTATATGCCCGATTAAATCATATGTGTCGTTCTAAATATTTAAATGAGAGGGGGGAAAGGGCGGAAAATATAAAAATAATGCTAGTTCTTGAAGATGTTCGGATTTTCATGAAATTTCACAAATAGCATCCTTATAAGCCCGTAAATTATCAAAACAGTAGCAATAGTTATTATGATTCATGCCCGGGCTTTAACTACGAGGTCATATCGCCTACTACCAGAGCGCTCTTTCGTCATTCTGGTGGACATGAGCCCGAGTCTACTGTGGGAGTCCTAAATTTTGCCTACCCTAAATAAATTTTTATTCATCTAGGGTAGCGGTCTTTAACGAGAACCTGACATCGTACAGGCTCAGGACCATCGCTCAGTAAGGACGACGTGGCTCAGTAAGGAAGCACGCATACCATTTAGCTACCGGCTCCTTCTTTATATAACAAACCGGTCCTTACATACGAATATACCAGACGAAGCCGGGTAACCTAGTTACAAATATACACATTTTTTCGTAATATCGTCGACATACCTCTTCTAATTGGGGAGAGATAGTATGGGGCGGAATGAAGGAGATCTGCTCTGATGGAGGTGCCGAAGTTCAGAATGACAGATGGACTACCTGGTCTTCCTATTATTGGATCCTGGAGGGAGTCCTTCCAGAAGGATGCATCTGATGGATGTCCATGATGTGCTCAATTCGGATCTATACATCCTGAGCAACCTTCTTGTCCAGGCTCACACATGGTCTTCAGTGAAGACAGCCCCTCACGGCTCCATGAACGAAGAACAAAGATGTTGAAAAGAACAGTGACTAATGAATGGATGAAATGTATTCGCTCTCTCTCCAAAGACAGATCGTTTGGGCGAGAGAGCGGAGGATAATAGGAATAGAGTTTTTTTTTTAAAGGTAGCTTATAATTTAGATACATAAACAGATATTAACTCTTAGAGTCTGACACACATGGATTAGAAATAACAATATTACTAAAAATAAATGAATAAATAAATAAATACTTAAAAATATGAGTACGAAAATAATAATTTTATACAGTAGATAAATTATATAATAATTACAATAGATAATTTTTTTAATTTAATTAAAATTAAGATAATATTTTTTGATAACTTTTTCGGAAGTGTCTTTTTTCACGATGACATTTCGGGATGTTCTCACGTCCCATGCTCAGGTCACAATGTGCGAAATATATAAAAAAAAAAGAAAACAAAATAACAATAACAATTATAAAGTAAAAATATATATAAATAAATAAATGAAATGCTAAAAAAAATCGATTAAAAAAAAAAATAATAAAAAACAATGATTAAAACGTGGAATCGGCAGAACTTAAAGGAGGATGTCTTTGGAGGAACTCTGCCAACAAATAAAATAAAATGAAAGCTATGTATCAAATAATGATTTTGAATATAAAACACGATTGTTTTATTATGGTTATTTCTCTATTTTTGAACAATGAGAAAAAAATTCCTTTTCCAAATAGAAGGTTTCCTCTAACATAAACGTTTTTAGTTGAAGTTTAAATTTTCTTATTGTATCTATTGACTTCAAGAAGTGGGGAAGGGCATTAAAGAAATTAATTCCTTTGTGAGTTATACTTTTTTCAAGAAGAGAAGAGCAATGTTTAGTTATTCGAAAGTCTTCTTTCTTCCTGGTATCGTAATCATGATTAGTATTGCTGAGAGGGAAAATATTTTTATTTTTCCTAATAATGTTTCAAATATAAACAGGGATGGCAAAGGTAAGATTTTAATTTTTTTAAATATTTCTCTGCAGCTGGGTTGATCGCGAATGTTTGGAGGAGTGGGAAGCATATGTGTTGGACTTTTCTGAGTCGATGCAGCTCAGGAACCGTCTTGACAACGAATGAGAGAAGAAGTGGCTTGGTTCTTTAGGAGTTTTATGGTTGAAAATCACAAGGACTTATTTTCAGAAGATCAGGAGGATAATGGCCAGAGGACTAGGATGAGAGTTGCTTGAGAATTCGGGAAAGTTGACGGGCGGTGGGGTAACGAGTTCTCTCTGACGCTTCGAGGAGATTAGGTATAAGTGGTCTTGGAGGTGTAGGACAGATCTCATCCTATAATTCCTATTTATCCTCTTTTTTCACAAGCCCTTGTGGTCCACCATAAGGAAAATCCACCAGACCACTTCCCCTCCAATTCGACGTGAAGATGGATGAGAGGATGACTTCCAAGCACTCTCCTGGATTAGGGTTGTGAATAGGTTTACTGTTTCGTCGAGTTCATCGGGGGTTTTCAAGGATATGTTGAGATTGATGGAAGACCTCGGAATAGGGAAGAAGGAAGAGCTTTTGGAATAGGATGCTAAGTCCAAGTTAAGGAGGATAGGAAAAAAAAATATAAAAAATAAAATAAATATAGTAGTTAAGTCTTTATTCAATTAACATAATAGAAAATTACATACAAAACATATATACAATAATGTGACCTTTTATGAAGACAAACTCAATGGCTTAAGCCGTCTTGAGGAGTCCAGATTTACATAAATAATATTATCTTAAAAACTTATAATATTATTTCTTATAAACTTATTAACAACAAATTTTTCTTTCTAAAATACAAATAAAAATAAAATAATAAATATATCTTTGTTCCTATTTATTTATTTATTTATTTAATTAACAGTTTCTGAAATCGTAAGCCTTTTTGCAATAATTTACCAGTTGTTGCCAATCTTTACCATTTAATAATTCCAAGATAAATGAAGTATCTATGTTTTCTTTAAATATTTCTTTTTTTATATCTTCATATTTGGGGCAGGTAATGAGGAAGTGATGTAGATCTTCTTTACAGGGGCTGTAACACATTGGGCATACAAAGTCCATACCTTCGGAGGTATATTGATTGATAGGTGCATAGCTTAGATGCAACAGTTCACCTCTAATTTTAATTATTAATCTAATACAAGAAAATAAATATATAATTATAAATATTATGTATATATTATATATATAATTTGTCTGTGTGTCTATGAGCGACGTGGAATTTTACATGTGTGTCCAGAAACGTATAAGAAAGGCATTTTGAGTCACATCGAGCTACAGAAAGGGAATGAAAGGGCCATCTTTATGGAGTTTAAAATTTTTAAATATAAAATTTTAAGTAGATTCATTACATCGGAAGTTATTGGGATCATTGGGATGATCCCCTCTCCCCTTCGGCTGATAGAAAATTAATAGATGATGGCCTTATGGGGCTTTGAATATACATATAAAATTTCATGGCAATACATTCATTACTACGGCAGTTATTAGCGTTTAAAGTTTTAAGCCTTTCCTTCCCTTTGGCCGAATCGGCTGAAAATTAATAGATGTCATCCTTAGAGAGTTCTGGATACACATATAAAGTATCGATACATTCCCTCCTATCAGAAATTATGGTGTTCATATAGAATAGACACAGGTTGTCAAATAAGATGTAGTCTGACCTCTCAAAGATTTTTATTTATATTAGCTAGCCGGCTTTCGAGGTTGCCCTCATCATCAGGCAATCTCATAAATTAAAATTTTTTGAAATTTGAATGAAAATTAAAATATTTCAGTAAATAAAATTTAAATTTTTTTATAATAAGGATGGGGACAGGAATGACTTACCTTCCCATGAAATTTTAAATTGTTAAAGTTTTTAGATAGTTTTATTTATTTATTTTTATTATAAATATTTTAATTTTCATTCAAATTTCAAAAAAGTTTAATTTATCAGACTGCCTGATGATGAGGGCAACCTCGAAAGCCGGCTAGGTAATATAAATAAAAATCTATGAGAGTCAGACTACATCTTATTTGACAACCTGTGAAATAATCATTGCTTTCATCTTATAGAATAGACAGTTTTTTTTCATATTTGGAGGTTGAAAAACAAGAAATTTCGTTGAAAACTCCGCAATGAATTTGTGAAGGATTCCATAACTTCCTCTTTACTTGCAATAGTTGGGGAAGTTCGACCGGAAGTAAGTTTAGTTGGAGCTTCGAAAGAAGGGGGAGCTGTCACGACATTAAAGTTCCAATAGAACGCAATAACGATCGTCCCTTGGCACAATATTCGAGAAAAAAATGGCAACAAAAACATGATTCGTGGCCAAGTTGGTCTGAGAACAGGTGGTAGAACCCCTCTTTGTTTCTTTGTCTTTATATTGCAGCACCCAAAGGGTTCTTATGTGGTTATTTACAAGGATTTTTTGAGGGGGCCGCTAGCTCAGAGGTAGCATGTCTACAGAGCTCAAAACAGCGGGTTCAACCCAGGCCGAGGCTCTTAGTTTTTTTTTTTTTATCTAGAAGATGAAAAAACCATGAGCACGCCGTCTTTCGGGACGTTAAATAATGGACCATGTAATCTATGAAAAATTCTATACGGAGTTTTCAAAGGACTTTCATGTTTTTCAGCTACTAGATTCCAAATATGAAAAAAAAATCTGTTTTTCTGTGTGTCTGTGAACTCGAAAACTGCCGATAGAATGAATATATCAACAGGAAATTGTATCAGGACGACACCAATGGATTTTCAGCCTAATCGGCCGAAGGGAAAAAGGGGGTTAGCCCCAAAAACCCCAATAACTGCTGATGTAATGAATGTATCGACATGAAATTTCATATTTGAAGTCAAAACCCAATGAAGACATAACCTGATAAAGGGTCTAGCCGGATAAGAGTGCGAAAACTGCTCCCAATTATTTTCGAATGGGCGATTGACCGACAGTTTGCATATGTAAAAAAAAAAATTTCCTGAAAATTTCAGCTTCCAACTCCCATTATTCGATGAGAAAAAAAATAAAAAGGCAATTTTAATTTTTTTTTTTTTCTTTCCGGTTGTTGCGAGTATGCAACTGTTGATTTTTTTTGAAGTTCTTATGCTTCAAATACACCTCTATAGTATTTTTTTATTATCTTCCGATTTAAATTAGATTTTTCGCACTCTTATCCGGCTAGACCCTTTCAGCGATATCGGCCGAAGGGAAGGGGGTGTTCAGAAGAGGAGGCTCAATACAAAAACCCTTATAACTGCCAAATAACAGACACAAAAGGGGAAACAAAACGTTAATTGATTAATTAGTTATGGGGAAGTACATTGCCATTCATTGACAAATTTTTTTAAATTAAAAATGATGAGAAATAATGTATCTTGAAAAATATACTTAGGCCCCTAAGTCTCAATTTTTATCTGCTTTCTTCCAAAATCTATTTTGACAAATGGCCAAAACATATTCAGGGCGACTTTGAAAATTAAAATTCCGTTGAAACTTAATCTCGGATTTTCTCATGACAACAGTATGTAAAGGTATATAAGAACGTTAAAATTGGGGGCTAGTCCTATGGGGAGATGAGAGAGTTGGAAGGTTCTAGAGGTAGGAATTTAATTTAAACGTTAAACCAGGTGATATAGGTTGGGATGTCTACCTACCTCCATGGAGATCCGGAGCCAGAGTCAGCCTTTTTCATCTACTCAACAACATTAATATTCACTATTCAGAAGCCAAGAAATAAGAAATACAAGAAAATCCTACATACCTTGCGATAATTAAATTATATATAAAATAAGATAAAAATTAATAATTAAAATAAACAAATAAATAATAATATTATTAAAAAGGCCAAAAAAATTGCAAAAAAGCCCTGGTGTTGAAAAAGCTAGTCTATCTGACAAGCGTATACAACGCTTGCTTCGTCACGGCTACTTTCCTGCAAACTGGAAAACGCCGTCGTTGTAACGTTGTAATTTCACAAGCCAGATACATCAACATAAAACTCCAACAAGCACACACACGACTCAGGTTCATCTATGGGCGTAGCCAGGGTTTTGAGCAAGGGGGGGGGGGGGGGGGGCAAAGTTAGGCTACGAGGATGGGGGGTATGGACTCCCGGGGGCACAGGCCGCAGTTTCCGTAGTTAGCGTTGCAGACTTTTGTTATTAATTTGGGAGACTCGGACCTCTAGAAGCTCCCCCTGAGGTAACCACTGACTGTAATACTTAAGCTGACTCTACATAAGCAGCAAAAATGCAAAGCGCAGCAACAGCAAATGTACGATGTGGTTTCTTTTCTGTGCTTTTAGAATTAAATGACTCACATCCAATAGCGTGCATTTGCTGCTGCTGCGCTTCGCATTTTCACTGCGCATGTAAAATCAGCTTTAAGAGTATAAAGTATAACATGAATGAAGATTTTGAGCGAGGAAATGAAATGATCGAATTCATATATATTTAAATAAATGTAATATGACTTGTTTTGTACATGTACATTTATGTAACAGCTGATTGCTGATTTAGGAATCAGACGCACGGGAAATTGGAACTTTGCAAGCAATCCATTTTTAATAAAAACTATTTTTTTAGTTTATTTAATTTTTATCTTGGTTTTTTGATCTGGCCAGGGGGGGCACGCGCCTCCTAGCTATGCCCCTGGACTCATCTACTCTCTCATAAACAAGAACACACCACTCAGCCACTCATGCACATCCTTACTTTACAAAACACTAATACTTCCACTCTTAACCTACGCTTGCCCCGTATGGTTCTGCACTAGCCACACCAACGTAACAAGATTACAAACATTTCAAAACAAAGTCCTCCGGATAGCGGTGAACGCACCCTGGTTTATCAGGAACACCCAAATCCATCGGGAACTGGGAGTTGCTTCTTTTGCAGCCCACATCAAGCTTCCAGCCTGTTGGAGCGGTCCACTACAGTCTCTGCCAGCCTGTAGCTCGCAGACTACAGCCGAGACTTTTTATTTAATTTTTAATTTTTCATATTTCATTTGTTATTTTGTGTAAAGTACATGTTCAGTACTGGTCCAAATAAACATGTTTTTCTTCTTCTATATCACATTTTCTGTAGAAATTGTTGTCTGGTCTTCTACAAAATTTTGATTTCTACAATAGTTTCCAAAAAGGGTCCTAATAAAAAAAATAAAAAGTTTAAGACCAAGTTATGAAATCGGTCTGAAATTCGATGTTGAGTTTTGACAGGTAATTTCATGTTTTCCGATCTCATGATTCCAAAAATTTAAAAAAAAATCTGTATGTCAGTGTCTGTCTGTGACTACTTCCGATAGAATGAATGTATCGACACAAAATGTCATATGTGTACCCAGAACCACCCCATAACAACGACACCTATTAATTTTCAGCTAAATCGGTCAAAGGAAAGGAGTTAGGAGAAAGTCATTATGCGGTTTTGAATTAACATTTCAAATTTCGTGTGTCTACATTCATATGTGCATACAACGGCAATTATTAGTTTTTATGCTAAACTTCCTCTTAAGCCCCTCTTCTGAATCTGAGACGACAATAGAGACAGAGGCACAAACACCTGAGAGACAACAGACTGAGAGGGACGACAACATGCAAAGAGAGACAACAGACTGAGAGAGACGACAACATGCAAAGAGAGACAACAGACAGAGAGGGACGACAACATGCAAAGAGAGACAACAGACTGAGAGAGACGACAACATGCAAAGAGAGACAACAGACTGAGAGAGACGACAACATGCAAAGAGAGACAACAGACAGAGAGGGACGACAACATGCAAAGAGAGACAACAGACTGAGAGAGACGGCAGGAAGACAGAAACGACTAAATGTAAACAGAAAGCAGTATCAATAAAATAATACAGAAATAAAACATGAAACAAAACGTTAATCACCTAAAATATATAATAATTAGTTAATTATGACTCATATCGCCTACTACCAAAGCGCACTTTCGTCTCTCTGGTGGACATGAGCCCGACTCTACTTAACGAGTACCTGACACCGTACATGCTGGGGACCATCCCTTAACGTCCCATCCGAAGAACGGCATGCTTAAGTTTATTTTACCTCTGCCGGGTTTTGAACCAGCGATCTTGAGCTCAGTAAGCAAACACACTTACCACTGAGCTACCGGCGCCCTCAGATATAATAATGATAATGGAGTTATTCTATTGGTGACATCTTGTCATCCTTGGGGAGGGGGTCTGACAGGTGACTAGCCCAAACTTGAACATGGGGCCTATTGAATACTTAATAAGTTGATTTGAATACTAATTAAGTCAATTTGCCAATACTTGGGTCTAAGTCAACTTTGTTTCGATATCCTTCCCAAGTCATGCTCCCCCCCATGAACTTACTGTAAACTTGAGACAATATTAGGAGAATAAAAACAGTCAATGAACAATTAATCATAACAAACAGTCAATTAACAACTAATCAATAATTGATTAAATTTTTTATCGATACTTTGATTACACCGGCAGTTTGTTTGAGGGGAGCTTCCTTCTCTGGTCCCCCCTTCCCTTCAACACATATGCCATTCTTATACAGTTTTGAATTTAAATATGAAAAGTTGTCGTTTGAATCATCTGCTATGTACTTCCCCATCACGAATGAACTTTTTGCTCCCTCTCGAAAACCAATCGACCGTCGCGGCACTAATATTCAACCGTTGGCGTATACAGGGTGTATCGCAAGCAGATGACAATACTCGGGGGGGGGGGTGAATGCCCCACTCAAGTACGCTAAGAAACCGGGGTAATAAAAATCCGTTTCAACTTATTGTAGAAATAAATGAGATTTTAAATTTTTTTACGATAACCACGTTTTTTTAGCAAAATGTCCGTAAATATCATTTTTTGGTTAAAGTAAAGTGAAATCTGACTACACTGTCGTAATCTACGTTAAATTTCCTAATAGGTGACATGTTTTTTGACATGAAAATCGAAAAGATTGAAATAGGAGGCTAACGTTTATTTCAAAACGAACACCTGTTTAAATTTTTTGGCAAAGTTTCAGTTTACCGTAATTTGTTTTCTCCATTTGCTAGGATGTTCCAAATTCACCAAAAGTTAGTAAAAATATGGCTCTTTAAAAATACCTAATGTTGTTCTCTTTATTGTCGACCATAGCCGGAATGAGACAGCAGAAAAGATGAAAAACATGGGTAAACCTAACATACACAAAGCGAGACTTTTTATAAAATTAACTAATTCATTATTTCAAAAAAATTGAAATTATTTTCAGAGATAAAAAAAGTTTTGTACTGTACATTGTGTTGAAAAAATTATAACAACATATTTGGCAAATTTTCAATTTACCGTAATTTGTTATCTCCATTCGCTAGGATGTTCTAAATTCACCAAATTACTATTATTCTCTGAAATATTAATTAATTATTTTCTCTGAATAAATAAAGTTATATTTGTTTTCCCTAATGTTGGCTTCTGTCGACGATTAGAGAGTAAAAAAAAATAAAAATAATCCTAATCTGTTCAATGGATTTTGAAACTGAAAACAAACGTTAGACGTATTAGCTAATGTAAACATTATTAGATCCAATAAACAGTTTTATGCAAAGATTCGGTTGAGAGACATTTTTCGGTTTTTTACACAACGCGGGAATACGTAGACATGATTTATGCTTACGGGGCTGCTGGAGGCAACGGTCTGCTAGCAGAACAAATTTACCGTAATCTATTCCCAAATCGACATAGATGGCCGGATCGGCGAACTATAGAAAATGCCTATCGGATTATGGGAGAAACTGGTTCGATTCCAAGACAACCTGCTAATTATGCCGGTCGACCACGAAGGGATGTCGATGATATTTTAGAGCGGTTTGTCAATGATTCGTCGACGAGCACCCGGCGCGTTGGATATCAACTTGGTATATCTCACTCTACTGTTTTTAGGGCCCTTAGGGATGACGAAAGGCGTCCGTATCACCTTACAACTATCCAGGAGTTGCTGCCTCATGATTATGAATCAAGAATGGAATTTGCTCAGTGGTTTGTTCAACAGTGTCGTACAGATAGAAATTTTTCTGCTCGCATACTGTGGACCGATGAATCTACATTTACACGTGCTGGAATCTTCAACTCACGCAACTCTCATGTCTGGTCACAAAACAATCCACAAGCTGTAAAGGACGCACATTTTCAATACCAGTTCAGTGTAAATGTGTGGTTGGGTGTTTTAGGGAGGTACATGTTGCCCCAGATTATCTTACCCAATCGACCTGAACACAGTTGACTTCCTTACTCTGCTGCAGAATGAAGTATCTCCACTCCTAGAACAAATCCCACCAGAAGCTAGAGAAGAATGTTGGTGGCAGATGGATGGATGTCCAGCCCATAATGGAAGAGTCATAACGGAATGGATGAACGAAAACTTCCCTCGGAGGTGGATTGGACGGTATGGACCTGTGAGATGGCCGGCATGGAGTCCTGACCTGACGCCTTTAGATTTTTATGTGTGGGGCGCTCTAAAGTCCCGTGTGTACAGCGTACCTATTAATGATAGGGACCAATTAATCCCGAGAATTCAAGAGGTTTGTGAGGAGATGAGATCAAACAGGCTTGAGATTCAGCGGTCCACCACATCCGTTCTCACGAGGAGTCAACTGTTTGTACGAGAAAAAGGAGGTCAGTTTCAGCAATTGTTATAATTTTTCCAAAAAAATACAATACAAAACATTTTTTTATTTCTGAAAATTAATAATGTGATAATTTCAATTTTTTTAAAATAATAAATTAGTTAATTTTATAAAAAGTCTCGCTTTGTGTAAGTTAGGTTTACCCATGTTTTTCATCTTTTCTGCTGTCTCATTCCGGCTATGGTCGACAATAAAGAGAACAACATTAGGTATTTTTAAAGAGCCACGTTTTTGCTAACTTTTGGTGAATTTGGAACATCCTAGCAAATGGAGAAAACAAATTACGGTAAACTGAAACTTTGCCAAAAAATTTAAACAGGTGTTCGTTTTGAAATAAACGTTAGCCTCCTATGTTATTCTTTTCGATTTTCATGTCAAAAAACATGTCACCTATTAGGAAATTTAACGTAGATTACGACAGTGTACTCAGATTTCACTTTACCTTAACCAAAAAGTGATATTTACGGGCATTTTGCTAAAAAAACGTGGTTATCGTAAAAAAATTTAAAATCTCATTTATTTCTACACTAAGTTGAAACGGATTTTTACTACCCCGGTTTCTTAGAGTACTTGAGTGGGGCATTCACCCCCCCGAGTATTGTCATCTGCTTGCGATACACCCTGTATAGATGCTCCTAAATCCTCATACTTTGTGTCGATACATTAATCTCATCGGCAGTTATTATGGATTATGAATTGAGGCCTCACTTCTGAACCCCCCTTCCCTTTAGTCGATATCGCTGAAATTTGACAGATTATGTCCTCGTTGGGTTTTGACTTTAAATGTGAAATTTCATGTCGATACATTCATTACATTAGTAGTTATTGGGGTTTTTAAGTTGAGCCCCTTCCCTTCTGCCGATTTTGCTGAAAATTCATGCTATCGGCAGTTATGAGCTAGTAATGAACTTCTGGAAAGAGCGTTCTGGTAGTAGGCGATATGAACTTGTAGTTAAAGCCCGGGCATGAGTCATAATAACCAACTTTATTAAAGTTGTTTTTTTTCTTAAATTTATGCCAGCGGTTGTTCTTTTGTTTCAACTCAAAATGGATCAACTATTCTTTATCTTATTTTTTATTTATTTATTTTTTTTTCACTCCCGAGGTCTTCTTCTGTCTTTTTTGCGCCACTTTCTTGAAGGGAGCTTTAAAAAGAACAAAAAAAAAGTGGAGGGGCGGGCAAGTGGTTGCCATCCTGAAGAGGACTTAAGAAAACAATGGGTTCTCCGAAGGGGGGGATAGGTCTCATGAATATTAAATAAAAGCCGTCTGACTCTTCTACTGGCCTCCCCTCAGGACTTCATTTAAACACAGTATTATTGAAGTAATTTGTTACTAAACGGTGAAGGTGCTTCAACCCTTGTTCTCTTATCCACCAAGATTATTTACCCCAAAATAGCTCTTTCAATTTTAAGAGTAGCTCTACTTGAGTGATAATTATGCATACTTTCTTTCAATATTCATTCTCATCCCAATAACCCTTCTCTTCCTCTAAAGAGGAGGTGGCCTCGGTGTCTCCTTTCCATTTTGTGACAATAAACTAGCTCTGACTGACTTCCCTCATCAATATTTTAGTTTTACTTCTCGAGATATCGGGGAAGTTATATCGATTGATAGAGTCGACCGAATATTTATGTTGAGGGAGGTTCAGTCGTGTAAATAAAAAAAAATTGAGAATTTGGTCAACGTTTCGGTAAAGTTCATCATCAGACAAAAACCCATCTCTCCCTTCACCACACACTTGAGTCATTAAAAGGTCCTGAAAAAAGGAATAAATAGCTTCCGAAACGAAAAAGTGAAATAAAATAAAAAGTATAAGAAAATTATATAAATCGATAACAAAATAATGGTCTATGTAAACAATAAAATATATATATATTTTTTTGAGAATGAAAAATATTTTATTATGCATACTTACAATCGGTACAGACCACAGACCATAAGAAAATTTGTTGACAATAGGTAATGGAATAATTTATTTACAATGATGAATACAAGTGAGAAAAAAATAAAATAAAATAAATAATAATTAAAAAAATATGAAGTCAAAAATAAAAAAAATAATAATAAAAACGTCTTCGTGAAGTCATGAAGAATATGGACAAAATAATAACTATAAAAATTCGGTTCTCAGTTTTTACCGAAATTAAATTTTTTCAGACCCAAGTCTTTTTAAGTTTTTTCTGTGGACACGAAAAATCACGATGGGGACTGATATTCGTTCTTCCTGTTCCGTGAAAATTAATTTTTTAATTTTAGAGGGCGCCGGTAGCTCAGTGGTATGCGTGCTTGCCTTCTGAGCTCAAGAACGTGGGTTCGAAACCCGACCGGGGCCCTTAGTTTATTTTATCTGGGAGGTAAAATAAACTTAAGCACGCCGTCCTTCGGATTAATTAGACATTAAGCGATGGTCCAGAGCTTCTACGATGTCAGGTACTCCGTTAAAGACCCCTGGCCTAGTTGAATAAAACTCTAGGGTAGTAAATTTATTTAGGGTAGGCAAAATTGAGGACTCCCACAGTAGAGTCGGAAGTCCCACCAGAGTGACGAAAGAGCGCTCTGGTAGTAGGCGATATGACCTCGTAGTTAAAGCCCGGGCATGAGTCATAAAACCTAACCTAACTTCCATGAAATTTTACTATTTATTTTTCAATAGGTATTTATTTAAATGTTAATCGATTTATTAACTTTGCTTTTCAAATTGCTTTCAGGAATGTTAATTGTTTAAGCTTTTCATTTTACCTTACTTATTTCATGAATTTTTCTATTTATTTATTATAAACACATTTATAGCCCGACTCTACTATGGGAGTCCTAAATTTTGCCTACCGTGATTTATTCACTTAAGGTATGGTTTTTAACTAGTACTTGAAATCATACAGGCTTCGGATTATCGTTTAACGTCCCATCCGAAGGACGGCATGCACAAGGTTTTTTCATTTTCCAGATAAAAAACCTGAAAGCTTCAGCCGGAAAATTCTTAAATAGTCATTATTATTATAATATTTGTTTGTAATAATTATGTATCTTCTCATGGAGTCATGGATGGAGGTCCGAGGTCGAGGGATTGCCATAAATTCTTCATATTTATGCATAGTATCTTCAGAAGCATTTATCAAATATAGTGGTCCGGGTTAGAATAATTTATTACTTAAAATTCCCTCTAAATGTCATTTTTATATAAGGGATGTTATTTATTTGACAATATTTTATTATTGTCAATTAAGTGGAATAACGGACTGCATCCCGCCTCACAGATAATGAGAGTTTCCTAATGAGAGTGTTGTTTCATTGCAATGAGGGCGCGAGAGATTTACACATTCAAGAAACTGTTATTGGGGTTAACTTTGGGAACCTAACTTACAAATGTCATGTTATGTAGCACGTTACCTGAGCGCTCTTTTGTCACTCTGGTGGACATGAGTCCAACTCTACAATGAGAGTCCTAAATTTTAACTACCCTAAATTTTAATTCACCTAGGACAAGGGGTCTTTAGCGAGTACCTGACATTTTAGGTTGTGAAATAAGATGTAGTCTGACCTTTCATAGATTTTTTATTTGTATTAGCTAGCCGGCTTTCGAGGTTGCCCTCATCAGTTTAAAAATTGTTTATACGGTCCTCCATCTAATCAACTCTGATAGTCGACAACCCAGTTGTTTCCTCCCCGCATTGCGAATTCCTCCTGGACTGTTTAACAATATGTCAATGAGGTCCTCTTCCGTTGCTGCAAGAGAAAATTTGTCGGTTTGTCCAGTTTGGAATAGACGCTAAGCGATGGTCTCGAGCCTGTGCGATATCAGGTACTTGTTAAAGACCCCCTGCGACCCAGTAGGAGTCGGATTTCTTTTTCTGACGCTTTTTCATTGAGTGAGTCTGAAAATAAGCTTTCTAAAACGCCATCTTTCTAAATCCAACGATCAGTAGAACCCAAGAAATATATTTGTACAGTTTGGCGTATATCTTGAACACAACTTAGTATAGCCATTTTTTTTTTTAAATTTACAAATAGATATTTACAACTGTATAAAAATAAATACAACAAGCAAATGTGCTAAAAGATATAATGGCAATGTCAAAATGTCAAGAGGGGAGAAATCACCCAATGGTGACTCTCCCTAGTCACTGATTTACTCTCTGTAACTAATCACTGTCACTGTCATTGCTGCTGCTAAGGAGGTCTCTAGGCCATTGACATTGGGGAAGTATGGCAGAATGGAGGGCACGGACTAGAGGATTATTGTGGGAACTAAGAAGGGAAAATAATTTTTTATACTTGGATTTAGCGACTTCAGTGACGAATGGTACGTTAAGGTCAGTGTGAAGAGTTTTGTTGGAGACGTAATAAGGAGCTTTGGCTATTTTACGAAGGATTGAATAAGCAGGAGATTGGAAGCCTTGGCAGAACCCCAGAGTTCATGTCCGTAAGTCCACATAGGTTTGAGTACTGCGTTGTACTCAAACCTATAAGTTCACTCTTAGTTAAAACCCGGGGATGAGTCACAATAACTAACCCCGCGATCTTTAGCTCAGTAGGCTAGCATGCTACCTTGGGACTGAACCCCTTGACCTGCGACCCGGTAGGAGTCGGATTTCTTTTTCTGACGCTTTTTTATTGAGTGAGTCTGGAAATAAGCTTTTCAAAACGCCTTCTTTCTAAATCCCACGATCAGTAGAACCCAAGATATATATGTACAGTCTTGCATATATCTTGAATACAACTCAGTACAGCAGATACGCTAAGGATTAGCAATAGTAAAAAAAAAAGAGAAAAACAGTGGAAAAAGAGTGAAAATAAAAAATAAAAATAGAAAATATATAAAAGACGTAAAGAAAACATTAAATCCAACCTTCACAAGCTAATAAAACAGATTAATTTTTTTCATGAGTATTTTTTATTGCGACTATAATATCTAGATTCCTGGATTAATCCTATGAAAGCGAACCCAAGGGAATGACTACGAACTGGCTTTGGTAAATGTATACATTTAATCATCCGAACGTCAAAAAAAAACATAAACTTGGGGAAATTTCATTGCGATCTGTGTGAAGTTGAATTACTATGTACTTCCCTAGAACGAATTAATGAATTACGTTTTCGCTCTCCCTCTAAAGTCCGATCGATTCCCTTATGGGGTGTTAAGTTGGAGAAGAAAATTTCAAATCGATACATTCACTACATCGAAATTTATTGGGATTTCTGAGTTTAGCTCCATCTCGCCTTCGGCTGATTCCACTGAACTTAACAACGGCAGTTATTAATGTTTTGTGTTCAACCTTCCCCCATAATCCTCTCTTCCCTATGTCCGATCTGGCTGAAAATTAATAGGTGTAGTCCTTAAAGAGTTTGCGATATACATGAAAAATTTCGTATCGATACATTCATTCTATTGGGAGTTATCGTGTTCTTAGGCACACACACACACAAATTACAGACATTATTCCTCTCCATTTTTGGAATTAGGAGGTCGGAAAACACGAAATTCCGTAGAAAACTTTGCATCGAATTTTTTAGAGATTACATAACTTCCCTTATGCTACGTACAGCTAGGGAAGTATAAATAAATAATTTATTATGTAATAATAAAAACCGATTGCTAAACTTTTTTTTATCAACAAGTTTGATTGCTAAAAAAAAAAAACTGAATCCAAAATCACACCCAAATTTTCGAAAAATATTGTCACCTGTTCATAAAATAATCTATTTTCCTTTGTATGTAAATTTCCTGCCCTGGCTATTTTATTTTCTCTCTTTTTGAATGTGTGATGTTTGAGAAGAGACCAGCGGGGTTAGGGATGCTCTTTGTGACTGCCCCAAATTTATTTGGGGGGGGGATCTGCATTGTAAATGTGTTGTCGTAGAGGGGGGTCTGTACCATGGTCACAACTGCAATCCCACATGTACTTTCTCACTATTTCATACTCATTTTCGCACTACCGTGGGTCCCCATTATCTTACTCTCTATTTCATACTCATTTTCGCACTCCCGTGGGACCCTTTCCTCTTTATCTCTATTTCATACCCATTTTCGCTTTTCATTTTCGAGAGGCATAAATCAAAAATTCAAAATATCAATCTCAAAAAATTTGATAGACATATTCTTTTTAATTTTTGGAATCAGAATGCCGGAAAACATGAAATTCCGTTAAAAACTTCCCTTCGAATTTTTGACCGATTACATAACTGCCCCTATACTTCTATAACTGGAAGTACCTAAAAACATTCTTTAGATTTACCGTCCTGTTAGCTGTAAAGACAGATTTGTCCTCATGTTGAAAACGATACTAAACCGGGTTGAAGTCCCGGTAATCTGGTCGCCGGAGGACAGTCCCAAGCCCATCAAAGCCAAGTTAGGTTCCAACTTTGTCCCTCCTTAGATCACTAAGTCTTGGTACAAAGTTCTCCCTCAGGACATCCCCCCTCTCCCTCCCACTTGAGGGATTAATTGTTCCTTCTGGGATCAGTGTCTTCTTTGTCTATCTGCCTCCCCTGTCTCTCTGGCCCCTACCTGTCTCAGTAATTAACAAGTACCTACACACAGAACAGTTATAGTACAACTACCGAAGTAATTGTTCTCTCTGGGATCAGTGTCTTCTTTGTCTATCTGCCTCCCCTGTCTCTCTCGCCCCTACCTGTCTCAGTAATTACCAAGTACCCACACACAGAACAGTTATAGTACAACTACCGAAGTAATTGTTCCTTCTGGGATCAGTGTCTTCTTTGTCTATCTGCCTCCCCTGTCTCTCTCATCCCTACCTGTCTCAGTAATTAACAAGTACCTACACACAGAACAGTTATAGTACAACTACCGAAGTAATTGTTCTCTCTGGGATCAGTGTCTTCTTTGTCTATCTGCCTCCCCTGTCTCTCTCGCCCCTACCTGTCTCAGTAATTACCAAGTACCCAAACACAGAACAGTTATAGTACAACTACCGAAGTAATTGTTCCTTCTGGGATCAGTGTCTTCTTTGTCTATCTGCCTCCCCTGTCTCTCTCATCCCTACCTGTCTCAGTAATTAACAAGTACCTACACACAGAACAGTTATAGTACAACTACCGAAGTAATTGTTCTCTCTGGGATCAGTGTCTTCTTTGTCTATCTGCCTCCCCTGTCTCTCTCGCCCCTACCTGTCTCAGTAATTACCAAGTACCCACACACAGAACAGTTATAGTACAACTACCGAAGTAATTGTTCTCTCTGGGATCAGTGTCTTCTTTGTCTATCTGCCTCCCTGTCTCTCTCGCCCCTACCTGTCTCAGTAATTAACAAGTACCTACACACAGAACAGTTATAGTACAACTACCGAAGTAATTGTTCTCTCTGGGATCAGTGTCTTCTTTGCCTATCTGCCTCCCCTGTCTCTCTCGCCCCTACCTGTCTCAGTAATTAACAAGTACATACACACAGAACAGTTATAGTACAACTACCGAAGTAATTGTTCCTTCTGGGATCAGTGTCTTCTTTGTCTATCTGCCTCCCCTGTCTCTCTCGCCCCTACCTGTCTCAGTAATTACCAAGTACCCACACACAGAACAGTTATAGTACAACTACCGAAGTAATTGTTCTCTCTGGGATCAGTGTCTTCTTTGTCTATCTGCCTCCCTGTCTCTCTCGCCCCTACCTGTCTCAGTAATTAACAAGTACCTACACACAGAACAGTTATAGTACAACTACCGAAGTAATTGTTCTCTCTGGGATCAGTGTCTTCTTTGCCTATCTGCCTCCCCTGTCTCTCTCGCCCCTACCTGTCTCAGTAATTAACAAGTACCTACACACAGAACAGTTATAGTACAACTACCGAAGTAATTGTTCTCTCTGGGATCAGTGTCTTCTTTGTCTATCTGCCTCCCCTGTCTCTCTCGCCCCTACCTGTCTCAGTAATTACCAAGTACCCACACACAGAACAGTTATAGTACAACTACCGAAGTAATTGTTCCTTCTGGGATCAGTGTCTTCTTTGTCTATCTGCCTCCCCTGTCTCTCTCATCCCTACCTGTCTCAGTAATTAACAAGTACCTACACACAGAACAGTTATAGTACAACTACCGAAGTAATTGTTCTCTCTGGGATCAGTGTCTTCTTTGTCTATCTGCCTCCCCTGTCTCTCTCGCCCCTACCTGTCTCAGTAATTACCAAGTACCCAAACACAGAACAGTTATAGTACAACTACCGAAGTAATTGTTCCTTCTGGGATCAGTGTCTTCTTTGTCTATCTGCCTCCCCTGTCTCTCTCATCCCTACCTGTCTCAGTAATTAACAAGTACCTACACACAGAACAGTTATAGTACAACTACCGAAGTAATTGTTCTCTCTGGGATCAGTGTCTTCTTTGTCTATCTGCCTCCCCTGTCTCTCTCGCCCCTACCTGTCTCAGTAATTACCAAGTACCCACACACAGAACAGTTATAGTACAACTACCGAAGTAATTGTTCTCTCTGGGATCAGTGTCTTCTTTGTCTATCTGCCTCCCTGTCTCTCTCGCCCCTACCTGTCTCAGTAATTAACAAGTACCTACACACAGAACAGTTATAGTACAACTACCGAAGTAATTGTTCTCTCTGGGATCAGTGTCTTCTTTGCCTATCTGCCTCCCCTGTCTCTCTCGCCCCTACCTGTCTCAGTAATTACCAAGTACCCACACACAGAACAGTTATAGTACAACTACCGAAGTAATTGTTCTCTCTGGGATCAGTGTCTTCTTTGTCTATCTGCCTCCCTGTCTCTCTCGCCCCTACCTGTCTCAGTAATTAACAAGTACCTACACACAGAACAGTTATAGTACAACTACCGAAGTAATTGTTCTCTCTGGGATCAGTGTCTTCTTTGCCTATCTGCCTCCCCTGTCTCTCTCGCCCCTACCTGTCTCAGTAATTACCAAGTACCCACACACAGAACAGTTATAGTACAACTACCGAAGGAATTGTTCCTTCTATCCCACTGATCCCCAGTGTCGTTCCTGAGTGCTCACAAAGTCCCATTCACACCCACTATCACCTACACAAACACAGATTTCGCGAAAATGGTCAAAATGTATTCAAAATATCTTTAAACGTGAAAATCTGTTGAAAATTAGATTTCGGATTTTTGGACGATTACAAATCTTCCTTATCTTATAGGAATAAGAAAGTGAAAAATAATAATAAGAATAATTAATAATTCTTAAAAAAAATATTTTTGGAGGCGCCGGGTATCGATCCCGGTACCTCTCGCATGCTAAGCGAGCGCTCTACCATCTGAGCTACGCCCCCTGAATGTGTATTTGGTGATATCAGGTTCATTTTATATAACAAGATACGAAAGGCCAAGGTACCATTAGGGGTTATGTAATGGTCTGTTCCATTCTAGAATATCTGTTACTGAGTCACTGATATATATATTTTTTCAATCATTAACACTAGATTGGTTTTCGGTCAATTCTATTTGTCCGTAAAATATTTTTAGCAGTTTGTTGTTAAGTGCGTAATATAAAATTTGTTGGAAATTCTGAGGATTTTTCGTAGGGTTTTAACGAGTACCTGACATCGTACATGCTCGGGATCGCTCAACGTCCCATCCGAAGGACGGCGTGCTCAAAGTTTTCTCACCTCCCAGATGAAAGACCTAAGAGCCTCGATCGGGTTCCGAACCCTCCATCTTGAGCTTAGTAAGCAAGCACGCATACCACTGAGCCACCGGCGCCCTCATCGTTGAAGAGGGTCTTTTGAGGTTGAGGGCTGCTCAGTGCTTCTCCCAGGTACATTCTTCTCAGTTTGCTGAAGGCTGCACACTCCATGAAGAAGCGGTGGATGTCGTCAGGATGGTCTTCGCTACAAACACCACAGCTGTCCTACCTGTTGAAGAGGTAGGACACTCCTCCCACCTCTGGAATATCACTCGTCCTCTCAATGTTTGTCCTCAACTTCAAGTACTCCTCATAGCAGTAGATGTTCTTGTAGATGAGGCTGTAGTTAGATGTCACTGGAGCGGCTCCTCTTCTCCATTCAACTCAATAGATCCTTCTTGTGCCCATTCATAAGATGTTTAGCTTCCCATTTTGTGAATGCGGCAGAATATGAATGAAGCTTGTTAAATTAGATAAATATGGGCTGTCAGCAGTCTGGGGATCATAGAACCACATACCCGCCTTCATAGCCATATAAACAAGCTAAGAGTGCTTGTCCAGCTTCGGTTAGCAGGGAAAAAGGGAACATGGATCCTATATAAGGAACGAAAAACATGAGTTCTTTCCTGAGATTATTTGTGGATTATGTTCTCTGGAGGAGAGGGATGACGTGGCCCATTTTCTGATAGACTGCCATCTATGCCATGATTAGAGACAAATACCTGGCTAGCTATTTGGGAGATGTTCCGGTAGATGTCTCTCAGCAACAGGCACGTCTCCACAACTTACTATTAGTTTCAGATGAACAGAAGCTTCATCATATTTATTTATTTGTCCTAACAAGCTTGAAGTTAAAAAAAATTCTAAAAGACTAATGTTACATGTGGCTTTATTTTAAATTTAATTTAACCTTTTTATTAATATAAGTATTGTTTTTTTTGTTAGTTAAAGTAGTGTTCTTTTTGTTAGTTAAAGTTATTCATTCATTCAAATTAAATATACTTATGGCGAAAACTCCTTCAGTTTTTCGTTCAGAAACTCTATTCTCGATAATATTTCAGAGAATTTCTGAGATTACTTAACAGGTGAAAACTAAAAATATTACACATTTAATCCAAATATTCATTCTAACCTTTCCCTTCTAAAAAAGTTTTTTTTTTTTTTTTTAATAATAATTCAATAGAAATTGTTTATGCGACTAGACATTGACGAGTGAACGTCGGCGTTATTGTTATTGTTTGTGTGATAACGGCTTGTGTTACCTACTGAGAGCGGATTAATACTTACATTTGCTCCCTAGCCATGGACAATTGGAAAGAAAAAAAAACGTAAGTTAAGCAATTATGATTCGTCTTTTGTAACTTCCAATAAATTTGAGCCCTTGTCGAATTTACAAGAAGACAACTCTGCATCAATGAGCACCGAGATAACAGAAAAGCCCACCAAACCTCCACCTATCTTCATTAATAATATAGGCAATATAAATTTATTCCTAAGAGACTGTGCGCAATTAGGTGTTACATCCATCAGACACCATTCTACGGATGGAAAAGTCAAGTTTAACTTCGATACGGTGGAGGATTATAGAAAAATTGTTGCATTTTTGCAACAAGACAATAAGGCGGAATTTCATACATTCCAAGTCAAATCTGAACGACATTTCAGAGTTGTGATCAGGGGTCTCCACCCAACATGTGATACTAAGGCAATGATGGAAGAGCTTCAAACTCTCGGCTATGAACCAGTCCAAATGATTCCTGTTCATCATCCTATAACAAAAATCCCTTTACCACTATTTTTTCTCGACCTCAAAAATTCTCCAAAAAACTCAGAAATATACACTCTAGATAAACTCTACTATGCAAAAATTAAGGTAGAAGCACCTAGGCCACGTCGCGCAGTTATACAATGCATACGATGCCAAGACTACGGACACACAAAAAATTACTGCCACCGGCCCCCGAGGTGTGTAAAATGCGACCAACCTCATCCAACCGAATCTTGTACAAAGGTACCAAACTCACCCCCTGTTTGTGTAAACTGTAAAGGTCAGCACACGGCCAATTACAAGGGATGCCCTCTGCATAAAAAACTACAGCTAAGTACCAAACCTTACACTTCCACATTTCAGAGGCAAAATCAACAACACGAAGAAGTCCCACAACGTGCAGATAATGGCCGCAACAACCTTACTGCTAAACACACCGCTCCTACAATTAGCAAATCATATGCCGAAGCAGCAGCGAGTCCCGGGTCAAATATAGATAACCTCATGAAAAAAATTGATTCTCTGTTGTCCTTACTGCACCCCTTAGTGCAAACATTAGCCCAAATCTTACCAATGTTAATAGCAAAAAAACCATGACTCTCCCCAACAACAAAACCCTAACAGTTTGCACTTGGAATGCTCAAGGGCTGAACAATAAACATAGTATACTGGAGTTATTTCTAAGAAGATATAACGTTGACATAATACTCATCACTGAAACTAAATTGTCCCATAATTTAAATTTCTATATATCAGGCTACAAATCATACAGATCAGACCACCCCAGCGGTCGTCGCAAAGGAGGATCAGCGTTACTAATAAAACATTCGATAGGTCACGATGAGCTTCCACTTATAAAAGAAGACAAGTTTCAGATAACTCGAGTAGAACTCCATCATACTAACAAAAAATTACAAATAGGCTCATTTTATTCTGCTCCTGAAAACAGACTATCTCAATCGGATTTTTGGGGTATTATACATGAAATGAAAACTGATTTTATAATCGGTGGGGATTTCAACGCCAAGCATCCACGTTGGGGATGCCGACTAGCCAACCCCAGAGGGAGAGTACTGCTAAACACCGTTACTGCACTACAACTGGATGTGATCCACCCCTCTGAGCCGTCTTACTATCCACTTGATACAGTCCGTACCCCTGACATCCTTGATTTCTTCATTGGGAAGCGTGTTCAACACATCTCCTCTACTCCTCAGGTATTAAAAGAACTAAACTCTGATCATTTGCCAGTACTTCTTACTCTTCACTTCGATGGTTCTTTACAACACAACGCAGGCTTAATCAGGCACCCGTTCAATTGGAAGTTGTACAATAAAGTCATCAATCAGAGCGTGGATTTAAAAGTACCTCTGAAAACCCCAGCCGATGTAGATGCTGCGGTGGCTCAAATCACCAAGATAATTCAAACTGCAGCCAGCGAAGCATCTTCATCCAATCCACTGGGCCCTAAATCACCGTATAAACCTACTCTGATTATTCAACAACTTCTAACTGTAAAACACTCAGCTCGCGCAGAGTGGATGAGAACGAGGCATCCAACAGACAAGCAGAGATTCAACAGGGCAACCAGGGATTTAACTCGAGCTCTGAAAGAGGAGAAGAATGTGTCGACCCGAAGCAGCATCAATGCTCTTAGCGCCACAGATGGCTCTCTCTGGATGAAAACAAAAACTATCATGAAAGTGCCAATTAATATTCCTCCTTTAAAGGTGGGACCTGAATGGTATGCTTCGTCTCAGGAGAAATGTGACCTGTTTGCTAACATACTTGTTCAGCAATTTACCCCACACGATGAAAGTGATTTGGTATCCACACAAAATGTATATAAGCGACTGGATGAGCCCCTACAACTCAGCCTGTTTTCAGACTACTTCACTCCGGGTCAGGTGACTAATGCCATAAATCGTTCACCGACAAAGAAGGCACCAGGTCATGATCAGATTGTCCAGCCATTACTAAAAGCACTGCCACGAAAAGCTATAGTATATCTCACCCAGATATTCAATGCTATTCTACGGACGACCCACATCCCGAATCAGTGGAAACATGCTAAAATCGTCATGGTGAAAAAACCTAATAAGATGGCCAGTGATCCAACTAGTTATAGACCCATAAGTTTACTTCCCCTGTTTGCTAAAATATTTGAACGCTTGCTGTTACCAAAACTATTAATGTTCCTTTCTCCTCTCGTGCCTGATACACAGCTAGGATTTAGACAGTCGCACTCATGTCCGCAGCAACTTCATCGAATAGTAAATGAAATATTAAACACATACGAGGAAAAACAAGTATGCTTTGGGCTCTTCCTGGATACGGAAAAAGCCTTTGACAAGGTTTGGCACCCTGGACTACTCTGCAAGCTAAAACCCCATCTACCGGACACCTACTACAGAATTATAAAATCATACTTGTATTGCCGTACATTTTCCGTAAAATATGGTAACACAAGCTCAACATCTAAAGCGATATCAGCAGGAGTGCCGCAGGGTAGTGTTCTGGGGCCCTTTCTTTATCTAATTCATGCAAGTGACTTTCCTACCTCAGAAAATGTGACTGTAGCACAATTCGCAGATGATGTTGCTGCCCTCAGCAGAGCCCTGACTTATGAAGATGCCAAACATTATCTACAACAATTCCTGAACGCAGTCAACTTATGGTGTTGCAAATGGCGCATAAAAATGAACTCCACTAAGTCAACAGTGGTAACTTTCACATATAAAAAAAATATACCAAATCCAACCATCTTTCTTAATGACATGCAAATCCCTTGTGCAGAACGAGTAAGATACCTAGGACTAATATTTGACGCGAAGCTAACATGGTCCCATCATGTCCAGCACCTAGTAGCGAAGACTCGCGGACGAATAACAAACTTGAAGTGTCTCCTCGACCACCGCTCACCCCTTGCTTTATCAGTAAAAAGACTGCTATATTTGGTGCTGATACGTCCGATCTGGCAGTACGCTTGTGGCCTATGGGGTTCAGCTGCTAAAAGCCACATAACCAGGATACAAACCACTCAAAATCGCGTCATGAGACTCATCACCGATGCACCGTGGTATGTTCGCAACACAGTTCTACATGCTGATCTTAAAATACCGGAGGTAGCGGAGGTCCTCAAAGAATCCTACATCCGAATGCAGACAACAATGGCCAACCACCCAAATCCACTGGTCCGGGAAATTGCTGAACACCCACCACCTTTACCACTGGAACGCAGACTTAAAAAGAAGCGACCGCATGATTTTCTTCTCATCAATTGATCAAAAGACAATTTTTTTTTTTTTTTTTTTTTTTCTTTCCTATATTATGTTCATTTTATCTAGTTTAAAGTTACTTGTTCAGGGCAATTATTGAATTGTACCTGAGTTCATATCTCATGTTAATTAGGCCATTGGCCTAGGTATTATTGTTATAGACAGCCCAACTATAGTATTCATGTATAGAATAATAAAGTTTACAATAATAAAAAAAAAAAAAAAAAAAAAAATCCAAATATTAATCTTAGTGACACATAAATCACGATTCCCTTAATATACAATTCTGGAGAGTTTATGTAAATACGTCTCAGGGACAAATTTTTATCATTTTTTGTTTTTTTTGTAGACTTGTAAAAATAAAGTTCCGAATAGAAACTCAGTGCCTTTCCTTTTTTTTTAAGGGTTCAAATGAGAGGACTTAACAAGGCAGCCACCCCTACAAAGTCCTCCAAGTCAAGCCCTTCCTAAGTCTAAGTACTTGTCTCCCTTATTTATTGCCTCCTATGAAAATTGTAACCTTTCTCTCTCAAAAAAATCTGCCCTAACAAACTAAGAAAAAGTTTACATCTGGAGGACAAACCAGTAATTGAGCTCTTTTTAAGACAATTAAAACTTCGTGCGTAAATTCGGCAGTAGCTCGTAATAATAATAACAATAACAATAATATTTATTTTCATTAAACCATAACATTGATATGTCCTACAATTTTGTACATCAAAATAGCTTATATACTTCAACCGACAATAAATGTTAGAGTAAAACCGATATTATTTTGTAATAATTTTTTTAAACATAAATAATTTATATTTATAATTACTTACTTAGACCACAATGGACATACGGATCACAGATTCACGGTTCAGCAAAACATCCAAAATCTAAAGAATTCAGGCGTTTCAGTCAAAAACCCTCAGACTGATAACACAGTGCCCCTCATACATAAACAACAGAACACTTCATAACGGTCTTATGTGATACACACAGTACCCGACACAATTCAAACTACTTACATACGGTTTTTTAGAAAACTTTACACACATACAAACCCAGAAATACGTACTTTATCAACACTTACCTCACTGCCACCTTAAATCCTATTCGTTCTTAATATTTTTGTATTTTTTTTATATTATTTTCCTTTACTTTTATCAGCTCTCTTACCCATCCATCAAAATTGTCTTTCAATTCCTTTTTATTCATTAATTTTTTTTTTCTTTATTTATTTATTTTTTTTTTTTCTGTTCTTGTCCTTATAATTAAGATAAATTTTCGTCCCGAGGACCTACCACTGAGTGACCTTCCTCTCACATGCCATTCACGCCAACATATCTATACGTACCATCATAGATGCTGGTTGTTGCACCCTAGCAACAGTTGCTTCTTTATGAATAAAAGACAAAAAAAAAAAAAAACTTTTATATTGTCTAATTCCACAAAAATGTAAACATAAAGTGCATCGTTTTCAAGTTCAAAAGTGACATTCAAGTTTTCAAGGTTTCAGTTTATTGCTACAATCAATCTATACTATATTCTATCTGAGCTAAGAACGCTGTTTGATCACATACACACAAATACTTCAAAGTGGAAATAGTCAAAAAGTTATAAAAAAGACCTTAAAAAGTGAAAATCCGTTTAAAATTTGATCTCCAATTTTTGCTCGATTATAATACTTCCTTATAGGTTATGAGAAAGCAAAAATATAATTAATTTTTTTTATTTATTCTAATAATATTTAATAATCCCACAATATTCGCTTTTATAGTTTTTGAGTTAAACCTCCCTCCTAATCCCCACTTTCCTTTTACCGATTTGACTGAAAAGGATGGTGTCATCATTTGAGAGTTCTGCTAACACATATAAAAGTTGGTGCAGATACATTCATTCTACTTAAGAGTTATCGTGTTCACAGACACACACGCGGAAAACATGAAATTCCATTGAAGACTCAACATACAATTTCAGACCAATTACATAACTTCCCCTATACTTCGTATAGCTGGGGGAGTTATAAAATTGGGTAAATACAAATTTTAAATGAACTAAAGATCTTATATTTTCAGTTTTTATTTTTTTATTTTATTATTTAGTGTGTGAAGTAGGAAAATACGGATTATTTGCTTCCAAATACGCTAAACCTTGAACGATTTTGAAGAAAAAAAATTTTTTTTGGAGGCGCCGGGTATCGATCCCGGTACCTCTCGCATGCTAAGCGAGCGCTCTACCATCTGAGCTACGCCCCCTTCTTGTTGAAAACAAGAACAAACCGGCCTACAAGTCAAGTAGCTGTGAGACCACACCCTGGCCTGGTTCCAGGTGGGCCACAAGAAAGTTGGTGATCCTGGGGGGTGGGGTGGGGTTGACCTCAAAAAGTCTCCCCACCGCCAGCTTTAGGAGAGCCGACCTAACACGCACTCCTGTCATCCGGGCTAGTATCCACACAGTTGGAAGGAGTTAAACAATATAAACTTCAGGAAGAGGAAAAGACTTACTGAGGAGGTTAACTTCACAACTGTAAAATTTTAACTACTAACCGTACTTTAGTAAGTTTGTAACTGTTAGACGGAAGGTAATAACGTTCTGACTTAGGACTTAGTTAATAGGTCTGTCTTGTGGAATATTTCAGCTAGACTACATTATTATTAACTGAATACTTAGTACTGAAAAACTTTGTATAAGAGAAGTTATCTGTAGAAAATTGGAAGTTGCAGGAATTTTATGCTTACCAATCCCTTGAATCCAGTAACAACAAAAAGCAAAACACTGTCTTTGTACACGGTTAAACTCTTGATAAAATGAATATAGCGAAACGAACTTAGCGGAGCCGTTGAGTAAGATGTGGATTATATTTAAGCCAAATTTCTCGAAGGAAAAGGAAAGAATTCGTGGAGATCTCAAATCAAAAATCCTAATAATGCCGATGGAATGGATTTTATATGGGGGAAGTTCATAAGTAAAAAACGTAATAATTTTCAGACAAATTGGCAGAAGAGGAAGAGGGGTCAGAAAACAAAATTACGATGATTCACCGAACTTTTTATTTTTTCAATTTCCCAAAAAATTGACTCGAAAATCGATTTGCGGAATAGCGGTTGTTTTTAAATTGTGAAAATCCCGGGATTTTAGGATTATTTTTTAGTGAAAAGTTATTAATGATAACAAGCGGTAGAAAACGGTCCACGGAGCAAACAGTTATAACGTTATAAATAAAAATGTTCAATATATTGTGTATTAAACTAATATTTAAGAAAAACTCTCTTGTTTTCGAGAAAAATCCTTTTTTCTAAAAATGCGTGCGAAAATCTATCCAGATGTTAGATTTCATCCAGGTTTTCCAGTCAATGATACTCAGACTCATTACACAATGCCTACTATACGTATGTAACAAAACACTCCACAATGACCTCATGAAAAACATAGTACACGTCACACACAATTCAGGACCTTTACAGACGTTTCCATAGCAAGTTGCATTCACACCCAAATCCATACATCCACTCACTTTCTTCACCACACTTGCCACACAATCCTCCCAGGAGATTGAAGAGGACGTGGAACCGTGACTTACTGTAATCCCAAATTGTTACCCCCTACTTAAAACAAAATCATAATGCCCCTATTCATTGATAATAACCATAATATTTATTGTTTTTAATTTTGCCCAGAGGAGCTACTGGTGGTCTTCCTCTCTCACGCCAATCGAGATATCCACTCACTTTCAATCAAGTCCTCTTGGTAGCTGGTTGTTGCGCCATGGAACTATTCAAAACTAGGTTAGCATATGACTTCTTCATTCCAAATTTTAAGTTCAGAGCTACAATCGTTTCTGCGTTAATGCGCGCACAAAATTCCAATCACATACACACAGACCTACATCATCGCAAAAATGGTCGTAAACATTTGTTGAAAACTCAATCTAGGTATAAGAAAGTATACATTTTAATTATATATGTTTTTTTTAATTATAAACCCAAGTATTTTTAGTCTCGAGATCCCGGGTTTCAAAAAAAAAAAAATGTTTCGAGACTCCAAACCTTCGTCGGGGCCTTGTTATGTAGGGAGGCTCCAAAGGGATAAAAAAAATAAAAAAAATTTCAAACTTCCAACTACTTTGACTGAAAATACATAGATGTCTTGGTTATGGGCTACTGAATCTGCATATTAAATTTAGAATTGATGTATTCCATGGAAAGTTAATAGGATTTTGGAATTAGGTCCTCCTCTAAATTACCCCCTCCCCCTCCGCCACCCCTGGACTCGATGAGGCTAAAAGCCACAATGCCTACATATCGATTTCTGGATATATATTGATACGTTCAAGCTACCAAGTTTGGCGGGTAACAGACCAGGGGCCGATTTAACTGAAAATCAATAGAATTCTCTTTTGAATATGAAAATAAAATTTTATCGTGCACAGACAGATAAATTTTTGTTTTTACTACTTTTTGATATAGGAGTTATATGGGATCGCACTTTAGACTTTTTAAAAAGTAAATTTAAATCAATTTAACACTTTATTGAACAATTACAGTTTAATCTTAAAGCTAAAGAAATGAAAAGGAACTGTCTATGAACTTGGCTGCTGTAAGTCAGGTTATTGGAAAACAAAAAAAATAGGTGGGAATTCAGTTCAAACCGTTTTGAACGATAACGTTATTCTACTTATAGTTAAGAATAAAAAAAAAAGAAAAGAAGGGCTTTGGCTGTTAAATCAATAGGTATAGTTTTTACAGTAATTTGAATTAAAATATGAAATTTCATGTCGATACTTTCATTATATCGGGAATTATCAGACAGGATTTTTTTTTTTTTTTTTTTTTTGGAATAACGGTGTCGGATAACAAGAAATTCCATTTAAGACTCAACATCAAATTCTGACCGTAACTTCTGAATCTTGTCCGAGTTTGTTTTTAAGGTTTATTACGGACAATAAGATAACAAGAAAAACATTCATATTAGAAGAGAGGAATATATAATATATATATTGGTCTAACAAAAAAATATCCCCTTAATTTTTCCCCAAGAATCTAAATAAGCAAAAAAAAAAAGTTGACAATCAAAAATTTTATTTAAAATTCATAAAACGTTAAAATTTTTCATTTGTTTAAAAATTAGATTACAGCAAGTAAAAATCATTATTTTTCGAGTTATTTACCTTGGTCAAGATGAAATGAACAACCTGTATATAATAAATACTACTTTTTTTTATAATGACTCGAGTGGATGTGAGTGGTGAAGGTACAAAGTGTACGTAACTGACTACTGGTTACCACCTGATTTTATCAACTATGGTGGAAGGGTTGTTTGCGTGACAACATAAATGTGTATACATTAAGAGAAAATAACATATATATATATATATATATATATGTATATATATATTTTTTTTTTATTATATATTAGTTTATATTAATAACAATATAATATTGAAGTAAGAAAAATTATTATCTATATAATAAGAATTATAAACTTTTTTTGTTTGTTCGTTTATAAGTCAAAAACGTCTGAACGTAGATTTGTGCAGTTCTGTAATTTAATTGATCTGTGTTGCAAAATTAGGTGTATAGTATATATATATAGGTATATAATAAAAGATGGATATATGATCAGGTTACAGCTGAACGACTTTAGCTACGACTATACATATATATATATATATATTAACAGCTTTCAAGAATGTTATTACATCATGTCCTTTATTCTATATTTTTAATTACTTTTTGTCAACAGCTGAACCGATTCCAAGTATACACAATTGTTAATTTTATAATTTTTTTCTTTTTTGAAAGGAACATATGAACGTCCTGAAATATCACCTGGAAAAAGACACTTTTGGAAGAATTATAAAATATATTTACCATAATTCAAATTATAATTAATACTTTATCTACTGTATTTATTATTATTATTTATATAGGTACTCATTTATTTTCTATTATTTATTAATTGTTTATTTTATTTTTACCATTATTGTTATTAATAATTACATGTGCGTCCGACTCTAATATTTAATAACTACATATCTAATTCAAGGGCGAAGGTAGCATATATATATATATATATTATACCTAACGTTGCAACACAGATCAATTAAATTATAGAACAGTACAAATCTACGTTCAGACGTTTTTGACTAATAAACAAACAAACAAAAAAAGTTTAGAATTCTTATTATAAAAATAATAATTTTTCTCACTTCAATATAATATTAACACTTATATTCTGAATATTTACGAGGGGTGTTGAATTTATATGTAAATGAACTATACAGAAAAATTAGCATATAAAAGGGAAGTTTAGTGGGAAGCGATTATCTGGAATGTGTTTGAGGCCTGAAAATTGGTTACCATGTTTTTGTTATGTAGGTTAACAGGGTTCGACAAGTAGGTCACGTTAAACGGACTGTATGTCAACTAGCCCGGTTGTCGACGAGTAGTCAGTCTCATGGTAACTCTTCAGTGGAATATAACTATAACTGAAGACTATAGTTTCAGATATAAACCGAAATGGGAGTAAGATATTTAGAATTAATACTCGATAGAAGGCTGACTTGGAACCCTCACACATGGACAACACGACTCACATTAAGCCGACACGGTGGGTTCCGGGGGTACCTCCACAAAATCGGGGCAGCAACAACACCAGACTGCCCCGCGTGCCTTGGTGAGACGGAGTCGGCGGAGCATGTCCTCCTCAAATGCCTCAGATTTGAGGAGGGAAGGAAAAATCTGGAGTGCAGCATGGGCGCCCCGCTGACTGCTACCAGTTAGGTGGACGCTATGCTGCGCTCCCAGGAGTCGTGGGATGAAGGCTGCGACTTTGCAGCGCTCATCATGGGCGGGTTGGCCCTTCAGGAGAGGGCTGACAAGGAACAGTAGCGGTAATAAAACAGAAGAAGGTGCGTTACCAGCCACCCTTCCTCCCTTCCGCGAAGTAATGACAGACCGTCAGTTCCGCGGAAGGGAATCAGGATCGGCAAGGAGGGGGTTTTAGTGGGTATGGTGATGGTGAATCGTCTCGAGTCCCACACTATCCAGGGCTACCTTCCCTGGATGTGCGTCACAGCATTTCCCCCTCCAATGCAAAAAAAAAAAGGCCGACGACTTAGACAGTATTTTTATAGGGGCGTTCTAAGTTATCTACTCGACAAAAATTGAATTGTTACACCTACGGCACTCTTGCACGAGGGTACCAAAGTAAGACGTATGCGTATCTTAGAAGGCTTGGAGATACGACTTTCTTTATGAGGATACGAACAAAGGAGTAGAAGTTAAGAACTCCCTTCTCCTGCCTGATCTGCCTGGTGTGAGACACAGATACCAAACTAAGGGAAGTAGCGTCCTGTAAAAGATATATTGTATTTTTTTTTTTTTTTTTTTGACTGGTTATATATATATTTATTATGAGGTTTTTATTTTTTATCTTGGTTTTTTTGGTTAGAACCAGAACAACTTTTCATCTTTTCTTATAGTTGCCTATGACCGTATGTGCTTGAAGCCTCTCTACTGACATTGCAGTTTTTCTAGGCTAAGGAGGCAACACCCATACATTTACGTAAGTTTCTGCTCTCCTTCTAAACCTTCGAAATCATTATTTGCTGAAACATACTTTCAGTTTTTTCTCTTTTGTGGGTCCTTTTTATTATTATTATTATTTTTTTGCTGTGTAGAGTGCTTCGTGCACTGGAAACAGAAATAAAGATTGTATACTATTGTAAAGACATTTATTTTACTATTATGTATAGTTAGTTATTATGACTCATGCCCGGGCTTTAACTACGAGGTCATACCGCCTACTATCAGAGCGCTCTTTCGTCACTCTGGTGGACATGAGCCCGACTCTACTATGGCAGTCCTAAATTTTGCCTACCCTACATTTTTATTCACCTAGGACAGTGGTCTTTAACGAGTACCTCACATCGTACTGGCTCGGGACCATCGCTTAACGTCCCATCTGAAGGACCGCGTACTTAAGTTTATTTTACCTCCCAGATAAAATAAACTAAGGGCCTCGGTCGGGTTTCGAACCTACGATCTTGACTATTATGTAGATATTTGCTTTTATAGTTATTGTTTATATTTGAAAGAATGTTTTTGTATGTAGAGTGAGTGAACCTAGCTATCCTCACCCCTTTGAGCTATGCCAGTTGTCCTTTAACCTCTACGCTGTGTGAGTGGGGTAAGTAAGTTTTCATTTTGTTACCCAAACCCTGATGGTTAAAACTGCTATTTTTTTTATTATTGTATTATTATCAATAGTAATGGAGAACGAAGTACTTTAGAATAAAAAAAGGAACGTGACTGGCAGTGACGGCCAAGAATAAATCCGTTAATATATATATTTTTTAAATAATTTTATCTTTATTTTAATTAACTTTTTTTTCTCTCTGGAACCGTATCACTTCACTTGAGTCGAAAAGAAATAATACTGGTGCTTCATGCTCCAATAAATACAATCTACTAAAGGAAAAATAAAGAAAAATAAATAATGAATAAATTACATTTTTTAATATTTTTTTAAAATAATTCTTTATTATTTTCAAACTGATCTGCAAACAGTCCTTTGCTCAAATAAGTTACTATCTATAACCAAGCTAAGTCCGCAAAGTACTTGGAGTAAATATTATTACTTCCCCATCTATACGAAGTATAGGGGAAGTTAGTTAATCGGTGAGAAATTCGATGTTGAGTTTTTACCGGAATTTCATGTTTTCCAGCCCTGATTCCAAAAATGAAAAAAAATAAATAAAAATAAAAAATCAGTCCGTCTGTGTCTACAAACAGGATAATTCCCAATATCGATAAGAAATTTTATATCTGTATTCAGAACCCTCGAAGACAAAATTTTGTGGCAATTTTATTTGTTTATTTAATTATTATTAATTCAATTATCATTTTTATATTTATTTTATTTAACATCATTTATATTTAATTACCACAGAGGATTGAGAAGCTGTAAGTCAAATAGTTGATTTTTTAGAAAGTACTAGTAGTATTTCCGAATGTAGTCTTTACCTAACCACCTCTGGTTTGGATTGGTAGATATTTCGGATAAGGGAGTCTATCCTGGTTGTTTTGCCTAGGAGCGTTGAAGGGAGAGCTTGCCCTATAAAAGATAGAAGGAACAGATAGTCCCTAGGAGACAAGGAGCCCTTTGTACAGAGAAGCTTTGATCTGGCCTAGAGGCTCTCACCACCAGATATCTCCCACAACCTGTTTATGATACCATCTTTACAATATTTGACATTATCTATATCAATATATTATATAGGGGCATTAAATTAAAGCACAGGTTAACGCAAAAAAGAAAAAAGTCGTCGGTAAATCAGGGAAAATGTACTTCCCCAGAAAGGATTAATCCGTGAACTTTTCGCTTCCCCACCAAAACCAGTATACCGTTTGCCCTAATATTCGGTAGTCGACTTGAAGTCGATCGTCTATCTTTAATAAACAATACTACCAACAATAAAACCATATTTTAAAATTGTTGCTATGCGTTACCATGTAACATTATTCAGAAATATTTTGTATTGTTAATTTTAAATTTTTTGAGGCGCGATAATTTGGTTCGTATTGATCTTATCTCAAATCTGAGGACAATTTAATATTGGAAATTTAATTAGAAATATTTTTGGCAAGAACCAATTTTTTGCTAGGACTAACCGTCTTCGCGTTAATCGAGCAAACGTCCAAAAAAAAGTGGTCATAGAAATAAAAGATGTTGTCTTCCCACTGTTTTATTTTAGAACAGAACCGGTTTTCGACGCAACAGCGTCATTAGTCGTTCATCCCACCCACACAGCACAGCGGTGAAAGGACAACTGGCCTTACCTTATAATATCACATGTGAAAAAAGTGGTTTTAATGTTATTTTATACGATTTTCGGCATGTATCACGCAAAAAGGACGATCTGTGAGTAATCCTATTTCATGTTTCAGTTTTTTCTATATGTTTTATTTAATGAGATTTTTGATTAGGTCATAAACTTAAGTGGTATCTCATATGTGATAGTAAGATGTGGTGGGACGAGATTTCTAAAAGAAATAAAAGACGTTGTCTTCCCACTGTTTTATTTTATACTAGAACCGGTTTTCGACGCAACAGCGTCATCATCAGTGGTTCATCTATCATAGAGTAACAAAAATACAAATAATAAAAAGTATAAATAATTCATAAAGCATCAGGGTACAGAGTAAGAAGATAAAATTATAAAATTAACTTACCCCACCCACACAGCACAGCGGTTGGAAGATAACTGGCATAGCTCTAAGGGGTGGGGATAGCCAGGTTCACTCACTCTCTCAACATGCAAAAACCATTCATTCTAATAAATACAATAAGTCTGTACATAATATATAAATTGTTAATCATATAGCCAAAGAAATAATTACTATTACTAGGGACGGAGTCAGGGTGGCCTACAGAAATGACAACACTTTAAGGAATTCCCCAGTCTGAAGGGCAGAGTACCTTTCAGGGACAAATCCGGTGTTTACAACTTACAAACATTACAAACCTGACTCCGTCCCTAGTGATAGTAATTATTTCTTTGACTATATGATGAACAATTTATATATTATGTACAGACTTATTGTATTTATTAGAATGAATGGTTTTTGCATGTTGAGAGAGTGAGTGAACCTAGCTATCCCCACCCCTTAGAGCTATGCCAGTTATCTTCCAACCGCTGTGCTGTGTGGGTGGGGTAAGTTAATTTTATAATTTTATTTTCTTACTCTGTACCCTGATGCTTTATGAATTATTTATACTTTTTATTATTTGTATATTTGTTACTCTATGATAGATGAACCACTGATGATGACGCCGTTGCGTCGAAAACCGGTTCTGGTATAAAATAAAACAGTGGGAAGACAACGTCTTTTATTTCTATTAAGTTGGTATCTAGTAAAATGTAGAGAAAAGTCTCGAAGTAATATGGGCTCAATTTCGCGATCTGGAGCTCAGTAGGCAAGCACGCTAGCTCTGAACTATGGGCGCCAAATATTCAAATGTGATATGGTCACTACACGACTTTATTATACCAACTACTTTTGTACAGATGGAAAAAGTGGACAAGGGATTTAGTGAGATGTAGAATAAATTAGGAGAGATAAGTTAGACGTCAGCTGTTTGTAACTTGATTATGGGTTGCCGCCAGCCTCAGACCCAACAAGACATGACAGATTAACGATTTGTATGTCCTCATTGTACTAGCTTTCAACAAACTTGGTGAATTCAAACTGACAAATCTCCGAATGTGGCTTCACTTTATTTCATAGGTGGGTTCTTGGGTTACATACACTATGGAATAGTGGTGTGTTCAAAAAGTAAAGGGAATTTTTGTAATTTCGCTGGTTGCATTAGTCCGATTCGCGCGTTTTTTTCGTTGTTGTGTTGGTAAACATGTCTGAAAAGTATTTGTACATTATTAGCCAAACCGGACGTTTAGTCTGATGTCAGCTGTCAATGAGGTTACATGTGTTTTGCTACGATCGTCGATTATTTATTTGTTTACAAAATGGATCAGAGAATTTGTATTAAATTTTGCTATAAGAATGGAATAAAGTACAGCAAAGTTTTAGAAATGTTAAATATTACTTTTGTTGAGTCTGCCATGAGTAAAACTAGGGTTTACGAGTGGTATAAGAAAGCGAAAAAAGCTAGACAAGTGCGGTCAAATTTGCCTCGAGGTCAAACGATCAATAAGGAGTACTACCTACAAGGGCAACACCGTTTGCTTGCAGCAATCCGAAAAAAACGCCAGGATTTGTTACGAAACAATTGATGGCTTTTGCACATGCTCACACTTCATTGCTTGTTCGTGAATTTTTGGTCCAAAACAACACTGTAATGATGCCCCAGCCTCCATATTCGCCAAACATGGCTCCGTATGATTTTTCTCTGTTCCCAACAATAAAGAGAATCTTAAAGGGCCGTCGTTTCACAAGTATAGATGAGATTAGAAACGCATCGCTGAGAGAGTTAAATGCTATCCCAAAGATCGAGTTCCAGAACTGTTTTGGGGATTGGAAGAAGCGCTGGCATAAGTGTATAATATCTAATGGGGACTATTTTAAAGGGGATAACATTGATGCAGACGAATAAATAAAATTATTTTAAAAAACCGAAAATTCCAGTTACTTTTTGTAAACGCCTGGTATATAAAGGAATTTTAGAGAAGAGTTGGAAATATATTAAAAGGAATATTTTTTTCGGATATTTTGTTGAAATATTCCTATTTACAATATTTTGTTAAAGCTGTGTTCCCCGACAGTATTAGAGTAAGCCCGTGTCTCATTATCAAAAATAATAGGGCTTTATACGGTGAGCTGATCAACATTTATGGAAAATTAAGTGTGAATCTGAGAAGAGATGCGACAAATATCGAGTAACACAAAAGCTCATAGATGACTCACTCAATTATACTATAATTTTTAACGTTAGTAAGCTTTGGGTCAAATGTATTTTATTATTACACTCTTTGAAGTCATTCTAAATGATATTTTCCAAACATTTTCTAATTTTTTTTTCTAGTCTGACTCAGGAAGTAATACCTTCTCCTTCTAACGAAAAGTATAAACGAAAATATATATCTGTACAAGTGAAAATTCTCTTAAAAAAAAAAAAAATTGAAAATTTCTTGGTGAAATCGAAAATGGTCAAAGGTATCTTGAATTGTGAAAATCCGCTGAAACCTCGATTTCGGATTTTCGTATGATTACAATACTTTCTTACATGAGATGTATAAAAAAGTAACAATGTCCTGTTTGTGAAAAGCATTACAGTTTTTAAAATTATTTCTTGTCGCACATTTGTTTATACATATTCTTGTTTCACTGTTCTTCAAGGTCATATAATACTATAGTTACATAATATAAATTTTTAAAATAAAAGACTTACGACATCGATGAGTTGAGACAGTTTGAGTTTGATTTTGACGGTGAGAGCGTCTGAGACATTGACAACAGGCCGGACCAGTTTGTTGTAATTGGAGAGCAGATCGTCGTAGAGTCGCTTGGCGTCCGGATTCCCTGAACATCCTGCAACACAACGCCAAATAGAACATCAGAAAAAGAAGGGTCATCAACAGTGGCACATTCTACTCGTACAGTGAGCGCCTAAAGGAATACTGGCCAGAAAATATAATATGTAGTAATTTTATTAGAAAAATGTATTATAGTAGAATACATATTATATCACATTATAAGAAATAAGGACTATATGACCTAATATTAAAGTACAAGAAAAAAAATTAAATAAAAATGCGGAGAATAATTATAATGAAAATACACTATATATTATATTAACTTAGTGGCGTTAACAAGAGTGAGCATTTGAAGAGACATCTCAAATATTTATAAAGGTTATGGTTTGTGATGTAAAAAAATGTACACACATTAAGATTATTAATATGTTAAACAGCTGTTAGGAGTGAAGTAACTTAAATAGTGAATAAGTATACAAAATGGACTAGTCGCATTTTGTTTTAAAATGAAATGTGAACAACCAATGAATGAAGGACGAATGACAATGATCAGCTGTTTCAAATAGTGTAAAACAGTCTAAGGAGAGATATGGAAGGGGACGGTCTAGAGAGATAAGTGTTTTTAGGGTTAAAGTGTAGTGAACCAATTAGGAGTGAGAGAAGATGTTGGAGTGAAAATTATAACATTGGAAGTACGTAGAAGAGAAAAGGTACTTTTTATTTATATATGCACAAAATATAAAAGAATTATAAATAGTGGCCACTAAAAACCAGAAAAAGGACTGATATAGTTTTAAATAATTACCTCGTAAGATTTATTTTTGTAAAATAATTTCATTTTTTTATTTCCAAACTTAGGTATTCAATTCATAATGTAGGTTAAGAATAAATAAATCCAATATTTGTTCTCTTATTCTATGCTATTCATTTTCCCTGTGAATCCAGTAAGATAATTTATACCTTTGGATTAGATTTAACATTTAAAAAAAAGAAACAAGATGGCATCTCATTATTATCTTTCTCACTTTCTTCAAAGTTGCGCGTCTTGAACTTTCGATAAATTTTTTAGGGCCCTTTTCGGAAACTACTGTATCAAAATTTAGTAGAAGAACAGAAACAATTTGTACAGGAAATGTGTTAATATTTATTATTTCTTATTCATTAATAATTTTATTAATTCAATTAATATTATTATATTTATTTCATTTTACACCATTTTATTAATTATCACAGGTTAGATTTCCCCCCAATCCAGGGTCTTCTCCAGGGGTAACTCTATAGAGAATTGTATAAGTTCCTGACATCATACAGGCTCTGGTCCATCGCTTAACGCCCATCCAAAGAACGGCGTGTTCATCACTCAGTTAAAAAATCTAATGGCTTTGGGCGGGTTTCGAGCCCGCGATCTTGAGTTTAGTAAGCAAGCACGCATACCACTAAACTACCGGCGCCCTCACTCATAATGGTCAATGGAGTAGTCATGACTCCCATAATTAAATTATATATATAGGTATATATATATATGTATATATACATATTTCAATGGGACCAGAGGAGGTCCAACTAAAAATGCTAATAACTTTAGCATGATTCAGAGAGAGCGAGAGAGCAAACACCTAATTAATTTGCGCTGGGGACGTATATTGCTGATGATTCATCGACGACTTTTGTAAATAGAATGTGGTCGGATCAAAGAATGGAGGCTAATTTTCGATTAGTGAGGGCTTTGCAGGAGGCACAATTGAAGGGGTTTGTTTCTGAGTCCCCGGGCAACGAGTAAGATACCTCAAAGGGTATCCGTTTTATAGAAGGGTAGAGCACAATCGTCCATAGCCCAGGAGAGTTCCAAATCCTTCTTAAATGACAGAGATCATTTAGTTCTGAAGGATCTGAAAGGAAGCCACCCTCTCAACATCGAGGGCGCCGGTAGCTCAGTGGTATGCGTGCTTGACTTCTGAGCTCAAGGTCGTGGGTTCGTAGCCCGACCGAGGCCCTTAGTTTATTTTATCTGGGAGGTAAAATAAACTTAAGCACGCCGTCCTTCGGATGGGACGTTAAGCGATGGTCCCGAGCCTGTACGATGTCAGGTACTCGTTAAAGACCCCTACCCTAGATGAATAAAAATTTAGGGTAGGCAAAATTTAGGACTCCCACAGTAGAGTCGGGCTCATGTCCACCAGACTGACGAAAGAGCGCTCTGGTAGTAGGCGATATGACCTCGTAGTTAAAGCCCGGGCATGAGTCATAAAACCTAAAACCTAACCTCTCACCATCCTGCCCTGCCTCAGAACAAATAAATAGAAGCCTACTTTCCATCGAAACAGACATGTATATATCTTGCTATTCTTGTTTTATTTTCATTATTATTTCTATTAATCTAGCTTTATTTTCATTATTATTGCTATTAATCTAGTTTTATTTTCATTATTATTGCTATTAATCTAGTTTTATTTTCATTATTATTGCTATTAATCTAGTTTTATTTTCATTATTATTGCTATTAATCTAGTTTTATTTTCATTATTATTGCTATTAATCTACTTTTATTTTCATTATTATTGCTATTAATCTAGTTTTATTTTCATTATTATTGCTATTAATCTAGTTTTATTTTCATTATTATTGCTATTAATCTAGTTTTTATTTCCCCAGTTATACAAAGTAAGGGGAAAGTTATGTAATCTGTCAACAATTCAATGCGGAATTTGTTGTTTTTCCAAGTTCCACACGATCCTCTCCTTCCGCAATAATCCTCTTGCCAAATCCTTGGCATCACAATCCCATCCGCACAATCCTCCAGGAAGGCTGAAGCGGCGTTGGCCTCGCGATCTACTTTAATTTGTATTTTATATTTTTTCAAATTTTAATATTTGTTATTTATTTTATTATAATTATATTTCATTTTTTTTTTGTTTTTGTTTTTGTTTTATTAATTTTTTCATTCTATTCTATTTATTTTTTGTCTTCCTCCACTGCTGGACAGTGGATGGTTGGGCAGTGTGCTGTCCTCGTCGAGTTTCTTATATTTTTTTTTTATTATAATTTTAAATTATTTAATTTTTTTATTTTCTATTTGTTTATCTCTTATTTTATGGTTTACCTTTGATTTAGTACAGATTCCATTTGTTTATTTTTGTATATGTTTGCTATTATTTTGTGATTATTCATTTCTTTCTTCTTATTATGTCTTTCTTCTCAGACTCCGTCTTCTGGGAGGAGGTAGCCTATTTATCTTTTAATGTTTATTTTTTATTCTGTAATGATCTGAAGGCATTAAATGAAAAAAAAAAATGTTTTATATGTATAAAATATTTGAATATAATTATTTGTGTATTACTTTTTATTTCATCATGTCTTCTTATAGTCATCACTTCTGATTATTGTTATATTTTGTACAGATTGTAGAATAAAAAAAAAAAAAAGAATTTATGACAAAAACTATACTACTCTGTCCGATGGAACAATAAAGATATATAAAAAATTATTTGAATTTTAGAGACCAGATGCGACACAAGGAAATATATAGCAAGGCGCAAGAACATTGGGATTTCCAGAGACCAGTAAAATAATGTGATGATAAGAAGTGAAGTGACACTAGAGAGAAGTTGATTAAGTTGTCAAGGAACTCTAACCATGGAGCTGAATGGATCAACGGCAAGGTCGAAATATTGTAGAAGAGAGCAATGGAGTGACAGAGTGAACTTGACACTGACGGAAGAGGAGACTTTCTGGAGAAGAACAGGATTCCGGGCTCCTTAAACAGTGATATAGAGCTATAACTCCATGATGCGCCGCCGACCCTTTCTCTCTGCCCCGTCATGTCACATAATGTCATTATAATAATAAAAATAATAATATTTATTCAATTAATATTTATTTATTAACCAAAACATGGCTATAACTATTTAAGTCTGACACACATGTGAATAGTAATAACAATACTATTAAAATAATAAAATGAAATGAATAATACAATAATAAATAAATACTTGAAAATGTATTAGTACAAAAATAATAAATACAGTAGATAAATTTTTTTATTTAATAAATACTGAGATACATATAATTTTTGTAACTTTTTCGGAAGTGTCTTTATCATGACGATATTTCGGAACGTTCTACTGATGATCCCAATGTGCGAAATAGAAAAGAGAAAAAAACAATTTGACAATAACAAATATAAATTAAATAAAAAATAACAAATAAAAAAAATATATACTAAACAAATATAAAGAAAATATAAAAATCAATAAATAAATTTACATATAATAATATAAAGATATACATATAATAATATAAAAGATTCAGAATCCAATATCTAAGTCATATACAGTAGACTCTCCTTTATCCGGAGCTCGCAAAATATTATCAAATTTGTTAAACTAAAATTAACATTCAATTATTAGATTATCAATTATATGAGCCACCTGTATTTACGAGCACATAATAATTCCGAAACTCACGAATCTTTTATGTATTTTTATTGCACATATGTACATTGTATTTATAATGACATTAATATTTTATTACTTCACTAATATCCTATAAATAAATTATATTAAATACATAGTTGAAAATAAAACATTTATAAAAAATGTTTCTTAGAATAGAAAAACAAAGGTACCGTCCCGTCCGTGGCACAACAATATCGTCTTATCGGGTAATGAACACTTAACTAGTAAAGTAGGTACATATTTGTCAATTTAATAAATGTTACCAACAAAATACATACCTGTTTTATTCCTTAGCTCACCTAAAAAAAACTTTTTTTTATGTTTTAATTGATATATTTTTTCTCATTAATTGATGATTTGCGTTATCCGGCGTTTTCTGTTATCCGGAGTCACGTCGGTCCCGGCAACGCCGGATAAGGGAGAGTCTACTGTATTGAGTTTTAAAATAAACGGTCGATAACGTCACTGATTAGTTGGTGCTGGGGAAGTACATATCCAGTGATTCGCCGACTACTTTTATTATAATACATATTACATTTTATATAAATATAATATATAGAAGCTTTATAAATATAATATATAGAAGATTTTTTTGTAAATTTACAAAAAAAGCTTCTGATTTGAATTGTATTAACATTTTCTTGTCATCTATTTTTTCCCGGAATAAAGAAAATATGAACAAAAGGAAATTATTTAAGAAAAATGAAATATTCTGTAATAACATGCAACGGAGCAGACAAAGGGAAAACTCTCTACCGAATTTTCCAAAGACAATACCATTGTTTCTCTCTCCTAATCCGGGAAAGTTATATTTCCTCTCCCTCCCTTTCCCAATATGGTAATGGAAATATCTTTCAACAATCACGTTCTTATACCCACTACATTTTTACGGATCCCCCCTCTCAAATTCCCTTTTCCCTCATTCTGAACTGGGATTACTTAGGTATAAAAAATCATATGAATGTTATGTCATCATTTCTTTCTTCATTTTATTGTGCATTCTATGAAGTGCTGTAACTTTGATAGTATTGTTTCTACCCCAAATTTGTTTTGAAGGAGAAAGGATTGCGCCTTGGCGAAGGAACGATAGCAACCATGCGATATTTAGCTGCAGGATGCTGGCTTCATGCTCCAGAGACAAGTTAAGTCAAGTCTGCATCAGACCAAGGAGACCCTGGTCAGCTCGGGCTCTGCGTGTTGGTCTGTGACCAAAGCTGATGAGAGAAATCCTTCGAAGATCGTGAGAAGGGGAAGGAGCTCCACGCCTTTTCGACGACCCTAAAGTGCCGAGAATCCGTTGAGCGGCTTTAATGTTTCCAAGAGCAACGGTGTCTCGTGGAGTGTGACGAGGTGGGGTAGGACACCACAAAATTTTACGGAAGGGAACTGCAGGCATAGTCCTCCAAGATATTGAATAGCACATAGTTTCAAAAGTTTTTTTACAAGGAATGTGAACAGAAATATGGTATTTTTGAGTTAGAATGCTATTAATTTCAACTGGCATGAGAGCTGGCACACAGTGCACTAGCGCTACGTTGGACGTTGTAAATCCACGTCTGCATTCTAGTGTACAGGCCCTCAACCACACAACATGACAATTAACTATGGCAATTTGCAAGTGATTATGTAATGTGTTCGTTAAGTGAGATGTAAGACCCTGGCGAGCTGTCACCTCCTGTCAGTGATTTAAGGAGAAACATCTCTACTACAGAGCTGGCCGTATGGGTACTGTCTCATCTATATTCTACTTGACATTCATTGAATTGTGTCTTCGTAATACAGACAGAACGTTCGTATTACAATCGGTAGTTTTTTTTTTTTTTTTTTTTTACGTGGGTCGGTGAAAATCTCATAGACACCTGGAGCCTCCGTAGCTCCGAGGTAGTGTGGGACTCTAACTCCACTAAAAACACCTCCCTTGCAACAACTGAGCGGGCCCAACAAGTTGCTCTTCTTTCATATTATGATCTTGTTTTGTGAGGTGAGGCCCATTGGCCTGTCCCCAGGTTTAATTAACTTTATTTTTCTCTTTTAGAGTTCTATAGAATTACATTAGTACAGAATTACATAAGAGTTACATTATTGCTATTGCGACACTAAATCTTGCGGCTTCATTCTTTTAAGTCGCCTAACAGAGCGCGGAACTTCGTCTTTCACATGGCGCATTTTCGGATTTACATGTGTCTGAATTCTTTTGTCGTGGTTGTCTGCATATTTGGTCACAATTTCACTGACATATTTTACATTAAGGTCTTTGTGTAGATGGTCGTTTCTTATATACCAAGGAGCATTCACAATGTTTCTTAGTACTTTGTTTTGAAAGATCTGGATCATTTGCAAGTTAGATTTTTTAGTACAACCCCAGAGTTGAATTCCATAGGTCCACAGCGGTCTTAATACTTGTTTGTACAGCAGCAGTTTGTTTTCGACTGTTAGTTGCGAGTTTCTGCCTAACAGCCAATACATTTTCCTGAATTTAATGTTGAGTTCTTCTTTCTTTTTTTTCACATGTTCCTTCCATTTGAGTTTTGTGTCCAGTGTCATACCCAGATACTTAGCAGTGTTTGAGTACGGTATTTCTTGATCATTGATGAAAATCTTTTGTGTTTTTACATTTCTATTGGTAAAGTTTATGTTTACTGATTTAGTTTCATTTAGTTTGATTCTCCAGCGTTGGGTCCATTTCCATACTTCCGTGATTGAATTCTGCAGTTTGTTGGTTACTATTTCAGGTTCCTCGTCTGTAGCTAATACCGCAGTATCATCTGCAAACGTTGCCGTTGTTGTGTCCACTCCGATTGGTAAATCTCTTGTATATAACAAGTATAAGATAGGGCCCAGGACGCTCCCTTGTGGGACACCCGCTGAGATTTTCTTTAGAACTGAGTATTCATTATCATGCTTTATCCTAAAATGCCTGTCTGAAATGTACGATTTTAATATCAGGTAGTATTCTTCTGGGAGATCCCTATGCATCTTGTACTCAAGTCCTCGATGCCAGACCTTATCAAATGCTTGCGAAACGTCTAGAAAGACAGCTGAGCATATTTTTTTCTCTTCCAGAGCTTTTTCTATTTCATGGGTGATTCTGTGCACCTGCTCTATAGTGGAATGCTTTTCTCTAAATCCGAATTGGTGATCCGGTAGCAGATTTCTCTCCTCTAACAGAGGCTTTAATCTCTTTAAGAGCAGTTTTTCAAATAGTTTTGAGATCATCGGCAGCAGAGAGATTGGTCTGTAGGACTTTTTGTCTGTTGGTGGTTTGTTAGGTTTCAGGATCATGATAACTTCAGCCACTTTCCACAGGTTAGGTACGTGCTTTAATCTGAAAGCTGCATTAATCAAGTGTTGTAGTTTTCTCAAAGCTTTTTCAGGCAGTTCCTTTAGAATTTGTCCTGTTATCAAGTCGAATCCCGGAGCTTTTTTCGCGCTTATGTTCTTAATTTCATTTTTAAGTTCTTGTAACGTAATCTTTAGTATTATTTTCCTATCCTCTCTCAGCTCAAAGGTAGTGTTTTCCTCTGCTGTTTGTCTATTTAACGGCTGGAAGGTTTCCTCGAGATGAGCGGCAAAGACGACTGCTTTCTCCATCGCACTTCTCGCCCATGTCCCGTCTTCCTGTCTGATTGGTGAAGAGTGGATCTTCGGTCTTTTGAGTCCTTTCGTACATTTCCAGAGTGAGTAGTCTGTGTCCTTCTGGGCTGTTAGGTTGCTTAAAAATTTACCAATTCCGTTATTTTTAGTTTTTTTAATTAATTCTTTGAGTTCATTGCAAAGTGAGTTTAGTGCTCTTTTATTTTCAGGAGTACGAATTCTTTGCCAGTTTTTCCGTGCTTTCCTCTTTTCCTTTAGGAGTTTATTCACCTCTGGAGGAGGCTTCATTATTCTTTGTTTCTGTTTTCTGTGATTCTGGGGAGTGCTTTCCCATGCTGCTTTTTGTATATCAGTGTTAAGTCTCTCTACTTCTTCATCAAGCTGATATTTGTTATTCAATGGGACTTGAAGGTTTATTTGTTCATCCAGTAGCTGTCTGAATAGGCTCCAGTTTGTCTTGTTACTCGTTAGTCGGGGCAGATTTGACTGTGTAACTACCTCTTCTTTAACAGTCATGACAACCGGTGAATGGTCGGATGAAAGATCCTCACTATTTTTAACTTCGATGTACCTGCTGGATATCCCTTTCACAGCATAAAAGTCAATCAAGTCAGGTATTTTATTGCTATCTGTAGGCCAGTACGTTGGCGATCCGCTTGAGAGGAAGTCCAGTCTCAATGCACACCCAGCTTTATATAGTTCTCTGCCTTTGGTGTTAGTTTGCCTCGAACCCCAGAAAGTGTTCTTCGCGTTAAAGTCACCTCCAACTATGAAGTGATTCCCGAGCTTATTGAATAGTCTGACGTATTCTTCTTTTTTCAAATTATTTCTTGGTGGACAGTATACTGCTGCAATTTTGAAATTTCCTTTACAGAGCAACTGCACATTGACAGTTACCACTTGCATTGATTCCTCCTCAATTTTTATATCTTCATAGTGTATTATGGAACTTTTTATAAGTATGGCTGAGCCTCCTCTCGCTTTATCCGCTGGGTGGGCAGCGTGGTAGCAGCTGTATCCCTGTATCTTGATGACCGCATTTTTGGTAATATGGCTTTCCGAGATTAGACAAATGTCAATTTCTTCCGCATTCAAAAATATTTCTAGTTCTGAAGCTTGTTGCTGAAGCCCGTTTGCGTTCCACGTTGCAATTCTTAATAAGTTATTCAGTGACATTTTGTGTCTTTGATAGAGAGTATACTTTTTTCACTTGCTCGTCCACCAAAGCAATTTTTTTTGATAGTTTTTCATTTATTTTCCTTTGTTCATCAAGTAATTGTAGAATTTTTCTATTTGATTCCTTTTGTTCTTCGCTTACCTTATTTAGTATGTCCAGTCTTTTGATTACCTCGCTAAATACATGATCCGTTTTTTGAGTCTTTTCAATTTGCTTAGGTTGATGTGGTTTCAGTGCTTCTGCATAATTTGTTCTCTTACCTTTCGCTGCAGTTACCTTTTGGTTGTCTCTTGGGAGCACAGCAGATGAAATGGCCGGCTTTTTTGTTTGAGGTACATATATTTGTATATTCTTCTTTTTATTTTTCAATTGCTGAAGCTGCTTGGCCACCTCGCATCCTCTGTAGCTGGCAGGATGATTCTCTTGACAGTTGACACAGGTAGGCAGCATATCGCGGTTAAGTTTGCAATCACTAGTGCAGTGTTTGCCTAAGCATTTGACACACCTCGGTTCTCGATGACAAAACTTTTGTGTATGGTTAAATCCTTGACATCTTTTACACTGCGGTATTAGATTCGTTGTTTTTCGAAGCGGTTCGATTTTAACTCTCATGCTGAGAATTGATTTTATGTTATATATATTGTCCATCTTTTCTTCTTTATCGAATGCAAGCATAAACAGAGGGAGTCCTTTCTTACTGATCTTCTCATCCCCCTGCTCGTCCCTTTTTCTCTCTTTTTTAATTATATTCACTGCATCAGTTATTTTATATCCTCTCTGTTGGAGGTCATCTATTATCTCCTGTTTATCGCACGTCGGGTGGAGACCTCTAGCCATCACCTTCGTAGGTCTACAGGTCTTATCTTCGTACGTGTACCATTGCTTATTTTCTTCTTCTGGCAATTTGCAAGTGATTATGTAATGTGTTCGTTAAGTGAGATGTAAGACCCTGGCGAGCTGTCACCTCCTGTCAGTGATTTAAGGAGAAACATCTCTACTACAGAGCTGGCCGTATGGGTACTGTCTCATCTATATTCTACTTGACATTCATTGAATTGTGTCTTCGTAATACAGACAGAACGTTCGTATTACAATCGGTAGTAATCGTGAATGGTATCTGAATCATCGGCAATGTACGTCCCCAGAACGAATTAATCAATTTACTGTTCGTTCCCCCTTCAAAACCAGTTGACCCTTTGGTCTAAAAAAACAATAGTTAACATATGGACTTCTGAATCATACTAAATTTCGTGTCGATAAATTTATTAAATCTCCCCTAAACTCCCTATTATTTTCGTCCGATTTCGTTGAAATTCAACAGGTATTGTCCTAATCTGGTTTTGACTATAAATATGAAATTTCATGTCGATATATTCAATACATCGGCAGTTATTGGCGTTTTTGAGTTGAGCCGACCCTCTCCGACATTCCCTTCGGCCAATTCCGCTGAAAATCGATAAGTGTCTTCCTTATGGGATTCTGGATGCACATAAAAATTTTCTTGTCATTCATTCTATCGGGAGTTATCGTATTCAAAGACACAGAAATTCTTATTTTCATTTTAGTAATCAGGAGGTAGCAAAACATGAAATTCCGAAAAACGAATTTCTGACCATTTGCATAACTTCCCCTATACTTCGTATAGCGAGGGAGGTAAACGATGATAACAGATGGTTGCCAATGGTGAAAATTAAGTTTTGAAGTTTTCTAACACCGGCGACATCTTCTGCATAAATCATTAGCAGATAAGTTCAAAGTCATCAGCATAGATAAATGTGATAACAGCGTCAAGTTTTGCTGAAAAGAAGGAAGGAGGCAGCATAAGGCCGAAGTTAACAGAGGAACTTAGCTCAAAATGAAATATCTCTTAGGTAAATAAGCCAGGTGGGGGGTGAAGTTTCTGTTCTAAGCATTAAGGTCTATTTTGGGGTTTTCTCTTATCCTTCCAACTAATCTTGTGAGGGGGACCTTCATATAAAGCTGAGATATTGAACTTACATAAGGGGAAGAAATGTTACCAGTTGGTCATTTCATGTATTCATTGTTGATCTTGAATGGCACAAGAAGTTCCATTTTGTAACCTTAACATTCAAACTTCCATTGTCATTGTTCATCGATTTATTGAGTTCACTCGCTTCCAATTGTGTCGGTATTTATCATTACTTCATAGCAGGTTACCTGACATCACACGGAGTAACTTGAAACAGGTTAGTAACGCTGCGGTCCTTATACTCCACGACACGAAATAAGTCTGGTGGGTGGAAATGCGGCGTTGTCAATCCTTGCTTAACCACCCACTGGGTTGGGTGTTAACTTCATAGGTAGGAAAGGCCTGACCCTGGGCTGCAACGTGGCTCTCACAGCGTTGTCACATATGGTGCTTTCGGGGCTGGCCACGCCCCCTTTCCTCGATCCCTGGTTCCAAGATTGGCAACATGGCATATTTCCCGAACAGCCTTATTTCTTGTCGCAGGGTATATTAACTATTGATTGAAAGATTTTGGAAACAAGATGATATTTTCTATGATTTTGAGGTCGGTTGTTAGTAACTTACCGTCCCCCCTTCTCCCTCAGCATGAATGGAAATTTTTGATGCCTCACGGCCTACGTGAGACCTAAAAAACGATGTTCTACTCAATGTTCAATTCAAAACTCAAAACCCATTATCATACGATGTTAGGTTGCTTTGCTATATTTTTGGTTTTATACATTAGTTTTAATAATTTCATTATTACGTCTCCAGCTACAGAAATTATAAGGAAAATAAGTAATACAGATGTATCAATCCAACTATAGAAAAGAATAATTGTATTTGTCGGCGTTCAATTGCCTAGATTTTTGACGCCGTACAAGAAATGAAATTAGATGAATGAGTTGACTGGTCTTCATTGTGGATAGGACGGCTTCTATAGACGAGTTGTCATCTCCTAGCATCTCTTGTAGGTTTCTTGTTCGTAAACCGATGGTCATTAGTATTTCCTGATATCCAGGGCACTCGTGGCTTACTGTGAGAGGCCAGGCCCCATACTTGCCACAGCCCGGGGCAGTCACCCTGTTGAGGTGGCCATGGGAGAGCCGAGTGTGGCCTACATGGAGCCACATCAGACACCTCCTTCTGCCTATTCTGCCTGGAGCTTTTCTATTAATAGAAAAGATGATAAGAAGAAAATATTTGTTTTGATGGACCTAAGTTTATTTGTTAGGTCCATGTTAGTCCACACAGAGGCCCAGCTCTTTTTTATTTTGCGACGCAGGCATTTCTTCAGGACTGATACTATCGTCACTACCACATACTACTTTATATATTTTTTTTTATCACAACTAGTTTCGGAAATGTGCCATCTGAACCAAAATATGTTCAGTTTCACCACCTGAAGATGGCAAATTACCGAAACTATAGTTGTGGTGAAAATAAAATATATAGTTGGATTGATACATCTGTATTACTTATTTAACAAGTAAGTCCACTAAATCCTATCATCAAGTTGTTGGAGTTTTCAACGAAATTTCCTATTTTCCGACTCCCTCATTCCATAAATGAAAAGTCTGTATGTATGTGTGTCTTTGAACACGACAACTCCCGATAGAATGAATCTATCGACAGCTAAAGGGAAGAGTTTTAACTCAAAAACACTAATAATTGCCATTGTGCTGAATGTATCGACATATGTAAATTTAAAACTTATAAAAATCAAATAATTTTCAGAGGGCGCCGGTAGCTCAGTGGTATGCGTGCTTGACTTCTGAGCTCAAGAACGTGGGTTCGTAACCCGACCGAGGCCCTTAGTTTATTTTATCTGGGAGGTAAAATAAACTTAAGCACGCCGTCCTTCGGATGGGACGTTAAGCGATGGTCCCGAGCCTGTACGATGTCAGGTATTCGTTAAAGACCCCTAGATGAATAAAAATTTAGGGTAGGCAAAATTTAGGACTCCCACAGTTGAGTCGGGCTCATGTCCACCAGAGTGACGAAAGAGCGCTCTGGTAGTAGGCGATATGACCTCGTTGCTAAAGCCCGGGCATGAGTCATAAAACCTAACCTAACCTACACTATGTTATGCTTTATGTCGAGTAGAGCCGATTAAACCCGATTCAGCGTCACCGACCCGAAGCTGACGGTTCACTTTCAATCAGAGCGCGCCTAAAGAAGTTTTCACTTCAAAAACAGTTAAATAAACTTTCGCCTAAATTAAAATAGAATAGAAACTTTAAAAAAATATATATGGGTCATTCTTTTTAAAATTTACCCATCATTTTGTCGAGGATCTCCGAATCAGTTTAAATTTTTTTTACAGTTTCCTACATCATCGAGAAGTAAGAAAACGATTTTGTCGATTTTTTTTGTCAGGTCATAATCGCAAAAAAAAAAATTTAATTATCTTGAAAAAATCGTTTAAAAACTGGCCAAACGTAAATTTTATCTGGGAGGTAAAATAAACTTACGGATGGGAGGTTAAGCGATGGTCCCGAGCCTGTACGATGTCAGGTATTCGTTAAAGACCCCTAGATGAATAAAAATTTAGGGTAGGCAAAATTTAGGACTCCCACAGTTGAGTCGGGCTCATGTCCACCAGAGTGACGAAAGAGCGCTCTGGTAGTAGGCGATATGACCTCGTTGTTAAAGCCCGGGCATGAGTCATAATACCTAAACCTACACCTCAAACAATTTTCAGTAGAATCGGCCTAAAATTGTCAAATGACTGTATCGACATAAAATTTTATATTTTAGGAAATGGACTGAACTCAAAAACCCTAATAACTGACGATGTAATGAATGTATCGACACACAATTTAGTATGAAGGTTTCGCCCAACTCTACTCTGGGAGTTCTAAATTTTGCTATCAATGTTTATTAACCTAGGTCTTTAACGAGTATCAGACATCGTACAGGCTCAATTTTTTTTCATCTCCCAGATAAAAAACTCTAAGGGCCTCGGGCGAGTATCGAACCCGCGATCTTGAGCTCAGTAGACACGCTACATCTGAGCTACCAACGCAGGGTGAACCTCTTATATTAATAAAATACAATTGAATTTATTTCCTTCATTTTTTTTATTTTATTCCTTTTTTCTTTGATTTTCGTTCATCAAGGAAATAAATCATAATAAGATTCTCGTTTGATTTAAAAAAATCAATTTACCAAACTTCAGTGAACCTTATTAAAAGTTGAAGAGTTCACAGCTCCTTAGAACAAAAGAAGAAAATTATATTCCTAATAAACACAAGATGAAAGTTACAGTTATTTTTGATATATTTTCATTCATTTTATAATTTATTTTTATTTTTATTTCACAATTTCATAGAAAATTCTCAACACAATAAGAAAAAAGGTTTTCGGTGAATTACCTACCAAACCTGTCGACCGTTTTGGCTAACTCAATAGTTGACTTACACAGAGTCCTCACTAAATTTCATGTCGATACGTTCATTACATTGGGTGATTGATTCCTCTGCCGTCAGTCAAATTGCCTAAAAACTGATAGGTGTCTTCTTTATGAGTTTTTGAGTTTACATATAAAATTGTGTGTTATTAGTGTTTTTAGGTTAAGCCCCCCCCCCCCCCCCCCCCCCCCCCACTAAGCTTTGGCCGATCACAGACATTTTACTTCCCCAGTTACACGAAATATAGACGAAGTTATGTAATCGGTCAATCAAAATTAGATTCGGAATTTTCAATGGAATTTCATGTTTTCCGATCTCTTGTTTCCAAGAATGAAAAAAAAAAGACTTTCTGTTTGGCTGTATGTTATTAAATACTGGCAGTAATACCCGGCGTTGCCCGGGGAACTTTCAATTATTCATACGGAATAAGGCTTGTAGTCCTTCAACTGTAGTAACGCTAGCTTTGGAGCTAAAACTAATTTATTCAAAAAGATTTCTCATTAATCGTTGCAATGGTTTTCGAGTTACAAAGATTGCGTGAGTGGATGCTGGGATGGACCAGGGGTTGATTAAAAAATAGACCTTAACCTTCCGGTAGATAAAACTTATCTATTCAAAAAGATTCCTCATTAATCATTGCAGTGGTTTTTGAGTTACAAAGATTGCGTGGGTGGATGCTGGGATGGACCAGAAATTGAGGTACTAATACGCCTATAACCTTCCACAGACGATGACGAAAAATTAAAAAAAAAAATTAATCAAATCCATCAAGCCGTTCGTGAGTTATAGCGGTACAACGCACAGACATTTTCAGCTTTATATATATGATATTAAATGATGGATTTTCTGTAGACAGCAAGATGATGAGGGCAACCTCGAAAGCCGCCTCATTAACTACATGGTCATATCGCCTACTACCAGAGCGCTCTTTCGTCACTCTGATGGACATGAGTCCGACTCTACTATGGGAGTCCTATATTTTGCCTACCCTAATTTTTATTCACCTAGTCTGTAGGGGTCCTTAACGAGTACCCGATATCGTACAGACTTGGGACCATCGCTTAACGTCCCATCAGAAGGACGGTGTGCTTAAGTTTATTTTACCTCCCAGGTAGAATAAACTAAAGGCCTTTTGAGCTCAGTAAGTGTTTTATTCACGTTAATTTTATTAATAAATAGTTTTATCATGATTATTATTATATAACTTATGTCATTAATAACTCTCCCATTTCTTCACCTTTTTGGAATCAGAAGGAAGAGAAAACATGAAATTCAGGTGAAAAGTCAAAATCGAATTTCTGACCGATTACATAACTTCTACTATACTTCATATAGCTTGAAAAGTAAAAGAGAAAACCATAAGTTGAATAGAAATCGACAAAATCCAATAATTTGATTTGAAAAGGAGAGAGAGAAAGAGAAGGGGGAAATATCTGTTAGGGGCCTGCCATAATGGAAAACTCAATATTCCAAAGAATAGGAATACAAATATATTCCCATCCCTCACTCATACTACCACATATTCACTCATATTACACTCACTTTCACATTTTTTTTTTTTTCAAATTTAATATATCACACCATTTGTATTATTCTTTTTTTTTTTTTTTTTTTTTTTTTTCATACATATTAAAATATATGGGAAAAAATAAGATGAAAGTATTTTTTTTTCTCAATGCAATGTGATAAATTAAATTCCTAATTTCAGACATGAAGGATTCTACGCACAGAGAACTCTTCAAGTGGCCCAAAACAAATGCCTTAGATTGGTTGGTAGCTATTCGGTAGCTATGGGAGTATTATTATTTTCAGACTTCAGAAAAAAGCATTAAGAATTATAAACAATATTACTCAAAGAACAAGCTGCAGAGAAATATTTAAACATCTTAAAATCCTGCCTTTGTCATTGCTGTTTATATTTGAAACATTAATGGTTATTAGGAAAAATATAAATATTTTCCCTCTCAATAATACTAATCACAGTTACGATACCAGGAAGAAAGAAGACTTTCGAATAACTAAACATTGCTCTTCTCTTTTTGAAAAAAGTATAACTCATAAATGTATTTAATGCCCTTCCCCACTTCTTGAAGTCAATAGATACAATAAAAAAATTTAAATTTCAACTAAAAATGTTCATGTTAGAGGAAACCCTTTACACGGAAACGGAATTTTATTCTCACTGTTCAAAAAGAATAATATAATCACAATAAAGATTATTCAGTATTACCTCATACCTCTTCCGTAAAATATTTAGGATTAACCCTTGATAGAAGGCTGACTTGGAACCCTCACACTCGGACTACACGACTCACACTAGACCGGCGACTTTTACACTATTGTACAGTATTTAGAATAGGCGTTCTAAATTATCCCTTGGACCTATGGCTTACAAATATATGGTACAGCTCAGACTTCGAACATCAAAAGAATACAGGTATTTCAATGTAAGTCTTTCCGACTGATTACGCAATGCCCACCATACGTTAACAACAAGACTTTACATCACATCCATAGACACAACTATTAAACATTTATACCAACGTTTCTACACCAAAATTTACTTACACACCAATCCGGAAGTTCGCAAAATCTTAAATACTAATGTACCCCACAATTCCCCAATAAGATTGAAGAGAGTTTGACATAGAGATCTGTTATGAAGAGATGTCATGAGGGTTCACCGCTGGGTGTTTGTTTCTCTCTCAAGCCTCTCATGTCATATTTATTTTTATTATTTTATTTTCTTTTTCTTTTTTTATACTATATGTGAGCTCAGCCGCTGGTTATGCATTTTTTGCATAGTTGTAGCTAAAAATAAAAAAAAAATTTCCTGAGAGACTATGTCAGGTACTAATTTAAAGGTAACTAAACTCAGGTTGACAACAAATAGAACTGAACTACCATATTAGAGTCGGGCTCAAGTCCATCAGAGCAACAAAAGAAATTCCTGGTAGTAGGCGATATGACCTCTTTAAAGGTCGAGTATGAGTCACAATAACTAACTCTAATTTCTGGCCGATTATATAACTTCCCCTCTACATCATATGTTATAATAACCTGTTATGGCACGAGATTTCTCATAGAAATAAAATACGTTATCTTCCCACTGTTTTATAACATAATAAAACCGGTTTTGATGTGCCACTGAAGAAAACTCAAATTTTCAATTCCCACATCACTAATATCATTTTCGCCGTTTAGCCTCACAATGTTTCTTCTCTCTGAGATCTTTTTTTAGTCAAAAATTGTTTACTATTGTTAATTGTTGGGATTTATCCCATTGTCATTGTTCCATCTTTGATTTACGGGAATAGAAAAATATATATATCATCTACAAATAAAGTTTTTGTTATTCACTGAAGATAAGTTGGACTGGATCAATAAGTGGCCGAGTTGGATAAGTAATTCTGTTCTTTCTAAAAGCTTTGAACTTCCTCAAATTTCTTAAGTTGAGAAAAACAGAAAGAAAATCTAATACTCATAAGTCTTGGAAATGTGCCCAAGTTTTTCCGACCTTTCTCCTCCGCTTACCTTTTTCCGGTGTCTTCCAATTCTAAATTTATAACAATATAGTTTTTCCCCTTTTTTTAGAATGTTGAATTTTCACTAGAATTTTATTTTTTTCTGATTCAAAAAAAAAAAAGAAAAAAAAAGAGATTGGATCAACAACAATGTACTTTCCCAGAAAGAATTAATTAATTAAATTTTCGCTCCCCCTTCAAAACCTTGGTCTAAAAAACAATAGTTAACTTACATATGGACTCCTCATACTACATTTTGTGTCGATACATTCATTAAATCTCCCCTAAACTCCCCCCTTTCGGCCGATTTCGTTGAAATTCAACAGGTATTGTTCTAATATGGTTTTGACTATGAGACAAATGACAAACGAGAACGTTTCGGAGTTCATCCTTCTTCGTCTAGCCCATTATGCGGTAAGGTCGACACTATTGTGTAGTATATATGTGTTAGTTTGTATTGTTATGGAATTTGAATATTTTAAGCCGCATTCAACGTTTAATTACAAATATTCGACATATAGATACCGTTAAGGAGTGCATACTGTACATTACAACTTTTTAAATCGAATTTTCTCGAAAACCGTTAGTCTTAAGAAAAAAAGTAATACTATATTTTTTGTAGGTAATTTTTTAAGCTACAAATTTGATAACTACTATTCTTTCGATAAAAGTCACCATTAACGAGATTTTCGCGAAAAACCGTTTTTTGTGACCTTTGATCCCGCGTAACATTTTTAGCGGCATATGTATCGGTGGGGACTAGTATGGTTTTGACTACAAATATGGAATTTCATGTCGATATATTCAATACATCGGCAGTTATTGGCATTTTTGAGTTGAGCCCACCCTCTGATGCCCCCTTCGGCCGATTCCGCTAAAAACCGATGTCTCTTCCTAATGGGGTTCTGGATACACATATAAATTGACTTGTCTATATATTAATTCTATCAGGATTTATCGTACAGTAGAACCTCTATAAGTCGAACATCAAGGGATACGCCAAAAAATTCGAGTTATAGAGTTTTCGACTTATGGAGGATTTCGACTTAGGCGGATTTTGATTCGACTTGTAGAGGTTAAGATTCATTCTAACTAGTTTTGAGTTAGAGAGGTGAAATAAATAAAAATTCAAGTTACAGAGGTAACAAACATATTTACATTTATTATAAATCAACATTATTTTAAAACATCCTTAAAATAAAAAATACGTAGTATATGTAGGTATTAAAAAAAGGCAGTAATTTTTTTTTGCTTTAGATAATTGGTAATCCTATTTATTGTATACTCCTAAATTGTTTTCTAAGAAACAATGGTGTACATTGTCGGCAAATTCTTATAGTCGGTAACTTATTTTTCTTCGAGCTATAGAAGTAATAAGTTTCAAATAATCGAGTTGTAAAGGTTGTAAATTAAAACATTGCTATGTTCGAGATACAGAATTCCAATTTATTTTTTCGAGTTATAGAGGGAAAATATGTACCAAAATGGCTTGTAGGGACTCACTGATTATTTCGACTAATAGAGGGTTGAGATTTCGAATAATGGAGGTTTTGGGACTTGAAGGGATAGGAACAAAACTTTTTTTTCCGAGTTTTGGAGGTTTTCGACTTATCGAGGTCCGACTTAAAGAGGTTCTACTGTATTTACATACACAGAAATTCTTATTTTCATTTTCGTAATCAGGAGGACATGGACCAATTTCTGACCAATTACGGGACTTCCCCTCGTTTAGGTTAGGTTAGGTTTTATGACTCATGCCCGGGCTTTAACTACGAGGTCATATCGCCTATTACCAGAGCGCTCTTTCGTCACTCTGGTGGACATGAGCCCGACTCTACTCTGGGAGTCCTAAATTTTGCCTACCCTAAATTTTTATTCATCTAGGGTAGGGGTCTTTAACGAGTATCTGACATCGTACATGCTTGGGACCATCGCTTAACGTCCCATCCGAAGGACGGCGTGCTCAAGTTTATTTTACCTCCCAGATAAAATAAACTAAGGGCCTCGGTCGGGCTACGAACCCACGACCTTGAGCTCAGAAGTCAAGCCTCGTGTAGCGATGATTACAGATGGTTGCCAATGGTGAAAATTAAGTTTTACATAGGGGTTTCTAAATCCTCATTCTAAATTTTGTGTCGATAAGTTCATTAGATCCGGAGTTGTTCGGGTTTTTGAATTGACCCCCCTTCCCTTTGACCGATATTCTTGAAATTTGACAGGTTAATGTCCTCATTGGGTTTTGACTTCAAATTTGAAATTTCACGCCGAAACATTCATTACAACAGCAGTTATTGGGATATTTGAGTCGAGCTGTCTCTGATCTTCTCCTTTCCTTCCGTCGATTCCGCTGAAAATTGATAAATGTCGTCAGTATAAGGTTTTGAAGGCACATATGAAATTTTGTGTCAATCATTCATTACAACGGCAGTTATTAGAGTTTTGGAGTTAAGCCTCTCCCTAATCCCCCTTCCCTATGGCCGATTTGACTGAAAACCAATTGTTGTCGTCATTGGAGGGTTCTGGATTCACATTCTATATGTGGGTCAAAATTATGTGATGATCCATTCACAATATTAGTTATCGTGTTCACAGACAGACAACAATTTTTTTTTTTTTTCATATTTTGAATTCGGAGGTCGAAAAACATGTTATTCCGTTGGAAACTCTACATCGAATTTTTGTCCGATAACTTTCTCAATACATCGTATAGGTTGGAAATTAAAATGGCCGTCTGTGTGTGTGTGTGTCTGTGAACACGATAACTCCCGATAGAATGAATATATCGACACGAAATTTTATATGTGTATCCAGAACCTACTAAGAACGACACCTATTAATTTTCAATCAAACCAGCCAAACGGTAAGATTAGATAAGAGGCTTATCACAAAAACTGTAATAACTGTCGATGTATTGAATGTATCGCAATAGAAATCGATAATAATAATCGATGAGTTACACACAGGATTACTGAAATCTCATACTGAATTCTGTATCGATGCATTTATTCCTCCGGCAGTCCGATGTTTTTGACTTGAGCCCCCGATGGCCGATTTGGCTGCAAATAGAAAACTTGGTCCACTGACGATTGAGGAATAACACTGCGAATTGTCAAAATTGAGTGTAACATCTTTATGTACAAATTGATTGATTAGCACAAGAACTGACTGCTAAGTACAAGGAACAAGAACTTTGTTCCACAAAAATAATGCTTCGTACTGATGTTGAAATGATAACTCTTAACGCGTGAAGAATGACTTTGCCCCGTTGTTTCCGTCTCTCTCCTGGGGTTATAAATTTTGACTTAAGGAAAGTTTAGTTTTCAGTCTTTCTGTTGAATTTCCTTTTAAGTAGTAAACATAACAAAATCAGTTCCCTTTGTCTTCACCCTTCGTCGAAAATATACCTGCCCTCTAGTGTACCTTAACAAAAATCCCATCCCTTTAAAAAACGAAGTCCCTAGACCTCATACTCGACAAACGACTAACTTGGAATCCTCACGCGAGACTGAAATGACAAGAAATGAATAGACGTTATAAACTTTTACTAAGACTACTAGACAAGATCTTAACTAACTTTGAAAATAGAACGACTTATATACAACGCAGTACTCAAACCTATGTGGACTTACGGACTTGAACTCTGGGGTTCTGCCAAGGCTTCCAATCTCCAGCGCATCGAATCCTTTCAATCTAAAATCCTTCGTAAAATAGCCAATGCTCCTTATTACATCTCCAACAAAACTCTTCACACTGACCTTAACCTTTTGTCACCGAAGTTGCTAAATCCAAATATAAAAAATTATTTTCCCTTCTGAGTTCCCACAATAATCCTCTAGTCCGTGCCCTCCATTCTGCCATACTTCCCCAACGACGGCTTAAGCGTCAATGGCCTAGAGACCTCCTTAGCAGCAGCAGTGACCGTGATTAGTTACAAATAAGAGAAAATCAGTGACTAGGGAGTGTCACCACTGGGTGATTTCTCCCCTCTTGACATTTTTATACTGAAAATTACCTTTTCGCTTCGAATCCAAAATATATGTTTGTGGGTTCGAATCCCGTCCAGGAGTGAGTTTTATTTCATAGAAAGAACTCCCTCCCGGGACCATGGATGTCGTAAATAACTAAATACCTAACACAGGGGGATAAGCATAATATGCATCGTACATAAGGCCAACAAAACAAAAAAAACATTATGACGACACCTATCGATTTTCAGCCAAAAAAGAGAAGCGAAGTATTGGGGAAGAGGGCTTAAGTCAAAAAGCCCAAAAACTGTCGTTGTAAAGAATGTATCGACATGAAATTTCATACTTAAAGTCAAAATCCAATGAGGACATATTTTATTAATTTCAAAATTTTTGTACCTATGTGAATTTAGGAGCCCCTATGTAAGTCAACTATTGAATATTAGTTTTTTTGAAGGAAAGCGAAAAGTTAATTGATTAATTAGTTCTGGAAAAATACATAGTTGGTGATTCACCGACAACTTTTTGTTGGTTGAAACCAGAAAAACGACTAAACAAAAGTACGAAGTTGGGTGACATAAAGTATGGCCGTAAACAAAGTTGGGGGGAAGGTGCTTCTACGGTAAACAGGCCGTAACTCAGACGATCCAGCCACTGAGTCAGATCCACACAAACAGAGTATACACACAGATTAGTGCTGGCCTCTTACTGGCCCAGCTAGACGATGTATAGGCGAAGTTATGTAATCGGCTTCATATTAGATGCTCACTTTTCATAGGAATATTAGTTAGTTATTATGACTCATGCCCGGGCTTTAACTATGAGGTCATATCGCCTACTACCAGAGCGCTCTTTCGTCACTCTGGTGGACATGAGCCCGACTCTACTGTCGGAGTCCTAAATTTTGCCTACCCTAATTGTTTTATTCACCTAGGGCAGCGGTCTTTAACGAGTACCTGACACTGTACAGGCTCGGGACCATCGCTTTACGTCCCATCCGAAGGACGGCGTGCTTAAGTTTATTTTACCTCCCAGATAAAGTATTATATTTTCTGACCCCCTGATTCCAAAAATAAATCCTGTTTGTGATAATTAAAAAAATATACTGTTAAATAAAATAGAAAGAAATTAAAACAAATAAATAATAAAATTACCACATTTCCTGTAGAAATTGTAGCTAGTCTTCTACTAAATTTTGATTTCGACAGTAATTTCAGAAAAGGCTCCTAAAAAATTATCGAAAGTTCAATTTTGAAGAAAATGCACGTATTCTAAAAAATTTCAATTTATGATTATTTTATTTGGATTCCTTCTAAATATTATAAAACTAAAGAGATATCTTGTTTCTTTTTTTTAAATGTTAAATCTAATCCAAAGGTATGAATTATCTTATTGGGTTCACAGGGAAAATGAATAGCATAGAATAAGAGAACAAAATTGGGTTTATTTTACTTAACCTATATTTTAAATAAAATCAAAATATCAATATGAAATAAAAAATCAAATAACTTACAATAAAAATCTTACAAACTAATTTCTACATTTTTAGTCTTTTTTTTTTTCTTTTTAAATATTGCGGCTGGCCGCGTGACCTCCTGCCTGAGGAGGACCCCTGAGGAGGCGGTGGTGTTGACCAGCCGTCTCATCAAGAGACTCAAGTAGTGTTACTGTTTTTCTTTGTTGTGTTCATATTTCCTAGTTGTGTAGTAATTCATAGTTGGAAATTAAGTAATAAAGGTGAAAAAAAAAAAAAAAATATTGTGGCCATTATTTATATCAATGTTATTTTTTGGGCATATAAACATATAAATAAAAGTACCTTTGCACATCTACTTCACTGTTATTTTACTCCTATATGGATCAACATCCCTTAACCCTAAAAACAACTCTCTCTCTAGACTGTCCACTTCCACAACACAACTTAGACAGTTTCTTGACTATATAAAACAGCTGATCGTCGTCTTTTCTCTCCATTCTTTGGTTGTTCACATTTCGACTAGTCCATCTTCGTATACTTATTCACTAATTAAGTTACTTCACTCCTAACAGCTGTTTTTATACAAATAATAATAATTGATTTTATAATATACTAGCAGTAATACCCGGCGTTGCCCGGGGAACTTTGAATTTTCTCTCAATATCTCCTGTAAGTCTATTCAATCCTTCGACACCACATTCATGATGTTATAATTTTCGATTATTCATACGGAATAAGGCTTATAGTCCTTCAACTATAGTAACGCTAGTAAGTTTTTAAGACCCCTAGGCACCACAGCTAGTATGCGCCTTTCAACGGCGGAAACCCCAGCTAGTGAATACTTGGCATCGCTGGGCACCACAGCTAGTAAGAAGTTAGGAACGCTGACGGCGGACCCCACATCTAGTACGTAGTTAGGAACGCTGGGCACCACAGCTAGTATGTGCCTTGCGACGGCGAACACCACATTTAGTACGTAGTTAGGAACGCTGGGCACCACGGCTAGTATGTTCCTTGCAACAGCGGACCCCACAGCGAATACATAGTTACTACTACATGTGAAATTCATGACAATCCGATTACCCTTTAATCAATCAGCATTTTTTTATGCTTTGCTCCCCCCCCCCCCCCCCCCCCTGTTAAATTTTTGAAGATGTCACATAGTGTATTTTTCTATTTGGCCATCAAGAATGCTACATAAAAAATTCCATGACAATCCGATCATCCGTAAATGATCTATCACTATCTTCAAATTTACGCCTACCCCACAACCCCCCTCCCGTTCAAAACTTTGGGACGCCACACACCTTTTTTTCCTTTTTGGCTTTTAAAAATACTACATGTGAAATTTCATGACAATTCGACCATTAGTTAATGAGTTAGCACTATTTATATACTTAGGCCCCCCTTACTACCCCCCCTCCCGATCAAAATTTTGGGACGCGACATAGCCTATTATTCAATCGGGCTCAAAAAAATGCTACATGTGAAGTTTCATAAAAATCCGTCCAGCCGTATGGGCGTGATGCTGGAACAAACATACAAACACACAAACCCCGTTTCAGCTTTATTAATATAGACTTGAACGTTCTGCTCAACATAGGGTACGTGACATCACCCAACACTCCTGCCAACTTCCTACTACCATCTCCAAAGCCCACTTATATTCCACATTTCTTCCTTGATAATGTTAGCAGAAACCAAACGGTAACTTATTTTATCATACATATGGAATCTATCGAGCTCAGGATCGCCACTTAGAAATCTAGCCAAGGCACTTAGGTCAGATATTTTATTCGGGAAGATAAAAATAAATTTGAGCACGTCGTCCTTCGGATTAGACTTTAGGCTATGATCGAGGGCCTTTTTGTATGTCAGGTGCTCGATAATGAGTCCTATGTTATGTAACTAAACCTAGGTAGCTAAAATTTCACTTAGGTTCAAAAAACCTTGAGCACGTCGTCCTTCGGATAGGACTTTCCCGATATATCTAAATCTGTCTATCAGTTTTAAGAAATATTAAATCTATAAACCGTTAAAAAGCAGGAAATTTGAAGAATGGTATTTAGCCCGACGTTTTTCGAAAAACATTTTTATTTCAATTTTTGTGTAGGATTCAGATATCCCGGTTGTTCATCAGTTTTAACAAATATTAAAACTAAAAACCGTTTAAAAGCGAGAAATTTGAAGAATGGAGTTTACCGAGCTCAGGATCGCCATTTCGAAATCTAGCCAAGTCACTTAGGTCAGATGTTTTAATCGGGAAGATAAAAATAAATTTGAGCACGTCGTCCTTCGGTTTGGACTTTAAGCTATGATCGAGGGCCTTTTCGTATGTCGGGTACTCGATAATGAGTCGTATGTTACGTATCTAAACCTGGGTAGTTGAAATTTCATTTACGTTAAAAATAACTTGAGCACGTCGTCCTTCGGTTTGGACTTCCCCGATATATCTGAATCTGTATATCAGTTTTAACAAATATTAATACTAAAAACCGTTTAAAAGCGAGAAATTTGAAGAATGGAGTTTACCGAGCTCAGGATCGCCATTTAGAAATCTAGCCAAGTCACTTAGGTCAGATGTTTTAATCGGGAAGATAAAAATAACTTTGAGCACGTCGTCCTTCGGATGGGACTTTCCCGATACATCTGAATCTTTCTTTGGTTGACCATCTTCGTTTCTGGATGCTGCCTATCTACCAACATAGCTGTATTAATTTGCAACAGCGGACACCACAGCTAGTACGAAGTTAGGAACCCTGGGCACCACATCTAGTATGTGCCTTGCAACAGCGGACCCCACAGCTAGTACGAAGTTCGAAACGCTGAGCACCACATCTAGTATGTGCCTTGCAACAGCGGACACCACAGCTAGTACGAAGTTAGGAACCCTGGGCACCACATCTAGTATGTGCCTTGCAACAGCGGACCTCACAGGTAGTACGAAGTTAGGAACGCTGAGCACCACATTCTAGTTTGTGCCTTGCAACAGCGGTCACCACAGCTAGTACGAAGTTAGGAACCCTGGGCACCACATCTATTATGTGCCTTGCAACAGCGGACACCACAGCTAGTACGAAGTTAGGAACGCTGAGCACCACATCTAGTATGTGCCTTGCAACAGCGGACCCCACAGCTAGTACGAAGTTAGGAACGCTGAGCACCACATCTAGTATGTGCCTTGCAACAGCGGACACCACAGCTAGTACGAAGTTAGGAACCCTGGGCACCACATCTAGTTTGTGCCTTGCAACAGCGGACCCCACAGCTAGTACGAAGTTAGGAACCCTGGGCACCACATCTAGTATGTGCCTTGCAACAGCGGACACCACAGCTAGTACGAAGTTCGGAACCCTGGGCACCACATCTAGTTTGTGCCTTGCAACAGCGGACCCCACAGCTAGTATGAAGTTAGGAACGCTGAGCACCACATCTAGTTTGTGCCTTGCAACAGCGGACACCACAGCTAGTACGAAGTTAGGAACGCTGGGCAACATAGCTAGTAAGTGTTTTGTAACAGCGGACCCCACAGCTAGTACGAAGTTAGGAACCCTGGGCACCACATCTAGTATGTGCCTTGCAACAGCGGACACCACAGCTAGTACGAAGTTAGGAACCCTGGGCACCACATCTAGTATGTGCCTTGCAACAGCGGACACCACAGCTAGTACGAAGTTAGGAACGCTGAGCACCACATCTAGTATGTGCCTTGCAACAGCGGACCCCACAGCTAGTACGAAGTTAGGAACGCTGAGCACCACATCTAGTTTGTGCCTTGCAACAGCGGACACCACAGCTAGTACGAAGTTAGGAACCCTGGGCACCACATCTAATATGTGCCTTGCAACAGCGGACCCCACAGCTAGTACGAAGTTCGGAACGCTGGGCAACACAGCTAGTAAGTGTTTTGTAACAGCGGACCCCATAGATACTACATAGTTAGGAACGCTGGGCATCACAGCTAGTAAATGTCTTGCAACAGTGAACCCCACAGCGAATACATAGTTACTACTACTATATGTGAAATTCATGACAATCCGATTGCCCTTTAATCATTCAGCATTATTTTTATGCTTAGCCCCCCCCCCCTCCAAATTTTTAAGATGTCACATAGTGTATTTTTCTATTTGGCCATCAAGAATACTACATGTGAAATTCCATGACAATCCAATCATCCGTTAATGACCTATCACTATCTTCAAATTTAGGCCTACCCCCATAACCCCCCTCCCGTTCACAATTTTTTGATGTCAAACACCCTATTTTTCTATTTGGCCTTTATGAATACTACATGTGAAATTTCGTGACAATCCGATCATCCGTTAATGACTTATCACTATACTTACACTAAGGCCCCCATCAATCCATCCTCCCGTTCAAAATTTTGTGACTTATACACCCTATATTGGCTTTTAAGAATACTACATGTGAAATTCCATGACAATACGACCACCCGTTAATGAGCTACCACTATATTTATACTTAGCCCCCCCCCACAACCCCCCCTCCCGTTCAAAACTTTGGGTCGCCACACACCTTTTTTTTTTACTACATGTGAAACTTCGTGACAATGCGACCACCCGTTAATGAGCTAGCTCTATATTTATACTTAGGCCCCCCCACAACCCCCCCTCCCGTTCAAAACTTTGGGACGCCACACACCTTATTTTTTTATTTGGCCTTCAGGAATACTACATGGGAAATTTCGTGACAATACGATCAACCGTTAATGAGCTAGCTCTATATTTATACTTAGCCCCCCCCCCTCAACCCCCCAACCCGTTCAAAACTTTGGGACACCACACATCTTATTTTTCTATTTGGCCTTCAGGAATACTACATGGGAAATTTTGTGACAATACGATCAACCGTTAATGAGCTAGCTCTATATTTATATTTAGCCCCCCCCTCAACCCCCCCTCCCATTTAAAATTTTGGGACGCCACACACAATATTTTTCAATTTGGCTTTTAAGAATACTACATGTGAAATTTCATGACAATCTGATCATCCGTTAAAGATCTATCACTATACTTATATTTAGGCCTACGCCCACAACCCCCCCTTCCATTTAAAATTTTGGGACGCCACACACAATATTTTTCAATTTGGCCTTTAAGAATACTACATGTGAAATTTCATGACAATCTGATCATCCGTTAAAGATCTATCACTATACTTATATTTAGGCCTACGCCCACAACCCCCCCTTCCATTTAAAATTTTGGGACGCCACCCACAATATTTTTCATATTGGCCTTTAAGAATACTACATGTGAAATTTCGTGACAATCCGACCAACCGTTAATGAGGTAGGACTATTTATATACTTAGGCCCCCCTTACAACCCCCCCTACCGTTCAAAATTTTGGGACGCCACATAGCCTATTATTCAATCGGGCTCAAAAGAATGCTACATGTGAAGTTTCATGAAGATCCGTCCAGCCGTTTGGGCGTGATGCTGGAACAAACATACAAACAAACCCCGTTTCAGCTTTATTTATATAGATTAATAATCTTAATGTGTGTAAATTTTTTTAATCAAACTATATGCCTGCGATACACGATAACTCCCGATAGATCGAATATATTGTAAAATATAATGTCTTTCCAGAATTTTACATTCTCAAAATCTCGTCAAAAAGTAGTACGGGGATCTTGAAATATAAACATTCGTTGAAAATACAATCTCGAATTTTCGCACGATAACAATAAAGTAAAGGTATAAGAGAGTAACAACATTACAAAAAGATTATAATGGAAAAAAGGTACAATATTAAGGTCACGAAATGAAACTCGAGTCATTCTAGATCAACAATGAATACATGAAATGAACTTCTGACAAACAAAGAATTATTCAATTCGTAACATTATTATATCATTAAACTTCTTATCAGCTTCAATTTTAAAGACTATTTCCAAGTATTTAAAAATTGGGGTTGAGAACGAATACACAATTTTAATCGATCAGAAATATTCAAAATGGTCGAATTCAGAGTGTAGAAGTGTTGAATCAAAAATACAGGAAATAACGTCACTGATCCTATTTCCGTGCGGATGATGTAGATCTCGAAACGAAAAACATAATCCATTTCATTTGTACTCGAATCCACCTTTCGATTTTGAACAAAATAAAAACCTACATAAAATTGTGATATTTCTTCTCTTTAATTGCCATAAGCCCGATTCGATGATTCGCTAGTCATGATTGACATTTTAGAAAATAATAAATATTTAAATTGGTAGCATTTTTATTTTTAAAAAATTCGTGGGTGAATCACCGTTTATGTACTCCCCCAGGGAATTAATCATGTTTCCGCTCTCCCTCCAAAGCCAATCGACCATTTGGGCTAAAAATCAATATTTGACTTACATAGAGGCTTCTGAATCCTCATAATAAATGTTGTGTCCATATATATTCATTACATCGGCAGTTATTGGGGTTTTTTCAGTCGAGCTCGCTTCTCTGGTTCCCCCCTTGTCTTCAATCGATTTCGCGGGAAATTGATAGGTGTCATCCATATGGGGTTTTGAATTTAAACATAAAATTTCATGTCGATTAATTCATTACGTCGCACACTGGGGCAAAATGAACAAAATATGAAACTTATATACTTAATAAATAAAACAAACTTATTTTTTGAAATATTGTCTATTCCACTATATATATATAGATATTTATAAAAATAAAACTACCAGTTTCAGCTTTACACCATCGTCAGGTCTAGTTATGAACTAAGTTAGTCTGCAGAGTGCGACCCCTCCAATACATCTCTGGTGAAAGGTGCCACTTCAATTAGGGAATCTCCCAGCTTATCCGTTAGCTACATCATGAGATATTTGACAAAACACTAATTTTTCTTATTTTACATAAAATAACATCCTTTGACTAATAAGTAAAGAATAAAACTAAAAAACATAACAGATAATAACATATACTATAGGTTTCCACATATATGTTATTATCTGTTATGTTTTTTAGTTTTATTCTTTACTTATTAGTCAAAGGATGTTATTTTATGTAAATTAAGAAAAATTAGTGTTTTGTCAAATATTTCATGATGTAACTAACGGTAAAACCGGGGGATTCCCTAATTGAAGTGGCACCTTTCAACAGAGCGGTATTGGAGGGGTCGCACTCTGCAAACTGACTTAGTTCATAACTAGACCTGACGATGGTGTGAGGCCGAAACCGGTAGTTTTATTTTTATAAATATCTTTAGTGGAATAGACAATATTTCAAAAAATAAGTTTGTTTTATTTATTTATTACAAATTCCACAATATGTCCGAGTTCCTCAACTTAGAAGTTATGTACTTAATGTTTTTTGGTGTGCTGAACACGAAAAAAATACTTAAAAAATTCCCCGACACTTCATTGAGTACTGTATTTTGACAAATACATCAGCTCCTCAAGAGGAGGTGAACACGTGTTGTAGCTCATACAGCTTATAAGAAATATACAATTCATATTAGGTAATTGAAATTAGAAATTGCAGTAGCTTCATTTTTTTTCAAAAATTCGTTAAAATTAAGCGTCTTCTTCGGACAAATTTATAACTTTAAAATTAAGTTTCTCCCAAATTCGCAAATTTTTGCAAAAACGGATTTCATTTTATGGTTATCTGATGAAAATACTAAGGTGAAAGAGCGAGTGCCTGGCAATGCCCGGCAACAACAAAAAATTCAGGTTTTGTAAAAAAAAAACTACATTATAAAATGCGTAAATTACGCATAACGATGGCGTAAGTCAAACCGGTACACTAAATGTATAAATTTTAATGGAATTAGACAATAAAAAACTAAAGGAAATATATTTTTTTTTTTTCAATTTTCCACTGTATTGATCGAAAAATGTATTCGGACAATGATAGTCAACGAAATGATTCACCGACAACTTTCTTATCTTCTTTTCTGAAGAAAGGAGAAAGCCTTGGGTCTAATGGCCGCGATAAGCGCATTTCCCGACCTTCACTTCAGAGTATATTCTTTTTGCATTAGGACTGAGCAGAAAGAACAGGAAAATTTGTTCTTTTTTGTCAAAAGAAAGTTCCCTCCCCCCCCCCCCCCCCCCCAAAAAAAAAATCAAAGAAACCCAATAGGATCATGTTAGAGATAAGTCAGACTGAAAAAGCTGGGAGCCTCTTGATGCGTAATGATTCTCTTGACGGAGGTTCTCGTGTGTAAGAGCCAGTCTTTCATGATAGGTCCAATCATTCCATGCATCATTGAGGAACAGACCCCCGGAATAATCCTAAGGAATAAAAAAAAGTAAGAAAACCCTAGTAGGGGATTGTTACTCGAAAAATATACTTTCAAAAAATCGTTTGAAGATCTCGTTAACCATTCCTCTTTTGAAAGGTCTGGACTCAAGAGTGCCCAGGGGCCCAAAAATCGTGTTTTCGGGTTTGTCACAACCCGCCAAAATTAGGCGTTGAACTTTCATATAATGCTGCATGACAGCAGATATTGTAAATCTGTAGATTTTTAATTGATCAGGTAGGAATGATGATTGCTTTACGCCGCTTCTAGATAGAAGCTAGAACACCTCAAAGGGCTGCAAATCGATCAACTCCCAATTCCATGGAATCCTAAAGACCAGGGTGTGCGCTATCTTGGAGTGCACCTTGACACTAGACTAACATGGCGCCTACACATCAACATAAAACTCCAACAAGCACACACACGACTCAGGCTCATCTACCCTCTCATAAACAGGAATACACCACTCAGACACTCATGCACATCCTTACTTTACAAAACACTAATACTTCCACTCTTAACCTACGCTTGCACCGTATGGTTCTGCACTAGCCAAACCAACATAACAAGATTACAAACATTTCAAAACAAAGTCCGCCGGATAGCGGTGAACGCACCCTGGTTTATCGGGAACACCCAAATCCATCGGGAACTGGGAGTTGCTCCTTTTGCAGCCCACATAGAAAAACTCACCCGAAGCTTCCATGAAGGTCTGCCAACCTGCTCTGGAGCGGTCCGACACTCTACCAAGACTTTTTATTTAATTTTTCATATTTCATTTGTTATTTTGTGTAAAGTACATGTTTTAGTACTGGTCCCAATAAAAATATTTTTCTTCTTTTCTTCTTAATTGATCATTATGAAAATAGGATCTAGTTAGTTATTGTGGCTCATGCCCGGGCTTTAACAGGGTCATATCGCCTTCTACCAGAGCGCGATTCATCGCTCTGGTGGACATGAGCCCGACTTTTCTGTGGGAGTCCTAAATTTTCCCTAACTAGGTTTTTATTTAGTTAGGGTAGGGCAGGGTTTCGAACCCGCGATCTTGAGCTCAGCAGGTTAGCACGCTACCTCTTAGCCCTCTCAATAAATAGATCTATGATTTTGATATGTAAACAGGAAATCTCCAAAATTTCTTATATTAACTGATATTAAAAATTGTAATGCAACGTAGAATATCATGTTGTTCTTTTTTGGTGAAATTTTCAAAATTTTGAATAAATAAAATGAGTGTTAGTATGAAATTTCATATAAGCCCAGTTCAAACATAGGCCATATGCCATCTTCTGAACGGAAGAGAGAATTGTTGGGGAAAGAAGGGGCATTGTAAAACAGTCTTGGAAGAATGGACATTGCGGGAAAAAAAAAAACATCTTGGCGAGAACAACCGGGTAGTACGCTCAAAAGAGTTTATCGGAGGGCAGGACAACAAAAGAAGAACAACTCTTCTTGAGCAACCAGAACACCACTTTCTAAGAGAACATCTCTTTATAATGGGTTCCGGATTCATTCTGCAGTGAAGTAGGAAACCACGCTACACATTCTTGGCGAATCCTCAGCTGAGGGGACAAAGCTTCGAGAAGATCCTGCGCATCATTAATGAGGTAGGATTGTAGGTATTTGGATAAGATGGGTATAAAACCCACCCCTGCAATTAATCTATCAATGAAGGGGGGCCGAAAAATAAAACAGGTGATATCTCTTCAACGATTGATTGGATTTTCATGAAATTTTATCTGTAACATTCTTATAAGCCCTTTCCAAATATAGGCTATGTAGTAACTCCAAATTATATATGAAAAAAAAACATAAAAACATATGTTTTAGATAATATTAAATGAATAAAACAAACTTATTTTTGAAATATTGTCTATTCCACTAAAGATATATATACATATATAACTACCGGTTTCGGCTTTATACCAGTCATCGTCAGGTCTAGTTATGAACTAAGTCAGTTTGCAGAGAGCGACCCTTCTAATACATCTCGGGTGAAAGGGTGCCATTAAAACTTGGGAGTCCCCCGGCTGTACGGAAATATGAAATATTTCCTAACAAAACCTAGTTCTAAATTTACATAAAACAATATTACTAGACTAATCTTGGCAAAACAACAAATAAATAAGTACAAATACAAATAAATAATAAAAATAGAAATAAAAATAATAATAATATTAAGATTTAGATAACATTAAATATATATTATATATACATATTATGTGGAACCTAATATTAATAACAGATAATACAAACATATATGTGGAAACAGAACTGGATCAGGGTGTTAACAAAGGGGAATAGTTAAAATAAATTTGGTCATTCATACAAATGTTCCTTTTGTTAGCTTTATTTATTTCTAATTGTTCTAAGCTATTAAGTAGCCTGCTTTTTGAGCAATAATGGAGATATTTGATGCCTGTAGATGGGTCGAAAGTGTGGCTATTGTCAATTATGTGGGTCGCGAATATAGAACGGTTTCCTCGGTTCTTTATTTCGGCCGTGTGTTCTTTAATTCTTTCCCTAAAACGACGTATAATTGACTGCACGTCGCACACTCTAGACTATAAACTCCGCTTCTATTTTCAATATCTGTTCTGTCCCTACCTCTCTCTAGGCACTGGCTTATGGGATTGATAGTTTTACACCCGATATTGAAACCTTCTTTTTTCAACTCTTTACCTATTTTTTCTGAAATTTTTCCGTGGTGACCCATTTATTATAAACTTTATTTTGTGTTTCTAATTTGGTCAGTTTGTTCCTAAAATTATGTCTTTTGACCTTCTTTTCAATTTTATTTATTGTTGACTCCCAAGTTTTAATGGCACCCTTTCACCCGAGATGTATTAGAAGGGTTGCTCTCTGCCAACTGACTTAGTTCATAACTAGACCTGACGATGGTGTAAAGCCGAAACCGGTAGTTATATATATATATATATATATATATATATATATATATATATATATATATATATATATATATATATATATATATCTTTAGTGGAATAGACAATATTTCAAAAATAAGTTTGTTTTATTCATTTATTACAAGTTTCCACAATATGTCCGCGTTCCTCAACTTAGAAGATGTTAGACAATATTTTTATACAGGGACTTCTGAGACCTCATAATAAATCTCATATCGATAAATACATTATATTGTTTATTAGAGTTATGAGTTGACCCTCTCTTCTATTTACTTCCTTCTCTTCAGTCGATTTGCTGAACATTTATGGGGTTTTATGACTCATGCCCGGGCTTTACCTTCGAGGTCATATCGCCTACTACCAGAGCGCTCTTTCGGCACTCTGGTGGACATGAGCCCGACTCAACTGTGAGACTCCTAAATTTTGCCTACCTTAAATTTTTATTCACCTAGCGTAGGGGTCTTTAACGAGTACCTGACATCTTACAGGCTCGGGACCATCGCTTAACGTCCCATCCGAAAGACGGCGTGCTTAAGTTTATTTTACTTCCCAGATAAAATAAACTAAGAACCTCGGTCGGGTTTCGAACAGAAGGCAAGCACGCATACCGGCTACCGACGCCCTATCAGGAATTATTGTGTTCATAAACAAACAGATAGGTATCAGAAAACATGAAATTCCAGTGAAAATTGAACATCGAATTTTCATCGCTAATAACTTCCCTTATACCTCATATAGTAGGGGAAGATATACAAGAAAGCCTCAAGGGTTGTAAAAGCAAAGAGGGATGGTAAGGTCAATATGTAATATTGAAGAGCGGCCGGCCAGAACTGCAGGAGATGAAAACCCCGATAGTGCCTTCTTTCTCTCAAATGGACCAGGGAAAAGTCGCTTTTCCTACATTAAGGAAGGAGTCTTTTCAGGGTTTTTCTTTCAAGGAGGACTTCTATATTCTATAGTCAATGTTTACGAATGGGGAGGAAAATGGAGAAATCCAACCAAATTTCCAAACAACGCAACCTTGCGGCTCCAGTCAATAGCTGAGATACATGGATGGAATACATTATTGAACTGTAAGTTTTGGTGACTTATGTCTTTTTGATAATTCCCTAGAACTATGATGAGTTAGTTATTGTGACTCATAACCGGGCTTTAACTACAAGGTCATATTGCCTACTACCAGAGCACTCTTACGTCACTCTGGAAGATGACCAGACTTTTGGTAACTCATGTCCAGCCCTGACTTTCGATGATTCAACATCTCAAGAACAATCAAGTTGACACGACTTTTGGTCGTGCATGTGCAACACTCCCAGAATTATCAACATAATTAAACTCTGATGAATCCTGTTATGACTGACTTTTAATGACTGCAGCGTTGGATTGTCCCTCTCGAGTAAATATCGCGTGAAATTTAGCTTCCAAACGCAACTAGGGGATGAAGGGTTGACACTTTAAGCAGATTAGTAACGTTATTTGCCTGGTTAGTAATTATTTAAACTTAAGTTACATGATTGTACAAGTGACTTTATCTGCCTCCCCCGACGACACATATTGTTCTTTAGCCAAATCGACCAAAGGGAAGGGGGGGGGGGCTGCCATTGTGATGAATGTATCGACACAAAGTTTCATATATTAATTAAACCCTTTAAGGACGCCACTACCCAATTTTCAGCAGAATCGGAAGAAGGGATGGGGGAATCAGAGGGAGGGTTCAAAAACTCCAATAACTACTTATGTAATGAATGTATCGACATGAAATTTCATCCTTAAAGTCAAAACCCAATGAGGACATAACCTGTTAAAGTTCAGCGATATTTGCTGAAGGGAAGGGGGTGGTTCAGAGGAGAGGCGCAATTCAAAAACTCCAATAACTGCCGATGTAATGAATTTATCGACACAAAATTTATTAGGAGCCCCTACGTAAGTCAACTATTGAGTATTAATGATACTTATAATTTTTTACAGAGATACTGTGAAACACTTAATAAAAAATAAAGAAAATTGTGTATTTCACAAAATATATATAATATATGGGAGTACTTTCTCATCCAGTACCTTCTCATCCAGGAGTACCATCATCGGCCACGACTTAGCAAATACAATATATACAAGATTGTAGCAATACCGAAAGTACTCCCATATTTTGTGAAATAGACAATATTTAAAAAAAAAAAATACGTTTTTCTTTACTTTTTTTTGTTGAGTAGTAGTGCAAACTGGGTTTGGAGGAGGAGCAAAAATTTAATTGATTAATTCGTTCTGGGGAAGTACATTGCCAGCGAATTACCGATAACTTTTTTTCGACAATTAAATTTTGAAAAGTGCCTCTCGCCTTCCTTTTCGCTATCTTTTCGGCTATTGGAGAACCCAAACCTCTTTGTAATGATACAACCATTAGATTTTATAACCTCTGACAGTCCACTCTGTGTGCATTATCATAACCGTCATATCTAAATTTCTAAATAGATTTTTTTTACTATCCAGTCAAATTATATATTTTTGATGAGTACAGGTCTTAGCTCTCGGTAGGGGCTATGTCAGACCGTAAGTCTCGTAGATGTGCATGCGTGTGTGTGTCGGACGGTTGCGCGCGCAGCGCACACACACAATTACACACTTCTCCATCTGTGATGTCAGCTTTTTTTTTTTCTTTTATTTCTACTTTCATTGAATGGTTAGATATAACATAGGTGTATACACATAACAATTTTCTATTTTTACAACATTATTGATCTTACCGTGTAGTGAATTTAACTAAAATATTTATATTACGAACTATAAAATGATCTTTCTGTAAGAAACTTTTAGGTTATGATGCTTCGATAGCTTAAATTTGTCACAATAAATAAAATTTGTGGTAAAAGAAAAGAATATAGCAGTATAAATCTAAAAAAATATAATATTTAATATTTCAATAAATTATTATATATGGTGTTATTAGTATATAATAATGATAATAACTGCTGAAAATATCGATCAATAAATAATATATTTGTTGTCAAATATATGTGTTGTCACAACAAATAATATAATGTTTTTACCAATTTCAGGTGATACCGAAAAGCTTATTTCATTTTTAAATGACAAACTTAATCTACAAATGAATACGAATCGAAGCATTTCAACAACATATTTGAAAATTACCATCGACGCTGTATTCTCACAGTTGTATATATCTTATTTTAGCTATCATAAGCTATCATGTATGAAATAAATTGAAGAACAATAAATTTGAAAGTTCAAATTCCTCATACTACTTTTCTTACTGTGTCATTATAAAACAAATTTTAATCAGGACAGGAAATTTTTGAAACTAAAGCAGATGTTTACACATCAATTATCGTGAATACCGCGTCGATAAGTAGTCTTGCATTTTTAGAGTTACCAGCTTCGATCATTTTACATGTATTCTGTAGTTAAAAAGGTGACCACAGTTTCACAGATCACTCTTTGATATTTCGCCTACAAAAAACTGAAAAATTGGTCGGTGGATACATTCTTCAGATCGCAAGTTATAAAGGTTTTTGTGTCCCCGCTCCTTTCCGCCTCCCTTCGGACGATTTCTCGGTAAATTAATAGGTGTCGACTTATGAGGTTTCGAATTTACGCAAGAAATTTTGTATCGATGCATTCATCATACCGGGAGTTATCGTGTTCACACACATATAAACCTTTTTTTTAAATTTTTTGAAAAATGTAGCCAATCTCTTTTAGATTTTTTTATAATATGCTAGTCGGTTTTCGAGGTTGCTTTCATCAACGGGCAGTCAACAAAAACCCCTCATTTAATTAAAAAAAAAAAGCAGATAAGACGACTGATCTAGTGAGAAATGATTATTTCACATGCTGCAAAATAAATGAAATAAACACACACAGACAAACAGAAATAATTTTTTCAATTTTGGAATTAAAAGATAGGAAAACATGAAATTCCAGTAAATAATGAATTTCCGACCGATTACGTAACTGCCCTTATACTAAGAATAATAAGGGAAGTAAGAATGTCCTTACTAGTTAAATATCGATATTGGTGTATTTGTCTCGAGCGTACACGTCACTTGAACAAAGACACACAAACACGTTGTTTGAACAAAAACACGTTTTCTTGAACAAAGTGTATCGACCTGGAGACCGAATGTTGCTCAATTTCAATTTGTGTAATTGATGAATTTGAAGTAGGTACTTCTATTTGGACTTAAACTGATTTAAGTCCTTAAATAAGAATTAATTAATCCTCGTCGCCATTGTAATGTTCACTATTTACTAATCCTCGTATTAGTTATTAATTGATATATGTAACATTATAAGTATTTATCTGTTGGCTCGCCAACATAACTTCACACACACTCGGTTACAGTCTCTTCTGATGTTTTTTGTGTGATGTGTACGCTCGAGACAAATATACCAATATCGATATTCTTACATACACTATGGATACCCCATTCAGACGACACCTAGTCATGTACAAAAGGTATACACATTATAAATATTAAACTACTAAAACATTAGGAATTATTTTTATGATGATAACAATAAAAAGAGCATTAGTTTAGCATTAGCCGTTCCACATGTTGTACATCTAGACATCACAGAGCGTGGAGAGAGACATGAACCAAAGACACATCACATTGATGATCGAGACATGAATGCATAAAGTATACACTATAAAACTATCACAGTGTAAGTAAAATTATGTTATTTTTTTTTGAATAAGTAGCCATCAATATATTGAGTATAATAAGAAATGGTATGATATAGAACAATAGAATGACAACTGTGAGAGCTACAGAAAGAAGGTAACTACTGTTTTTATTATTACTAATTGAAATGTTTTTATATATGTGCCCTTTCTTCAAATTTGCATAAGGTTTATAATTTTTTTATTAAGGCCCTTTTCGGAAACTACTGTAGAAATCAAAGACCAGTAAATGTCTACAAGAAATGTTTATATTTTATTATTTTTATTAACATTTTTAATATTTATTGATTAATTAGTGCTGTGCAAGAACATTGTCAGTGACTGACCGACAACTTTTTTCATGGATGTCACATTTTTTTTTCAAGCTTCATACCTAATGACACGAGCAGTAAAATAAAAATAAAAAAACCTTGATACCATATTAAATTAATAAAGGAGTGGTTTACAATTTTTTTTCTCGTTATTTATACGACCAGAGGTCATTTTCATGTAAAAAAGGGTCCCCCATTGTTATACATTCTCTGGCTGATAACAATATTTGTTCCGTTTCTCATCATTTTTCCCATGCTTTCTGTTAATAATATATATATATATATATATTTTACTTACCCAGTTGTACGATGTATAGGGGAAGTTATGTAATCGGTTAGAAATCGTAAGCGGATCTAATCTATTAATTTTTTGCTTTCCCTCCAAAACCGTCGACCGTTTGATCTATTAATCTTACGTAGGGGCTTCTAAATACTCATACTAAATTTTGTCGAAATTTTTGAAATATTGTGTTTTTTTTTAACTCATCGGCCACTGTAGCCATTAGCGTTTCCGAAATAGGATTAGCGATAGCGACGGAAAAGTATGGTGAGAAATGTCAGACACTCTCCAGTGGTAGCGCAGAGCGCTTCCCATCGCAACGCCTGCCCCTCAGTAAAACATCACCTAATGAATTTCAACACTCAATTCTAAATATATCTCTTTCAGAAATTCAATTAAGTTCCGGAATCTAGGTGTTCTCTCGTTAAATATATCTCGGATAGTTGCGGGCATGCTGTTATTTTCCCGATACTTAGCCAGCTCCTGTCAATACAACAGCAGTTATTAAAGTTTTTGTGTTAAGACTCCCCGCTCATCTTCTTTTTGGTCGATTTGGCTGAAAAAAATATATGTATGGGGTTTCCTAGAGGGTTCATAAAATTTCTCAATGAATTTGTGACCGATTACATAAAGTAAATGGTCTGTTTGTGTGAACACGATAACTCCCGATAGAATGAATGTATCGACACGAAATTGTATATGTGTATCTAGAACTCTCTAAAGACGCCATCTATTGATTTTTAGCCAAATCGACCATAGGGAAGGGGGGATTAGTGGGGAGACTTAAGACATTAACTCTAATAACTGCCGTTTTAATGAATGTATTAACTCGAAATTTCATATATAAATTCAAAACCATATAAAGACAACACCTATTAATGTTAAACTCCCAAGGCCTTTAGGTTTTTATTCTAAGAAATGACAAAAACTTTGAGCAAGCCGTCCTTTGGATGGACGTTAAGCGATGATCCCGAGCTTGTACGATGTCCTATCCTGAATGAACAAACCTAGATAGGCAAAATATGCGCTCTGGTAGTAGGTGATATGACCTCGATGTTAATCCCGTGACTTGAGTCACAACAACTAACTATAAGTGAGAATTGTTTTATGAGAAATATTGAAAAAAAGGAATGTAATGAAGTATATAGCTATCCTAATTCTATCTGGTAAGGAAGATGGGCTGCTATTCCGAAACAACATTACTAGATATGCGTTCTTCTAAATGCTAACATGGTGTTGGGTCAAAGTCTATAGGTTGTAGTATGTTATCCCCATGAGGGATCTAGGATAAGGGGAGAAACTCCTTTGATGTTGTCAACTTGGAAGATGAGGTTCCTTCAAATACCCTGCATCTTCTCTCTACCGCAATTTAAACGATATATGTTAGGTTCCTGAGTAATTCCCAGCTCGAAACCTGCATGCACTCAACCCTTCTACGTTGTCAGTTTTCTCTCTAAAACCTGTCCTCCTGTATACCTTAACAATAATCCCATCCCTTCGAAAAAAAATGTCTGCTTCTTAGGACTACTCGACAAGCGACTAACATGGAACCCTCACACGAGACTGAAAAGACAATAAATGACCTCTCAAACTATTACTAATTGTAAGACTACTAATCAAAAGATCTAAATTAGCTTTGAAAATAAAACAGCGCAGTGAAGAAACCGAAGTGAACTTACGGCCTTGAACTCTAGGGTTCTGCCAAGAGTTGTGATAATAAAAAAAAAATAATTAAAATAAACAAACACAAATAGTCATAATAAAATTATCATAATATGATTTCCTGTAGAATTTTTTTATCTGTATTTCTACTGTTTTGATTTCTACAGTAGTTTCCGAAAAGGGCCCTAATAAAAAACTATAAAAAGTTGGAGACGTGCAATTTTGAAGAAAGTGCACGAATATAAAAAAATTTCAATTAATAATTACTTCATTTGGATTTCTTCTAATAATATATCTAATTCTGAGATGCCATCAAATTTTTCTAAATTTTCAAAATTGTTCAATCTATTCCAAAGCTATTTTTATTTGGTTGACAGGGAAAATGAATAGCATAGAATCGAGATCAAAACAGGTTTATTAATATTTATATACCTACATTATTAAAATAATAAAATAAATTCAGAAAATAAAAAATAAATTATATACAAAAATTCTTACTAATACCTAAAAATTACATCAATATTTTTTCTGTGGCCACTGAAAATAGGCATATATGTAATTTAATAAAAAAAAAAAAAACTTCTTTCTAGAGTTCACTTTTAATTGTCCACTCTTCTATATTGTTTCATTCCTTATTATATTCTGAACTATATCGTATATAGATGCTAATTCATCAAAAAAACCTAATTTTCTATTTACACCATTCCTTATTATATTCTTATCTATATATAGATGCTAATTCATAAAAAAAAAACTAATTTTCTATTTACACATCACTGTGATGATACTTGGTTCATGTTTATCAGTTTACTGAGCTGTGCCAATAAAACAGCTGATACGCTGGCATTTGTTTCGAGCGTCTATTGTCATCCTTTCATTTTTAATAAAAGCGAATATAATTATTAGTCTTTTATATATGAGGAGTTTGGAGCCAGAGCGGACCAACCCACAATTTTTCGGAAAATGAGTTATTACCATCCTGATGTTGGCATAGGTTTCCCCTTTTCAAAACCAGTGTGGATCACTTAGTTTCTTCACTTCAGTGATAGATAGCAGCACTTTAAGTTTAGTCCACAAGTATTTTGTGCATATATTTTCAAAGTCACAATGGATCATAAGGCCTTCAAAAACTTTATAGAACACAAAAAGGGATCACTTATCCAATACTATTCTAAAATTTCAAATAAAAATAAATATTTGGGGCCCATTTATGGAGATAAACAAAATGTACTCAATTTTCAATTGCCATTTTCTACCTGTTCAGTTTCAACCAGTTGGTCCGCTCTGGCTCCAAACTCCTCATTTATCTCCAATTAATTTATTAATGGGGGGCCATGGTGGCCGTGCGGGCTAGAGCGTAGGGCTTTGGTCGCATGGTCTCACCATGGTTTGCGGGTTCGAATCCCGTCCGGGAGTGAATTTTAATTCGTAGATAAAACTCCCTCCCGGGGCCATGGATGTCGTAAATAACTAGATATAACACATTGACATGGCTAATATGCACCGTACATAAAGCAAAAAAATTTAAAAAAATAAAAATTTATTAATGTCTAACAGCTGTTTTTATTTTAAAAAATCAATATTTCAGCCGGTTTCATAAAAACATTCAACACTTCTGTTGTAAATATCTATTTTTGTAAAAAAAAAAACAAAAAAAATATATATTTTCATGATTAAGTGTCGATATTTTGACCTGATATTTTATATGATATTATTGATTTTTGAAGTTATTTGTACCTTGAGCACGCCATCCTTCGGAAGGAACATTAAACAATGGTCCTGAGCCTGTACGATGTCAGATACTCGTTAAAGACCTCTACCATAAGTGAATAATCCTAGATAGGTAAAATTTAGGACTCCCATCACATTAGAGCCAAGTTATTGTCCAGTGTGAATAAGTACTCTGGTAGTAGGCGAAATGACCTCATAGTTAAACCCCTGCAGTCATAATAACTAACTGTATAAATAATTTGCAGCTGAACAACTTTTGGCACAAAAAATAAATAAAATACTGATAGTTAAGACAGGAGTAAGGATAATGGACAGGAGAAGGGAAGATTGTCTTCGTGTTGTAAAATTTAACGGGGGGGGAGGCTCCATTAAGAAAAGGTTAGTTGGATGTTCTCGTTAATCTAAGCAGATCTAAATTAGCAACTCTATAATTATGTTAACGATCTAACAAGAATTACAACATGGAGTATCCATCATTCAGATTAGTGCTATTAAGAGATCCAATTCACAGCCAGTTTTCAAAACAAATCACGTAATCTGACTTTTCCAGTAAGATTTTCCGAATTTAACTCTAGCTGGGTACATTATCGTCCTATCATCCAGGTAAAAAAACAACCCCACATATTTTGATAAAATTTAAAAAGGATGTTTGATACAAGGTCAAAAGAAAATCGGTGAATCACCGGCATTGTATTTATCCAGAACGTGGAATGCGAGTCTAGAAGAGAGGTAATAAACAGTGACATGGAGGAGGTGAAAATCGTCTCCGATAGTCAAGCAGCACTCCAAGCACTTGCCAGCGCGGAAATCAGATCAAAGTTGGTAAAAGAGTGCGCAAATCAGTTAAACATCCTAGGAAACTGCAAGAAGAATGGACTCTACTGGGTTCCCGGACACTCAGGCAGACCGACTAGCCAAAGAAGGTTCAAGTAAGCCTTATATGGGGCCAGAGCCGGTACTGGAAATATCTCGGGAGACATACCGAACCCGAATCAAAGAATGGACTAAGGATCTTTTGGAGCGTACATGGAGAGAAAATACCACATGCAGACAGTCGAAGATGTTCCTGGGAGGGCAGTCCAGGGTTCTGAACCTCAAAAGGAACGAGCTTAGACAACTGACTGGAGTTCTCACAGGACATGGTCCGTTCAATAGACACCTACACACAGTAGGAGTCAAGGACAGTCCTACCTGCGATAGATGTGGGGAAGAAGACGAGACGGCGGCACACTTCCTGGGCATCTGCTCGGGATATGCGCGAATGAGATTCCGCATCTTTGGTGGAGATGTAATCGCAGAGGAGGACTTTAGAAGATTGGACTATGAGAGCATTCTCAGGTTCATTAAGGAAACTGGGAGACTGAGCACTTCATGAAGGGCTTGGTTTAGGTTGTACAAACATACAGGTAATATAATAAGGGGGAAGCCTTGCTTAGGTCCCTAGTAAAACACCAGCCCACCACATATATATAATATCCAGAACAAATTAATCAATTAACTTTTCGCTTCCCCTCCAAAATCAGTCGACCGTTTGCGCTAATATTCATAAAATAGTTGACTTATATAGAGGCTCCTAAATCCTCATAGTAAATTTTGTGTCGATACATTCATTACATCGGCAGTTATTAGGGTATTTTGAATTGAGCTACCTCCCCTGAACCCCCCTTCACTTCACTGAAATTTGACAGGTTATGTCTTCAATGGGTTTGACTTTAAAAATGAAATTTTATGTCGATACTGCTTCATTCCAAATTTCAATTTCATAGCTACAATCGTTTTTGTGCTGGAGCGCTCACAAATTTCCAGTTAAATACACACCGACGCATATGCAACGAAAATTGTCAAAATGTATTCAGGAGACCTTGAAACATGGAAATCCGTTGAAACCTCGAGTTCGCATTTTCGTAGAGTTACAATACTTCCTTTAACCATTAGGTATAAGAAAAAAAAAAATACAGTGTTTTAAAAGTGACTTTGCAACTGTTGCAGAAGTGCAACAACCAGCAACCATTGCAATTAGTCAAACAGAGTGAAGCCCCTTCACTGTAGTGTGCTTATATTGAAGTGCTTGAACTTTGAAATAGAAGCACAATCCAACTGCAGGAGTTCTAGGATATTACTGACTTTGTTTCTCTCATATTAGTTCTCTAAGTGTATGCAGTGTAGAGAAAATTATATAATCAAATAAGATTTGACATCTCATAATACAGGAAAATTTCTCTTAAGGGACACCCATTTATAGAGGACACTGGGTAAGCAAAAATATTGACATAGAAATCATCAATGGCACATTCCATCCGTACAATGTAGGCCAGTATTCCTTTAGTCGCCATACTGTGCGGGTAGAAAGTGCTACAAGACAACGTCTTAGAAATAAAAGATGAGAAATCTCCTTCCACAACATCCCACTATCACATATACAATTATTGTGTTCTAGAACTTCCTGTGAGGTCCTTAAATTTTAAGAATTCAGTAAAAAGAATCACCGAAAAAAACAATTAAATTAAAAAGAAAGTTGCTGCAATAATTGTTTTAACAAAAGTTTTAACAAAATTGTTTTAACAACAAATTGAAAAACACATTAAAGTTAATTTACAAAGCATTGTATTTTCTTATCCATTTAATTCGCTTTACACTCCAACAGGAAAATTATTTCATCTCGTCCAAGTTTACAGTTAGAATATGGCGAACAATAGCGGTCCTTGTGCGTATATACAAGTATATATGCAATTTTAGTAGTAAATTTTAACGCATCAAATGCTAAAGTAAAAAAATAGTTATGCCTGGGCTTTAACTACAAGGTCATATCAACTACTACCAGAGCGCTCTTTCGTTACACATGAACCCAACTCTTATGTGGGAGTTCTAAATGTTGCCTACTCTAAATTTTTATTCAATTTTTATTCACCTTGGGTAGGGGTCTTTAATCAGTACCTGACATCGTACAGGCTCGGGAACATCGCTTAACGTCCAATCCGAAGGACGACGTGCTTAAGTTTATTTTAACTCCCAGATAAAGTAAACTAAGGGCCTCGGCCGGGTTTCGAACTCACGATCTTGAGCTCAGAAGGCAAACATGCATACCACTGAGCTACCGGCGCCCTCAAGTAAAAAATATATATCATATAATTGAAGTCAATTTCTCGGCCTCGAGTTATGTGGTGAACTGTTTTGTATACATATCTCTAGTTTTTTTTTTTTATCAAATATTTATACATATATGCTTTTGTAAATACAAAAAAAACATGAAGGTAAACAAAAACTTGTGTTTTCAGTGAATATTTTTTATAAATTGTGTAAATAAATTCCTTTAGGCTCTTTATTCTATAGATTTATTTGTAAACCCCACCCAATTTTATATTGAAAAAAAATTGTTTTAACAACAAATTGAAAAACACATTAAAGTTAATTTACAAAGCATTGTATTTTCTTATCCATTTAATTCGCTTTACACTCCAACAGGAAAATTATTTCATCTCGTCCAAGTTTACAGTTAGAATATGGCGAACAATAGCGGTCCTTGTGCGTATATACAAGTATATATGCAATTTTAGTAGTAAATTTTAACGCATCAAATGCTAAAGTAAAAAAATAGTTATGCCTGGGCTTTAACTACAAGGTCATATCAACTACTACCAGAGCGCTCTTTCGTCACACATGAACCCAACTCTTATGTGGGAGTTCTAAATGTTGCCTACTCTAAATTTTTATTCACCTTGGGTAGGGGTCTTTAATCAGTACCTGATATCGTACAGGCTCGGGAACATCGCTTAACGTCCAATCCGAAGGACGACGTGCTTAAGTTTATTTTAACTCCCAGATAAAGTAAACTAAGGGCCTCGGCCGGGTTTCGAACTCACGATCTTGAGCTCAGAAGGCAAACATGCATACCACTGAGCTACCGGCGCCCTCAAGTAAAAAATATATATCATATAATTGAAGTCAATTTCTCGGCCTCGAGTTATGTGGTGAACTGTTTTGTATACATATCTCTAGTTTTTTTTTTTTATCAAATATTTATACATATATGCTTTTGTAAATACAAAAAAAACATGAAGGTAAACAAAAACTTGTGTTTTCAGTGAATATTTTTTATAAATTGTGTAAATAAATTCCTTTAGGCTCTTTATTCTATAGATTTATTTGTAAACCCCACCCAATTTTATATTGAAAAAAAATTGTTTAATTTACAAATTAGATGCAATTTTTTTTTCGCAGAAAAACAGTTAATGGCAGAATTTTATATTTCGTTGCACATTTTGACCTATTTATTGCACGGTTTTTAAAATTTTTTTACACCACGAAATCCGGGCTCTATATATAACAAGTACAGAGGGCGCCAGTAGCTTTGAGGTATGCGTGCTTGCTTACATGAGCTTAAGATCGAAAGTTTGAGACCCGGTCGAAGCCCTTATTTTATCTGGGAGATAGAAAAAAAAAATTAAGCACGTCGTCCTTCGGACGGGACATTAAGCGATGGTACCGAGCTTATATGGTGTCAGGTACTCGTTAAAGACACCCTACGCTAGATGAATAAAAGATTAGGACTGCCATAGTAGAGTCGGGCTCATGTCCACCAGAACGACGAAAGAGCGCTATGGTAGTAGGTGAAATGACCTCGAAGTTATAGCCCATAAGTCATAATAACTAACCAACTATAATAAATACACTATGATGACATAGTATTCCTCAGTTTCTTTCTTTTGACAAACAAGTCCTTATTATCCTTATTCCCGTTATTCCACAGAAAGGCAGCCCTTAATCTAACCAATAGACTCCTCATATACAAGCTTCTATTGCGGCCAGTGATAACGTACGCATGCCCAATTTGGGCCGGTCTTGCAAGCAATACCAACTTGCGAACTCTTCAAGTGGACCAAAACAAATGCCTTAGATTGGTTGGTAGCTACTCGAGGGACACCTCCATCCTCCAAATCCATGAACACCTAAATGTTGAGCTCCTACTGGACTAGATAATAAACAGTAAAAACCTTTTACTTAAGTGTGACACTTTTTTGCTTACTATTCATATCTATATGAGGTATGTGTGTATGTTGTTTGTTTATTCTTATATTTATTGTTATTGTTTATTTTATTTTATTTTTATTTTTTCACTATTAGTTTATTTATTTCCACTGACTAGTATGAATTCATCCATATGAAAAAAATAATAAAGAGATATCGAATTGGAGCATGACCTTGAAATTGTAGAGATACAGATTTGCCACACATTTTTTTTTTTTCTTCTAATCATGAAGCTCTTGATACGCAAAATATGGTGGACGCTGATGACCTTTGCTGTTTTACGTCCTTAAACTCCAAATCCTATCCTATCCTATTTAGTGTATAAGGGTAATGGTTAAGGAACCTTATTGTATAATTGTACCTCTGTAAATGCGACTGTTATAATAAACTCTTCTTCTTCTTATGTTATTTTTTATTTTTTATCTTACGACACATTATGTAATACATTTTCTGGGTTTATTTGAAGGGATGACAGATTAATAGGAATTAATTCGAGGAAGGTTTGAAGTCGAGAGGGCTACGGACAGGAGAACATCAAAGAGTTTGTGGTCGGTTGAACATCGTTATCTCTACAGACAGACCTCATCCCCCGGCCACTTGGAACCTGTTCCTTCTCTTACTGGAACATCGTCATTTCACCGATGGAGAACTTTTATAGTACCAAGTTGTTAAAATTAATCCAGTACGAATTAAAATTAATCAGTATTAAGCCAATGTACTTCCACAGAACTTATTACTCAATTAACTTTTCGCTTCGACAAGATTTATTTTGTCTTATTTGATAGTTTCTCTGTTGTTCGCTTCCATGCCCTCCTGGCCAGAGCAAAGAACCAAAATAAAAATTATATAAAGTAAAAAAATAGTTTTTATTAAAAATGGATTGCTTGCAATAGATAGGATCTTCGAATTTCCCGTGCGTCTGATTCTTAAATCAGCAATCAGCTGTTACATAAATGTACATGTACAAAACAAGTCATATTACATTTATTTAAATATATATGAATTCGATCATTTCATTACCTCGCCCAAAATTGTTATTTATGTTATACTTTATACTCTTAAAGCTGATTTTATTTGCGCAATAAACATGCAAAGCGCAGTACAAGCAAATGCATGCTATTTGATGTGAGTAATTTAAGTCTAAAAGCACAGAAACCACAGCGTGCATTTGCTGCTGCTGCGCTTTGCATTTTTGCTGCTCATGTGAAGTCAACTTAAGTATTACAGTCAGTGGTTACCTCAGGATGAGCTTTTAGGGGTCCAAGTCTCCGAAATTAATAACAAAAAGTCTGGAACGCTAACCACGGAAACATCGGGCTGTGCCCCCGGGAGTCTATACCCCCCACCCTCGTAGCCTAACTTCCTGGCTACGCCCCTGTATATAAGCGTTTATTATCACTCGCTCGGTCCAATTGAAAATAACTTTCAAACTTAGCAATACTGTTATTATCATATGATAATAAGGGAATGTAAGTAGTACTTCATTCTTGACAAGTTAGAAGAGATAATAATACAAAGAGATAAAGAATGTGTCTCTGGAGATTTGTGTCTTATCCCCCTAGGGAGCTGCTATATCCTGTCTAATTCCCGGACCTTTTCCTTCCTTTCTCAAAACACTGGAACTCTACCTTATACAAAGGGACTGTTTCAGTAAAAACAAGGGAATGCGGGAATATTCCTGAGAAATGATGTCTGTGCATGTGCAAGAAGGTTGGTGGGGTTATGGTAATTTCAGGAGGGGGGGGGGGGGGGGGGGGGGCAGGAGTGGACACGCCCCCTCAGAATGTCCGGTGCCCCCCAGAAAAATACCCCCCCCCCCCCCTCCCCCCATCGCATCAATAACAAATGAAAGGTCAAAATAACAATGGAATAAGGGTTTAAAAAATTCAATTTCTTAAAAACAACACATTATATTTATTTAAAAAATTGCACTTATTTACATTAAAGAGTTGAAAGAAAGTAAAATCGGGCCGTTAATAGGAACATTTTTCTTTCGATGAGCCTTGCCATTGTAGCAAAGCATTGTCTAATAATAAAGCCTATTACAGACTAGTAGACCATGTTGCGCGATTTGTCTATAGGCGGTCTCGAGACACGGTCTGTACTTCTCCAACGACGGCTTAAGCGTCAATGGCCTAGAGATCTCCTGATCAGAAGCAGTGACAGTGACAGTGATTAGCTAAAAACGAGAGAAAAACAGTGACAGTGACTAGGGAGTGTCACCACTGGGTGATTTCTCCCCTCATGACATTTTGACATTGCCATTACCTCTTTATTAGCACATTTGCTTGTTGTATTTATGTGTATACAGTTGTAAACAGCTATTTGTAAATAAAAAAAAAATAAATAAAAAATAAAAAAAATAAATAAAAAATAAAAAAAATAAATAAAAAAAAAACTGTAAAGAGCCGAACCACACCACTCCGAGTATTTAAACATAGTAGGTACCTCTGTACCTTGCGAAAGGCTCTTTTCCAAAGCTGGCGGAACAATAACTTCCTCAAGAAATCGCCTAACAGGCAAACATTGAGAAAAATTGATATTTTTAGGAGGCGCTACAAAAGCAGACTTCTTTTCGTAAATTTTATAATTATTAATAAAGAATTTTAACACTTTTTTTGGTTTTAACTTAAAATTTTCCAAAAACTATTAGATACGAGTAAGTATCGATACTTGACGACCGATACAGTATCGAGTAAAAGTATCGATATCTCAATGGTATCGTTTCATCCCTAACCACTCGGAAGCTGGAGGTAGACTGGGACGCCTCTAGACGCCGAGTTTCGAATTTTCTTTGCAGAAAAAGATTCCTTCACAAATTTTTTTTTTTGTTTTTTCTTTATTGGCCCACACGGTACAAATGGGGGAAACACCGAATTCTGTTGATAAAGTAGAATTTTACCCTCTTCCAGGCGCCAAATTATGTGCTTTTTCTTGGTCAAAGTTTCTTTTTTGATGGTCAAAGATTTTCTTTTATACGTCCTGTTGACACTTTTAGAACACACAAACAACTGAGGGTAATTGGAAATGAAGTTAAAAAAAAAACCCACCACGTCTTTTATGATTCTATAAACTGAATTCATAGGTCTTCAAACAATTATATATCCAATTATCTCTAACTTGATGTTTTGTTTACATTCTGTTCGTCTTTATAGACGACTTTTAATTTTCCAAGTTGTCTAAAATAGCATTACTACAGCCGATGTCGTTTTTATATCCACTGTCGTAATAAGGGATATTTTATATAATTTGTAATGGCGATCCAAACTTTTTCTCGAGATTTCGTCGTTATAGACGGTACTTCGTTAAACAAGGTTTTGACTGTATATAATGACAATTCCACCACAGACAAACATTACAGTCAAGACATTAAAAGGATATATAAAGCTTCAGTTCCCAGTCAAAAGTTAATCAGATTATAATTACCCTTTTTTAAAAGTTTGCACTCCAACGAATGCTGCCAATAGGTGAAGTATGAGAGTTTAGCGAACGCATCGTCGTGCGTGTCACAACACGCGCAGCCCTTGCAATAACGCTCCCAGTAAGTTGAGCTAGTTGTGAAAGAAGTTTCTCTGCCATGAGGCGGATAAAAACGTGGCTTAGAAGCACAATGCTTCAGGAACGATTCTCATGTGTCACTGCTGCACATAGAGAATAAAATAGAAAAAAATTAAATTTGAGCTGAAAAAGTGTTGGACCGATTTGCTGAAAAAAAATATATATATTTAAAGCTTATTTAATTGATGATACTTACTACTACTTATAGTATATGACTGGATGACTAGATTGATGAAAATTTTAATTTTTTTTTTTTTTTTGTGTTGGTTATTTTGTTGTAACATACTAATATTTTGTGTATGGTACCTGATTGTAAATTATGAAGTTTAATTAAACTAAAAATATGATTGTGAAATGTAAACTATTGTTTTATTATCTCGGTCGTGTTGACCGGCTGCCTTCCCAGCCTAGAGATGTTAAAGTTGAGATAAATAGTCACAAATAGTTAGTACTACACTATATTTCAGTTGTGCACTAACTATAAAGTTCAACTATGATTGTCAACCTTTTGGCCGACCTGTTTTATCTCGGTGAAGTTGGTCCCCCCAAGAGGGCACTCAGGAGCAATTTCATCTAATGGCAATGAAGTGAAAAGACATCAGATGCTCTCTTCAGTACCCAGACCAGAAGCTAAAAGTTCCTAACTGCAATTTTCTTCAAACTGAGAAAACAAAATTGTGATGTGGCCATTACAGGACTTTCTTATACCAACCACGATTACAGATCTTTCTCTATTCCTCTTCTCAAAATTATTTCATACTGACATTACTGGGTATAAGAATGTCTACTCTCAAGATAACGCGGTACAAAGAGACAAAATGAAGAGAGAGATCTGTAAGTAATAATACAGAAGCCATATTTTAAAGTTCGTTGCTATGAGTTACTATTTAAAAATTACTTACAATTAGATATATTCCTTACAGACATTTAGTTTACATTCTTCGGGACGCTAGAACTTTTGTTATATATATATATATGATTTTTTATAGGTCGTCCGTTTTTCGAGATACAAGCCGAAAATCATATTGGAATGTAGTTTTGAAAAACTCATTTTTAGACATTTCCTTGATTTACCCGAAAACGGTTAGTGCTATTGCAAAATTGATTCTTACCAAAATTGTTCCTTATAAAATTTCCAATCCAGTCCTTAGATTGTTAGGATCAATACGAAAAAACCAGGCCGTCCTTCGGATGGGACGTTAAGCGATGATCCCGAGCCTGTACGATGTTAGGTACTCGTTAAAGACCCCTGACCTAGGTGAATAAAAATTTAGGGTAGGCAAAATTTAGGACTCCCACAGTAGAGTCGGGCTCATGTCCACCAGAGTGATGAAAGAGCGCTCTAGTAGTAGGCGATATGACCTCGTAGTTAAAGCCCGGGCATGAGTCATAAAACCTAAGCTAATACGAAAAAAGTTGTAGAGCCCCGAAGAATGTAAACTAAATGTATTATAAAAATTAAGAAAAATATATGTGACCCGGCCATTACGAGATTTTCTTATATCAACAACGCTTCTCAACCTTTTCACAATCATTCCATTTTGTCTCGTTGTACAGCGTTATCTTGAGAGTAGACTTTGTTATACCCAGTAATGCCAGTATGAAATAATTTTGAGAAATTAATTTATTAATTTTCAATCGCTAGTAATTTCTAGAATTTGAGATAGGTCAATAAAACAAAAGTTATGGCGCCCCGAAGAATGTAAACTAAATATTATGTAATACATATATATATGTATACAAGTACACAAATCTCTGATGATTTAAATGCCCTTGAGAAATAATCCACACTTATAGTTGATTTGTTTTACAGATCTTTACAAATCTCCTAGTCAACTCTTCTGACACCGACAGAGGATAAGAACTGCAAGGGTAGGAGAAGGAACTAAAGGGCCACCCTCTAGGATGCAATTTAAATCTCATTTGTGGGCTCATCAGTAGGGTCACTCGGGAACCCTGCAAAAAGATGACATATTAAATTAACCCTATCAAGTAATTAGTTTACCACATCCCCTGACTAACTGCCTAAACTAGGGAGGAGGCAATTTGCCACTGGCAAACTGGCCACTACCAAAAAATCCAACTTCATTTTTAAATTTCATACAGGCATCAGTTCTTCTTGATCCTCAGCTAAACGTAAAATACAAAGGAAGTGACGTAATCGGTCAGAATTTCTATAGTTTTCATTCTATGATTTTCCTTCCGATAGAATGAATACGTCGACGCGAAATTGTAGTTAGTTATTATGACTCATGCCCGGGCTTTAACTTCAACGTCATATTGTCTACTACCAGAGCGCTCATTTGTCACTCTGGAAGAAGGCATTGATGTAGAAAGGGGTGATGTAGAGTGATGTACTGACCAGCAGAGCCGGCCACCCAAAAATACCCCGGAAGGCGTGGGGGGATGTGGAGATGACTGCCTTGGCTTCAGCTGGATAGGATGGATTGGAGACTGGTTAACTTCAACTGGCTTTGTCCTCTGCACTCTGCTTCTGTTTTTCTTGCATATATGTCGAACCCCAAGCGAGCTGGGCAGGGCACACTAGTTGAACCAATGGTATCAAAAGATCCAAATAGCGGCCCCTTAATCCAGAGCTGCTGAGGGAGCGGGTGCCGATCAGGGGTAGGGTCAGCCTCTAGCACGGATTCCCAACCGCTCAACAGCCCCGGACCGCACCCGCGCTCGCCAGGGGCCTAAAAGGTTTGGGGACAATGGCGTGATGGTAGTTCTACCTAGTAGCTTAAAGGTGAACTACTATCACGGGCCAATCATGTTAAATTGGGGAAGTTTTTATAGTTGTTCTCGGCTCGTGCGAGAATGTCACGGGAAGAGAGTTGGTATCAGCATATGTTCTAACTTAGATCTGATTACAATTCGAATTCGAACGAAAATTAAGTCCACTTTACTCAGAGGCCTAAGTAGATTTAACAAGATAACGCTTATATTTATGATATAATCAGAAATCTTAACAAATAAAACTAGTAGAAAAAACTGAAATACAATTTTTCGCAGGTGGTCCAGTTTCCGAGATATATGCCGAAAAACATTCTGAATGTAATTTGAAACACAGATTTTTAGATGTTTCGTAGATTTACCCAAAAACGGTTAGTTCTATCGAAAAATTAATTCTTACCAAAAATGTTCCTTATTAAATTTCCAATGGTCACTAATCCTCAAATAAAAGATATGATCAATACGAACAAAGTTATAGCGCTCAAAGAATGAAAAATATTTCAAAGTAATGTTTTATAGCATCTCCTTATTTATATTAATTTAGTTTATTGCTGAAATCGATAAAATATTACAATATTGCCACATATATTTTTGAGTTGCATACAGAGCTGGGAATTTATTTAAATAAAGTATTTATTTAGACGTTTCAATAAATACTTATAATTAAATACACGTATTTAAACACTTAACTTATTAAATACATTTATTTAATTTTTTTTTTTTTTTTTTTTTTTTTTTTGCATTGGAGGGGGAAATGCTGTGACGCACATTCAGGGAAGGTAGCCCTGGATAGTGTGGGACTCGAGACGGTTCACCATCACCATACCCACTAAAACCCCCTCCTTGCCGATCCTGATTCCCTTCCGCGGAACTGACGGTCTGTCATTACTTCGCGGAAGGGAGGAAGGGTGGCTGGTAACGCCCCTTCTTCTGTTTTATTACCGCTACTGTTCCTTGTCAGTCCTCTCCTGAAGGGCCAACCCGCCCATGATGAGCGCTGCAAAATCGCAGCCTTCATCCCACGACTCCTGGGAGCGCAGCATAGCGTCCACGTAACTGGTAGCAGTCAGCGGGGCGCCCATGCTGCACTCCAGATTTTTCCTTCCCTCCTCAAATCTGGGGCATTTGAGGAGGACATGCTCCGCCGACTCCGTCTCACCAAGGCACGCGGGGCAGTCTGGTGTTGTTGCTGCCCCGAACATTTATTTAATTAAGAGTATTTAAATACTTATAATTATATGGTGTATTTAGTATTTAACAAATTCTTGTATTTAGAAGAAAACTACTACGTAAAAATAGAATATGCCAACCTTACGATTTGAGATCAATTATACTTATTTTTTTAAACAGTATGAATCTTATTTAAATATGACAATGTTTTATTTTCAATCTATTCATTAAAAAAAGGCCAAACCATTTAGGTTCAAATAACAATAACTTGTTGTTTTAAAATGTAACTTATCTCTATTCTCTGTGTGCTAGATATCAAAGGCTGCATTAATTGTAAACAAATATCGAAGTAGGTAAATTTCACTTTAAAACATTTTTTTTTCCTTTTTTAGATTCTTTTTCCTTGAATGCAAGCAGCACAATCTCGTCCAGTTTATTTTTGACTTTATGGTAATGTATTTATTTATTTAATAATTACAAACCTTAATATAATTACAAGTATTTGTATTTGGAAAAACACCAACTAATAAATAATCAAACTTAAATACAAGTATTTATCTTATGTAAATACATTTATTTAGTATTTAAATACTCTTAATTGTATTTGGAACAGCTCTGGTTGCATATAAATAAGTGCATTTTGTCTTATGTAATTCAGACAAGATTTGAAATTGATCGCGGAGCATCAAATTATAAAATATTTTTTCATTATTGGTATTTTTTTTTGTTCAATCGTAAAATATCCCATGTTCTCTCTGTTTCAAAATCAATGATCCTGTGGAGTGGAGAGAAATCATACAAGGGAGTTATCGGAACAAGGTTTGGTCGGATGCCAAACTAAGTGGTCATACAACAGCCGACTGTCCAACGAGGGTGCTCAAAAAAATGAATTTTTGTAATGTCTGCCATCTTGAAACTTTTTGAATTGATCAATTTAATCTCAGTATGGCATCCTCAGGAATAATCATTTAAGTGAATAATTAAAATTCAATGAACACAGGATTATAATTGGGGGTTCGAGATCTTTCAGTATTTTTTTTATCTGGGATAAAGCCATGCCGTTTCGATGTCAATCACTAGTTAAGTCTTAAAAAGTACAAGTCTTAAAGCATCAGAGTAAAGAGTAACAAAATTAAAACTTACATACCCCAACCACACAGAACAACAGTTAAAGGACAACTGGCATACCTCAAAGAAGTGGGGATAGCTAGGTTCACTCACTCTCTCAACATACTAACACATTCATTCAAATATACACAATAACTATAAAACAAATCTCTAATAATATAAGGGAGCCTTGGTGGCCGTGCGGGCTAGAGCGTAGGGCTTTGGTCGCATGGTCTCACCTTGGTTTGCGGGTTCGAATCCCGTCCGGGGATGAGTTTTATTTCGTAGATAAAACTTCCTCCCGGGACCATGGATGTCGTAAATAATTAGGTAAAACTTCATTATACGAGTCATGGCTAATATGCATCGTACATAAGGCCAAAAAAAAAAAATCTCTAATAGTAGAATAGTATAAAATTCAACAATTTTGAAATTTTGTCATAAAATACAATAAATAAAAATAAAAATTAAATAAATAAATTGTTAAAAAAATGTTATCACAGACTTAAAAAATAACCATACCTTTGAGCTATGCCAGTTGACCTTTAACCGCTGTGCTGTATGAGTGGGGTAAGTACGTTTTTATTTTGTTACTCTGTACCCTAATGCTTTAAAATTTATACTTTTCATTATTTGTATATTATATTTATTCTACCATAGATGATAGCGCTGTTGCGTTGAAACCCGGTTCTGGTCAAAAATAAAACAGTGGGAAGACAACGTCTTTTATTTTTATGAGAAATCTCGTCCCACAACATCTTACTATCACAAATGTAAAAATAATATTTATTAGGGTTTCAAACCTATAGGGACTATTCATTTATATTCCTCCCGAGTACCCTACCTACTGTGGATGACCTACCTGTAGATAGCCCACCGCTAATAGCGACAGCAACTGATGCGAGTCCTCATTCCTCATAGTATATTTTGATTTTTGTGTTCAGCACTCCCTCTTATCCCCCTTCCCTTTGGCAGATTTGGCTGAAAATTAATATTTGTCGTCCTTAAGCCTAGTCCACACTAGTAGACATGTTGCGCGATTTTGGTCTCTGAGACGTGTCTCAGGTTGTCTACGTAGACATGTCTATAGACCAATCCCCGTCTACGGGCCTGTGACGAGACCAAAAATCGCAGGTCTAAAGTCTCCCGATCGGAATGGGAGACAGCATGCAACGTTAGACATATTGCGCAACATATTGACAGTGTGGACGTCACTTGGCGTCTAGAGGCGAGACACGTCCCAGTCTGTCTCCAGCTTCCGAGTGGTGTGGTTCGGCTCTTTACAGTTATTTTCCAAAGTTTTACAGTTCTTTTGAAAACATGTGGTCTAACGAGAAAGTTTTAAAACTAATTGAAGATTACCATGCGTCTTATTGTTTGTGGGATGTTACGAGTTCCGACTACAAAAACCGGGTAAAAAGAAAAGTGGCCCTGGAATCTCTGGTTGCAAAGCACAATGTGACAATGGCGGAGATAGAAAAGAAAATCCATAATTTAAAAACATCATTGAACCGGGAGCGACAAAAAAATACTCCGACGAGTGGAACCTCTCCCAAAAAGTCCACATGGTTGCTTACGATTTGCAATTCCTGCTACCAGCGAACGAGTCAAAGGGCAGCCGGAACACACAACCATCAGAAGCAAATCTTCAAAATCAGTAGTCGACAGCCGGGTGAAATTTCGAAAACCCATGGCGTCTTCCAGTCTTAATTTATTTAATAATGCATTACCGAACCTAGGTCCTTCTGCGAGCACTTCGCGCGTCTACCAACGTTTACGTTTTCGCGTTCTTGTAATTAGCATTAAGCAGGAACTCATTCCACACAAAACTATGTCCTCCATGGTGGACTACAAAGATGAGACTGAGAAATTCACATCGTAGTGTGGACGCTAGACGAGACAAAGAACGGTGTCTCTAGACCGTGTCTCGAGACTGCCTATAGACAAATCGCGCAACATGGTCTACTAGTGTGTACTAGGCTTTAGATGGTTCTGGACGCACGTATACAATTTCTTGTCGATACATACACTATATTACCGTTCACAATCACACAGTAGGTCGGAACACATGAAATTCCGCTGAAAACCTAGATTCGAATTTCCGACCGATTACACAACTTCCCATATTCTTTGTATAGCATTGACAGAACTTTATTATATCATTTTTTTACAGTTCCCTCCCCATCCCTCCTCTCAAATTCATATCAGACTGGCATTACTGAGCATAAGAAAGTAATGTGTTGGCATCAGCGGTTTTCTTTGTGCCTAATTCTGAGAGTGACTTTCTTATACTTAGTAATGGGGAGGGAGTGTGATCAGTAAAAAGGTGGTTGGTATGAGAATGTCTAATTTATTTTTTCTTTATTTTTTATTCTTTTTAGTAAAAAAAAAAAAAAAAATACCACTAATAAAATTTCTTCATTTTAAATTTTCATGTTCATATACTGAATCATATCTTTCCTATTTACTTATTGGACAATTTTAATTTAATTTACTACCTTTAGCCTGATGAGGGCAACCTCGAAAGTCGGCTATAATATTTATTCGTTGTGGACTATGAAAAGCACTAGGAGTGAGAAGATGTAAAGTCTTTATATAAGGGTGTTGAAAAGTTCAGAAGGTGGAGGTCTAGGGTGGGGCTATCTTCCAGGATACGCTCCATTAGTTAGGGAGATGGACCTATTCCATAGGGTAGCTGGACGGTTGCTAGGTTGTTCTTGGGTGATCTTGCATCCGTTCAGACCAGATGAATGAGGTACCATCTTGAGTCGGCATCCTGGACTAGTGCCTCTTTCTCTCAGAAGACATCTTGCTTTTTTCTCTGGACCCGGGAGAGAGTTCTATCTATGAAATAAAACTAACTCCCGGTCGAGATTCGAACCCGCAAGATCAGATTGTGAATAAACTTAGGGCCTCAGTCGGGTTTCGAACCCACGATCTTGAGCTCAGAAGATAAGCACGCATACCACTGAGCTACCGGCACCCTCTTATATACATGTTAGTGAGTAGCTTCTCGTAAATAAAAAATATTTGAAAAAATCAAGTATATTAGCTTTCGTAGGTAATCGCTAAAAGATAGAGACCAAAGCCCTACGCTCTAGCCCGCACGGGCATCTTGGCTCTTAATTAGTTATTGTGACTCATGTCCAGGCTTTGACTTTGAGGTCATATCGCCAGCTACCCAGAGTGTGTGTAGAAACGATATGACCTCCACCGTGGAAATGAGTCTGAACCCTACTATGGGTGTCATAAATTGTGCCTAAACTAAATTTTCATTCACCTTGGATAACTTTAAACAGTACCTGACATAGTACAGGCTCGGAGACCACATCTTTTTTCTTATTTTTTGGAATCAGGAAAACATCAAATTTCTGACTGATTACATAACTTCCCCTATACTTTGTAAATAAGGGGAGGTTAAAAGACTTTTGTTCCTCTAAAATTGCCTTTGAGTGTCGTCACGTTCTCCCAGGGAAAAGCAATAAGCAGGCGAAAGGGGATGTAATATGACATTTTGGGGTGGTTTCGTGGAAGGGTGGGGGGTGGGGGGTGGAGTAGCTATATAAAGAGGAAGAGAAATCAGTAGGTTGAGTTAGGTTAGGGAAGACTGGGGCTGAGCATGCATATAACATCAACTGTTGATTTGAATTGTAAATCTGACAACTATACGGAAGGGGGGGCCGCCAAGAGATCTCAGAAAGTGTTCTGGGAGGCCTCCAAGAGATCTCAGAAAGTGTTCTATCAGCCCTGCTCAGGAACTACCTGGCTACCAATTCAATCCGAGGAAAACCAACCCTTTAATCAGATTAAATTGTAAACAACCCCCGAACTTAACAAAAATCTAAGTAAAGATCAACCTTAACTTTCTCAGATATACGAAGTATAAGGGAAGTTATGTAATCGGTCATAAATCCGATGCGCGGTTTAGAACGTAATTTCATGTTTTCCGACAATTCAAATTTGAAAAAAAAAATGTCTGTCTATGCCTGTGAACACGATAACTCCCGATAGAATGAATATCGAGACGAAATATTATACGTGAATCCAGAACCCTCTAAAGACGACATCTATTAATTTTCAAGAGAGGGGAGATTAGGATAAGGCCTATTAATGACTCTATCGACACGACATTCAGTTTTTAAATTCAAAATCTCATAAGGACGACATAAGTTTTCAGCGGAATCGGACAGAGGGCAGTGGGGGAATTGTACGACGGATCAACTCAAAAACCCTAATAATTGCCAATGTAATGAATAAATCTATCGACACATTTAGTACATGGATACATGATTTTTACTCAATCGGTCATCTGGTATTGGAGTGAGAGCGAAAATAAAATCAATTTTATTATTTACTTTTTCAGTACAAATTAATCAATTGATTAATTTGTACTGAAAAAGTAAATTGCCTATAATGTTTTATTTTTATTTTTTTTTTCAATTGCTGTTCATGAAAAATATATAAATAAAAATGTAGATATATTATTGATGGCTACAGTGTGATTTTGATTGGATTCTGGAGTGAAATTGATGAAACTAAATAGTTAATTGGTACAAAATTGCATTGTTGATTATCGATTGATTGTCTGGTTTGCAATGAGGGCACGGTTTAAAAAGAATTACATGTCAACTTCGTTGACTACCTAGAATTTTTAAATTCCCTAATATTTTAGGATCACAAAATTCAAAGGTAGGATTTTTTGTATTTATTTACTTCCCCAGCTTTGAACCTTTTAGTTATATATATATATTCGGTCAGAAATTTCATGTTAAGAGAACCGGAAATTCACGTTTTCCGATCACCTAATTCTAAAAATTATTTCCAGCTTGTGTTTTCTGTGAACACGATAAGCGAAACAATGAATACATCGAGTTATTATATATATTAGAATGAATGTTTTACATGTAGAGAGAGTGAGTGACCCTATAACATCTATCCCCACCCCTTAGAGCTATGCCAGTTGTCCTTTAACCGTTGTGCTGTATGGGTGGGGTAAGTTAATTTTATAATTTTTATCTTCTTACTCTGTACCCTGATTCTTTAAGAGTATACTTATACTTTTTATTATTTGTATATTTTGTTATTCTATGATAGATGAACCACTGATGATGACGCTGTTGCGTTGAAAACCGGTTCTGGTCTAAAAAAAAAAAACAGTGGGAAGACAACATCTTTTATTTCTATGAAAAATTTAGGGTAGTCAACATTTAGAACTCCCATAATACGAGGCACGTCCAGAAAGTAAGTATACTCAATTTATGTAGGGTTCAAAAAAAATTTATTTAAACAAAAACAAACTTGGTTACACTTGTATATATGTAAGTTATTTTTCGACGTAGTCACCATCCCTCTCGATGCAAGTGGTGAGCCGCGGCATCAATTTTTTCATGCCTGCCTCGAAGAAGTCTCCCGCCAGCTCTTTCGCCCACTTCTCCACCTCCCCCTTCACCTCCTCGTCCGTTGAAAACTTGTTCCCACCCATGTGCACCTTAAGGGAAGTGAAGAGATGGAAATCTGAAGGGGCCAGGTCAGGGGAATACGGGGGATGGTTCAAAACGTCCCATCCAAAAGAGTCCAGGAGTTGCTTCGTGGCGTTGGCCGTGTGAGGTCTGGCATTGTCGTGCAGCAGGCAGACTCCCTTCGTCAGCAGAAACAGTTTTCACCTCATTATAAATTTCAACCGGAGCTTTTGGCGGAGAGATACGATCGACATTTTTCGCGAGAGATGCTACTTCGTCAGAGTTTTCAACACACTAACCTCGGATTGGTCTCGTTTTGAAGGGGAGGGGTCAGGCTACGCGGCAGTGTTGCCAACATGTCGAACAAGTATTCCCTACAGCTGTGAGAGTACCAGTACACTTACTTTCAGGAAGTGCCTCGTAGAGACGGGCTCATCCAGAGTGACGAAAGAGCGCTCTGGTAGTAGGCAACATGACCTCGTAATTATTATTCGTAGTTTTTTTTATTAAAAAGGATACAAATAAAGGAAAATATATATATATATATATGAGATATGGTCATAATAGGTTTTTTTTTACACCAACCACGCTTTACAGATCACACTCTCTCCCCGTCTTCCTTCTTAGAATCATTTCATACTGGCGTAACTGCTGAATGTCAGAATGTCCTAACTGAATGTCAGAATGTCCTAATTTAGAATTAAACTTGAATTGTTGGATTTTCAATATGAAATTTTATTCAGAATTCACTTTGAACATAAATGAGTTTTTTTGTTGTTCTCCTGATTTCAAAGGAAGGACGCATGTAAGGTCTGAGAATATATATAAAGAAACTTTAAATGAATCTTTCATTTGTATGATAATGTATTCACTCTTTTCATTATTTTCTTTTATGAAATCATATTCATTGAAGTAATGCTCTTTATGAAAGGTATTCATTCAAAGTATGCCTTTTATTGGTTTAAACAATAATGTTGGTGGAAACTTCTGCGGAAAAGTTCTTTGTTACTTTGTTAAAGTATAGAGGAAGTTTATAATCGGTCCAAAATTCGACTTGGAGTTTTCTAAGAAATTTCATTTTCTCCAGATTCGAAACAAAGGTCTGTCTGTGTACACGTTAACTCCCGGTATAATGAATGTATTAACACAAAATTTTACATGTGAATCCAGAACCCTCTAACGGCGATACCTTGTAATAATAAGTACAAATGATTGATTGATGTTAAAGAAAAATATAAAATGTTAATAATGAGTCTAACAATAAAGGTTTAGGTTTTATGACTCATGCCCGGGCTTTAACTACGAGGTCATATCGCCTACTACCAGAGCGCTCTTTCGTCACTCTGGTGGACATGAGCCCGACTCTACTATGGGAGTCCTAAATTTTGTCTACCCTAAATTTTTATTCACCTAGGGCAGGGGTCTTAAACGAGTAACTGATATCGTACAGGCTCGGAACCATCGCTTAACGTCCCATCCAAAGGACGGCGTGCTTAAGATTATTTTACCTCCCAGATAAAATAAACTAAGGACCTCGGTCGGGTTTCGAACCCACGTTCTTGAACTCAGAAGACAAGCAAGCACACCACTGAGCTACCGGCGCTCTCTCTAACAATAAATAAATATATATATATAAAATGTATCAAACTGAATTAAATGTAATAAATGAAATTAATGAATATACTGAATCTAATCATCTTTACAACGGCATAACATTTGCCATTAGCAATTGTGATAAATAGTGCAGTGTCAGATGGGTGGCTGTACTGCTGAGGTACGTGACCGAAGAGGAGTCCAGGCTAGACCTGGAGCAGGTCCCTCTGCCATATCCGCTTGAGGCGTCGTGGTGGATTTGTGGGGAGAGTGTTTATAGATAATTCTTGTATAAGTGGATTGGCGTGATGATGGAGTTTGTCGTGACAAGTTTGATATCGTGTCCTGATAACAGAGGGTACAAATGGGATGTTGAGGTCATTATGTAATGTGAGGTTGGAAACGTAAAATGGGGCATTGGTAATGTGGCGTAATATAATAAATTGTATTGACTGAAGACGTTGTATGTTTGATTTTTTGGCTGATCCCCATATCTCGATGCCGTGAGTCCAGATGGGTTTTAGAATAGTGTTGTATGTGTGAAGTTTGATGTGTGTTGTCCAAGTTAAACGTCTGTCTAAATGAAGTCCTAGATATCGGACAGTGTCTGATGCAGGAATGGGCTGGTTGTTAATATAAACTGGTGGACAAGTGTTGTGTCTGAGGGTAAATGTGGTTTGCAGAGATTTGTCTCGACTAATTGTTATTCTCCATTTGTTGGCCCAATCTGTTAGCTGGTGTAAATGTTCCTGTAAGTGTGAGCTTGTTTGTGTTGGGTCTGAGTGTGTTGAAAGAATGGCTGTGTCGTCTGCGTACGTAGCTAGTTGTATGTTGTCATGTTATGGAATGTGTGATGTGTAGATGAGGAAAATATAGTGGTCATTTTAAAATTCAATGTTAGAAAGCCGTGACGTCACCAAAAAACATTACAAATTTCACAATTCCTTATTACAAAACAATTTCTCATTACATTATCCTTCCATCACTGTCGTGGCTGGTTGGGTTAGGTTAGGTTTTATGACTCATGCCCGGGCTTTAACTACGAGGTCATATCACCTACTACCAGAGCGCTCTTTCGTCACTCTGGTGGACATGAGCCCGACTCTACTGTGGGAGTCCTAAATTTTGCCTACCCTAAATTTTTATTCACCTAGGATAGGGGTCTTTTACGAGTACCTGACATCGTACAGGCTCGGGACCATCGCTTAATGTCCCATCCGAAGGACGGCATGCTTAAGTTTATTTTACCTCCCAGATAAAATAAACTAAGGGCCTCGGTAGGGTTTCGAACCCACGATCTTGAGCTCAGAAGACAAGCACGCATACCACTGAGCTACCGGCGCCCTCTTAATTAGACTTTTAAAACTTTTCACCATACTTTTCAACCTATTGATTTTCAGCCAAATCGGCCGAAGGGTTGGCTAAATTCAAAAACCGTCATAACTGAGGATTTAGGAACCCCTAAATATTGTTATGGGGAAGTACATTGACGGTAATTCACTGACATTTTTTTTTTTGTTTATCATTCAAATGGACCCATTGCATTTTAGAGTCATGTAGTGGGCTATAGAATAGGGTAGGGTGAGGTCCTATATTGTCTAGGAGGTCTTGTAGAGAGGTAAATCTAGACAATAAGGGTGGGTAGATCCCATAACATGGTAGGTTACATAGCCCCTTCTATTTGAAAAAAGGATGGATCAGTGGGCAATATCAGTGCCATATTGGAACTCACAAAAAACACTCCCATATTATATATATTTTGTGAAATAGACAATATTTTTTTAAAAACACGTTTTTTCTATATTGTGTTGATAATGGCGATAAATTGTGACCACTAATTGTATTTAGTATTAACACCTTTTCTGTGAAACATAACAACTCTAATAACTGCCGATGTAATGAATTTATTGACACGAAATTTCATATGTAAATACAAAACCTCTGTAAAGAGAATTTATGTTGTTTTGTAAATAAATGTTGTTCTTGAAAAATAATGATTCTATATGATTCTAATTCTTACCTATTTCTTTGGTTGCATGGGTTCGCCAAGACGCAACAGTTTTGAAAAATCAAGATGACATGAGGTGCAAAATACATAAAAAAAAAATTACCCCATCCTTATTTGACTAAATATATTTGGTTAAAAACATTCTCAAACTTTAAAATTGTTACTCAGAATCCTTCAAAAATTACTTTACTATACTACTAAAATATATTGGTATAAATGTTTACGGTCTAACGGTACCTTGTAGCTTTTTCGTTCGTTGCGATTTCTGCTGGGTTCTAGATTTGTTCAACCATCAACCTCTGCTGTCTGTCTCAAAACAATAGTAAGCTCCAACACATCTTCTTTTTTGTTAAGGTGACCGGCTGAGTCCTGGCTCTGGGATGTTGAATGTACAAGGCCTGGTTCCAGAGTGGGCTTCTCCCTCTCCGGAGGTAACAGACGAAGTGATCCTAGTGCTCTCTAGCTGGGTGAGGCTCGTTCGCCTCCATTTTTTTCCCGCCCAGGACTCTTCTGAGTGCCTATTGGTTGCCCCGCCCCCCACCCTTACATACTTGGAACTGCTGATTGTTTTCTCCCGACTTCCTGTTGATTTCCTGTCTACCAATCTTGATATTTCCATCTTGATGATTATATTTATTTAAATATATTAAAACAATTAGTATCCATATTTTTGGATATTACACCTCATAAGGACGACACCTATTAATTTTCAGTGGACTCGGCCGAAGGGAACTAGGGGATTAGAGCGGAGTCTCTACTTAAAAACCCTAATAACTGCCGATGTAATGAAGTTATCAACAAAAAATTTAGTATGAGAGTTCATAAGTCCATATGTAAGTCAATTATTGATATTAAGCCGAAAGAATCGATTATTTTCGAAGGGATTATTTCGTATTGGGTATTATTGATCGACGAGTTTTTTTTTATCTTCTTGAAATAACACATAAATGAGTCTTTGCCACCATAGGATCGTTCATATTGATGCTCAAGTTGGGATTCGAACCATGACTCTTCAAATTTGAGAGACAGGCTGTTTCCAGTTCATCCGCTGAAAATGGTCCATTAGGACAGATTTGAGTTAATGGTTGTGGTTAGTCCATTATCCCCATCGAATCAGCTATTGGTTCATTGACGCTAATTGTGCTTGTAGTCCTTTGGGAACTCTAGGGAGGAGTGGAATTCGCCATTGGGGAATTTCTATCTATACACCTTTTCATTTAATGCGCCAGTTTACGAGACATTTTTTAATGAATTTTATTTTTTTAATTTTATGTTGCCGAAGAAATAGTAATCTTCAAACAAATAATAGTTGATGTGACTCATGCCCGGCCTATGTACTACCGGAGCGTTCTTTGGTCACTTGGTCAAAAATGTTTGTATGTGAAGACGATAACACCCGACAGAATAAATGTATCGACACGAAATTTTATATGTGAATTCGAAAACCCGATAAGGGCGACACTTTCGGCGATATCGGCAAATGGGAAGGGGGAGATCACAAACCCAAATAACTGCCCATGTAATAAATGTATCGACACACAATTTTGTCTGAGGATTTAGGAGCCCCTCTGTGAGTAAATTGTTGAATATTAGCGCAAAAAGTCGACTGGTTCTGGAGAGAGTGCGAAAAGTTAATTGATTAATTCGTTCTGGGGAAGTACATTGTCCGTGACTTTTTTTCCGATTACATAACTTCCCTCATAATTCGTATAGTTGCAGAAATAAAAAAAATAATAAAACAAAAATAAATATCGTATACATTTATTTATTGTAAAAAAAGAGTGACAGCGTTGCACTTCATTCTATTTTTCAAACAAAAGCAGTGCATATTTACTATGATATTGGGTGATCGACATGTACTCTTATACAGGGGCGTAGCCAAGGGGGCACGCCCCCCCCCCTGGCCAGAGCAAAAAAACAAGATGAAAATTAAATAAACTAAAAAAAAAATTGTTTTTCTTAAAAATGGATTGCTTGGAAGTTACCAAAAGGATCTTCAAATTTCCCGTGCGTCTGATTCCAAAATCAGCAATCAACTGTTACATAAATGTATATGTACAAAACAAGTCATATTACATTTATTTAAATATATATGAAATGTACCTACATCTGGGGGCTCTCTGGATACGCCTCGAATTTTTTGTGTGGAGGGGAGGGGGATGGGTCGAAGGAGGGGGTGCTCAGAGGGTTGGTCCGAAGGAGGGGGTGCTCGTTTGACCTGGGGAGGTACATCTGAGGGAGCCGCGCGAGCCGTGGGGAAAGACGGTGCGCGGTGGTTAAGGCTAGGTTTTAGTGGTTGGAGCTGGTTAGAGCTGGGTCAGCGGTTGCTATACTTTCTCCATGCATCCACCTCACCGAATGACGTCACTTCCGGCCCAGGACATAGAAATCCTACTGGTGTATTAGACTCAAGTAGTTATAAATCTAATTTATAGATTCGTCTGATTCCTAAATCAGCAATCAGCTGTTACATAAATGTACATGTACAAAACAAGTCATATTACATTTATTTAAATATATATGAAATCGATCATTTCATTTCCTCGCTCAAAATCGTCATTAATGATATACTTTATACTCTTAAAGCTGATTTTACATGCGCAGTAAAAAAAGCAAAGCGCAGCAGCAGCAAATGCACGCTATTCGATGTGAGTCATTTAATTCTAAAAGCACAGAAACTACAGCGTACATTTGCTGCCGCTGCGCAAAAGTCTGCAACGCTAACCACGGAAACTGCGGGCTGTGGCCTCGGGAGTCTATACCCCCCACCCTCGTAGCCTAACTCCCCCCCCCCCCCCCTCCTGCTCAAAATCCTGGCTACGCCCCTGCTCTTATATATTTTTCCTAGTTAGATTTGGGATGGAAGGAACCTTAGGAAGAGAGGTGTGCGCGGCCTTTCTGGAACTGACTCTCCTAGCTACAAGATTGAGAACCCATAGAAAAACAATTCCTATACGAAATAATTCCTCATTGTCGACTTTCTATTGTAAACCTCATTTGACCTCTCTATTCTTCCAGGTATACATCAATTCTTTCAACATCCACCCATTCAACCATTTTTTTCTATACTATTTTTCTTTTTTCTCTTAAAAAAAAAAAAAAAAAAATCGGTAAATCACCGCCAATGTACTTCCCTAGAGCGAATTAATCAAAGAAATTTTCGCTGTACCTCTCGAAACAATCTACCGGTTGAAAATCAAAAATCTTTCTCAGAGACTTCTCAATCCTGGTACTAAATTTAGTGTTGATACATTCATTACATGAAATTCGATCTTGAGTTTTCACCAGAATTTATTATATATTTATTAAGCTCCTGTCTCCAAAAAAAAAAAAAAAAATTCTGTCTGTTTGTTTATGTGTCACTGAACACGATAATTTCCGATAGACTGAGTATATGTGAATTGTGATATGTGTATACCTACATAATATGAGCTGGGGGAACATAGGGGAAGTTATGTACTATGTCAGTAACTCGAAGTTGAGTTTTCACCAGAATTTCATGTATTCCGACCCGATTCCAAAAATGAAACAAGCATTTTCTCGGAAGTGTGTTTCGCCTCTCTGCAGCCTAAATTAGAGGAAATTTCCGGGCAGTGTATTAGGACTACAAAAGCGGCATTTGTAACTAAATGCGGCCCTTGAAGTCCACATGGCAAACTTCGCAGCATCATATCAACAATAATAATAATAATTACAGATGTGAAATATCACGATCCGACCATCCGTTAATGGGCTAGAAGTATATTTATGCATAGGGCAAAAATCTTTCAGAGTAATAAATATTGAGAATACTAAAACACATAATTTATATGAAATATGATTTTTTACAGGTCAACCGGTTTTCGAGATACATGCCAAAAAATATCCTGAAATGTAGTTTTGAAACACTTATTTTTAGACGTTTTCTTAATTAACCCGAAAACGGTTAGTCCTATCGCAAAATTGATTCTTACCAAAATTGTTCCTTATAAAATTTCCAATCCAGTCCTCAGATTTGAGTTAGGATCAATACGAAAAAACCAGGTTCGAAACCCGACCGAGGCCCTTAGTTTATTTTATCTGGGAGGTAAAATAAACTTAAGCAGGCCGTCCTTCGGATGGGACGTTAAGCGATGATCCAGAGCCTGTACGATGTTAGGTACTCGTTAAAGACCCCTGGCCCTAGGTGAATAAAAATTTAGGGTAGGCAAAATTACAAAATGTGTTAGCGTGGTTGGTATAAAAAAGTTCAATAATGGCCACATCACATATATTTTATTTTATCAACAGTGTTATATCAAACATTTTTTCACCACTAATTTTTTTATAATTAAATTTCTGTTAGTGACCGAGAAACACCTAGTCGCACAGCCAGTATACTTGCTTCCAGATAATGAAAGAGGGGGAGAGGGGGGGGGGATGGCTAAAGATGGATTAGATTGTTTGAGGTGGCTGTAGGAAGGGATTGGCAGATTGGGATCCCGGATTGGTTCCCACTATATTAATACGTTCTGGTCAGGGTGTCATTAATTTCTATACATGGTTCGATTCTGTGCTTGTTTGAGCACCGTTCGAAATTTCAAGCTTCGGTCCCATTTTGAAAATCTATACTTCCCCAGCTATACGAAGTATAGGGGAAGTTATGTAATCGGTTACAAATTCGATGCCGAGTTTTCAACTGAATTTAATGTTTTCCAAATTTTAGATTAAAGATATGAAAAAAAAAGTAGTAGGTGAATCACTGGCAATGTACTACTTCCCCAGAACAAATTAATCAATTAATTTTTCGCTCCCTCTCCAAAACCAGTCGACCCTTAGAGCTAATATTCAACAGTTGACTTACATAGGGGCTCCTAAATCTTCATACTAAATTTTGTGTCAATGAATTCACTACATCGGCAGATATTAGGCTTTGCCTCCTACCCTGAACCCCCAGACAGGTAATAGTGTAGTTCTCATGGGGTTTTGATTCACACATGAAATTTTGTGTCGATACATTTATTACGTCACTTATTACAGTTAGGGGTCCTTAACGAGTATCTAATATCGCACAAATGCGGAATCATCGTTCAACGTCCCACCCGAATTATCGTTGGGATAAAGACACTTCTGAAGAGTTTTTAAAAAATTGTTATCTTATTTTTTATTAAATTGAAAAAAGTGTCTACCTATTATAATTGTATCTATGTATTAATTTTTTTTTATATAGGTACTCGTATATTTTTAAATATTCAGTTTTTATTATTTTCATTTTACTTTTTTTAATAGTTTTCCTATTACTAATCATACGTGAGTTAGACTCAAGTAGTTATAAATCTAATTGATAAGCTATCTTAATGTATAAATTCTTTTGACGTATCCTATTACCATGTATTGGTTTAATGGAAAAAAATTTATTATTATTATTAGCTAACTCTAGTTGTATTACTCTAACATTGAATATTAATAACGATTGAATATTAGCGCAAATGGTCGACTATTTTATCGATAACCATTAAATTCTGTAAAACGTCAACATAAAATTGTTGATCCATTACATAACGTATGTAGTATAACAGGGGAAGTGGAAAAATATATTGGAAAATAACTTAGTGAAGTTATAGCCTCTCTGACAATAAGTAGCGAAGTTATAGCCTCTCTGACAATAAGTAGCCAAGGTCATCCATTCACGACGGAACCCTCAAATTTGCATTGAAATAACTTTTTTCATCTCAATCATTTTTATGTCCAATAAAAAAGGGAAATATTTACTCATATATTGACAAGAATTTAATAACATCAATTTAACGTTCATCAGGGTTGGACACGAATAAATTGAGGATAAATGAACATCTTTCTAAATTAATTTATATTTTTTAACAATGTAATACATCAATTGTATCTTTCATCAATTTAATTTTACTGGATATAAATAAATGAGGGCGCCGGTTTTATCTGAGAGGTAAAAAAAAAACTTTAATGCAGAAGTCCCCTAGGTGAATAAAAATGTAGAGTAGGCAAAATTTAGGATTCCCATAGTAGAGTCGAGCTCATGTCTACCAGGGTGACGAAAGAGCGTTCTGTTAGTAGACGATATGACCTCGTATCTTAAGCCCGGACATGAGTCCTAATAACTAACTAAAAAAATGACGTATTTCTGACGGTTAATTTTTTTTTTCTCATCCTTTACCTATATATATCTAGGACTATGTGAAGGAGCCGAGGTGTGCTTGCCTACTGAGTCAAAGATCTCTGATTCAAAAACCGGCTGAGGCTTAGAGCATGCCGTCTTTCGGGTGGGACGTTAAACGATGATTCCGAGCCTATGCGGTATTAGATACTCGTTAAGGACTCCTACCCTAGGTGAATCAGTCTAGGTAGGCAAAATTTAGGACTCTTACAGTAGTAAAGTCGGGCCAAAGATGAATAGGCAAATAAAGATTTTGAAAGTTTAGTAGGAGAGCAGAAACTCACGTTTAAGTCTATAAAAACACATTAATGGAAAAATATTAATAGAGAAGGCTTTAACCAAATACCTAAAAAACATTAATACAACAATAGCGAAAAGTCGGTGATAGACATCAACCAGATACGATGGTAGTACTTTAGTAAAGCTGGTAGACGGTTCCGGGTGAACCGAGACCCGTCCCTGGGGCGATAGCAGGACCGGTTTTTTGAATTTTCAGGTGCCCCGGTTTTCGGTTCAAGACCCGGAATCGGGTGCAAGATTCCGAAGCGGGACCCGGGTCCACGGATCCAGATTTTCACAAACTTCCCGTTAAAGTAAAAGGTGTGAACGTTTTTTAGTGCTCACTTGTAAGTTTTCGCTCTCCCTCTAAATCGTCAATCTGTTTATTTGGTGGACCTTTCCTTCTGCTTTTGCTCCTTTGCAATCCAACCTAATATATGTTTCTGCGCTCTCTCTAAACCTTCGTTTTCTTGATCTTGATCTACGAATTTCAGGCTATACCCAGATTCAAACGTAAGTTTCCGCGCGTTTACCTGGTTCCAGACCCGAACTCGGGTCCACGGTTCGAGACATGTATCCGCTCCCACACTTCCAGGGACAACTTTCACTTGAAGTGATTTTTGATTAGTCATACATGTAACAGAAAAATGTAAAATGTACTTAGGGACCTTGAAATGTAAATTCTGTGGAAAACTAGATCTCGTTGTTCCGTACGATTACAAAAGTTTGTGGGAAAGTAAAAAATCTGGGTTTTGGAAATGAATTCTAGGAATATGGGAGTTTTCTGTCAACTCATTTCGCATTAAAATGCGTTCTCTCTTGCGTCTGTTTTTACATATATTTTTTTTCGAGCTCCTAATTTTGTTTGAACAGTTGTTAGAAGAGGGGGAGGGTGGAATAATTTCTCAAATTCACCTCTGTCCCATGTGATACATAATCGATTATTACCGCTGTTCCCCCTGCTCCCAGCGGACGGACCATAGCACATCAATCATGACGTATTAGAGCTTTCTCCCTCGACGCAGTGGGGTGCGATATTACCCCAAACCCATCCTTTAATTCGGATTCAAATGTTTACGGCTAGGAGCGTCTGAAACTCGACGTTGAGAGGTGAGTAGGTAGGGATTGTCAGTCTTGGCGCTGGAATGGACGTCATCCAGTGAGAAGTAAGATGGGATAGTACGACAGGGAGTCCTCAACCCAGCCTTAATGTCCCGTATTTTATCATGAATTTATTTCAACAGATGGCACCACTAGTAGCAGCGAAAGTATTAAAAGTATTTTGGCTAAACGGCTCAACTTTTTATAAATATTTTTTTTCCTTTGTAATCAATATAAATATAGAATTGATATGACACTCCAATTTTTTTTTTTTTTTTTTTATTGGAAATTCCGAATTTTATATTTTTCATGTATTTTTCTTTAATTTTTTACATGTTATTTTTTTTTAATTTACAGGTATGGCGCCGAAAGTAGACAGTTTAATGAGTTCAAATCATTTTTCAGATTCAAAATCGGATGAATAGATGAAACGGAAACATTTATATTCATACTGATTCATATTTTGTCGTCGAACTTGCATCATACACTATGAAATCGTGATGAATTTTGAATTCAAGTGATTTGTGAAAAACACTGCGCACTACTTCTAACCCATGGCTAGTACAGCCGGATCACTCTTACTTCCCCAGCTCACTCAAAAATGTTTCCGCTCTCCCTTCAAGGTCTTCTACTTCTCCAGGTCTCCCTCTGATGTCATTCACTCATCATCATATATATCACCAACACAACCTCCAGCGCACCCTCCACCACTCCTTGAAGTGTCCCATCACGTTAGGATTTCCGAAAAGGAGAAGGCGTAGTTGTTACGTTATTGTGACTCATACCCGGGCTTCAATACTAAGGCCTTCTACCAAAGCGCTCTTTCATCAGTGGGAGTCGTAAAGTTTGCATACCCATGTTGACCTACCTTGGGTAGAGGTCTTTAACAGGGGCCATCGCTTAACTTCCCATCCGAAGGACGGCATGCTCAAGGCTTTTTTACCTCCCACATAGAAAACCTAAGGGCCTCGGCCGGGGTTTCGAGCCCGCGATCTTGAGCTCAGTAGGCTAAGACCGCTATTCCTGAGGCACAGTTGATATGGAACACACACTGAAGGGTTCCATAGGTGAACATTGCATTGATGTGTTAATTAATATTGCTACTTATTATTTATTAAAGTCATGGCAATACACTAAGTTCTCCCTCCAAAATCAATCGATTGTTTTAGCTAAATCGATTTATCATCACAATGTACTTCCCCAACTCGAATTATTTTTGTGCGCTTAGTTTCCTTCTTCTTTTTTGCTCGATTTAGCTGAAAATCAATATTTGACTTACACAGTGATTCTGAACCCTCATACTAAATTTTGTTTCGATACGTTCAGTACATCGGCAGTTTTTAGGGTTTTTAAGCCCCTCTTCGCTTTGATCGATTTAGTTGAAAATCAATAGGTGTCATCCTCACGGGGTTTCGGATGGACATATAAAATTGTCGATACTATCGAGTGTTATACTGTTCCCAGATAGTGATTTTTTTTTTCATTTTTGGAATCAGGCATCGGAAAAAATGAAATTAGGTAAAATATCATAATTTCTGAACGATTACATAACTTCCACTATGTATAGTTGGATATGTGTGAAAAATGTTATTTTCCGAATTATCCGGACTTCGATCAATATATAGAAAATATTTTTAAAAAAAATTCATTTTATTTATTTAATTCTGATATATTCCTGATGCAAAAATGTCAAGATAGGAAAACGAATGTCGATGACAGTTATTGGCATAGACAACACATAACGGACAGAGGGCTATCTGTCGAAAGGGCATGGGGTCGAAAGGTGAACTAACGATCGAATCAGACTAGTAGGGAGATCAGCGCTAAGGTTTTTTTTTTTATTCTTCTAGTTATTCAGCTAAACTAAGTATAGACGAAGTTATGTAATCGGTCAAAGTTCAAATTAAGAAAAAAAAACAACGCACTTCCTCAAAACGAATTAATCAATTAAGTTTTCACTCTCCCTCCAAAAACAATCGATTTAATATAAAAATGTGTAGTTGACTTACATAATGGCTTCTGAATCATCAAAATATATATTGTTGCTAGGGTGCAACAACCAGCATCTATGATTGTAGGTAGTGACATGTTGGCGTGAATAGCATGCATGTGAGAGGAAGGCCATCCAGTGGTAGGTCCTCGGGACGAAAATTTATATTAATTAGAGGACAGGAACAGAAAAAAAAAAAATAAAGAAAGAAAAAAAAAAAAATAAATAAAAAGGAATTGAAAGACAATTTTGATGGATGGGTAAGAAAGACGAAAAAATAAAAAAAATATTAAGAACGAATAGGATTTAAGGTGGCAGTAAGTCGCGGTTCCATCTTCTCTTCAACCTTCGTGGGGGGTTTTGTGGTAAGTATTGTGAAGTTAAAGTACGTATTTCTGGGTTTGTATGTGTGTAAAGTGTTCTAAAAAAATGTATGTAAGTAGTTTGAATTGTGTCGGGTACTGTGTGTATCATGAGATCGTTATGAAGTGTTCTGTTTATGTATGGAGGGCACTGTGTTATCAATCTGAGGGTTTTTGACTGACACGCCTGAATTCGTTTGATGTTGGATGTTTTTGCTGAACCGTATATTAACTGTTACGTCCTCTCCTCTGACCCCCCTTCCTTTCGGCCAATATCGCGGAAAATTGATAGTTGCTGTCCTTATCGGGTTTTTAATTCAAATATAAAATTTCATGTCGATACATCAATTACATCGGCAATTTTGAGGGTTTTTTTTAGTTGAATTCCCTCTCTATACCCTTCCCTTCTGCCGATTCAGCTGAGAATTAGGGGTTGTTGTCCTTATGGGGTGTTGTATTTACATAGAATAGAATAGAATAATTTTATTTATCAGTCCAATGTCATAGATTTTTGACGCCGTACACTTGATTAAATTAATTCTATGAGGTGACTTGTCTTCATTGAGCTTAGGACAGCTTCGATAGATGAGTTGTCGTCTCCGAGCATCTCATGTAGGTCTCTTGTTCGCAAACCCATGGTCTTTAGTATTTCCTCATATCCAGGGCACTCCTACAAGATGTGGCTTACTGTGAGAGGCCAGACCCCACACCTGCCACAGCCCGGTGCCATCGCCCTGTTGATGAGGTGGCCATGGGTTAGACGAGTGTGGCCTATACGGAGCCGCATTAGACATACCTCCTCCTGCCTATTCTGCCTTTCGGAGCTTTTCCATTTGCCGACATTTGCTTTGATGGACCTAAGTTTATTTGTTAGGTCCATGTTGGTCCACAAAGAGGCCCAGCTCTCTTTTATTTTGTGACGTAGGTAGTTCTTTAGGTCTGGAATTGTCGTTATCACTCTTCCCTTGCCATTCTATCCGCTGCATGGTTCACTTCGACACCCACGTGTGAGGGAATCCAGCAAACAATTATTTGTTTTTTATTATTTGTGCAATTTCCAAGAAGTTTTTGTATTTTATATACAAGCGGGCAGCGGCTGTTAAGCTGTTGAATGCTCTGAAGAGTGGACATGGAGTCGCTACAAATCATGTAGTTCCGACCTACATCGGAAGTGACAATACTAAACGGCGCTCAGTTCTGCAGTGTAACTGCTGCAGTAGCTTGGTATTACGAGTTTTTGTATTAAGCCCCCCGCCCCCCTGTAATCCAAAATTTCAAAGATCAAACGGTCGATTGGTTTTGGAGAAAAAGCGAAAACATCATTTGTGCTGGGGAAGAACATTGTCCATGATTCAATAACGATTTTTTATTTATTTTTTTTATCAGATTTGAGTTCAACAACACGAAGCCCCTTTGAAGTCCGATCTTCAATTTTTTTTGATCAGACAATGATCCAAATTTCGAATTTCTGGTCGATAACATAACTTCCTATAACTGGGAAAATAGAAAATTATATTAGAACCACAAGGGGAAATCTGAAGTGGAAACCCTGTGTCCACCTTAAATTGTTGTCTCTTGTGTTGATCATAGGGAGACGAAGACAAATGGCATTAAATTCCTTCTGTGACCAAAGTCTGAAATGTATTAATGACCACAGACGTCAAAGAGATGGGTCCTTGTACCTGTTTAATTCAGAAGGGACAGACTAATATGAAAATTTGATTAAAACAAGGTTGGCCCTTTTTATACTTTGTATAGGGACAGTTATGTAATTGGTCATTGTATACCTCGGCTCAACAACGAGGTAATGCGAAGAACAATGGCAGCGAACAGGAGCTTCTTCGGCCAGAGACAACATATAAGAAGTCACCTCTTTATAAGGACAACAAAGCTCAGACTTTACAAACCGGTGTCAGACCGGCTTTATGGAACAAGACGCGTCAGGAGGCCGAAGCTGAGGTGGCAGGATGGTGTGGCAAATGATGCGAGATAACTGGCGAACACTGTTGGTGAAGGCCTTGACACACTAGTGGGTTGTCGCGCCATTGTGAATCAATGGATTGTAATCGGTCGAAAATTTGATGCTGAGTTTTCAACAAAATTTGATGTTTTACGTCCGGATTCCAAAAATAAGAAACAAAAAGTCGAAATTAATTAAATTTTCGCTCCCCCTCCAAAACAAGTAGATCATTTGCGTTAATAATCAATAGCTGACTTACTTAGGGGCTTCTAAATCCTCATACGAAATTTTGTGTCGATATATTAATTATATCGGCAGTTATTATAAGGGTTTATCAATAGAACCCCTTATTCTCCCTCTGATCCGTCCCTTCTCCTGGGCCGATTCCGCTGAAAATTAATAAGTGTCGTCCTTATGAGATTTCATATTCCCTAAAGACAACCTGTTTAAATGGAAACTATTCTTGTTTCCACCAATGTCCGTTATGGAGAAGTTTATTTGAATTTTTAATGTCTGGAAGGATGAAATAAACTGCAAAGAAAAGATAGTGGTTTGGGCATCTGAAAGAGCGGTAGAGAAGGCTGAAACAGATCTGATAACCGGGAAGGGAGAGCGAAGATTTAATTGATTCGTACATTACCGGCGATTTATCGACATATTTTCATGTACGATGTTATATCGATAGTAGAAATTTCATAAAAATTGGACAATACTGAGAGAGATTTCACAGAAGCGTTAGAGTACAAAAGGTGTGTTATCGCCGCTTCATAGATTTCTCTCACATAGACACTAGACAGAGAGAGGTTTTTAGTAAGGAAGGCTTGCCTGGGGGGATTTCATTCATGTGTTTTATGGCTATAGATCTTTTATATCGGGCTTAGCCTCCAGGGATAAGCTCCTGTTTGAACCACCTACAAGAACCTGATAACACGAAAGGTGATCCCTAACCTCACAAACCGGATCAAAGATGTTTAAATCTCCTCTCTGGATATCATTAATTCTATTAGTTGTCGTCTCACTAGTTTTTAACTGTGTCATCATCAGTGGCACATCTGATATCATTAATTATATTAGTTGTCTTCTCACTAGTTTTCAACTGTGTCATCATCAGTGGCACATGTGATATCATTAATTCTATTAGTTGTCTTCTCACTAGTTTTCAACTGTGTCATCATCAGTGGCACATCTGATATCATAAATTCTATTAGTTGTCTTCTCACTAGTTTTCAACTGTGTCATCATCAGTGGCACATCTGATATCATAAATTCTATTAGTTGTCTTCTCATTATATTAGTGTGTCATCATCAGTGGCATATATGATATCATTAATTCTATTAGTTGTCTGCTCAGAGGTAGCGTGCTAGCCTATTGAACTCAAGATCATGGGTTCGAAGCCCTAAGATTTTATATCTGGGAGGTGAAAAATACCTTGAGCATGACGTCCTTCGGATGGGACGCTAAGGGATGAACCCGGCGCCTATGCGATGTCAGTTTCTCGTTAACCTAGGAGAATAAAAGTAGGTAGGCAACATTTAGGACTCCCACAGTAGAGTCAGGCTCATGTCCACCATGCCCGGGCATGAGTCACAATAACTAACTATGAATAAATATACAATATTTATATGTATATATGGAGAAATAAATAGCAAATACATTAAAATTCGCCGGTGGATCATCAGCGATGTACTTACCCAGCACGAATTAACCAATTAAGTTTTTGATCTCACTCTAAAACCAATCGACCGTTTTGGTTTTAAATCCAATCTGTAGGATGGCGTGCTCAAGTTTTTTTTTTACCTCTCAGATAAAAAGCCAGAGGGCGTCGTTCGGGTTTCTTACCTACAATTTTACCAAAAAGGATTAAAAATAAAATATATTTTGTTGAGGCCATAACAAGTTTTACTTATACCAACCACGTTTTTACAGTTCACCCTCCATCTCTGCCCCCTCAAAATAATTTCATACTGTCCTTATTGGGTATATTACGCTGTACAAAATATACAAAGAAAACCGTTACATTACTTTCATAATAATAATGCCAGTATGAAATGATGTTTTGATCTTATTGTTTGGAAAGGGGAAGGAAAAGTGATCTGTAAAAATGTGGTTAGTATAAGAAAAATTCCTGTTATAAAATCATCGTGTTTTGTTGTATATTTTGTGAAAAAACAAGTTAAGTTCATCTTTAAGAATGTAACAGAAAATATAGCCAATCAATATTTTGTGTAATAATTTCCTAACAGACATTAAACCGCTTATCAATATTGATAGCAGATTAGAATATTGCGGATAATTGGAAACAATGGTAAGCCCCTCGGGGGGGGGGGGGGGGGGGGGGGGATCACAAAGATCGATTGACATTGGAGAGAGAGCGGAAACATAATTGATTAATTCGTGCTGGAGAAATTTTAAGTAAGGAGGAGGTGCGCAATAGAGGCGTTAAAATAGATGGACTTACCATCCTTTTGACTGGGATCAAGACAAAACTGTCCGTTATAGAGAAGTCTTCAATAGAGGGGTGTCTTTTAAGAGAATTTAACTGAAATAATTTTTTTTTTTAATATTTAAAATGGCTGCTTTCCCTGTTCGCCTCGCCAGTGCCATGCAGACCTCTTGCCCACTATAAATTGTCCTGTTACCTCAATTCATATTTGAAAGAGCCTTGAACAGTAAGATTATAATTCTTTTTAAGTTTTTAGAGGAAATTTTTTATCGCATATTAGTTTAAAAATATAGTATGTAAATTGTATTCAGAAATATATTTCACTCAACAGACAAAAAGATACGATTGAAGACGAATATAAAATTCAAATTTTTATAAATAAATGGGCTCAAATTTCTATTGTATTTTTCACTGACAGGCTTATGTCTGTTGTCGATTTCACTCTTCAAGATAATGTCTCATTTTCGATATGATAACTCAATTGACTGAAATTTCTCAATGATGTCCCTGGTACAGAACTGTACTACTTATAACAGATCATTCATATTAGGAGGCATTTCATGATTCACGTTCATTCATTTATTGTATGAAAATTTTCAACGAATAAAATTTTCAGGATATCACCATTTGCAACTGTTGACAAAGTGCAACAAACAACAACCTTATCAAGAAATGATGTGAGTATACTAAATAGCATTGGAAGAATGATTATGATTGATCATCGACAATGTGCTTCCCCAACTAGAATTATTTTTGTGAGCTTAATTTCCTTCTTCATTTTTGCCCGATTTAGCTGAAAATCAACAGTTGACTTACATAGAGACTTCTGAATGCTCATACTAAATTTTGTGTCGATACATTTATTACATCGGGTGTTATTAGAGTTTTTGTGTTAAGCTTTAATAGAGCTTCTATAGATAGAACTTTAAGAGAGCTTCTATTATAATAGAGCTTAAAAGAGTCTTCAGTTAGATATAAAAGAGCTTTAATAGAGCTTCTACTAGATATAATAGAGAAAATATAAGTGTTATATATAATAAAAAAGAGCTTTATCACCTAGAATTTGTATTTATTAGTATTTCCACTTAATCGACACAAAACGCAAAAATGTATTCACATAAGTAGAGATTCTATTAGATATAGTGCAACTTCTATTAGTTAAAATAGAGCTTTAGATACAACGGTGCTTTAAGAGAGATTCTACATCCCAATAGATACAACGGTGCTTTAAGAGAGCTTCTACATCCTAATAGATACAACGGTGCTTTAAGAGAGCTTCTACATTCTAATAGATACAACGGTTCTTTAAGAGAGCTTCTACATCCTAATAATAGATACAACTGTGCTTTAAGAGAGCTTCTACATCCTGAGAAAAAGTATAAGTATTTCACTAGTTGAAAGAAATGAGTGGACGTTTATGAAGAGAAACTTAGGAAGAAGGGAGTTAGTTTAGAAGAAAATAAGACTGCGGAGGTGGATAAAGTAAAGAGAAGAGTTCTAAAAGACATTAATATAGTGAAGTGATGTGTGGACCCTGTACGAGCATGGCTCTAACTAAAATAGACGGCTACAAGGTGGAACCTTTCTTGTAAAACATATGGCAGGATTTATTTCCTGGTCTCCCAGCAAAACAAGGAGTATCTGACATCGTACAGTTTCGGGACCATCACTATCTTTACAATGGCTGAAAATTAATAGATGTTGAGGATTCTGGATACACTGTGAAGTACAAAAAGTACACAAATTATAAATATTAACATACTCTAAAATTAATTTTTTTTTTAAGGAGGAAAATCGCTCAAGGGTTGAGTTTTTTTGTCAAAACGGCTGAAATATTGATTTTAAAAAAAAAAACAGCTGTTAAGATATTAATAAATTAATAATAATAATAAATTTATTTCCGTTAAACCAATACATGGTAATAGGATACGTCAAAAGAATTTATACATTAAGGTAGCTATTGGGGGCCATGGTGGCCGTGCGGGCTAGAGCGTAGGGCTTTGGTCGCATGGTCTCACCATGGTTTGCGGGTTCGAATCCCGTCCGGGAGTGAGTTTTATTTCGTAGATAGAACTCCCTCCCGGGGCCATGGATGTCTTAAATAATTATACATAACACATTGACATGGCTAATATGCAACTTTCATAAAGCCAAAAGAAAAAAAAAAGAAAAAAAAAAAAAAAAGGTAGCTATTGTTGTGTATTGTTTATACAACAATTAATGCTTTTTTTTGAAATCTGAAAATCGAAACCCGACGGAGGCCCTTATTTTATTTTATCTGGGAGATGGAATAAACTTGAGCACGCCGTCCTTCGGATGGGACGTTAAGCGATGGTCCCTATCCTGTACGATGTTAGGTACTCGTTACCCTAGGTGGAAAAAAATTTAGGGTAGGCAAAATTTAGGACTCCCACAGTAGAGTCGGGCTTATGTCCACCAGAGTGACAAAAGAGCGCTCTGATAGTAGGCGATATGACCTCGTAGTTGAAGCCCGGGCATGAGTCATAAAACCTAACCTATAAAAAGACTTAATTAAATTAGCTTTTATTAAAAATGAAAGGACAATAGACGGTTAGAGGGCGCCGGTAGCTCAGTGGTATGCGTGCTTGACTTCTGAGCTCAAGGTCGTGGGTTCGTAGCCCGACCGAGGCCTTTAGTTTATTTTATCTGGGAGGTAAAATAAGCTTAAGCACGCCGTCCTTCGGATGGGACGTTAAGCGATGGTCCCGAGCCTGTACGATGTCAGGTACTCGTTAAAGACCCCTACCCTAGATGAATAAAAATTTAGGGTAGGCAAAATTTAGGACTCCCACAGTAGAGTCGGGCTCATGTCCACCAGAGTGACGAAAGAGGGCTCTGGTAGTAGGCGATATTACCTCGTAGATAAAGCCCGGGCATGAGTCATAAAACCTAACCTACTCAGTAAAGAGATAGACGTTTTTTTAATGAATTAGCATCAGTATATATATATATATTGTAGCATGTCTACCCTATAGATAATGCTCAGAACTGGCGATGTCTATGAGAGGATCGCGATCGCTAGGAGCAAAGTATGGGTTGTGTGGTCTTGAATAAACGAGAATTGCATTTGGAAGAGAATGCTCGGAACCAATGATGCCTGCGAGAGAATCGCGATCGCTGGGAGCGGAAAATAAAGAATAATAGAGACACAATGGAAAGGAAGCCAAGATAATTGTCTACATCCGGTGTATAAGGAATAAGCAGTAAAGGTTTTTTTTTTCTTACTCCAGGTTTTCACACAACTAGAGGCAGATGTTAATTGGTAATATGCGATTGGCTGGAAATAAAATGGGCGGAGTCCGACGACGAACCAAGTCTCGAGAACTGTCCCCTACCACGGTCGGATATCGGAAGCCACTCCCCGTTTTACTCATTCTTCGTTCATATCTTGGTGGATCACCACGTTCCTCTCTTTGTAAAGCCTAGTTTCAGTATGTGAAAGTATTTTCTTCGCTCATATCTTGGTGGATCACCACGTTCCTCTCTTTGTAAAGCCTAGTTTCAGTATGTGAAAGTACTTTCGTCGCTCATGTCTTGGCTGGTCACCACGTTCTTTTTATATTGTACAGTTGAGTTTAAATATGTGAATTAACTTTCTTCGTTCATATCTTGGTGGATCACCACGTTCCTCTCTTTGTAAAGCCTAGTTTCTGTATGTGAAAGTACTTTCTTCGCTCATGTCTTGGCTGGTCACCACGTTCTTTTTATATTGTACAGTTGAGTTTAAATATGTGAAATTAACTTTCTTCGTTCATGTCTTGGGTGATCACCACGTATCTTTTCTATAAGTAAAGTTCAGTTAGAATATGTGAAATTAACATTCTTCGCTCATGTCTTGGCTGGTCACCACGTTCTTTTTATATTGTACAGTTGAGTTTAAATATGTGAATTAACTTTCTTCGTTCATGTCTTGGGTGATCACCACGTATCTTTTCTATAAGTAATATCAGTTTGAATATGTGAAATTAACAGTCTTCGTTCATGTCTCGGGTGATCACCACGTATATTAACTGTTTTAATATCAGTTTGAATATGTGAAATAGTCAGTGAGATACACATTTTGAATTCGGACGCGCCGGGTCAGTGAGGGGCGTGAGTTCTGCCGTGACATCGAAACTACGCAGATCTACAGGGACTATGTGAATAGACGATTTCTACGGGAAGTCCAGAAAGGGTGATCACGCCGTCATTCGCCATGGATATCGTATCGAGGTACCTCGTAATTAAGTTATAATTCAGTCCTTCAGACACACGGCCAAATTATATATATATTCAATTGTTGTTTTGTAAATATGTTCTCATTAAAATAAATATGTTAAAGTTATAGGTTTGATTCATTTCATTCCCCCCCACTCATGCTTCTTCTGGTTGACAACAGTAATTAATTATTGTTAATTACTGATGTCAACTAACCGTTAGGATCTTGTAACCGTTCTTCCCGTGGGAGTGCTTTCAGCTATTCAGGCATTGTTTAATTAAAGTCGCGATTTAAATAATTTTCAAATTTAATAATTTTTCGATCTCAATTTTATTTATTTTATTAATTACGTGATTTGCACTCACACAGGGAGGGAGATTGGTTATAATTGGCGCCCGAACAGGGACTTGATTTGTTTATTAATTATGCCAATTAGTATAATTAATGAACCCCACTAATCGGTCCCTTATTAATTAATTAATTTTTTTTTTAATTAAAAATTTTTTTTTTTTTGCTTTTTAACGTAGATTCCAGCCTATTAGGCCACAATGTTATATTTTCACTTAAAGTCGGTATTTAGAATCAAAACTGAAGAAGGATGGGTGAGGGTAGGGACAATGAATGACATCATTTATTGAAATAATTTTTTTTTTTTTTTGTTTTTGATTTTTTTTTTTTATGTAGATTTAGTAGGCATTTATTTTACATATTATAACTATTGTTGTATTGTGATGCCATCTGACAGGTCACCATAGAAATTAGGTTAGCACCAGACCTCCCGTATAATTCATTTAATTGTTTTGATATATATTTCTTATCAGAATGGAAGGGAAAGGGAAGTCGGACTTAGAGCCGATACAGACACGGTCTAGGAAAACTATCCGTACGCCCCCGGAGTCCCCGGTAGAAAATCCTAAATTTGACCTAGAGGCGATGTTTAAGGCCATGCAGGAACAGATGCGAAACTTGGGAAAGGATTTAAAAGCGGACATGCAGGAACAGATTTCGGGACTAGGACAACAGGGAAAGGCCATGCAGGAACAGATAGGACAGCAGACTTCGGAGATAAAGGAACAAATTTCGGCAATGGCAAATAATATCGAATCCATTAAACGTAATATGGGTACCGTACAATCTGAATCTAGGCAGGACAATTCAGAAGAGAGATATGATAAGCCTACTTCTAAAGTCAGGGACATGGTAGGTGTCAGTTATCATGAAGTTACAGGTGGGATCGTGTCAGAAACACAGCATCTAGATAAGGAGGTCGAAGAAATAAATTCGAACCAAAATATTATTAGTACCGATTGTGAGAAGAGATTCGCCGATATCTCGAAGAGAATAGATACTGTTTCGGGTCAAACTCAGATCTCAACCCCAAAACAAGATGACCGAATGACATTTACCGTACCCGAAGGACATAGGAATTGGCCTACGAACCAGACTTTTGCTCGCGAACAGCCTAGCAATGTCACCTTCCAAGATGTCTACGTGAAAAATTACGAACGTGGTGAGGTGGCGTTACGTAATAGCGTTTTGGATTTGCCCAACCATTTTGTATTTAAATTCTTACTATTCTGGGAAGGACCTTACCAGATTTTAGACAAGGAAAGTCCTCAAATTTTTATTTTAGGACATCTCGGCAGCGACGTAGCGGAAGGAGGAATCTTTTATATGACCTCACAGAAGCCGTATATTAGCGGATAAATTTACAAGCAGGCTAGAGAAGCGCTAGGGCTCTCTTTGAGATTAACGATCTTACTTCAGCCGAGTTAGGGGGGCGATTATTGCAGACGAGATCGCGGCCCTAGAGTCAGGGAAGAGATTTGTGACGTCTCTATGGGTGTCCATCCCCAGCTATCCCAGGAACAGTTAGACAAAGTCACACACACATAAAACAGACACTATTTTTTATTATTTGGGAATTATTTATTATTTTACACTAACGGCCAACACCTCATTATACAACAACACACAAAGAATCACACATACACATTTATTGGGGACACGGGATTTATTATTTAGTTATTTTTTTTTGTAAATAGGATAAGGCAGACGGGGACATTCTGGCACTCCCCTGGGGCTTAACATCGAGCATGCCCCCCTTAGTCGAGCTCAATGATTCCGAAGTGAATCGCCAGGTTGTAAATATTTTAGATAGTAAGGTATGATTATTTTTTTTTTTATTTTTTAGTAATAGAGAAGTTTTCTTCATTTTTTTTGTATATAATAATTAGAATTTTATATAATAAGTTAGGGTAGTTTTATTTTTGTTTATATGTAGTAATAGAATGTTTTTTCTTTTATATAGTGTTAGTAATTTTTTTTATATTAGTACTGTTAGGATAATTTAGTTTAGATAGGTTTGTGGCTTCATTTGAAATTGACATAATTGTAGGACGGGGCAGACGGTATATGGATTGGCCATCCATGGGAATATACCTACGTATTTAAATTTGATTAGGAGACGCGGATCTGAGTAGGATGACAGCGAGGCGATGGCACACACATTTGTAGGTAGTCAGGTATGGTAAATGTACTTCCAATTGTATTTGTCTGTTTTGTTTTGTGTTTTTAAATAATATTTGTATTAGTATCCGACCGTGTGTATCTATTGAAAATGTCACATTGACCCATATTTTATCTAGTGACCATGATGGGCTATGTTAACCCAATGAGAGCCTTGTAAATATATTTGTAACATATATTCAGGTATGGACCTTACTTATTATGATGCAGTGTCGACCACGGTAGGTCAAATGTCAATTTTGTTATTTTATTTAAGAAATCCTAGGGCAAGGTGCCGAAGCATACATGACTAAAGGGGGAGATATATTATAAACTGGAGGGGATACCCAGAATTGAATACTTAATTATCGTACACACGGAGAAGGGGCCACTCCATTGATGCTTGTAGAATCCATTTAAAGGGGCGGGAGTTTGTTTAATTTTTTTTTTATGCCATGAACTGACTGTTTGAACTGAAGAAAGGGTTTCGCTACTTGATTAATGCGGATGCCGGAATTTACATATATTTATGAAACTGAGATGGGATTTGAGTGGGCTTATTTTTCTATTTTATATTTCGTCGTCGTTCCGGCAGAAGGTAAATACCTGTCGAAGGCCTAAGGAGGCATATGGTTAGGGTCTGGTCAACCCAAATTTTTGTTGAAGCGGATTAGGGATATGGGAATTCAGTTGAAGCATTGTCGAGGCGTGGGGCCTTTTTGGATGTTTTAACTAGTCAGTGAATGTATGCTAGAAATAGAATCATCGTTATTTGCCAATGGAGAGGGTTAACTCCAAGAAGTACAGCGTAAAGTAAAATCATGCTTTGGTCACGCATGCATAGGCAAGCCATGCCGATTCGAAAGGAAATTTAAAATCATGTTTTGGTCACGCATGATAATGAGGTCGATACCTGAGTATTTGGTTAAGTGTATACGCTCAGTGAACGAGCAAGTGTTAAGTGAAACTAATAAAATATGTGACTTCCAATGGTCATTTAGCCGACATATTTTATTTTAACGGGAACGGGGGATATTGTAGCATGTCTACCCTATAGATAATGCTCAGAACTGGCGATGTCTATGAGAGGATCGCGATCGCTAGGAGCAAAGTATGGGTTGTGTGGTCTTGTATAAACGAGAATTGCATTTGGAAGAGAATGCTCGGAACCAATGATGCCTGCGAGAGAATCGCGATCGCTGGGAGCGGAAAATAAAGAATAATAGAGACACAATGGAAAGGAAGCCAAGATAATTGTCTACATCCGGTGTATAAGGAATAAGCAGTAAAGGTTTTTTTTTTCTTACTCCAGGTTTTCACACAACTAGAGGCAGATGTTAATTGGTAATATGCGATTGGCTGGAAATAAAATGGGCGGAGTCCGACGACGAATCAAGTCTCGAGAACTGTCCCCTACCACGGTCGGATATCGGAAGCCACTCCCCGTTTTACTCATTCTTCGTTCATATCTTGGTGGATCACCACGTTCCTCTCTTTGTAAAGCCTAGTTTCAGTATGTGAAAGTATTTTCTTCGCTCATATCTTGGTGGATCACCACGTTCCTCTCTTTGTAAAGCCTAGTTTCAGTATGTGAAAGTACTTTCGTCGCTCATGTCTTGGCTGGTCACCACGTTCTTTTTATATTGTACAGTTGAGTTTAAATATGTGAATTAACTTTCTTCGTTCATATCTTGGTGGATCACCACGTTCCTCTCTTTGTAAAGCCTAGTTTCTGTATGTGAAAGTACTTTCTTCGCTCATGTCTTGGCTGGTCACCACGTTCTTTTTATATTGTACAGTTGAGTTTAAATATGTGAAATTAACTTTCTTCGTTCATATCTTGGTGGATCACCACGTTCCTCTCTTTGTAAAGCCTAGTTTCTGTATGTGAAAGTACTTTCTTCGCTCATGTCTTGGCTGGTCACCACGTTCTTTTTATATTGTACAGTTGAGTTTAAATATGTGAAATTAACTTTCTTCGTTCATGTCTTGGGTGATCACCACGTATCTTTTCTATAAGTAAAGTTCAGTTAGAATATGTGAAATTAACATTCTTCGCTCATGTCTTGGCTGGTCACCACGTTCTTTTTATATTGTACAGTTGAGTTTAAATATGTGAATTAACTTTCTTCGTTCATGTCTTGGGTGATCACCACGTATCTTTTCTATAAGTAATATCAGTTTGAATATGTGAAATTAACAGTCTTCGTTCATGTCTCGGGTGATCACCACGTATATTAACTGTTTTAATATCAGTTTGAATATGTGAAATAGTCAGTGAGATACACATTTTGAATTCGGACGCGCCGGGTCAGTGAGGGGCGTGAGTTCTGCCGTGACATCGAAACTACGCAGATCTACAGGGACTATGTGAATAGACGATTTCTACGGGAAGTCCAGAAAGGGTGATCACGCCGTCATTCGCCATGGATATCGTATCGAGGTACCTCGTAATTAAGTTATAATTCAGTCCTTCAGACACACGGCCAAATTATATATATATTCAATTGTTGTTTTGTAAATATGTTCTCATTAAAATAAATATGTTAAAGTTATAGGTTTGATTCATTTCATTCCCCCCCACTCATGCTTCTTCTGGTTGACAACAGTAATTAATTATTGTTAATTACTGATGTCAACTAACCGTTAGGATCTTGTAACCGTTCTTCCCGTGGGAGTGCTTTCAGCTATTCAGGCATTGTTTAATTAAAGTCGCGATTTAAATAATTTTCAAATTTAATAATTTTTCGATCTCAATTTTATTTATTTTATTAATTACGTGATTTGCACTCACACAGGGAGGGAGATTGGTTATAATATATATATATATATATATATATATATATATATATATATATATATATATATATATATATATATATATATGTAAGCGTTAATTGGGAAATGGATGTTTTTCGAGTTAACGAGTTTTCGAATTTTGACTGTATTTGAGAAATTGCCCACTAAAGGTGCACTTTGCTCTTAAAGCAATCAATTCGATACGATATTTGATTGGTTTTCTTTTTTCCCGGACCCTTGAGACCAGTTCACCTTTCAGAAATAAAATGATTCCAACCTGTCCCAAGGGACCTGTAAAACCTATACCTTTCATTCCTATTACCATCGTGTCCCTTTCCCTGTTGGGGTCAAATTTTACAAAATAACCTCCGTGTTTTATTTAACTCAATTATAACCTATTACAGGTTGGTTAATCCATTATGGCTGGGGTTACAGTTGTGGTTACACTGCTCCCTTCTAGTCAGAGTTGGGACGAGTGTGACCAGTGTCTTCCCATCGGGCAAATATTTACCTTTTTTAGCCGGAGGGAGGCGAAAAAAAGAGGAATAGAATGAGGGAGAAATGATGAAAAGTAGAAAAAAAAACATGAGAAATTTTGAAAATATAAGATACCTGATTAACGAAAAATCATTACACTTTTAACTATACTTTACAGGTATACGAAGTATACGGGAAGTTATGTAATCGTATGTTTATATCGTATGTTTTATCTGTATGCTTGTGAATACGATAACCGCCGACAAAATGAATGTTTCACTACGAAAATTTATATATGAACGGCTTAGTTTCAAAACCGGCTAAGTCCACTTTTGTAAATTTTGTGAAAAAAATAAATAACTCTCCAGGTGCATGAATATTCAAAAATATTTGGAGTATTGCTGATGGAAATAACTTTTAATTTCTGTAGTCCGGCTACTTTTTGTAAGTGAATATACACAGAAAACGAAAAAAAATGTTTGGACTTAGCCGGTTTTGAAAATAAACAACTTGAACTTAGCACTTTCCAGAATAAATAAATGGACTTAGCCGGGTTTGAAAATAAAATTAGAATTTTTTCAATTTTGTAGAAAAAAAAAGTATTTATTTTGATTTCTACAATATTATATTTATATTTTAACAATTTGGTTTCAAATTAAGAAAAGTTAACATTTTTTATATGATTTTATAAGATTTGATTTTACCGTAGATTTACCTTATTAGATTCAATACTTTTCATCATAATATGTCACTTATTTTATTATTTTAGAAATGAATTCTTGGACTTAGCCGGTTTTGAAAATAAAAATATTGGACTTAGCTGGTTTTGAAAATCAAATTTTTTAAAAATACATTTTTTATTAATGTTCGTTAAGAAAACATATTTTTTTTTTCGACTATCTTTGTTACTAAAAGTTGGAAAATATCTCAAAAAAACATTTTCCTGAAATATCTCCGATTTAAATTTTTTTGGACTTAGCCGGTTTTGAAACTAAGCCCTTCATGTGTATCCATAACTTCACATGAACGAAATCTAGTGATTATCTAGGGAAAGTGAGGGATCAGCGAAGCCTCAACTCAAACACCCCAATAAGAACATATGTAGATCAACTATTGATATTTTGCCATTTCTTTTTTTAAAACTGGGATCGGAAAAATTTCGGTAAAAATTCAGGATCGAAATTCTGAGAATTAAATAAAATTACTAGATATTAAATATAATTAAATAATAAAATTACCACATTTCCTGTAGAAATTATAGCTGGTTTTTTACTAAATTTTGATTTCTATAGTAATTTCCGAAAAGGGCTCTAAAAAAATATCGAAAATTCAAGACGTGCAATTCTGAAGAAAGTGGACGTATTCAAAAAATTTTCATTTAAACTTTTCATTTGGATTTCTTCTTTTACTAAAGAGACGCCATATTGTTTTTCTACATTTCCAAAAATGTTAAATCCAATCCAAAGGTAAAAATTATCTTACTGGGTAACGAAAAAATGAATAGCATAGAATAAGAGAACAAATATTGGTTTTATTTACTTAAACCTACATTATAATAATTAAAAACTAAGAGACTTAAACATAAAAAAAAAATCAAATTATTTACAAAAAGAAATCTTACAACCTAATTTTTTACACCAATTTAGTCTCTTTTTTTAAAAAATATTGTCCATGCTTCAAATTGAAGTTATTTAAGGCATAAAAACATATAAATAAATAAAAGTACCTCCTGCCTCTGTTTCAGTGTTAGTTCATCACTTCTTAAGCCTAAAAATCAACTCTCTGTCCACCTTCACATCTCAATCCAAACTTCCACAACATAGACTCATCCACACTAATTAGAACAGCTGATGGTCGTCTTTTGTTTTCCATTCATTGGTTCGTTTTAAAACAAAATGCGACTTCATATATTTATTCACTAATTTAGTTACTTCACTGTTTTTATACAAATAAATATAATTAATTTTATAATATTTTAATAATTACAATGTGTGAAATTTTATAAAACATAATTACTTCCCCAGCTACACGAAATTATGTAATCATTCACAAGTTTTAATTTTAATTTTCATCAGAATTTCATGTTTTCCGACCTTCATATTCCAAATGTATCGGTACAAATTTTCTAAATTCAATACCCTATAAGGACACCGACCGAAGAGCTGTGGAGGATGAGGGGAGGGAAAGTCGGCTCAAAAACATTAGTAATGCCGATATAATGAATGTATCAACAGAAAATCTGTAGAATAAAGATAAATATTACCTTTTAGAATGCCGATACAACACATTTTATCCCAATATTTACAACCCAGATCAACTCCAACCATACCTAAACCTGAATGCTCCTTTCTCACACATCAAAGCACTGACACAACTCCGTCTATCTGGCAAGTATTGTATTAAAATCAGTTACAAAAATAATGTATGCACCCTTAATCCCGAAGAACTTTGTACAATCTGGAATAAAAACGAATTGGAAGACGTATACCACCTCTTAATATCCTGTCCGATATACTCCCCCATTAGTAGCCACTTCCTGGCTCAGAGTATCAGTATAGACCGATCCAACTTTCATACCTTACTCCTGGCCCATAATAAGAATGATATCTCAAATAGTTTTCTGGCTGGAGGTAACAAATAGATGGATCGAACTTTATATTGTATTTCTATGATAATTAATACGCTCATTAACTGGAACTTTAAGAAACAAATATTAAGTGAGAAGAAGAATGGAATGAAAGATAAACATTTAAATAAATAAAATTAAAATTAAACTTATTTTTGAAATATTGTCTATTTTACAAAATAATGTTTGTTCATAATAATTTTCTTCGCTTTTTTTAAGAGCTAATAAAATTTTTATTTTTTTATTGAAGAATATATACGATCGGTATACACCATAAGTTAATTTAATGACAAATACTCCTCCATTAGAAGCCACTTCCTGGCTCAGGGTGTCAGTATAGACCGATCCAACTTTCATACATTACTCCTGGCCCATAATAAGAATCATATCTCAAACATTATCTTATGCTTAATCATCGCTCTGAAACTTAGATCATTCATTGTTAATGAATAATGTATTTCAATTTCCATATTATATTGATATTCAAAACATACATCCCCACTCCATATTTACTTTCTTAGTTACATTATTATTATTAATTTATAATTACTTATTTTATTTATATTTTTTGTTATTTATTTAGTTTGTTAAAGGTAAATGTGTCATTATTGTTTTATATGTGTATTCCTTTATATGTGTCAGTATTATGTTAATATTGTAAAAGTAATGATCACTGACTCAATTGTATAGCGGTGATCCCTTTAAAAAATAAAAATTATTATTATTACTTAAATATATTGATTTTTAGCCCAAATAGCCGATTGTTTTCAGTGAGAGAGCGGCAACTTCGTTGATTAATTCGTTCTGGGGAAGTACCTTGCTGGTGACTTACCGATGATTTTTTTGATAAAATTTCATCTATTTTTTTGACTCCTCCGAGACAGATATTTGACAAGTGAAATATTAGACCAACTTTGAGTGAGAGAAGTCAATTCAATTTGTTAAATTGAGCTGTTCGAATCGAAATAGCTTCCTCAAGTCAGGGTCCTCTCAAGACTAGTCCTAGATAAATGGGTCCTCCCTGGTGGGACAGTTCCGGACTGTCACTCTCCCACAAGGACTTCACACCGCATCTCTCTGGAACCTTGTCTCTTCAGGGTTTTTTTTTCAAACAACATTTTTGGCAGAGATGATGTCCGTCAACTGGGCACTCTTCCAAAACACTTCTTTAACCCTCATCTCGAGAACCCCCACTACACTTCTTTACCCTTATATCGCCCATCAAGTCCGACTCTACTCTCAACCCCTAAAATGTTGCCTATCCAGGGGTATTTAACCTGACATCTTATAGGCTCGGGACCATCGCTTAAGGCGGCTTTACACGACGCTAGTAACTCGTACGAGTCACCGAGGCGAGTACTGGAGGCGAGTGTTTCACAGGGATAGAGGCTAAAATTGGTTTTTAACGTGTAGACGCCACTCAGTTTAGCGGCAATTTACAGTAGTCGAGTTGTTTCTCTTATTTTCTTGCAAAGATGAACACTATATGCAAAAAGTCTTTGATGAAAAAGTGTTGTGAGAAGAATTGATGGAAATAATCGAATCGGAAGAAAACGTGCCAACAAGAATATGGCTAAGAAAATGGCTGAAGAAGATCCGCGCGTGGGGCCTCAAGTACGCTTTAGAGGACATTCCCGAATACCGACATAAACTAACCACTCGTACGTGTTACTCGAATCGTGTAATCGGTCTCCAACGGTGCTAGTACGTCATACAGTCGAGTATTGGGTGAGGAAAGTATTGTGGAGGAACCAACTCGTTCCAGTAAATAGGATTGCTTTCTATTCACTCGACTGGCATGGACACTAGAAGGCGAGTACTCTACTGGAATACAGAACACCAATTTACACAAGGAGAGTATTAAAAGTGAGTACTAGGTTTTAGTGACTCGTACGAGTTACTAGCGTCGTGTAAAGCCGCCTTTAACGTCCCATTCGAAGGCGTGTTCACGATTTTTTTACTCCCAGGTATAAAAAAAAAAAAATCGGCGGTGAATCACCACTTTCTCAGAATGAATTAAATTTTTGATCTCCTTACAAAACCAATCGACCGTTCGGACTAAAAATTATGAATCTCCTTCCAAAATTTCATCTCAATACATGAAATTTTGGAAGGAGATTCATAATTCGGAGGTTATTGGAGTTTTTGAGCTGAACTTTCCCCTCTGATCGCCCCCTTTCCTACGGCCGATTCTGTGGAAAACTGATTTTGTATCGATATATTCATTAAAAGAGGGCGCCGGTAGCTCAGTGGTATGCGTGAGCTTACTGAGTTAAAAATAGCGGGTTCGTAACCCGGCCGAGACCCTTAGTTTATTTTGTCTGGGAAGTAAAATAAACTTAAGCACGCCGTCCTTCGGATGGGACGTTAAGCGATGGTCTCGAGCCATGTAAGGGAGTTAGGGAGTTAGCTGATCGGCTAGCCAGGTCAGGAGCTGACAAAAGGTCTATAGGACCGGAACCCTTTTGCCGGACCTCTAAGAGCACCGTAAGGGCGGCAATAAAAGGTTGGCTGACCAGGAAACTATTTGTTGTGGAATCCTCAGAGCAAAGAAGCCGAGAGTTCCTGAATATGACACTGTCATATGAACAAACACCTACACAATATGGGCATAGCTAGAAGCCCTTTGTGCAGGAAATGTGGCGAAAAAAAATTTAACTCCGGTTCATATTCTAAGCCAGTGCGGCACTAGAAACCTAGAGATTTTACTGCTTCGGGTCTGCCATAACGGAATCGAGGGAACCGGCACAAGAATCCTGGACTTTATTAAAGATACATGGCTGTTGTAGGGACCAATACACACAGGGCACACAATAGGTTTACTTTAGTCGCGTGATATAATCAGCCCTCAGAAAAAAAAAAGTCAATTAGGTACTGATTTTTAGATCAAATGGTAAAATAGTTTTGGGAGAATAAAAACTTAATTGTGTAGGGGAAGTACATTGCCGGTGATTCACCGTTGATTTGTAACTTATTTCAAATATAAAGGTTACAAAATAGAACTTGTCCCATTCTAGATTCAACAATTAATAGAATGACCTTACGACCATAAACGGTTCAATTCAAAATTGTTACATATATTTCAAGTATTGTCTCATCTTTCCAAATGAGAGCTACCACTGGAGATGACAGAGTGTTCATTTGAGAAATACCTCTTTTGAAAAGGGTGGAGATTGTATCATAGAAGTTCCTTTCAAGGAGCCAGGTACAAGGTATTTCCTTTACGGCCTCTTCCAGACCACATAACACAAGGGCCCGCTCCGACCATGTCTTATTTAGAACGTTTTCAGGTTTCTCAACTGGAAAACCATATTTATCTGATAAAATCAAACTTGGTGGCATATTGAAGCCAATTACTTAATTTTTTTTTTCCCTTAATCTAACCAATAGACTCCTCATATACAAGCTTCTGTTGCGGCCAGTGATAACGTATGCATGCCCAGTGTGGGCCGGTCTTGCAAGCAATACCAACTTGAGAACTCTTCAAGTGGCCCAAAACAAATGCCTTAGATTGGTTGGTAGCCACTCGAGGGACACCTCCATCCTCCAAATCCATGAAGACCTAACCATTGAGCTCCTACTGGACTACATAATAAATTTCAGTTAAAACTTTTTACTTAAGTGTGACACAAATCAAAACGTTTTCGTAAAGAAAATAGGGAAAATAGGGAGGGAAACACAAAAATATCGGTTCACGATTTTAAATCATAATCTCTTTTTTTGAATGTTTATTAATTTATTTTCTATTAGTTTCAGTTACTTTGTATTTTTGACGTGAAAACGTCTATTAGCTCGTTAAGCACAGTGATAGCCGGTCAAACTTTCTTGTGTTACAAAATACAGTCAGATTTTGAAAATCACAGTATAGCAACAAAGCTATTAAGTGTGATTCGGGATAGCGAATAGCGGTTTGATGAGACCAGTGTATTGATCAGTAACTCCGACTGTAGACCCATATCACGTCCGGATTCGTAGTTCGCTCCGTCTTAGCTAGTTGATTGAGGATGAGGCTGAGGGTCTCTTGAAAATCACAGTATAGCAACAAAGCTATTAAGTGTGATTCGGGATAGCGAATAGCGGTTTGATGAGACCAGTGTATTGATCAGTGACTCCAACTGTAGACCCAGATCACGTCCGGATTCGTAGTTCGCTCCTTCTTAGCTAGTTGATTGAGGATGAGGCTGAGGGTCTCTAGAAAATCACAGTATAGCAACAAAGCTATTAAGTGTGATTCGGGATAGCGAATAGCGGTTTGATGAGACCAGTGTATTGATCAGTGACTCCAACTGTAGACCCAGATCACGTCCGGATTCGTAGTTCGCTCCTTCTTAGCTAGTTGATTGAGGATGAGGCTGAGGGTCTCTTGAAAATCACAGTATAGCAACAAAGCTATTAAGTGTGATTCGGGATAGCGAATAGCGGTTTGATGAGACCAGTGTATTGATCAGTGACTCCAACTGCAGACCCAGATCATGTCCGGATTCGTAGTTCGCTCCTTCTTAGCTAGTTGATTGAGGATGAGGCTGAGGGTCTCTTGAAAATCACAGTATAGCAACAAAGCTATTAAGTGTGATTCGGGATAGCGAATAGCGGTTTGATGAGACCAGTGTATTGATCAGTGACTCCAACTGTAGACCCAGATCACGTCCGGATTCGTAGTTCGCTCCTTCTTAGCTAGTTGATTGAGGATGAGGCTGAGGGTCTCTAGAAAATCACAGTATAGCAACAAAGCTATTAAGTGTGATTCGGGATAGCGAATAGCGGTTTGATGAGACCAGTGTATTGATCAGTGACTCCAACTGCAGACCCAGATCATGTCCGGATTCGTAGTTCGCTCCTTCTTAGCTAGTTGATTGAGGATGAGGCTGAGGGTCTCTTGAAAATCACAGTATAGCAACAAAGCTATTAAGTGTGATTCGGGATAGCGAATAGCGGTTTGATGAGACCAGTGTATTGATCAGTGACTCCAACTGTAGACCCAGATCACGTCCGGATTCTCTTCATCTCAGACTCCAGACCGCCTCTTCTCTATATCTCCCAATTACACACCAGCTGGGCACCCTTTTATTTCCTACCACCCCTCTAAATTGACACAAATACACATGAACGCCAAAAAAGAGCGTTAAATTTCACCATTCATATGTATATATGTTGTATTCTTTCTTCTCTCTGAGGGCCTAAACGTCTGGACCGATTTTAAGGAGTCATTTGATTAGTTGTAATCTCTAGTGTTCATAGGCTAAGGGACAATCGTGAAAAAAACAAAATCTCCTCAGTAGGCTAGCCTCTGGCCTCCGGCTCAAAAATGTATTTTAAATATAAAAATTCAAAAGTAAAATCAAGGCTCAAGAATAATTGAGAAATTGCAGACAAAATAAATGTAAAGATCATCGGAAATTTTTAATGCCACAGAACGTCATATTTACTGGTTAAATGGTTATCCCATCTACCATTGACTTATTACGTATTCTATCTATTTATTTTTTTGCTTCTTATTATGTTTTGAATATTTTGTATTACTTACTATTTTATCATGTCTTCTTATAGTCATCACTTCTGCTTATTAATATATATTTTTTTTTTATTAGGCGCAGAGGCCATTAGCGCCAGCACAACTATTATTATAATAGTGACATCATGAGGATAAGGCTATCTATCTGGATATTAGCTATTCCTCCGTGAATGGCACCATACAATTTTTTGGTGATATAGACCAGTGTTTCGCAAGAATTGCAGCAGCTGGGATGTGTAGGCCGAGCTATCTTTCTGCACTGCTCGAGCATCGTGAGGCAGTCCATCTCTTTCTCGGTAGGGTTTGAGAGCTTCACAGGACTGAAGAATGTGGAAGACAGCAAGTTCTTCCTTGTATAGTGGACATCTCGATGGGCGTCTCCGCAACAAAATAAAAAACTTCTGCTTATTGTTATTGTTTTTATACAGATTGTAGAATAAATAAAGCAAAAAAAAAAAAATGGTTCCTTATAATAATTTTATTTTTGTTAAACCAATACATGATAATAGTAATATATACATATACATATACATGATACGTCATAAGAATTTATATATTAAGATAGCTTATAGATTAGATTTATAACAATTTGAGTCTAAAGCCTAGTCCACACTAGTAGACATGTTGCGCGATTTTGGTCTCTGAGATGTGTCTCAGATTGTCTACGAGACATGTCTATAGACCAGTCCCCGTCTACGGGCCTGTTGCGAGACCAAAAATCGCAGGTCTAAAGTCTCCCGATCGGAATGGGAGACCGCATTCATATTGACAGTGTTGACGTCACTCGGCGTCTAGAGGCGAGACACGTCCCAGTCTGTATCCAGCTTCCCTAGTGGTGTGGTTCGGCTCTTTACAGTTATTTTCCAAAGTTTTACAGTTCTTTTGAAAACATGTGGTCTAACGAGAAAGTTTTAAAACTAATTGAAGATTACCATGCGTCTTATTGTTTGTGGGATGTTACGAGTCCCGACTACAAAAATCGGGTAAAAAGGAAAGTGGTCCTGGAATCTCTGGCTGCCTAGGTCCTTCTGCGAGCACTTCGCGCGTCCAACAACGTTACGTTTTCGCGTTCTTTCACTTGTAATTAGCACTAAGCAGGAACTCATTGCACACAAAACAATGTCCTCCATGGTGGACTGCGAAGATAAGACTGAGAAATTCACATGGTAGTGTGGACGCTAGACGAGACAAAGAACGATGTCTCTAGACGGTCTGTAGACCGTGTCTCGAGACCGCCTATAGACAAGTCGCGCAACAAGCTCTACTAGTGTGTACTAGGCTTAACACAAGTTTGATTAGTAATAATAAAACTATTAAATAAAGTATAATGAAATGAATAAAAACTGAATAAATAAATACTAGTAGATAAAAGTAGATATATTTTCAATCTAAGAAAAAAATTGAATAATCAATTTTCAAAACTCTTCCAGAAGTGTCTTTATCACAACGATATTTCGGGACGTTGTTATGTCTCTTCATCAGGTCTCAATGTGCGAGATATAGAAAAGAAAAGGAAAACAATGTAACAATAAAAAATATATTAAAAAAAAATAGAAAAGAAACATATTAATCAAAAATGAATGAATAAATAAAAAATTATAAATAGATCCATTAAAATAATAATATGAATAAGAAATAAACAAAAAATGATATGTTTTTTAATAATAATATACTTTTTTTAATATAATAAAAAAATAAAAAAATTAAAGAAATAATAAAAAACATTAAATAATATACCAAGAGAAATAATATAAATTAATACACAAGTAGTGAAAAATAGGTTAGGAAGGCTACGTGGGAAACTGGGGAAAGGGAAACACACGACTACAAGAGGACGATCCTATCGATATTGAACTGGGAAATCGAGTCCTTAAGATCGAGCTAAGATGGCTAGGAGGAGGGAGGTAAATTTACATATAAATCACATACACACAATAGACATTTTCGGGACTCTTTCATTCATAATTCCACACCCTTTCAAATCCCATTCATATCGTGACTCCTCATGGGGCTTCGGTTCAAATCAAGTAGTCTCTTCAATGTCTTTACTTTCTGATGTACGAAGTATGGAGGAAGTTATGTAATCGGTGAGAAATTTGAAGTTGTATTTTCAAAAAGGAATTGCATGTTTTCCGACACCCTGGATTCCAAAAATGTGTCTATGTGAATGTCCGTGCACATGATAACTCCGATGAATGTATCAACACATTTTTTATACGTGTTTCCAGAAACCCATAACGAGAACACCTATTAATTTTCAGCCAAATCGGCCTAAGAGAAGAGGAGAGGGGCTTAAGTAGAGATTAATCTCTACTCTCCAGTAGTGACATTGACAATGAGTAATAAATGAGTGCATCTCAATGTCTAGTAGGGAGTGTCAACACCATATTTACTCTTTTAGCACATTTACTTATATGTAATCAAAATTAAACCTCTTTAAGTCGAACCTCGATAAGTCGAAAACCTCCAAAACTCAATCGGCAATGTCAAAATGTCATGAGGGGAGAAATCACCCAGTGGTGACACTCACTAGTCACTGTTTTTCTCTCATTTGTAGCTAATCACTGTCACTGCTGCTGATAAGGAGGTCTCTAGGCCATTGACGCTTATGCCGTCGTTGGGGAAGTGTGGAGGGCACGGACTAGAGGATTATTCTAAGAACTAAGAAGGGAAAATCATTTTTTATACAGTAGAACCTCTTTAAGTCGAACCTCGATAAGTCGAAAACCTCCAAAACTCGAAAAAAAAGTTTTGTTCCTTTCCCTTCAAGCCCCAAAACCTCCATTACTCGAAATCTCAACCCTCTATTAGTCGAAATAATCAGTGAGTCCCTACAAGCCATTTTGGTACATATTTTCCCTCTATAACTCGAAAAAATAAATTGGACCTCTGTATCTCGAACATAGCAATGTTTTATTTTACAACCTTTACAACTCGATTATTTGAAACTTATTACCTCTATAGCTCGAAGAAAAATAAGTTACCTATCGACTTTAAGAATTTGCCGACAATGTACACCATTGTTTCTTAGAATACAATTTAGAAGTATACAATAAATATGATTACCAATTATCTACAGCAAAACAAAAATTACTGACTTTTTTTAATACCTACCTACATATACTACTACGTATTTTTTATTTTAAGGATGTTTTGAAATAATGTTGATTTATAATAAATATATATTTAATATGTTTGTTACCTCTGTAACTTGAATTTTTATTTATTTCACCTCTCTAACTCAAAATTAGTTAGAATGAATCTTAACCTCTACAAGTCGAATCAAAATCCGCCTAAGTCGAAATCCTCCATAAGTCGAAAACTCTATAACTTGAATTTTTTGGTGTCTCCCATGATGTTCGACTTATAGAGGTTCTACTGTATATTATTTATACAGTTCTGAATATCTACTTGAAAATAAATAAAAAAATGGGTTCCCGGACACTCGGGGATTCAGAGAAACGAGGAAGAAGACCGAGCGGTCAAGGAAGAAGGCTCCCCCTCCAAAACCAGTCGACCGTTTGCGCTAATACTCCACAGTTGACTAACATAAGGATTACTAAATCTTCATACAAAATTATATGACGATAAATTGACTACATCGGCAGTTATTGGGGTTTATGTGTTGAGTTCTCTCCCCTGAACCTCGGCTTCCCCTCAGCCGATCTCTAAAATTTGACAGGGGGAGTATCGATACATTCATTACGACAGTTATCAAATTTTTTTGAGTTAAGCCTCTCCTTTAATCCTCCCCTCCCCTTTAGCCGATTTAGCTGAAAATCGATTTGTTGTCTTTAAAGGATTTTGATGACACATATAAAATTTTGTGTCAATACATTCATTCTATCGGCAGTTATTAGAGCTTCTATGCTAAGCCTACCCCAAATCCCCCCTTCGGTTGATTTGGCTGAAAAACAATATGTGTCATTGTTAGAGCATTTTACGAGCATATTCTATACCTAGGGTCAGAAATCATGAAATTTCGGCCGACTACATAACTTTCCCTACAGTTCGTATCAAATCTATATAAGTAAAAATCAAATAAGTGAGTAAAGTAAGTTGTATGAAAAAAAAGGAAGGTAAAGTGATCTTATATAAGTAAGAAGCTATAACAAAAATGGGGCACTCCAGTGAAGTGCTCGCTCATTTAATATATAAAATCCCTTCAGGATTATATAAACCCTTCAGTTTATGATTATAGACACATTTTATTTTATTATTTTTTCCCTTGAGGTTTATCGCCCTTATGCCCTTCAACTCAGGCGCGGATCTATGTTTTCGCTCGGGGGTGGAGGGGGAGGGGGGGCAATTTTTATGAGAGTTACCTATCTTCCAGGAAATTCGTTCTGATTATGAACCAAAAATTGGGCAAATTGAATTTTTTTATTTAATGCCTTTAGATCATTACAAAATAAAATAAAACAAATAATAAATAGGCCACCTCCTGCCAGAAGACGGAGTCTGAGTGTGGGAGGGGGAGCAGTCAGCTAGGACTGTACAATAGGGTGGTACGAAAAAATCACCTTTTGGTTTTTAATTTGCAATAGCGCGGAAAAGTTGCCTTTTAGTGTAGATAAGATAAATTAAAAATATGAAAAATATTGGAGTAGGTCTTGAGGTGCCGCAAGGACCAGTTTAATGTGGCAATGAAGTAGAAACAAACATTTTGCAGCTGTAACATTTGTAATCATTAAGGATACACAAGTAAGAAATACAAAGTTTGACATTACAAAATATATTTTTATTTTTATTATATTTTATAATTAATAATTTTTTCCAATTCTAATGCTTATATATGTATTTAAAACCATCTTTTGTAACATTATATGTACGAGAAACTCATAAAAAATAATTTATCAAAGTTTAAAATTTTTCAATTTTTTTACAAACTTTAAGCTCTTTGCGGCACCTCAAGATGTTGTAGTATTGCAACCAATTTTTTTTTTATTCTTTTTGAACTTAAAAGGCAACTTTTCTCCACTATTACCAAACTAATAACTAAAAAAAATTTTAAAAGGCCATTTTCGTTCCACCCTAATGTACAAACACTGTTAATAATTAAACATATTATAGAGAGAAGAAATACAAAAAAAGAGAAAGAAAAAAATAAATAAAGAAAAATAGTATCTATTGAATATTTGACATTTGAATAACGCTCTGTTTGTTTATCTTATACATCATATGTATATAAAACTGAAAATGTCTGTGCGTTGTACCGCTATAACTCACCAACGGCTTCATGCATTTGATTATTTTTTTTTTTAAATTTGTTCGTCATCGTCTGTGGAAGGTTATAGGCGTATTAGTACCTCAATATCTGGTCCATCCCAGAATCCACCCACGCAATCTTTGTAACTCAAAAACCACTGCAATGATTAATGAGGAATCTTTTTGAATAGATAAGTTTTATCTACCGGAAGGTTAAGGTCTATTTTTTAATCAACCCCTGGTCCATCCCAGCATCCACTCAAGCAATCTTTGTAACTCGAAAACCATTGCAACGATTAATGAGAAATCTTTTTGAATAAATTAGTTTTAGCTCCAAAGCTAGCGTTACTACAGTTGAAGGACTATAAGCCTTATTCCGTATGAATAATTGAAAATTATAACATCATGAATGTACTGTCGAAGAACAGAATAGCCTTATAGGAGATATTGGGAGAAAAGTCAAAGTTCCCCGGGCAACGCCGGGTATTACTGCTAGTGAATTTATAAAGAAAACAATTTATCCTCAATTTATTCGTGTCCAACCCTGATGAACGTTAAATTGATGTTATTAAATTCTTGTCAATATATGAGTAAATATTTCCCTTTTTTATTGGACATAAAAATGATTGAGATGAAAAAAGTTATTTAAATGCAAATTTGAGGGTTCCGTCGTGAATGGATGACCTTGGCTACTTATTGTCAGAGGGGCTATAACTTCGCTACTTATTGTCAGAGGGGCTATAACTTCGCTACTTATTGTCAGAGAGGCTATAACTTCACTAAGTTATTTTCCAATATATTTTTCCACTTCCCCTGTTATACTACATACGTTATGTAATGGATCAACAATTTTATGTTGACTTTTCACAGAATTTAATGGTTGTCGATAAAATAGTCGAGTCGACTGTTTGCGCTAATATGCGCTAATACGTTTTATCCATGGTGGCCGTGCGGGCTAGAGCGTAGGGTTTTAGTCGCATGGTCTCACCTTGGTTTGTGGGTTCGAATCCCGTCCCGGAGTGAGTTTTATTTCGTAGATAAAACTTCCTTCCGGGGCCATGGATGTCGTAAATAATTAGGTAAATCATCATTATAAGAGTCATGGCTAATATACATCGTACATGAGGCCAAAAAAAAAAAAAAAAAAAAAAAAAAAAAAATGTTTTTGAATAAATTAGTTTTAGCTCCAAAGCTAGCGTTACTACAGTTGAAGGACTATAAGCCTTATTCCGTATGAATAATTGAAAATCATAACATCATGAATGTACTATTGAAGAATTGAAATGGATTCGAACGAGAGATATTAGGAGAAAAGTCAAAGTTCCCCGGGCAACGCCGGGTATTACTGCTAGTATCTTATATAGCTCATGATTTTCTTTGAAAATAGGAGTATAGTTTGTAACGTAAGCCATGTGAGCTGCTTATGTATGTTAACGATATATGCGGTCTATGTAACCCTACATGGATGTATGAGAGTAGAGGGGAGTATTACTGCCGACTAGACCACGCCTACTAGAGTTGCATAGGGGTTATCCGTATTGCATTTTTTTCTGTCAATAAAATTAAATAATGTTGATGATTGGCCTGCATAAAAATAATGATGTAAACCTGTGATGTCATGAAGTTGTATAAAAAAAAAATATGTTAATGGTTTTAAAAGAAAAAAAAATTGAAAAGGCACTGGAACATGTGACCAATGAAATGTGGACATGATATAAGGAGGCCATGTTCTCTAGGCATGTTAAAAAAAAGAGGGTTGTTCGTTGTGAGAGTGTCAGTGGGGAGGTGCTTAGAGGAGTGACATACTAATAAAAATGTGTTTAGTGAACGAGTGATATGCCTGAGGACCCGGAAGCACCGCTAAAGAGTATCACGTTATGATCAATGGTCATGTGATGACGAGACATTGAACGAGAGTACGAAAGTCGAGAGAACAGAACATGATATAATTCAAGGGATAAACCCCAGGAGTCAGAAGGCAACGCGATGGACATACCTGCAACCTATTTTCGCAAATGAAACAACAACTGGATCATCTTGCCATCAGTTGGAATATTTCAAGCCTGTATGTGTGGTAAATCTATGTGTGTACACCATGTAACTAACTCCAAATTTTTTTATTAAAAAAAATATAGATAAAAAAGGAAATTTTAAGATATAAAATAAACTAATTTTAAAAAAATGTAATTTATTGTTCATTGTTTCTTTTAATGTTATAGCAACCATTTAAGCTCATCTTTTTTATTATGAATGTAACTTCGTTTTATAGTATCTTTTTCTTTTCGCGATTGATAAAATCAAAAGGTAAAAACGACCGTTACAATATAGTATATAAAATACATACCTATTACAGAGGGCGCCGGTAGCTCAGTGGTATGCGTGCTTGACTTCTGAGCTCAAGGTCGTGGGTTCGTAACCCGACCGAGGCCCTTAGTTTATTTTATCTGGGAGGTAAAATAAACTTAAGCACGCCGTCCTTCGGATGGGACGTTAAGCGATGGTCCCGAGCCTGTACGATGTCAGGTACTCGTTAAAGACCCCTACCCTAGATGAATAAAAATTTAGGGTAGGCAAAATTTAGGACTCCCACAGTAGAGTCGGGCTCATGTCCACCAGAGTGACGAAAGAGCGCTCTGGTAGTAGGCGATATGACCTCGTAGTTAAAGCCCGGGCATGAGTCATAAAACCTAACCTAACCTACCCTAACCATACCTATTACATTTCCATCATAGCGAGATCAACAATCAATCGTCTTACCTAAAAAAATAAAAAATAAAAAAAATAAAAAATTAATAAATATATAAAAATGTCGTGGGTGATTCACAGGCTATGTACTACCATAAGTGAACACAATTATTAACCTTTATTTATTAACACTTTTTCACAGTAAAATTAAATATTATTAATTACCTATTAATAAATAGGTAACTATTAATAAGTACCTACCTAAAGAGCTAGAAATCGTAATGAAAAAATTGTTTGCTTCAAAACGGAATTAGTACCTGACTGTAAATATCAGCAGTTTAGGTGTTTGAAAAGGAAATAAACGTTTATTATACAAAAAAAAAACATTATTAAAAGGGAGGACGAAATGAGCCTGGACATAACAGGAATTAATTTAATTTATGCAAAGGGGGGGGTTATGTGACATCATCTTAAGGAAAGGAGAGAAAAGTTCCATAGTCGTAGAAACCATTTCTTGGCATCCCAGATTTTAAACTCTCAGCTATATGATGGAATAGGACAAGTTACGTAAGTGGTCAAATATTCGATGCGGTGTGACAAATATGAACGATACAAGATTAGCGTTTGTCTCTTGTCAATGATTTTTATGTATTTGAAAATAAGAAATAGCAATCTATTTATTTGGACTTGATGTAATGAATTTAACGACAAAAAATTTCTTGAGAAGATTTAGACGCCACTTATGTCACTCAAATGGGATCCTGAACCTCAAAAGAAACGAAGTTCTATGTACTTCCTCATACTAAACTTTCTTTCGGGAGTTATCGTGTTCATAGACACATAAAATGTTTTTTAAAATTTTTGAAATCAGGAAATCTGAAAACATAAAATTATATTGAAAACTCTTTATCGAATTTATGATACATAACTTCCCCTATACTTTGTATAATAGAGGAAGTAAAACCTGATGTTTTCAGGCCAGTAATTTCAAATTTTCGCACGTCAAAGGAACAAAAAACTGCTGAAATGAACAAAAAGTGCCCATTCCAGGAGACAAAAACTGAATAGTATTGACAAAATGAAAGGGGGGGGGGGGGGGAGGGGGAGCTTTATGGATGGTTGCCCATTTAGGATGAGGTGAAACGAATTGTATAAAGACCAGATTCGGGACATTAACGAAGGGACATCACAGGTCCTTTCAAATATTAAACAAAATCGCCATATTCCAACCTATCCAATTAGCCAACGTTTTCTACAATTTTATTTTATAAAAAAGAGAAAAGTAATGTGCTTCCCCAAAACCGGATGGGGTGGTGTTTTACACCTAGGGACCTAAGCATCCAGTGCCCTTATCCCTTCCCCGGAAGCGCTGGCCTTCCCCCTTATTATATTACCTGTATCGAAGACGCCGGTAGCTCAGTGGTATGCGTGCTTGCCATCTGAGCTAAAGATCGTGGGTTCGAAACCCGACCGAGGCCTTTTAGTTTATTTTATTTGGGAGGTAAAATAAACTTAAGCACGCCGTCCTTCGGATGGGACGTTAAGCGATGGTCCCGAGCCTGTACGATGTCAGGTACTCGTTAAAGACCCCTACCCTAGGTGAATAAAAATGTAGGGTAGACAAAACTTAGGACTCCCACAGTAGAGTCGGGCTCATGTCCACCAGAGTGGCGAAAGAGCGCTCTGGTAGTAGGCGATATGACCTCGTAGTTAAAGCCCGGGCATGAGTCATAAAACCTAACCTAACCTATTACCTGTATGTTTAAACTACCTGAACCAAGCCCCTTCATGAAGTGCTCAGTCTCCCAGTTTCCTTAATGAACCTGAGAATGCTCTCATAGTCCAATCTTTTAAAGTCCTCCTCTGTGATTACATCTTTACCAAAGATGCAGAATCTCGTTCGGGCATATACCCAGGAATTGTACCGCCGTCTCTTCTGGAGTGTGGGAACTATCGGGGAATTACCCTGCTCACTACCGCGTATAAGGTGCTTTCCAGTATTATTTTCTCCAGGACAAATCCGTTTGTCAAAGAACGACTAGGCGGATGACAGTGTGGATTTCGCCAGGGAAAATCAATAACGGATCACATATTCTCCCTGCGGCAGATCTTGAAGAAGTGTCACGAGTTTGGAATCGCAACCCATCACTTCTTTGTGGACTTTTGTTTTGTCAAACGTTTCTATAGTCATACGGTGGCAGTCCTTGAATTTATCCGGGTAATTTCGTATAGATTGGCCAGTTGTTATGCCTTGTTCTCTAGCAAAAGTCAACACAAAAAATCATCCTCAGAATCACTCTTGGTTTTCCCCATAACACAACTGCAACTGCTTCCAGATCGGGTGTAACACTAGCCTAGTGTAGTCACTCACGACGGACGACATCGGATCGGGAGAAATACGGATCCAGTTATAGATGGGGCCTAGGTCATAACAATTATTCCATTGTACTGGTTTAATGAGGTCACATGACAATAGGAAGATATTGTTTTGGTGTAACTGACTATAGTCGACCTAAGTCATAACAATTATTCCATTGTACTGATTTAATGAGGTGAAATGACAATAGGAAGATAATGTTTTGGTGTAACTGACTATAGTCGACCTAAGTCATAACAATTATTCCATTGTACTGGTTTAATGAGGTCAAATGACAATAGGAAGATAATGTTTTGGTGTAACTGACTATAGTCGACCTAAGTCATAACAATTATTCCATTGTATTGATTTAATGAGGTGAAATGACAATAGGAAGATAATCTTTTGGTGTAACTGACTATAGTCGACCTAAGTCATAACAACTATTCCATTGTACTGGTTTAATGAGATGAAATGACAATAGGAAGATAATGTTTTGGTGTAACTGACTACAGTCGACCTAAGTCATAACAACTATTCCATTGTACTGGTTTAATGAGATGAAATGACAATAGGAAGATAATGTTTTGGTGTAACTGACTATAGTCGACCTAAGTCGAGTTGCCCAGATCCCAGATGTAATTGTGTATTCCAGCCTCGACCAGAACACTAACAATGGATGGAGCTCTCCACCAGAACACGCCCCTCTCCAGCCACCTACACATTTATTTCAGAGACTTTCGTTGTTCTGATTTTCTTTATTTGGATTTTAAGAAAGAGGATAAACAACACATTTTATTTCATATTGTTATGGACCGAGTCTATAATTGCGATACACGAATATAAATAATAATATATTCCTGTTATGTCCCAACTTATTGTAAATACTTCCCCAAGTATAAGGGAAGTTATGAAATCAGTCGACAAATCGATGTCAACATTTCAACGGAATTTCAGGTGTTCTAGATTACAAATATGAAAAAACAAAAAAAAAAAAAAATGGTGTCTGTGAATATATGTACCTACCTACTTTATATGTCAGTCCAAAACCCTCTAACGACGAAACCAATTGTTTTTCAGTCAAATCGACCAAAGGAAGGCTTAACATAAAAACTCTAATAACTGCCGTTGCAATGAGTGTCTTGACAAGAAATGTGATATGTAAGTTCAAAACCTCTCAAAAACCCCAATAACTTACGATATAATGAACATATCGACATGTAATTTTATATGTATTAACTTAGGTAATCAACAGTCTACAAGTTATTGTTGTTATTATTATTATTTTTTTTTTATGTTTTTTTTTTCTTTTGGCTTTATGTACAGTGCATATTAGCCATGTCAATGTGTTATATATAATTATTTAAGACATCCATGGCCCCGGGAGGGAGTTCTATCTACGAAATAAAACTCACTCCCGGACGGGATTCGAACCCGCAAACCAAGGTGAGACCATGCGACCAAAGCCCTACGCTCTAGCCCGCACGGCCACCATGGCCCCCATTATTATTATTAACTTAGGTGATCAACAGTCTACAAATCGATGGCAAAATTTCAATGGAATTTCAGATTTTCCGACTTCTAGATTCTAAATATGAAAAAATATATATATATATATGTCTGTGAATGTATTGACATAAAATTTTATAAGTGAATTCAAAACCACGTATAACATTGAGTCTCTTGGACCGTAGTTACGTAAGCACACTACTATAATGTGTTGGTGAGTCGGTTTTCTTAGTTGTGGAAGTAGGGGGCGGGAAAGGGTCGTTTTTCTTTCCAAGCCCCCTGCCCTCAACACAAATGACGATGATTAAACAGAAAAAAACCTTATAAAAAGATTAGAAATTCTACAAAATTCTATGTCGTGAGTCATAGGGTAAAAGATTAAAATTTTATGTTTGACTTTGACATCCCTAAATCGTACCATTCCCACAAGAGCGATGGTGGTGTAATGGTGAGCATAGTTGCCTTCCAAGCAGTTGATCCGGGTTCGATTCCCGGCCATCGCACTTAATTTTTTTTACCCAATGCTTTATTATTGTTATTTGAAAATATATCATATGTAAATAATATATACTCTTCGTTCCTCTTAACAATTCTAGTCGAAATTCTTACGATACCGGGAAAACAATTTTCGAAGAACTAAACATTGCTGCCCAACTTATAGAAACAAGAACAAAATTTAAACTTCAACTAAAAATGTTCATTTTAGATTCATTAATTGAACTATTTGCACTGAAATATGTATAACCTTTGAACTAACGAAATAAATTTACATACTGAACAGTATAAGTTGTTTAAAGTCAATATTGGCAAAGATGAGACGTAGCGAAACGAGGAGGAGCCTTTTCAAATTTTAAGGAACCATTTAATGAACTATTTGCATTGAAATAATGTATTAACAATGGATTCGATCTCGCTTTAAATAATCTGTGAACAACCGAAATAAATTTACATACTGAACAGTATAAGTTGTTTAAAGTCAATATTGGCAAAGATGAGACGTAGGGAAACGAAGAGGAGCCTTTTCAAATTTTAATGATTGCAAGCTGATTGAAGGCAATTTGCGTGCTCACTTAGTGAACATTTGATTCGGCGGGTTCTATCTCATTGTGAAAGCGAACCCATCTTCACTGCTTCTCCTTTCCCTCAGCACCTTTCATCCCTGTCATAAATCATTCAGTATTTGAGGAAGCTCCTCCCTCCATATCACATCAAAACCTCTCTCATTTTCATTCCTTTCACTAATTTTCATTTTTATTTTCACTTATATTTATTTACCTATTTAATATTTTCACGTATCTCGTATCAATAGAATTTTACCATTTTTTTACTTTACCTATTCATTCAGAAATTAAAAATTGAGTTTTACACAGAAATTTCATGTTTTCCTGTTTTCAAAAATAAATAAACAAAAAAAAAGTGTGTGTGGGTATGTGAGTCTCTGAAAACGATAACCCCCGATTGAATGAACGTATCGACACAAAATTACGTATGTAAATGTAAAACATCTTAAGGACGACACTTATTAATTTTCAGCGGAATTGGCCAAAAGGAAGAGGGGATCAGAAGTAGGAGTAAATTTACAAATCAGCGAAATCGGATGCCATAAATTCAAATAGCCAAATAACTACTGATGAAAATAGCTGTTGAAAACTCGGCATCGAATTTTTGTATACTTTCTATAGCTGGGGAAGTAAAACTGATTGAAATTTTTTGAAAACTTACGCATGAGTCACAATATTTTTATAATTCTTAAAAAAAAAAATACTACATTTTATAAAAACTAATGTAAGGATCGGACCAACTTTTTGATAAGTTTAACTGAATCAAGAAATCGTCTAAAAAAGTATTGATTAATAAGTAAGGCGATTTTTTGCATGATTTAGCAATCCAGGCCTGCTCTCCACTTGGGTACAATCCGACCATTGGACATCCTAGGTACTATCAGGTCACGGCAACTTCAACTCGAAACTCTTCTTCTTCAAGAGGAAGGATAGCCTGAACTGTTCGTGCGGCGGCATCGATACTGCAGAACACGTGGTCCTCGATTGTCCGCTGTACGACAGGTCCAGGGAGGAGACAGGATCATATCTGGGATTGACCCTGCCGGAGTTGATGACGGAGTCGAACTATCCGGCGTTCGGCCGGTTTGTCACCTCCTGGCGGGAACAGAAAAAGCCCTATTGACCCGACGCCGGGGGCGATTGACGGGCCGCGGCCCGATGTCTACCCCCGGCGACCGCGAAGTAGAAGCAGGTCCACCCACCGATCCCGAGCTCTCTCGGTGCCATCAGGCAGCCGCAACACGAGGGGGTCTGGGAGCGCCAGTCTGTCCTGCAAGAGCCAGAGGCTGTCGCCCCCAGACACCCATAGCAACTAATAGTGTAAAAGTGATCGTACTGTTACGTATTATTATTGTACTAGCGAGCCGGGTGATTAGTCGAAGCACCCGGAGAAAAAAAAAATGTATTAGCAAACCGGGCGACCTTCGAAAAATTGTATTTAATATAAAATATACTTTTATTTGTAAAGTTTTTAGATTAGGTCATCAATTTAAGTTGTACGTTGTAAAATGTACTTAAGTCCCGAAGAAAAGTGGTAATTATTTTTGTCTGACCGGCCAAAAACTAACATGATCTGAAGAAAGAAGAAAAACATTATATGGTATACAATACAAATATACATAAGGCTCTCGGGCATTAAGCAATTTTAAAGTGAGTTTCCTTTCAAACCCCAATATCTGAGAAACCTAAAACTAAAGATTTCTTGAAGGAAATAAGTGTCAAGAAGATGGACAAGTGATGTACTAAAAGACAAGAAGAGCTTCTTTAACAAAAGAAACCATTTTGAATAGTGTCAGTCAGTTGTCAGAATTGTAAAGAGGCCCCCACAGAGAGGAGTGTGTAAGGATAAGGGCGGGGACTCAAGATGGGTCATGGGGTTAATATACATGGCAGATGAGGGGGTGGGGGCATAGTACAAAGACACCCCCACAGCTTCAACAACATCAACACAACCTACCCCATACATAATCCAGGATATACAGATTTGTTGTTCTTGAGGGTGTGTTTGAGACCGAAATATCAAGACAATTACCGTAGAACCCCTCTTAACGGGTTTGGTCGGGACCGAGACCATGGCCGGTTACCAGTTTGGCCGGTTAATCCGAGGTTACCGTGAAAAATCGATTTTGGTTCAAAAATAACCAAGAGCAAATAAGACGTTATTGCAACTCATTTTATTGTACATTATGTACATATGAACATTAGGGTGGTCCCTAAAGTGAAAAAGTTGAAATTTTAAAACGTGCTCCCTCTAGGTCGAAAGTAGTTCCCAAAAAAACTTTTTTGGCGCCGAAAAAACATATTAAATAATCCGTCCCCCATCGAGGTTGAATTTTAAATGGGATTTAACATGGGTTTCAAAGTTTTCTTCAGTCGATCGATTACTGAGCCGTTGATTTCCATCGCTCTAAGGTAGAAAATGGTACTCAGGGGTTTTCGGGGTCGCTGAAGCAGAATATGATGTTAAAAACTCATTTTAATACATCCCAGCTGTCAAAAAACCTGTCATTATCAATTACGGTTTTCATAACCACGGTTTTTTGAGTATTATCAGTTTCTAAACAAAAATGTCTACTAGTTTCGATTAAAAAAATGTAAGGAAAACATTTTTCGATATTTAATCAACTTCTAAAAATAATTTTCACACTTGACAGCTGTCGACAATGAGATTTTGTATTTTAAAGAATTTTTAGTGTGTATTACAATATTTGGTTATATGATGAATAGTATTGTAATAAAAGCTGTCAAGTGTGAAAATTATTTTTGGAAATTGATTAAATATCAAAAAATGTTTTCCTTACATTTTTTTAATCGTAACTAGTGGACCTTTTTGTTTAGAAACTGATAATACTAAAAAAACCGTGATTATGAAAAAAGTAAATGATAATGACAGGTTTTTTGACAGCTGGGGTGTATTAAAATTAGTTTTTAACATCATATTCTGCTTCAGCGACCTCAAAAACCCCTGAGTACCATTTTCTACCTTAAAGCGATGGAAATCAACGGCTCAGTAATCGATCGACTGAAGAAAACTTTGAAACCCATGTTAAATCCCATTTAAAATTCAACCTCGATTGGGGACGGGTTATTTAATATGTTTTCTCGTTTTTTCGGCGCCAAAAAAATTTTTTTGGGAACTACTTTCGACCTAGGGGAGCAAAAGTTGGTAATGTTTAATGTACATTGTACATAATATGTACAATGTACATTAAACATTACCAACTTTTGCTAACTAATAACTAATTTTTTCAAACAATGATATGTACATATCATTGTTTGAAAAAATTAGTTATTAAAGCCAAGTCTCTCCCTTTTTGTACGATTATCGTTGAATCTTGTTGCCGCTCAACATATTGCAATACAATTTCTGCAGCTTTGAAGAAATTTGCTGCCACGAAATTCGGAGAAAGGCTCCGAAAAAGCAACAGGCGAAGAAAAAGGAAACACAAGAGCCTGCTATGTTAATTGATTCATAGAAAAATAGCCTCGGAAGTAAGAGGGGGGGGGGGGGGGGGGGATGAAACTGACGAACTGTTTCCCCCTCCCCCGTTCTGCCCGCCACAACACAAACACATTGCACACCTAAACATCACGTCACCCTGTTTTATTTTCCATTTCCAGAAACTTTCCAGGAAAGGCCCCTCAAACAATCAATGTTTGAGTCACTTGCCAGCTATTATACGCTGAGAGAGAGAAAAAAAAAACATGGGATAGGCCGGTTAATCATGGTCCTGCACAGAAGCCTACTTTACTGTACTCTGATAGCGCCGGTAGCTGTGAGGTAAAGGATAGGACGTTAGCCCGTTGCGTCACACCCTGAATTTTGGTTTCCTGGTCACACCTACGTCCACCAGATGCATACGTCCCATTTTCCCTGTTTCAATGCACTAAAGTGTTCTTGTTCCATATTTTTTTAATATAATGTATTATAAAATAGGATGAAAAAATCTTATATCTGTATCTGGAAAAATTTAGGCGCATTAAAATCAATTTTTGAAAGAGAAACACATTTATTGAACGTTTTAAGGTAAAATTCGCACATAAAATACACCTGCAAGAGGTAAACATTTTATATATATATATATATATATATATATATATAAATGTTTTTTTAAGCAAGACTTGTTAGCTTAAGATAATATACCTATATGTATTAAGGCTTCTGTAGTGTCTTATATATGGGTAATTCCATATGAACTCGACATGACGGCCCACATCACGACTTTCAAAATGAAAAGTGACTTCATTTTTTGATACTTTAGACACAAATGAACCAAAAAATTGTCATAAGAATTTTAAAAAATCGCTGTGACTAACTGTGCAGCGATATTGCTGAATTCGTGGTTTTTAACGATTTTTCTTATGGATAAAATATTTTCGTTCCCAAATGAACCATTTTACATGAAAAAAAATGTAGGGATATAGTTTTTTGTTGGAAATTTTCCGTAGAATCCGAAAACTTAGTCAAAATTCAGAAATGAATTGATGTTTTTCGTTAAAAATCAGTTTTTTCCAAAAAGTCGACTTTTTTTTTTGATTTAACATATTTCAAAAACTTATGGATGAAAATTTAAGTTTGACGTCTTAAATTACTTGTGAGTGTCCCCACTAACGAACTCACAATCAATTTTTTTGGGTACCTACTTGTTTTAACTTTACGCCAAAATTCATTTGTTAAATTTATCAACACGTTAAATCAAATGTTTATAATATACAGGGTGATTCCCTCGTAACTTAAAAAAAAAAATTGGGTGTAACTAGACAAAAATGGAGTAGAATGCCGCCAACCGCATCTTTCTATCTCAATCCGTTGCCATTGAGATAGAAAGATGCGGTTAACTTTTGACCACATTTTCGGAATCAGCGTTAAATTTAACACTATAAGTTATTAGGGCCGTGTATTATAGCAATATCTTCTACTTATTAAGATTTCCGTAGTATATCATATACACTATCTCGTATTATTAAGATAGTGTATTATAACAATATTTTCTACATATTAAGGCTTCTATATACATATACTATATTTTATTATTAAGACAGTGTTGCGGCCTTTTTATTTTAATTTATTTCAGCGACACCTGTTGGGTTTTGGTTGAACTAGTTTAATTAGTTTAACCACCTGACGTCTTGAGTTGAATTTGTGGTTTAGCCATAAATTCGCCACCCAAAAGTTTTTATATGCTATAACCGGACCACATTTTGAACCCCTCATCTTATGGCGTACACAGACAGTGTATTATAACACTGGCTTGTATAGGTACACTATAATATAGTATTAAGATAGCGTATTATAACAATAGTTTCTATACATTATGACTTCTGTTGTCTTATATACACTGTAGTGTGTCATTAAGTAAGTAAAGAATAACAGACGAAATTAAATAAACAGAAAGTTGGGTGGGGATATAAAGGCCCATTTATCCAAATAATGATTAATGATCTTGGGATAAATGTACCGTGCATTTCATTATCAGTTGAAGAAAATTATATTACCTTTATTGAACTGGAAGAGAGGTTTAATAAAATACGATAAAATGTATAAGGCAATAGATCATTTCACAAGGAAAACCATTTATTTTCAAGATTAAAAAAAATCCAGAGGGAATTTTAGAAATGTTTTTAAACTGTGAGCGCTCTGGTAGTAGGCGATATGACCTCGAAGTTAAAGCCCGAGTTAAAACAAATAAACATAGAAACACAAGGGATGCCAAACTTTGGGAACCCACAAACCCTCCCCTCTCTGATTAGGGTGTCTGCAGACTGTCTGATTGATGGCAGTTTATTGAATTATTTCGCTGTTGTAACTGTGTTAATTCCAGACCAGCTGACTGGCTAACTTCTCCAGAAGATTCAACCTAACCCAATGTCTAGCTCAACAATTACACTACTCAAGATGAAATTAGTACAGGACTATCCCAACTTACAATCATCTCTTTCGTTATTACTTACCCGAATTGCAGGCTCTACCGCTCTCACTTCAGTTAATAATAATAATAATAGTACAAAAATAACTTTGATTTACGAGTAATCAAAAGTAAAAAATTCGTCGCTATGTACTTCCCCAGCACGAATTAATCAATTTCTTTTTCGCTCTCCATCCAAAGCCAAAAAATCGTTTGGGCTAAAATTAAATATTTGACTTACAAAGTGGCTTCTGAATTGTGTCGATACATTCATTACATTCAAGCTGCAGAGAAATATTTAAGCAACTTAAAATCCTGCCTTTGCCATCCCTGTTTACATTTGAAACATTAATGGTTATTAGGAAAAATATAAACATTTTCCCTCGCAATAATACTAGTCACGATTACGATACTAGGAAGAAAGAAGACTTTTGAATAACTAAACATTGCTCTTCTCTTTTTGAAAAAAGTATAACTCATAAAGGAATTAATTTATTTAATGCCCTCCCCCACTTCTTGAAGTCAATAGATACAACAAAAAAATTTAAATTTCAACTAAAAATGTTAATGTTAGAGGAAACCCTTTACACGGAAACGGAATTTTATACTCACTGTTCAAAAAGAATAATATAATCACAATAAAGAATCGTTTTTCATATCCAAAATCATTATTTGATACAAAGCTTTCATTTTTATATTTTGGGCAGAGTTCCTCCACACCTTAAAAGTCAGTCCAATGTACGTTATTGTTTTATTTATTCATTTATATATATTTTTTTTATATAGACATTTTTATACATTCATTTACAGTTGACTAATATATATATATATATATATATATATATATATATATATATATTATTTTTCATATATTGTTATAGTTACATTGTTTTCTTTCTTTTCTATATCTCGCCACATTGGGACCTGATGATGGGACGTAAGAACGTCCCGTAACATCGTTGGGGGATAAAGACACATCCGAAGAGTTTTTTTTTTGAAAAATAGTTATCTTAATTTGTATTAAATTGAAAAATGTGTCTACTTTTTATGAACGTATCTTGTATTGTTATTATCATTTTATATGTACTCATATATTTTTAAGTATTTATTTGTACAGTTTTTATTAATTTCATTTTACTTTTTTTAATGGTTTTTATGTTACTACTAATCATAGATGTGTTAGACTCAAGTAGTTATATATCTAATTTATAAGCTATCTTAATATATAAATTCATTTGACGTATCCTATTACCATGTATTGGTTTAACGGAAATAAATTATTATTATTATTAGTATTATTACACCGGCAGTTATTAGGGCATTTGCCACTCGTTTAACGAGTATGTGACATCGCACAGGCTTGAGACCATAGTTTAATGTACTATCCGAAAGACGGCGTGCTCAAGGTATATTACTTCCCAGATAAAAAGCCTATGAGCTTCGGCTGGGTTTCGAACCCGCGATCTTGAGCTCAGTAGGTTTGAACGCTACCTCTGTCTTCTCATCTTGTGGGATATTGTCTTCGTGTAAATAGACTTTTGATAATTTACTTATCTTTGTTTATTCTTACTTAGGAGCATCTTCATAGCTTGCCCTAGTGTCAGGACATTCGGTTATATACCAGAAAAACGCCTCTGCTTCGACAGTACTACGCCACAGGTTGTCAAATAAAATGTAGTATGACCAGATCACAGATTTTTATTAAAAGTAGCTAGCCGGCTTTTGAGGTTTGCCTCATCATCAGGCCGTCTACAAAAGAAACCATCCCTAATATAGTATAAAGGCAACAAAGATAAATATATTAAATTGTAAAAAGTTGAAAAAATATAAACCATACCTGATAAAAAATTAAAAAATTTTGAATGAAAACTGAATAATTTTATAATAAAAATAAATAAATAAAACAATCTAAAAACTTTAACAAATTAAAATATCAAGGATGGGGACAGACGAGTTATTCCTGAGTCACAACTGGGAGAACGGAGTACGTGAGACTGGACAAACCTCCCATCCCCTCTCTAGAGTTGAGGAGGGGGGACTCTCTCTTCCTCCTTTCCAATTTGATTTCTATACTTTCTAATGTATCCATCTTTCTACTTTTTCGGACATGATGCAGTAACGAGACTGAACCGGCCTCATGTCCTGTGTTTTGGGGATGTTGGAAAAATTCAGAGTCGCCCCTCCTCAAATGCTCCCTTACTCTAGCCCTCAGCTTCCGGCCTGTCTGCCCAAGGTAAAAACATTCAAAATCTTTACAAATAATCCTATACACACCGGATTTGTCAGGGAGGTCCACACGATCTTTGATTTCTTTTGTAGACTGTCTGATGATGAGGGAAACCTCGAAAGCCGGCTAGCTACTTTTAATAAAAATCTGTGAGAGGTCAAACAACATTTTATTTGACAACCTGTGAAATAATCACTTCTCACTACATCAGCCATCTTTATATTATTACCGTACTACGCCAATAATATTTAATCCTGATGTTTCATAACCCACTTACTGTGCGTACCTCTCCACTCTTAGACAATTCAGACACTATTATACAAAACTGTGTTATATTTTGACCTGGCTATTTACATTAGGTCTACGTGCAGAAATCAGGATTGATAATAAAATTTTGGTATACCCTAAATACTCAAAAACATTATCGAGAATTTCCAATTAGAGTTTATGGCTTCTATTACTTATTTTTAGTCTGTCCTCAACCCTAAGGAATTTCGGATAAGCCGTTCCAGAATTGATTGATTGAATGGTGCGCCTCTTCGACCGACATCGCGGAAAAATGATAGGTGTCATCCTTAGGAGGTTTTGAAATTAAATATAAAATTTCATATCAATACGTTCATTACATCGACAGTTATTCGGATTTATGAGTTGAGCCTCCTCTTATCCCCCCTCCCCTTCGATCAAGTCCACTGAGACCTTAGTAGGTTGTCCTTAGACGGTTTGGAATCTACATATAACATGAAACTTCTGATCGATTACATTATTTCCTCTATACATCGTTTAGCTGGGGATGTAATATTATCTTTAACTAGCAGTAATACCCGGCGTTGCCCGGGGAACTTTGACTTTTCTCCCAATATCTCCTATAAGGCTATTCAGTTCCTCGACAGTACATTCATGATGTTATCATTTTCAATTATTCATACGGAATAAGGCTTATAGTCCTTCAACTGTAGTAACGCTAGCTTTGGAGCTAAAACTAATTTATTCAAAAAGATTTCTCATTAATAGTTGCAATGGTTTTCGAGTTACAAAGATTGCTTGAGTGGATGCTGGGATGGACCAGGGGTTGATTAAAAAATAGACCTTAACCTGCCGGTAGATAAAACTTATCTATTCAAAAAGATTCCTCATTAATCATTGCAGTGGTTTTTGAGTTATAAAGATTGCGTGGGTGGATGCTAGGATGGACCAGATGTTGAGGTACTAATACGCCTATAACCTTCCACAGACGATGACGAACAAATTAAAAAAAAAATTAATCAAATCCATCAAGCCGTTCGTGAGTTATAGCGGTACAACGCACAGACATTTTCAGCTTTATATATATGATTACAATTTTCGACAAGGAGCATTTTTTTTGACAGATGTAAAAAAAATTCCAAGATAAAGACTATATATTATAGTTAGTTATATGGCCGGTTATAATCATGCCCGGGCTTTAACTTGAAGGTGATATCGCTTACTACCGCGCTCATTCATCATTCCGGTGGACATGAGCCCGTACTCTACTATTGGAGTCCTAAATTTTGACTGCAGTTAGTTATATAATCGGTAAAATCATGCCCGGGCTTTAACTTCAAGGTCATATCGCTTACTACTGCGCTCATTCGTCATTCCAGTGGACATGAGCCCGACTCTACTATTGGAGTCCAAAATTTTGCCTGCCTGACGTACACGGCTAGGGGACTTCGAGTAGCTTCCATTGCACAGGCTCGGAACTAGTGCTTAGCGTCCCATCCGACGGACGGCACGCTCTAAGTTTTTTTTCAATTCCCACGTAAAAAACCTAAGAGTCTCGACTAGGTTTCGTACGTTTATACATTATAACAATTTGTTTGAAAAAAAAATACTATTTACTTCAACTCAAAAATTTATATTTGTTTAAAAACAACAAAACCCTAACTTAAACTGTTTTTCCGAAGAAGTTTTAATGTATTTTCACAATAGAAAATTTGTTCGGCAGTAAATTTTAATCCCTACAATTTTTCATACCTAATGGACGTTTTCAATGTCTTTTTTTAATTTTGTAATAACTCGACAGACAATTTATAGTTTTATTTTTTTATCTATATTTTTTCTAAGTTGTACAAGATGGCTCCGATCCAAAAAGTCCTGTCAGGTATCTTAGATAAGCCATTAGTTTTCTGGCTGGAGGTAACAAATAGATGGATCGAACTTTATATTGTATTTCTAAGATAATTAATACGTTCATTAACTGGAGCTTTAAGAAACAAATATTAAGTGAGAAGAAGAATGGAATGAAAGATAAACATTTAAATAAATAAAATTAAAATAAAACTTATTTTTGAAATATAGTCTATTTTACAAAATAATGTTTGTTCATAATAATTTTCTTCCCTATTTTTAAGTGCTAATAAAATTTTACGCCGCCGATTTTTTTATTGAAAAATATATACGATCCATATACACCATAAGTTAATTTAATGACAAAAACTCCTCCTGCCTCAGAGTATCAGTATAGACCAATCCAACTTTCATACATTACTCGTGGCCCATAATAAGAATGATATCTCAAACATTTTCTATTATTTAATCAGCGCTCTGAAACTTAGACCATTCCTTGTTAACGAATAATATATTTCAACTTACATATTATATTGATATTCAATATCTACATCCCCACTCCATATTTCCGGTGATTGTCCGATGTATTTTTTATCTTTGTTAGTAAAATTGATTTGATATCTATTCAATGGGTCGAATAGATTCAAATAGTGGATCAATGCAAAATTTGGCTCAACATTTAAATGACATGTTTTTTGAAAAATGTTGACTAATCGCGAAGCAAAAATAAAGTTGACAGGAGTTATTTTATACAGGATGGCCCAGATAAGCGGGCCACAAGTGAAATAACTCCTAAACGGTTCGAGATGTCAAAATTGTGCATAGGAAATAGCATTCGCCGAGAGCTATAGAATGGCGTCCTTGAAAAGACAAAAATGACCCTTTTAATGGCTCAAACAGCCCATCGAAGGGCGGGGTTCCCTTTTGACCCTTAAGTTTCATTACATTTTATTAAAGTACTAAAAAAACAAGGAAGAACTGTGAAACAGATTTTTGATACGTCAAGTAGTTCTCGGGAAAAAAACGTTTAAAGTTGCACGTTTTCCTTATTCTGAAGTTATTAAATTCCAACAAACTTTGCACATTAATTATTATTAATTTATTAATTTAAAGGCCCTACCACCACTTATTAAGAGAGAACGACTTACAGTGATAAGGAATTACTTATTTACAGCATTTGCAAATTGTGGATATGGTGTTGGTGATTGGAGAGTGCGCAGAAAATAATAACTTCAGAATAAGAAAAACGTGCAACTTCAAACGTTTTTTTTCCGAGAACTACTTGACGTATCAAAAATCTGTTTGCACAGTTCTTCCTTGTTTCTTTAGTACTTTAATAAAATGTAATGAAACTTAAGGGTCAAAAGGTAACCCCGCCCTTCGAAGGGCTGTTTGAGCCATCAAAAGGGTCATTTTTGTCTTTTCGAGGACGCTGTACTATAGCTCTCGGCGAATGCTACAACTTTAATCCTATGCACAATTTTGATATCTCTAACCGTTTAGGAGTTATTTCACTTGTGGCCCGCTTATCTGGGCCACCCTGTATACTAGGGGTCTACTTATGGTTGAATTTTTTAATTCGAAAGATATGACGATTTACGTAATTCTGTACAGAAGGTGTACTTGGTTTTTGCCGCTACCCCCCTCCGAAATAATTTGAAAGGGGATGAGGGAGGTGTAGTCGTGGATTAGCAAGGAAGTGGGGTAATGTTATACCCCGTAGAGTGGCAATCGAGAGATTTTACACCTCCATATGATAGCCCATTTGCCGCCCCGGGCATGTCCCCCCCCCCACCCCCGTCACCACCCCCCAGAGCTGCCAGTGACTCTATCTAAAAACACAATATAAACATTGTTGTTGAATCGCCAACAATTTACTTCGCTCCTTGAAATTCGGAAGGTGTCTTATTACTGCGCGACTCTTACTGCCTTTCGTCTCAATACATTCATTACAACGACAGTTATTAGGGCTTTTAACCCTCTCCTCTAAGAAGACCATTTTCTGCAGCTTAAAAAATTCGCAAGAAGATTGATTGATTTGTGCGTTTGGTAGTACTTATAAATGCGAACAGTTCTTTTCAATGATGAAAGTTAATAAATCAAAACATAGTACAAGGCTCACTGAAGATAATTTGGAAAATTCTTTACATCTTTGTATCAGTGGAATTAATCCAAACATCAATGGATTAGTTTTCCAAATTCAAGCTCAAGTGTCTCATTGATTTCGGTGTCGCTACTTAACTTTCGTAGTTTGTAATAATTCCAAATTTCACGATTTAATGATATTGTACCTATTTTTTTTTCATTTCATTTTGTTATTTTAATAAATTGTATTATAATAACATTGTCTTATTATTTCATGTCTGATATCTATCGCTAAAAATTATGAACACTACTTTAAAGTCTGACGTTATTTTATTTTGAACCATCTACGCGGCCCGCGAACGTATTTGCACACTAAAGTTTGGCCCGCAACATGTCAAAGGTTGCCCATTCGGAATAATTACCCCTTATACTACAGATCTTAAAAAGTAAAACTATTCAAGATTCTTAAATATTTAAACGTTTCATGAAAATCGACTGCCTAATTGTAGATGTGATGGACCTCACACTGAGTGGGAATCCGTGTTGGGTCAGTGTACAAGACACAAAATGGGAGCCTTGTAAAATATACAAGGTGAGAGAGAGACAGAGTAGTGGGTGTCGAGCGAGGAGGACAAGAGAAGAGAGGAACAGGATGGGGGGAGGATCCCGAGGGAACATTAGGGAACGTCTCATGGTTACATATACATGAGGAGGAGTGGGGGGGGGGGGTCCAAACCCTGAGCTCTTCTTCATGAGGGACAGGCCAGGAGCCAAGCCATGAGACAGAGGGTCGTAAAGGGGGTCCTGACCCGACCACTACTGTAAAACATGGGGAAATATCGTCTTTCAAAATACCTTCTCATAAATCGTCCATTTCCAGGGAACGTGGTCAGCCATTTTTATCATTTCCACGTATTTCTCTATCTATTATTTTCACCTGTGAATCGTAGGTATGAAGGTAAAGCCTAAAGTACGCACTGGGTAGTAATGTCGGACAAACCAATAAGATATATATAGCAAAACTATCGATTAATCGATATTACTATCGAAAAGAGTTTTCGTAGGTTGGTTATTCTGATAGTAACCAAGAAAAGAGGTTTCGTTCGGGAGTCGCCGGATTCCTCTCGGACGAAGTTGAGTGCTCTCAACCGAATGGCAGGATTCCTCTCTTTATTATTTACTTATTCCCTAAACAACTGAATAAGTAAATAATAAAGTTCAGATCACATACTTAATATAAATTGTAGGGGCGTAATAGCCAGCGGGACGATATATCTGCCCCTCTCCTTAGTTTCTAAGCTATGAGGACAATTCAGGTTAAATAATTTTATTATATAAATAATAATAAATAATAATGTGAACACTGACCTTGACACTGGGACACTGAGCAAGGGATGGTTTCCAGACGGATGCGTGAATGGTGAGGAAGGGGTGGTGACGGGAGGTAAACAAGATCATAGGTGAGAGGAAACCTGCCATGGGCTAAACGCAGTCAAAACCAATCATAGAGGAATCGTGGAGGTCGGAGAGGAATCGTGAAGATCGGAGAGGAATCGTGCATCTCCCTTCTAAACAGTATTATCAGTTCCTTTAACCTACTTTGTTGGGCTTATTTTTTTGTATTATTCCCCTTTCAATTTTGCTTAGTTTTCTTTTTAATTGTATTACTAGTGCGAGGCATGAGCGGTGTGAAACGGAAAAATCATTCGGATGTGTGGGAGCATTTCGATAGAGCTGTTGGGCATAAGATAAATTATTTTAATACAACTGAAAGACGACGGAAACGATCCACTCAAACATTTAGGTCAGTCACGACAATGCAAAAAGAGCTAAAGAAATTCCCGAGAGAGCAACTACCTCCGTCATTTTTCGCAAAGGATCGAATCGTAACATGAATCTTGGTGTGGACAGTTTTTTTTGGTCGCAGAGCTGAGTCGGAATAATGAATCAAAGCAGCGCGGACTCTGAATCGCGACATGAGTCGATTCAAAGAGTCCCAGTGCCTACTAGCCTTAAGGAAGTTTTTATAATCGCCCGAAAAGCCGAGTTTTCTTAAGAATTTCACGTTTCAAGGATCCACAATTAAGTAATTTGTTTCAGAGGTTGCAAAATAATAATTTATTCTGATATATCACAACATTTTATTCTCTTAATCTAGCCGTCGTTCGAGGTTGCCCTCATCATCAGGCAATCTGATAAAAATCATTAAAACCAAAATATGTGTTTCAAAACTGCCTTTCAGGACGACATGCGAAAAATATAAAATATGTAATTTAGTTTTTGGTTCAACTTTACTTGGCAAAATGTGTAAAATGTTTTTAGGCCTCCAAGTAAAATGGTCCCAATTTTGAGACTATCATCATCGCGAAAATGGTCAAAAAGTATTCAGTGTTGATTTTGTCGACGTGTGGGTCGTCAGTTGACGTGGAAGGACGTCCAGGATCAATTTAATCGACTGTCAAAACGTTCATGCCACTTGAAACATGCCGTACGTTTCATAGCAACATCACCCTAAGTCGTGTTGAGCATAGCAAATGTTTCAGTCGCAGACTTTCCAAGTTTAACACAAAATTTCACAGCAAGTCGTTGCTCATTCAGGTCATTCATTCTAAAAACCTACAAACGAAAAAATCGCACTTCACTAAAAACCGCGTAGCTAATCAAAAAATGAAGATATCTGCAAGCGGGAAACAGCGTTATCATCAGCTGATCTGTAAAAACCTAACGTTCAAACCGTCCGCGTATTTTTTGAACATAACTCGTATATAAAACTATTAAAAAAACAACTCAAAAATCCAAATAACTTCCGTTGTAATGAATGTATCGATCTGAAATGTTGTCATTACATTCAAAACCCCATAATGATGGCACCTAATTTCCACAAAATAGGTCGAAGGTGGGAACAGAGAGCGGGGCTCGACTCAAACACCCTAATAACTGTCGATGTAATGAATATATTGACTTTTAGCTCAAACGGTCGATTGGCTTTGTTTGATTTCGTCAATTCGAGCCGGGGAAGTACGTGAGAACACAAATTGTCAATTTGAGGAAGCGGGATAATTTTTTTAATGGAAATTGCCGACTAGTGTCTATCTACTTCCACAGTGAAGGTGTGGGGATTGGTTGTTTCCTTAAGTGCAGGGGAGGCTTTTGTCTATCTCAAAAGTGGTAGAACAAAAGTAGAAAAGATTGGATGAGGAGTCAAGGAAAATAAGGATAAAATATGGTATAAGAGAAAATGGCTTACTTGGAATTCTTAGTAATTAGGATCTAAGCCTATACAATATCAACCCTATACAATTATATTCTATATACCCCATAAAGACTTAATAATAGGGAATAAAGACATTGCAGAGTAGAATAAATGCCATTTTTGGATAATTTGTTTAATTTATACAAAAATAATTGAATAAAAATAGTAAGCGAGCACGTCCGTTCACAAGGAAATATCAGTGAATACTAACGTTAGTATGTCCTTATACTTAAAATCGACCAATACATAAAGCAGGTATCGACCTTCAAATCGTATGACAAACGAGATATTTTTAACAATGTATTTATTTATGTATTTATTTTATGACAACAAATAATTTCTTTGGCTGTATGATGAAAAATGTTTATATTATGTACAGACTTAATGTATTTATTAGAATGAATGGTTTTTACATGTTGTGAGTGAGTGAACCTGGCTACCCCCACCCCTTAGAGCTATGCCAGTTATCTTCCAACCGCTGTGCTGTGTGGGTGGGTAAGTTAATTTTATAATTTTACTCTGTACCCTGATGCTTTAAGAATTATTTAAACTTTTTATTATTTGTATATTTTGTTATTCTATGATAGATGAACCACTGATGATGACGCTGTTGCGTCGAAAACCGGTTCTGGTATAAAATAAAACAGTGGGAAGACAACGTCTTTTATTTCTATTACAAACGAGAACGTTTCGGAGTTCATCCTTCTTATGGATTGAGGCCGACACTATTGTGTAGTATATATCTGTTAGTTTGTATTGTTATGAACTTTGAAACTTTCACGTAAATAAATTTTCCAATATTTTAAGAAGCATTCAACGTTTAATTACAAATATTCGACATATAGATACTGTTAAGGAGTGCATACTGTACCTTACAACTTTTTAAATAGAATTTTCTCGAAAACCGTTAGTCTTAAGAAAAAAATTAATACTATGTTTTTTGTAGGTAATTTTTTAAGCTACAAATCTGATAGATATTATTCTTTCAATAAAAGTCACCATTAACGAGATTTTCGCGAAAAAAACGTTTTTTATGACCTTTGACCCCGCGTAACATTTTTAGCGGCACATGTATCCATGGGGGCTTTTGGGATATTGTTTAGAACCACAAAAGGAAGGTCCGAAAATCCAGCTTTCCGGCAATTTTTCCGAAGTTTGACCTATTTTTTGTCTTTATTTCCTGAATTATAAGAACAATGGAGGCGGTGCTGGCCGAGAGACCTACATTAGAGTAGCTATTTATGTAACTGGCCATTGTTATTATAGGTTGTTACTTGGTTAGTTATTGTGATTCATACTTTAACTACAAGGTCATATCGCCTACTACTAGAGCGCTCTTTCGTTGCTCTATCAGAGCTCGACTTTACAATGGGAATCCTAAATTTTTATTCACCTAGGGTAGATCTTTAACGATTATCTGATATAGTACAGGCTCAAGAACATGGACTTAATGTCCTATCTGAAGGACAGCATGCTCAAAGATGTTTCATGACTTCGAGCCCGCGATCTTGAGCCCAGAAGTTTAGCAAGGTACATATGAGCTACCGGCGCCCTCTAGGTCTGTTATTCATTTTATCTTATATATAAATATACTGGTCCTAAGTATACCGAGTATATTTCTGGAAGAGGCCGCTGGTAGCTCAGTTGTGTGCGTTCTTGCTTATTGAGCTCAAAAAAGCGGTTTCGGAACCAGGCCGAGGCCCTTAGTTTGTTTTATCTGGAATGTAAAAAATAAACTTGAGCACGCCATCCTTAGGATGGGACGTTAAGCGATGGGCCCCAAGCCTGTGCGGTGACAGGTACTCGTTAAGGTATCTGAGGTTACTAAACCTGGGTAGACACATTTAGGATTCCCACTCTTGAGCTAACAGAGAAGGGATAAGACCATGCTTAGGTCCCTATGTGTACACACCAGACATACCAAAATATATTTATATTTTGAAGAGAAAAAAACTTTTCAATGCAGAAGTATTTCTACATCGAAATAGAATAGTCAACGAACGCAATCGTGTGGTTGACTCCCAGGCTATTTTGGCGCTTTTTCGTCGCAGTACGATGAGTTTCCGCACATGGATACACTACTACACTCCAGAGACAAAAAAACAGTCATAACAGTGGGTTTTTTGAAGGCTCCTAAGAAGGCGAAGACAGTGAAATCGGCTGGAAAGATTATGACCACAGTTTTTTGGGATGCATGAGGAGGTCATCGCACAAACAGATGCCTATTTTGAGCACCTTCCGAAATCTTATTTTTTGGACGGATTAAAAAAGTTGGAAAAACGCTTAGAAAAGTTATAGAGCTAAAAGGAGATGTTGAAAAATAAAAATCTACCCAAAATACTATGTTTTTGTATCTTTTTCTAAAGACTTATTGAACGACCCTCGTACCCATATCGAGTATATTTCTGGAAGAGCGAAACCCGGCAGAGACCTTTAGTTCATTTTATCTGGTAGTTTGAAAAAAAAAAAAAAAATAATAGGTCGATGGCTTTGGAGAGGGAACGGAAAGTTAATTGATTAATTCTTTCTGGGGAAGTACATAACTGATGATTTACCGCCGACTTTTTTTAACTTACAATGCAACCTTAAACTAAATGTATAAAAAAGTAAAAAAATAAATAATGAAAAACCTCTGTCTAATGTGTATATAATCTATTCTATTATAAGGAGTAAAGGACGTAATGGAGTAGCCTAAATAAGGGGCCATTTTGATCTAAAATGGAACAATGTGTCCCTGGAAAGGGCCATTATGAGGGATTACCCGGGGCAAATAAGGGTTCTCAACAGGCTTACCGACCCTTAGTGCCCCTATAGGTCCATTAGGACAACGGTTCAAACAGGGCTTCACGTTCCACTCTTCGCCTCACCACTCATCATATCTCAGATATTCTTAGAAAAGGATGATCTGAGGTGTCCATCACGAGTATACTTACCAGATAAAAACCTTAGAACCCTAAACCTCTCATTGTCATCCTATGAAAATCCGAGATCGAGTTTTCAACGAAATGCCACGTTTAAAGGGTCTCCAGAATGAACATTATGTTAAATGTTAGTTATTATGACTCATGCCCAGGCTTTAATTACGAGGTCATATCGTAGCAAAGGACGACGTGCTTAAGTTATATAAAGATATATTGATAATATTATAATATTAAGAATCTTAAGAACCAATGTATGGACCAAATGGTGGTAAAAAGTGAAATAAAATTTGGTATCTAAAAGCAACAAAACACCAAATTTGAGGGAAGGTTCTTTGGATAATTTCACTGCAACACAAGCTTAACCTTAGATTTATTCATAAATTATTAAGAAAGTTGCAAAATCTGTGGTGCGAGCTTGTTCGAGGTATTCGTTAATCATAATTTAACTATCCACTTGGTCATTCTCGACTCAAATTTCCTAATAACTGCCGGTGTTCCGAATGTATCTACACAATAGTTTGAGAACTCAGAACTATTTAAGTGAAATATCGAGTTTTAGCCCAAATAGTCGATTGGGGGTCGAAATAGCCAATTGAGGAGTCTACTGCAATAAGGAGGTGGCTCCATTTTTTGGTCAAATTGCACTTAACTCAGTTGTTCAGTAAGAAAAATATGCTCCATTTAATGGTGGAAGAACGAAGCAGCTCCTGGCATTAGTTACTTGTTATCTGGCTAGTCAGCAGCAGCTCCATCTATGAGACAGGAGCAAGAAAGGCGTACCTCCTATGGTGATGGGTAACAGGTTATAAAGATTGTCTTAATTGTTTCTTTCGCTTCTCATATCTTTCAGTGTGTTTTGAATATCATAATTATTATCAATTTGGATAAACACATTAATAGTTGTTGCAATGTCAAGCGATGATGACATTTCTTCAGATTCTGGCAACAGCTATCAACCAGAAAAATGTAATAGTGAAAGTAAATATTTTTCGTCAAATTTTTTAATCCCTGATTTTCGAAATTTAATGTTTTTGACTTATTTTCTTATCAAAATATTTTATTTTTTTATTACAACGATTATCCCATAGAGTTTTCGACTTGAGGATTTCGACTGGTGGCGGACTATGGCGGATTTTTTTTCGACTTGTAGAGGTTAAGATTCATTCTAACTAATTTTGAGTTAGAGAGGTGAAATAAATAGAAATTCAAGTTACAGAGGTAACAAACATATTTATATTTATTATAAATCAACATTATTTCAAAACATCCTTTAAATAAAAAATACGTAGTACCTATATTGGTACTAGGTATTAAAAAAAGTCAGTAATTTATTTTGCTTTAGAGAATTGGTAATCTTATTTATTGTATACTCCTAAATTGTTATCTGAGAAACAATGGTGTACATTGTCGGCAAATTGTTAAAGTCGGTAACTTATTTTTCTTCGAGCTATAGAGGTAATAAGTTACAAATAATCGAGTTGTAAAGGTTGTAAAATAAAACATTGCTATGTTCGAGATATAGAGGTTCAATTTATTTTTTCGAGTTATAGAGGGAAAATATGTATCAAAATGGCTTGTAGGGACTCACTGATTATTTCGACTAATAGAGGGTTGAGATTTCGAGTAATGGAGGTTTTGGGGCTTGAAGGGAAAGGAACAAAACTTTTTTTCGAGTTTTGGAGGTTTTCGGCTTATCGAGGTTCGACTTTAAGAGGTTCTACTGTATCTAAAAGGGAGAATAAAGAAAATGCATAAATTAAAAAAATAATTTTTTTAAAACGTTTTTTTCGATTTCCCAACATTTTGCAGAAACGGAGCTGCCTCCTTCTTGGTGCAAAGTTATTCTGCAAGCGAACAAACAAAATGTTATTATTAGATTCTTCATATCAGTTGAGATAACCACACGGAAGGTTATTATATTGAGCAATGATCTACCGGATACTCAATATCATTTTGAGAGCCAATCTTAAACAGATTATAATATTATGGAGAAGGTGAGAGGGAGTTTCCCCCTCCATCTAAAACCCCCCAAAGATAGGGGTTGGCTTCTGAGGGTTGGAGAAGGGCAGCTCTGATTAGCTCTTCTGACTGGAGGAAATAGGAAATCAGTGGGTCGGGAAATAGGAAAGGAAATCCGGGGGTCAGACATCCTGCCTTTCCGTTTTCCAACCCCCCCCCCCCCCCCCCCCCCTCACCCGTACCAGCTTTAATATACAGGCGCTCTTTGAGCTTTGAACACGACTCTCAACATAGTCCCCTGCTTTTCTGATAAAAGAACGACCATAAGTTTATTTTGAACAACCAGCTTTCAGTCACATTCGATCATGCTAACTCTTCAATTGACAAGTAAACATTTACAATTCATAAAAATAACTACTATATTCATACAAAATTATATATTACATTAAAATAAATAAAATATTAGTTAAAAGCTGTGCTAATTAAAAAAATGGTGTTAATTAAAAAAATATATAAATAATAAAGAAATAATAAAATTAAATGAAATTACATTTCCTGTAGAAATTGTAGCTGATATTCTACTAAATTTTGATTTCTACTGTAATTTCCGAAAAGAAATTGCATGTACTTAAAAAAAATGAAATTAACAATTTTTCATTTGGATTTCTTCTAAATTTACTAAAGAGATTCCATCTTGTTACTTTTTTTAAAATGTTAAATCTAATCCGAAGGTATAAATTATCTTACTGGGTTCACAGGGAAAATGAATAGCATAGAATAAGAGAACAAATACTGGGTTTATTTACCTAAACCTACATTATAAATAAAATCAAATAGAAAAAATCAAATTATTTACAATAAATCTTTTCTTTTGAAATCCGACAAACGAAAAAATCGCACTTCACCAAAAACCGCGTAGCTAATCAACAAATGAAGATATATGCAAGCGGGAAACAGCGTTATCATCAGCTGATCTATACAAACCTAGCGACACCAAGCGGATTCCCCTGGAACCAACTGGAGCCGCGCAATTCAAACCGTCCGCGTATTTTTTTAACAGACATTCTTCAATTCAATGTTATTTTAGGGCACATAAACATACAAATAAATAAAAAGTACCTTTTCTCTTCTACGTACTTCCAATGTTATAGTTTTCACTCCTACATCTCCTCTCACTCAGACTAGTTCACTACACCTTAACTCTAAAAACACTTCTCTCTCTAGACTGTCCTCTTCCACATCTCCGTAGACTGTTTCACACTATTTTAAACAGCTGATCGTCGTATTTTGTTCTTCATTCATTGGTTGTTCACATTTCGTTTTAAAACAAAATGCGACTAGTTCATTTTTGTATATTTATTCACTAATTAAGTTACTTCACTTCTAACAGCTGTTTTTATACCAATAATAATAATTGATTTTATCACACAATATGATACCCCTGTGATGCAAAAAATATACACACATTAAGATTATTAATATATTATATAGAGGGCGCCGGTAGCTCAGTGGTATGCGTGCTTGTCTTCTGAGCTCAAGAACGTGGGTTCGTAACCCGACCCCAGGCCCTTAGTTTTTTTTTATCTGGGAGGTAAAATAAACTTAAGCACGCCGTCCTTCGGATGGGACGTTAAGCGATGGTCCCGAGCCTGTACGATGTCAGGTATTCGTTAAAGACGCCTGCCCTAGGTGAATAAACATTTAGGGTAGGCAAAATTTAGGACTCCCATAGTAGAGTCAGGCTTATTTCCACCAGAGTGACGAAAGAGCGCTCTGGTAGTAGACGATATGACCTCATAGTTAAAGCCCAGGCATGAGTCATAAAGCCTAACCTAATGTAACCTATTAATAATCTTAATGTGTGTATATTTTTTACATCACACAGGTATTAACAGAGGAGAGAATTTGAAGTGTGTTTGGTCGATGAAACAATTCCCATTTTCACGAGTTCATAAAATATTGATACAAAAAACCATAAAAAAAAAACAATATATTGGTGGGAATATTGGGTCATATTGAGGGGTAGGGGGTAGGTAAGGGGGTTCTTGGGCCGACTTATTGAACCCCACTCTCGAGCTTAGCTTGTGTTTATTTACCGCAAGAGGAAGCTAACAGTCAACCCTCCTGTTTACCGTTCCTCCTATACACTCCCGGCCAACCTAGCAACTAATCCAAGTTATTTACAGTTTATTTTCGGATATTTTGAAACCTGACAACGGTATTGATAAATATCAGTATCTCAAACGAGGAAAATTAAATCACAATAAACAAACTTCCCAGGAGAATTTAAAAAAAAAGTGAAATTTTAAAATATACAGTAAAATCCTTTTATAACGATTCGTGATACATATAACGATGTAAAACCCATATCTAGTTTGGTTTGCTTTTTAACACTCCGGTAGTCGCGCCTGAGAGATCGCTGAAAGTTTCAACACGTTACTACTAGAGGGTGTTTAGGTAGAGAGCCGCGCTGCTTCATCTATCTTTCTATGAGCAGTCCACCTGTTTGTTCAGTATGGTGCCATATTACCTATGGTAACTATTTCTGCGTGGTGCTGTAAACGATCTAGGAGATACAGCGCGACCACTCTTGTAAGTATTTGTGTTTATTAAAATTTCATGTTTTCATTAAGTATGGCTCAGTAAATAAGATTCGAAGATAGTTATTATAATATATATATTATCGTTATTAAGAAAGTTTGCGGGTTCACCTTGGTTTGCGGGTTCGAATCCCATCCGGGAGTGAGTTTTATTTCGTAGATAAAACGTCTTCCCGGGGCCATGGATGTCGTAAATAATTAGGTAAAACACCATTATAAGAGCTAATATGCATCGTACACAAAAAAAACAAGAATGTTGTGGGGAAATTCATTTAATGTCCGATGAGATGAAGCCATATTCAGACATCCTAAATAAAAACTGCTCCTCCTACAATGTAACTAGCAATACAAAGAGATGACCAATCGTAATATTTTTTTTCATTGCTTAACATAGAAACCATCAACGCTCAAATCATATTTCTGGGGAATGGAAATGAAGTACCCGTCCGAAGGCTCTTTCTGAGTAAACTGGGCAGAGAGTTATTGAAGAACATCTGCAAAATAGGAAATGTTTACATTCTCTACCTCGTAAGATTTTGAACAGGCTTGTACGGCTTTGGCCGAGCCAAGATTTTGATAAAAAATTAAAATGTTCAAATAAACAACAATATTTCTGAAGGAACATCTCGGAAAAGATGCTACCAATGCCATGAACTTACTGAAATGAGGAGGCTCACCAAGTACAGGTGTCAATCTTGTGGTCAGTTTCTATGCCTCAGTCATTGTGCTTTTATATGTCCAGATGGTTGTTCAGCGACTAATAGCAATGAAGAATAAGAGGAGAGTCAAAATAAAACCAACCTGAATTTCTTACACTTGGAACACTGATTTTAAACATAAATATTTTTATTCTGAATGTTTCTCATATATATATATTTTTTTTTCTACTCCTTATTTTTTTTAAAGAATATAATTTTCAAATAAACATTTTTTTTATGTTTACTATTATTTTTCTTTATTCCATTCCAATCTACAACTATTAAAACTTATGATACTGCAAAAAGCGATCCGACAGATTTAGCGCGACTACTTTTGCGATAGAAGGGGGCGCGACTATCGGAGTGTTAAAAGTGAAGAAATAAATCCGGATATAACGATGTTAGGTATAACGATATTCCGTAGAAAACGATCTAAAACATAAGAAAAAGTTGTTTTTTCATTCCGGTTATAACGATGTAATATGTATGTACATACGCACATACATACATAATTGGGTAAAACATTATGAGTTTTGAACGGATGAAAAATACGAACATTAAAAAACACGATTCTTGTTTACTCTTTCCGAGCGCAATGAGTCATTCCATTACCAAACATTCCATTTCCCCCTTGTAGAATTTTCTTCGAACTCCCTTCTTCCCTTCTAGTGCGTATATTCCTAGTTTCAGACCTTAGCCTCCGTAGGGGTAGTGACTTTGGAATTTCATAACCAAGTAAGCAAAAATTTATACTTAAAAAAAAGCAAGCAAACTAAAATAACTGATTTTTTTGTGGAAAGTTAATACATAAGTAATCATGTGTATACATAATTTATGTATACAGTTACAAATGTATGTAAGTAAATTTTATGTAAATAAAAAGTAAATAAAAATATGTAAACTTTCTCGTTATCATCATTGTAAAACACCTTTTTTTTTCACTAACAAGCCCATACATTTGTATATAGATTTAACAGTTTGGTTCCGGATATAAGTCCCTTGAATATCGTTATAACCGGATTTTACTGTACTTTGATGACTTTGTACTTAACAAAGAAGTTTTCTGATTTACACAAAAATAGAGTAGAGAATTTTATATGAAGAATGATTTTTTACAATATCCGATTTTCGAGATGTACCCAGAAAATTGCCCTAAAATAAAGTTTTGAAACACATATTTTTAAACTTTCCTTGATTTACTCGAAAAAGGTTTGTCCTATCAAAAAATTGGTTCTAACCAAAAATGTTCCTTAATAAATTCCGATCGCTATTGTGTCCTCAGATTTGAGATAGGATCAATAAGACAAACGTTGTAGCGTTTCAAAGAATGAAAAATAAATTTAGGAAGTAATTCAAAGTAATTTTTAAATTGTGTTGCTCAGCAAGGATTTATGAAATATTTTCTTATTATTGGTAGTTTTTTCTTTAAAAATTATAAAAAAAAAAGAAACATTAAGGCGAAATCAAGGACCACGCCGTAAATTTTCCGTGAAAACGTCGGGATAAAATAATTTTTCATTTTCTTTTCGATGCTGCCGTAGCTCTTGCATTTGCTCGACATTAGACTTGTTAGGTTTTTTTAAATTCATTTCGATGCGAGCTTACCTCTGATTTACGTTTTCTATAATTCCGCGCATATTTACGATTCATATGAGACGACATCTTTAATTTTTTTGTCATTTTCAATTTTTTTTTTTTTTTTTTTTTTTTTTTTGGCTTTTATTCATAAAGATGCAACTGTTGCTAGGGGGCAACAACCAGCATCTATGTTGGTAGCATTATTAGTCTCGTAGTTATTATCGATTGAAATCTGACGATATTTTGTAACACAGGAAAGTTTGACCGGCTATCACTGTGCTTAACGAGCGAATTGACATCAAAAGGTTAGTCCCATCAAAAAATTGGTTCTAACCAAAAATGTCCCTTATTAAAATCCAATCGCTATTGTGTCCTCAAATTTGAGATAGGATCAATACGACTAATGTTATTGCGTTTCAAACAATGAAAAATAAATTTACATAGGAAATATTTCAAAGTAATGTTTAAATTGTAACCCTGAGCAACGATTTATGAAATATTTTTTCGTTATTGGTAGTTTTTTCATTAAAAATTATAAAAAAAATAATGAAAAATAAAATATATTTTATTACAGGACTTTTCTATAGCAACCACGCTTTTACAGATCATACTCTAACCCCCCTCCCTTCTCAAAATCATTTCATACTGCATATAAGAATGTCACTCTCACAATCAAGGTATACGAAACAAAAAAAACCGCTGACATCAACACATCACTTACATATACCCAGGTAATGGTAATGGTAGATGTGGGTGAGGGTGAGAGAGTGATCTGTAAGAGCGTGGTTGGTATACGAAAGTCAAGCTATGGTTACATTAGAAGAGAGAAAAAAAAAATGTTATATAAGTGAACATAGGTAATTGAAGGATATTTCCGGTTATAAATGTCTAATGTATGATCGATAACTAAGGTCAAAAAAAAAATCTTGAAAAAAAAATGGCCAAGAAGACAAGATATAATATCCATTACTCTTAGTTTTTATGGAGTGACGTCAGGGACGAGAGATGTTGATTTAACGTCTCATTGTTTTTATATAGAATACCATTAGAGTTCTATTAGAATTCTGAGGATTTCTTCATTCTGCATCTCTCATATTCCATGTTCAAAGACAGGCCATAATGGCAGACATTTTGTAAAACTGCAAGCAGTACGAAGCGAACATTTATAGTAAGTGAGAAGATGGCTAATGACAAGGGCTGTGATTTACATATATGCATTTATATATTTTTTTCTATTAATTTCAGCTTTCTGTTTGAAAATTATCTTTACGTTTTGTCCCATATAGAATCAATTTCAGCTACTTTTATTTTGCATATATCGCTAAAAATACATAATATCTTATTATTCGCCTATTTTTATTAATATTTTTGAGTTTTTATGACAGCTCAAGGATAGATTCTATAAAGTAAATACATACACGTTTTTTTTTAAGCCAAAGATCCAAACTAACTTTGAAAACAAAACGACTTATATACAACGTAGTACTCAAACCTATGTGGACTTACGGACTTGAACTCTGGGGTTCTGCCAAGGCTTCCAATCTCAGCGCATCCAATCCTTTCAATCCAAAATCCTTCGTACAATAGCCAATGCTCCTTACTACGTCTCCAACAAAACTCTTCATACTGACCTTAACGTACCTTTCGTCACTGAAGTCGCTAAATCCAAATATAAAAAATTATTTTACCTTCTTAGTTCCCACAATAATCCTCTAGTCCGTACTCTCCATTCCGCCATACTTCCCCTACGACGGCTTAAGCGTCAATGGCCTAGAGACCTCCTGAGCAGAAGCAGTGACAGTGATTATCTACAAATGGAAAAAAAGTGACTTGGGAGTATCACCATTGGGTGATTTCTCCCCTCATGACATTTTGACAATGCCATTATCTTTTTATTAGCACATTTGCTTGTATTTATTTGTATACAGTTGTAAATAGTTATTTGTAAAAAAAAAAAAAAAAAAATTAATATTTGTGTAAACTGACGATTAACAAAAATTAATTACCCACTTTTTTCCAAATGTTTCCCACTCAATTTGCTTTTGTTTGGCCAAGTGTAAGCATTGAGATGAGTACATTCCAGGAACTCCAATGTTTCTCTTGAATTCATTGTGTTCATATTCCAAACTTTAATAATTTATTCTCGGAACTGTTTTTTATGTCCTTTTCCCCCCTTCTTTCCTATTCTTTTCTAAGTCGATCAGTTCAGTTTTAAACGTTTGGGTGAAAAGCAGTGGAGGTAGTGAGCGAAGAGTCAGGGGTTGAATTGAGCCCAATGGATAACCCGGACGGGTCATGTTGCACACAAGCAAGGTGCACCCGAAACAATAAAGAATAACATTAAGGTTATACCTTATACCATATAATTTTGAGCGAATGTAAGTTCATGCATTGTGAATGTAAGTTCATGCATTATTCTCTGTCAACACGACCGAGATAACAAAACAATAGTTTACATTTCACAATCATATTTTTAGTTTAAGTTTAATTTTATTAGTTAGTATGTTATAACAAAATAATCAACACAAATTTAAATCAACAATTAAAATTTTCATGAGTCTAGTGATCCAGTCTTATACAATAAGCAGTAGTGTTGAGTATCCTCAATTAAATAAACAGAGCTCTAAAAAAACAATTATTTTCCCTTTTTATGAGTTTTATTGAATACATTCTAATACTTGCAGTTAGTCTTAGTCTTTTTATTTTAGGTAAATATTACACCGCCGTGCGGAGTTTTCGGGAGAGATTCTAAAATTGACGAGCGTTTTGTTGTGACACGCACGACGATGCGTTCGCTAAACTCTCACACTTCGCCGATTGCCAGCATTCGTTGGAGTCCAAACTTTAAGAAAGCGTAATTTGAATCCGAATAACGTTTGTCTGAGAAGTGAAGCTTTCTATATCCTTGTCTTGACTGTAATGTTTGTCTTGGTGGAGTTGTCTTTATATATTATAATTTTTTTTAATTAGGTACATTAGATCCCACTTTTCTGGGGGCACCGGGCATTCTAGGGGGGCACCGGGCATTCTGGGGGCACCGGGCATTCTAGGGGGGGCACCAGGCATTTTGGGGGCACCGGGCATTCTAGGGGGGTACCGGGCATTCTGGGGGCACCGGGCATTCTGCATTCTGGGGGGGGGGGGCATTCTAGGGGGGCACCGGGCATTCTGGGGGGGCACCGGGCATTCTAGGGGGGCACCAGGCATTCTGGGGGGGGGGCGGCATTCTAGGGGGGCACCGGGCATTCTAGGGTGGCACCGGGCATTCTAGGGTGGCACCGGGCATTCTAGGGGGGCACCGGGCATTCTAGGGGGGCACCGGGCATTCTAGATGGGGCACCGGGCATTCCATTGCCTCCCCCTAGCTACGCCACCGATAGTCTCTCAACTTGAATGCGGCCTGATTTAGGCCGGATGGAGAAGGCCCGATCTCGGTTTTCCCCCAGTTCTGTGTCAGAACAATTCCGACCAGGCTATAAAGACGTAATTTTCCTTCAGAAGTTGTAAGGTTTTCTTCTACTGTTGATGTGATTCTCCCCAAATGAAATGAGCCACTCCCCGGATCTGTGTCACACAATTTTATTTCTTTCCTTCTTCCATTTTTATTTCTTTCGTTCTGAAAATTGGAACAAAGGAAAGAACAATTCCATTATAAAAAATCACCGGTGAATCACCAGCCATGTACTTCCCCAGCATCAATTAATCAATTAGATTTTCGCTCTTCTTCCAAGGCAAATCGATCTTTTGGGCTAAAACCCAATATTTGACACAACTAAATTTTGGGTCACTACATTCAGTTCTTAGGGTGTTTAAGTCGAGCCCATCTTCTCTGATTTCCCCTTTCCTTCGATTGAATTCGCGGAAAACTAATAGGTGCCATCCTTATGGGGTTCATTACAACCGAAGTTATTGGGGGTTTTGAAAACATTGACCGACCCCCGCCTTCCCTTCGGCGGTTACTACGATGACCACGGACTGCTACCACTTTATTACGGTAATACCCTGTTAGGTACCAGTCCTCGGATAGGACGTAAAGCGATGGTCCCAATTACCATGTCAGGTACTCGTTAAAGACTTCCTATCGTCTAGATACATAAGTTGGCAACATTTAGGCCGCCCATAGTAGTCGTGCTCATGTTTACCAAAGTGATGAAAGAACCTCATAGGTAAAGTCCGGGCATGAACCACAATAACTAACAATAATTTAGAAAATATAGATGACATTGCAAGAAACAATAATATTACGATTTAAGAAACAAATTGCTTGTGATAATTGAAATGATAAGAAGAAGTCATTCACTGAAGTATTATCAGTTCTAATCATCATCGTGAGCCAATATCCGTTCAACTTTATCCTTAAAGACGTTTGATAATAACGACAGTCGATCGATTCGTTGAGAAAATGATCAACTAAATAAAATTGTGAAAATCCAACAACCCCGCCTTTTCTCATTTATTAGAAAGACGAAGAGAAAACATTTTAATTAAGGAACGAACTTGATTTTTGAGAGATGGGGGTGGAGGGGGTGAGGCGGGAGTTTGGGTTATTTGGGCGGGAGTTGGGAAAGATAAGGCGGGAAAACCTTAATGGGTCTACCACCAAAACATTATTAGGAACCTTCAAGACAGCATTAAACGCTTTTATTTTAGAAATTATTTTTTTCTGAAAACACATTTCAAAAAAAATAATTTATAGTTGCGGGATTCATGATTTTTTTTTTCTACTTCTCCAGCAATACGAAGTATAGAAAAAGTTACGTAATTGGTCAAAAATTCCATGCGGAGTTTACAACAGAATTTCATGTTTTACGACCTCCAGATTACAAATATGAAAAAAAAAGTAGTTCTGTGTGTCTGTGAACACCTTAACTCCCAAACGAATGGATGTAACGACAACACCTATTGATTTTCAGCCAAATCAACTCAAAGAGTAATAAAAGTGAAGGTCTATAACTGCATGACGTACCTAAGGATAAAAAAACAATTCACTGCAACACAAGCCTAACCTTGGACATTTTTTTGCGAAATTATAAAGAAAATTGTCGAAATCCGCGGACGAGGAAACGCCATTTATCCGAAACGGACAAATATTGAGTTTTCATTTATACGACAGAACCTCGAATTCTTCCTACATTGTCATTTATACTATTTATAATATAACGAGTCCGGTAGATGAGTGGAATGCGTGCTTGCCTTCTGAGCTCGAGGTTGTGGGTTCGAAACCCGACCGAGGCCCTTAGTTTATTTACTTAAGCACGCCATCCCTCGGATGGGACGTTAAGCGATGGTCTCGAGCCTGTAAGATGTCAGATACTCGCTTAAAGACCCCAACCCTAGGTGAATAAAAATTTAGGGTAGGCAAAATTTAGGACTCCCACAGTAGAGTCGGGCACATGTCCACCAAAATGACGAAAGAGCGCTCTGGTAGTAGGCGATATGACCTCGTAGGTAAAGCCCGGGCATGAGTCATAAAATCTAACCTAACCTATAATTTATGAATAAATCTAAGGTTAAGCTTGTGTTGCGGTGAAATGATCCAAGGAACCTTCCCTCGAATTTGGTGTTTTGTTGCTATTAGATACCCCTTTTTATTTCACTTTCTATTACCATTTGGTCCATACTTTGGTGTTGGAGGGGGAGCGAAAAATTAATTGATTAATTCGTTCTGGAATATAACGTATATATCTGTGGTCACAGGGAATAAATTGGTAAGTCTAAATTCGTAACTTTCAGGGCAGCACTTTTTTACTTTTGCATTAATCGTGTAAATCCAGTTTTGGGAATAAATAAATTATGTTTGCATCATTATTAATCATATACCTTCTAAATCTATAGGAGTGAATGAAAATGAATATTGTTAATCCTTTCTTGGATTTTCCCTTAGTTACCTAATCATTTCCCATTACTTACCTAATTATTGACCACACTTACCTAATTATTAACCATACTTTGTGAAATACTGGTGAATGATGCCTCTCTGAAGTTTATTCAACCGAAAACGCCCTCTTCACTTGGAATAGTCTGCCGTAGTGAATAAATGGTTAAATGCAGTTATCTCGTGAATGATTCCTCAAAGAAGTAGATTAAGTTGATTTAACCGAGAACATACGCAATTTTACGAGATACCAAGAAACCCACATCTTAATAATTCCGAAAGTATTAGAGTCCTGAGCTCCCAACTTCTTCACAGTGCGCAGATGGCTTGGGAGATGATCACAGTACACATATATCATTTTGCATATTATACGACTTAACAACTTATTCCCTGTGATCATAAATATAAAACTGTGAAAAACAAGTCTCCCTTCGCGTTCCGTAGAGTAGAAAAACAATGGTCGCTTTGATCAATAATTCGGCTAATATTTATTTATTCTCGCAACGAAGAAATTCACAGCGGGCATCTCAAATTTCACTAACTAACGCTGTCAGAATATATAAATTAACTAGATCTGCTCAATTAAATACTAGACAAAAGCCCACAAGCCTACAGCAAGAAGCGAACTTTACCTGCTTCGCAAACACAAAACTAGTTCAACACAAAGTTCGTCCATTGAAACAAGTTCAATTCCATGGAATTTCCATCTCTAAAATCTACGCCCAATATGAAGACCCCTAAATGAAGGATTTCTGTCCAGTGAAGTAGCTTCTAAAAACTGTTTACTTCCCCGAGGTATATGAAGTATAGGGGAAGTTATGTAATCGGTCAAAAATTCTATGTTGAGTTTTCAACGGAATTGCATGTTGTGCGATTCACTGATTCCAAAAATAAATAAATAAAATAATGGTATAGGTAAATAAGTGGCCAATTAGGTCCAAGCAATTTTTATTTTCTAACGTTTCGACCTCTTTTGTGCCATTGTCAACTAAAATGAAAAGAACGGATGATATCCTGTTTGCTTTACATTTTAATTCTAGAAATTGTAATATAATATTTTTTATATATATCACTCACCAGAAACGATTGCTTATAAACATTTTGAGAAAAGTATATAGGTACTACCTGGAAAGCAACGTGTCCATTTCTAATTTAGTAGAAGTAAAGTCTTTATTAACATAATAGAATATCACATTCAAACCATATATACATTAATGAGATCTTTTATGAAGACAAACCCAATGGCCTAAGCCGTCTTGAGGAGTCTCCATTTACAAAATATTATCTTATAAACTTATAATCTTAATCAGAACAAATTTTTCTTTCTAAAATCAAATCAAAATAAAATAATATATATATAACTTTGTTCCTATTTCTTTATTTATTTAATTCACAGTTTCTGAGATTGTATGCCTTTTTGCAATATTTTACCAGTAGTTGCCAGTCTTTACCATTTAATAACTCCAACATAAATGTAGTATCTGTGGTGCTTTTAAATATTTCTTTTTGTATATCTTCATATTTGGGGCAGGTAATGAGGAAGTGATGTAGATCTTCTTTACAGGGGCTGTAACACATTGGGCATACAAAGTCCATATCTTCGGAGGTATATTGGTTGATAGGTGTATAGCTTAGATTCAACAGTTCACCTCTAAGTTTAATTATTAATCTAATACATGACAATGGTAGGTCACTCTGTAAGTAACTAATAACTGAATCGTGGAACTCCAGTTCCCTACCTAGCAAGTACCGGTCTGAGTTTTTAATTTACTCCCTAAACTGATTGCGATAATGCTCTTTTAAACTATTCCGTATATTTGATAGCTGTGTGTCCCATATCTCCATGTAAATTTCTAATTTATCTGTGTTTGATTATCGATTATGGTAAGTTTACTTATATATATATATATATAGTTATTTTTGTTAAATCGCATTTATTAAAACATTTTAAATTATCTTATTTTCAAAATTATTTTATCAAACTGCCTGATGATCAGGGAAATCTCGAAAGCCGGCTAGCAACAATTAATAAAATGTGTGAAAGGTCAGACTATATTTTATTTGACAACGTGTGAAATAATCACTTCTCACTACATCAGCCATCTTCTTATTAAAGGAAAGTTAGTTAGTTACTGTGACTCATGCCCGGGCTTCAACTACGAAGTCATATCGCCTACTACCAAAGTGCTCTTCCGTCACTCTGGTTGACATGAGCCCGAATCTATTATGGGACTCCTAAAAATTTTTTCTACTTATTCATCTAGAGTAGGGGGTCTTGAACACGTCCCTGACATCGCACTGGCTCGAGACCATCGCTTAACGTACGAAGGACGAACATTTGAGGACATAAGGCCAGCTCAGCCCTTATTCATTAAAACATTTTAATTTTGTTATTTTCAAAATTATTTTATCAGTTATGTTTATTTTTAAACTCTTTATATTTATTTAATATTCTATTACTACAATATTTTATGGATGTTAACCAACAGAACTTTGTGCCTGTTTCTTTGTTGCTAAATTATGGGTTTTTTTGAAAAAAAATTAGACTGCCTTATCTGATGGCAACCTCGAAAGCCGGCTAGCAAAAATTAATAAAAACTGTGAGAGGTAAGACTATATTTTATTTTAGAACCTGAGAATGTTTACTAGTAAAATATTATTATAAATACCTGCAGTTAGGAGGATAAGCAGGAAATACAAAAGAGGCGAAGTACTCATCTCAGCATGGCCGCTAAATCATCATCACCCAGCCCCATCACCAACACCAGCTCCAGCCTGAAATCATCAAGTTTGTCAGTCAGACCTGCAATATTCATCGAATACCATTGTTACATAGAGGCCGACATATAAAATACAAAAGAGGCGAAGTACTCATCTCAGCATGACCACTAAATCATCATCACCCAGCCCCATCACCAACACCAGCTCCAGCCTGAAAAATCATAATTTTTGTCAGTCAGACCTGCAATATTCATCGAATACCATTGTTACATAGAGGCCGACATGTAAAATACAAAAGAGGCGAAGTACTCATCTCAGCATGGCCGCTAAATCATCATCACCCAGCCCCATCACCAACACCAGCTCCAACCAGAAACATCATCACTTCAATAATCATCTAATACCATTGTTTTATAGAGGTCGACATATAAAATATGTTTCTGAAAAATAATAAACGATCAAAATAAAATAATTGTTTACAAACCAAAAAATGAATAGGAGAAGAATAAAGCTGTGAAAAGTATATTTAGTTATTGTGACTCATGGCCGGGCTTTAACTACGAGGTCATAACGCCCACTACCAGAGCGTTCTTACGTCACTATGGTGGATATGAGCCCGACTAAATAAGTAAGTAAAAACAGATACAGTGAAACCTGTTTAACTGGGATCTCAAGGGACCTAGGATGTTTTATCACTTATAGAGGCTTTTCATTTACCCAGTTTTTCAAATAGGCAGGTTTGAAATGACAGTTGTTTTATTTATAGAGGGTCCCGCTAAGAGAGGTCGAAATGTATCGTTTCTCATTTATAGAGGTGAAAATGGTAATGAAAAATGTATATTTTATGTTGTTATTATGTCCAATTTTTATTTTTCAAAACGATACTACAAAACTTATGACTTAAAAAAATCTGTTATATTGGTTTGTATTTGAGTGCTAGTAGTTTTAAGGTGTTTCTCGATAGTATACATTTGATCAAATATGCCAGGATTATCAGGTTCCAATTTATCAGTGTCTGTTAATGAATTAAACTTTCGTTTCGACATTTTGTGCACTTCTATTCACTTGTTTATCGTACAAAACCTTAGATAGTACTGGAAAAAAAAGCACGCGTGGAAGAAATTATAATGTTTGTAAACAAACGTGTCGTAACCTGGTGAAGTGTCTTACTTATACAGGTTATTGAGCTACAAAGTCTCAAATATAGAGGTAAACATCGAAAAAATCTAAGAAATCAAATCTCAATTAAAATGGTTTGAAAATTCCCAGTAACAGGTATTTCAATGCAAAAGTGTCGCGACCTCATGGTAATTATCAGTAACACAGGTTTCTCACATATCCAGGGCACACTTAACCAGGTTTCACTGTAAATACAGGGAGGAGTACGATAAGGGATAAGATCCTGTAATAAGACTTAGGTATTGATATTTAACATTTTTGCAGAGATATTGTGAAACACTTGATAAAAATAAATAAAACGTATGTTTTTAAAAAAATATTGTCTATTTCACAAATAATATATAATATGGGAGTACTTTCGGTATTGCTACCATCTTCAGCCACGACTTAACAAATACTGAATTGAAATCAACGGAATTTCATGTATTTCGACCTCCTGATTGCAGAAATTAAAAAAAAAAAAGTCTGTGTGTCTTTGAACACGATAACTCCCGTTAGCAGGCCCGGATTTACCATGCAGGCAGAGTAGGCAGTTGCCTAGGGTGGCAAGAATTGAAGGGCGGCATATTTTGGCGGAAACTTTGAAAACTTGTTATATTCGTGGTAATTGAATTTCTCGCCTATTTCTTTGGCACGCGTACCAGCATTATAAGTGAAAAATGCCCGAATCGAGAAAAGAATCGATTTATACAAGTCTCGATATTGGCCTAATATCGAATATTCAGAATAAATACCTTCAACGTCATTTTAGACAAAATTTTATCTGAATTACAAAAAAGAGAAAAAGCGTACAAAGTTCTTTATCAGAAATTTTCAGTCATTACAGACATGCATTGTTTGAATGAAAAAGAAATTCGTGAAAAATCTGCTCAATTCATAAATTTCTACGATCAAGATATCGAAGCATCGTTCGCAAATGAAATGATTATATTTAAAAGTTATTGCGTCAAAAAGAATATGGAAAAAAATTCTCCTATGGATCTGCCCAAATTACTAAGAAGCAATGAGCTCCACACAGTTTTTCCGAATGTTGATATAGCGTACCGAATGCTCGTTTGCACACCCGTATCACATTGTAGCGCTGAACGATCATTTTCCGTACTGCGGCGAGTGAAAAACTACTTGAGATCAAAACTGGTTGCAGAACGATTAAACGCACTCGCTTTGTTAACTATAGAGTCAGATTTGCTTATGTCTTTAGATTTTGATTCCATTATCGATGAGTTTGTCATCCGAAAATCGAGACGTAAAAATTTCAACCAATAAGCAATAATTTCTCTACAAAAAAAAAATCGCATACATAATGGTAATTGTTGAATGATGTCATATACTTCATGATTATAAGGATACTGACAATAATAAAATAAAATATTTGCTCTCAGACCGGTGTATATTATTTATTGCAAAACTTTTCGTACCAAACTTATTCCACCATTGAGGAAGTTTTGAGGGGCGGAGGGGGGGGGGAGGGGGGGGGGGGGTCGGCAATTTCCGCAACTGCCTAGGGGCGGCAAATTTCTAAATCCGGGCCTGCCCGTTAGAATGGATATATCGACACAAAATTTTATATGTGTATACAGAACCCTTTAAAATTTAATTTATAAAATCGAAGTCCCATAAGGACGACACCTAACAATTTTCAGCGAGAGGAGGGCTTTAGTATGAAGACACTATGTAAGTCAAATATTGAGCCCAAACCTTCCATTGGCTTTGGAGGGAAAGCGAAAGCGAAATTTATTCATTTTTGCTAGAGAAGTAAATAGTCGGTGATTCACCATCATTTTTTGAGGGGGGTCTCCTTCACATAAAAATCATCAGGGCCTCCAAAACTGTAGATCCGCCACTGATGACAGTTCGTCGACCTACAATTTCCTATTGAATAGGCCAGCCAACGTCTCTAGAATTCTAAAGCAAGATCATTTTAACTTTCTTTGCAACTTTGTCTCATATTACAAAGTTTATCACCATTTGAATTCTTATTAAGGCCCAGCTTCAACTTCCTTTGATATTTAATGGCAACCATTAAAAGTAAATTTCACTAAGCTTCCTAGTTTCCAACATCAATTAAAATATTTTAATTGCTATATCAAAGACCGCTCTTGAGAGGAAATTGATATACTCTAAAAAGTAGAATTCATTTAGAAGCATTTTCCCAGCATATAGGAAAGTTATTGTAATGGGTCCAAAAATCGAAATTTTCATCATATTTTTATGTTTTTTTATACAGTATTTTTACACTATTTTTGGAAATAAGTATGAGTGTGTTATACGTACGTGCGATGTCAATTTTTCCTGCACGATATCTCGCGAATGAAAAATGATATCGACTCCGCTTTAGTGCCAATAAAAGCGCATCAACGTAAATATGATCTGAAAGGTTATCAAACTCGGTCCAGCCGTTTTTTTGTTTAAGCAAAAAGACTGATAACAAGTGGATTTTAGGAACTCTTGAAAACTATTTATCCGATCTAATTTGTTCTGATGGCAATGTAGCATCCTTTAGAGCCAGATTGAAAAATAGGCTATATGGCGTCTGAAAATTTTGAACGGGAGGGGGGTTATGAGAGGGACTAAAGAAAAAAATTGTTCTAGCTCATTAACGGATGGTCGGATAGTGATGAAATTTCATATGTAGTATTCTTAAGAACTAATTGAGATATAGACAACCTGGCGTCACAAAATTCTTAAGGGGAGGGGGGGTTGTGGGGGGCCTTATGCATAAATATAGTGCTAGCTCATAAACGGATGGTCGGATCGTGTGTGAGGTCAAAATTCTTAAGAGGAGTGGGGGTTGTGGGGGGGCCCTATGCATAAATATAGTGCTAGCTCATAAACGGATGGTCGGATCGTGATGAAATTTCATATGTAGTATTCTTAAGAGCTAATTGAAATATAGACAACCTGGCGTCACAAAATTCTTAAGGGGGGGGGGGGGGGTTGTGGGGGGGCCCTATGCATAAATATAGTGCTAGCTCATAAACATATGGTCGGATCGTGATGAAATTTCATATGTAGTATTCTTAAGAGCCAATTGAGATATAAACTATCTGGCGTCACAAAAATTTTAAGGGGAGGGGGGGTTGTGGGGGGGCCCTATTCATAAATATAGTGCTAGCTCATAAACGGATGGTCGGATCGTGATGAAATTTCACATGTAGTATTCTTAAAAGCCAATTGAGATATAGACTATCTCGCGTCACAAAATACTTAAGGGGAAACAGTGCATGATATTCCGGTAAACAACTCAACTTCAAATTTCTGACCGATTATATAACTTCCCCTATACTTCTCATTGAAACAACAGACCATTGTTTTGAAAGAGCGTCATCATCAGTGGTACATTCCACCCACACTGTGCTAGTTGTCCTTTAACCGCTATGCTGTGTGGTTGGGATATACCACTCTCTGATGATGACGCTGTTGAGTTGAAAACCGGTTCTGATTCCCTCTCTCCTAAAAACTTACACAGGGACTGAATCCTCATATTAAATTTCAGTCATTAGGAAAATTAAAACTGCAGATTCTCCAAACAGTGATGTAGGCGAGCGAATCGTTAACAACCAGAGGGGAGAATGATGGTTGATCGAAAAAGAAACAGAGAGTGTTAATATGTTTTTGAAATTCGACCACATTACGGACAGATGAAAACGGAATAATTTATCTGTGGGCGTGTTGACTTGGCTAATGAGGGAGGGAATCAAGAATCGTTTAGTGTTCAGGTGGCGAATATACAAGATGCGCCTTCAAATCAGATACAACAACCCTCCCTACAAATGATGTCCATGACTTCACTTCCCCCAACCCCTAAATACGAAATAAGAAGTAATATGAAGAGACGCTGGCAATGTTCTTCCCCTGCAACATTTGATTAAGTCTTCGTTCTCCCTTCAACAATTGTTTTAGCTAAAAATTTCGCCAATTTCACTGCAAAGTGTCGAATTTTTATGTTGAATAATAATAATCAACCAATAACACTGTTCAACAAAAAAAAATTAAATTCATTTTTCTGGGGGTATCATTCTTGATTTTTATGGGAAATTCCTGGATTCAAATCTGTAATTAGTTTTTCTGTGTCAGGCATAGTTTTGAAGTTATACGCAATTTCAGTTTTTTCAAAATTGTTACACTTCTTATTTCCACGCTGTGTATTTATAAAGGCAAAACATGCAACTACCAATATTTTAGTCACTTATAAAATTATTTAGAAACATTTTAGACAGTATAAAACAAAAACATGAAGCCCATAAATTATCATCATATATTGTATAAAAAAACTTATTTAAGTTTAGAAAATATGAAAAAAAAACATCTTTTACCCAAGAATTTAAAAGGCTAATTTTTTTCTCTTGTGTTCAATTTTGGAGTCTCGAATAATGTTCCAGCAGTAGTCAGCAAGCATTGCAGGCATCCATTTCCCTTCATACCGCTTTTCCATGGTAATTATATCTTTATGCAACCTTTCACCATGTTCATCGGAAACATCACTGCAGTTTTCAGGAAAATAATGTAGATGTGAGTCCAGGAAATGCACTTTTAAAGTGTTTTAAAGTTATATCCTTAATTTTCTTTGATGATTATTAAAGTTTTTGTGATAAGCCCCCCCCTAATCCCCCTTTTTGCTTTGACCGATTTCGCTTAAAATTTGTAAGTATCGCCCTTAAGGTGTTCTGGATACACATACAAATTTTCGTGTCCTTAGGGGAGGGGGGGGGGAGGGGGTGATCCCTTAAATTGGATGTTTTGGAACTAGTTTTGAATAAAACTTTGCACAAAGTACATTTAGCACTTCATTTGATGAAAAACTTCCACATGTCCGATTTTGGCGGCACACTGAAGTGAACATGCTGGACATCGTACAGGTTCGAGACCATGGCTTAACGTCCATCGAAGGACGGCGTGCTCAATGTTCTTTTTTTACTTCCTAGATAAAAACCTAAGGGCTGAGTTTCCAAACCTGAGATCTTGAGCTTAGTAAGCAAGATCGCATACCACTGAGCTACCTACGCCCTTGTACGAGTATCTATTCCTCTCTTTAGAACAAATTCCGTTAAATAATATAACACTCTTGTACAAAAATTTTAAATGTAAAATTCACAATGGATCTGGGAAAGCATAAAGAAAACTATTAAATTGCAAATGAATTCTTCATAAAAATCGTTTAAAATTCTTTCTTCGCTGAAGCCTTTTCCGGATTCAAACGAGAAATGTTTTATTAGTGGTATAAAAGTTTCATGTTGCAATTACCAGAACTCCTTTACAAGACGCCATTAATGTGTAAGTATCTAATTCTCAAAGTTAGCCCGGGTCCATCCTCTGTTTTTATTACGGGCGCGGATCCAGAGGGGGGCCATGGGGTCGATCATCACTCCCAAGATACGAGTATATGGATTTGTGAATTTTTGTAGCCTTTTGAGAAATTTCTCTTAAAGGACACTTCTCTATGTCTTGATCATCCTCTGTTTTTATTACGGGCGCGGATCCAGAGGGGAGCGATGGGGTCGATTACCACTCCCAAGATACGAGTTTATGGATTTGTGAATTTTTGTAGCCTTTTGAGAAATTTCTCTTAAAGAACACTTCCTATGTCTTGGTCATCCTCTGTTTTTATTACAGGCGCGGATCCAGAGGAGGGCCATGGGGTCCCCACTCCCAAGATATACGTATTTGTGAATTTTTGTAGGCTTTTGACAAATTTCTCTTAAAGGACACTTCTCTATGTCTTGATCATCCTCTGTTTTTATTACAGGAGCGGATCCAGAGGGGGGCCATGGGGTCGATCTTTTGAAAAACGTTTCTTAAAGGACACTTCTCTCAGCCAAAAGATTATTTGAGCGTTTCATTGCAGACAGAAAAATTGGTCGGTGATTCACCTGCAATGTGCGAATTAATCAATTAACTTTTCGCTCCCCCTTCGATACCAGTCAACCGTCTGCGCTAGCACTAATAGTTGAGTTATCTAGGAGCTCCTAAATGCTCACACTAAATTTTGTGTCGATAACTTTATTACATTGGTGGTTATTAGGGTTTTTCAATTGAGCCCCTCGTCTAAAACCCCCCTTCCCTTCAGCCAATTTAGCTGAAATTTGACAGGTTATGTCCTCATTGGGTTCCGACTTTAAATATGAAATTTCATGTCGATACATTCATTACAACGGAAGTTATTGGATTTTTAGTTGAGCCCCTCTCTGATCCATCCCCTTCCCTTCTGTGGATTCCGCTGAAAATTAATAAGTGTCGTTCTTATCCAATTCTCCTATGAATTTTGGTGTCAATACATTCATTACAATTGCAGATATTAAAGTTTTTGAGTGAAGCCTCTCCCTAATCCCCCCTTCCCTCTGGCCGATTTGACTAAATCGATAAGTGTTGTCCTTATGGAGTTCTGGTCAAACATATAAAATTTCATATCGATACATTTATAGATAGTTATCGTGCACAAACATGCAGACAGACTTTTTTCTTCTTATTTTGAAATAGACGATCAAAATTAGACATGACACAAAAACGGAACTGTTATACTTACTTAGACCATTATGGACATACGGATCACAGATATGCGGTTCAGCAAAAACATCCAACATCAAACGAATTCAGGCATTTCAGTCAAAAACCCTCAGACTGATAACACAGTGCCCCCCATACATAAACAATAGAACACTTCATAACGATGTTATGATACACACAGTACCCGACACAATACAAACTACTTACATACGTTTTTTTAGAAAACTTTACACACATACAAACCCAGAAATACGTACTTTATCTTCACAACACTTACCACAAAACCCCCCACGAAGGTTGAAGAGGAGGTGGAACCGCGACTTACTGCCACCTTAATTCCTATTCGTTCTTAATATTTTATTTTTTTATTTTTTTTACATTACTTCCCTTTACTTTTATCATCTCTCTACCCATTCCATCAAAGTTGTCTTTCAATTACTTTTTATTTATTTATTTTTTTAATTATTTTTTTTTTATTTATTTTTTTGTTTAATTTTTTTTTTTTCCCTTGTCCTTATAATTAATATAAATTTTCGTCCCGAGGACCTACCACTGGGTGGCCTTCCTCTCACATGCCATTCACGCCAACGTATCCATACCTACCAACATAGATGCTGGTTGTTGCACCCTAGCAACAGTTGCATCTTTATGGATAAAATACCAAAAAAAAAAATATATATATATTTTGAAATATAAAATTTTGTTGAAATCTCAGCATCGAATTTTTGACTCATTGCGTAACTTCTCCAATACTTCGTGCAGTTGGGGCAGTAAGCAATAGAGAAAATAAGTGACTAAACATCTCAACAAATCGTAGAAAATGATACGGGATGTAGTTCACAAATTGAATTTCCTACCCCTGGACACTCCATCCACATAAAACAAACTCTTTTTAGAAATGTGACTCAGTTTTAAAAGTGTCTTTCGGTCAGTCATATCGCCTCCAAAACTACGTCATATCGCCTCCGAAACCAAGTCCTTCAAGTTGTGGTGTCAAACTATCGATAGTCGGCCAAACCGATAGTATCGATAATTATAAGCAAAATTAAATATTAATCGATAGTACTATCGAAATTCTGAAACAGGAATTTCGAAAAAGAAAAGCAATCGCCGCTGTCGGGAAAAGGGTTCGGTTTCCGTACGGTTGGCTATTCTGCCAGTAACCAAGAAAAGAGGTTTCATCCTAATCAGTATTATCAGTTCCTTTAACCTACTAGTTAATATATTTTTATTAAATAGTTAATATGTTTTTATTGAGAAAAACAAGTTTTTTTAAATGTATAATTCAGTTACCAGTTCATGTAAGATGAACAAGTACGTAAAACAAAAATCTAGTCAAAAAAAAAAAAAAAAAACGACCGAGGCCCTTAGTTTATTTTATCTGGGAGGTAAAATAATAAACTTAAGCACGCCGTCCTTCGGATGGGACGTTAAGCGATGGTCCGTGTACGATGTCAGTTACTCGTTAAAGACCCCTGCCCTAGGTGAATAAAAATTTAGGGTAGGCAAAATTTAGGACTCCCATAGTGGAGTCGGGCTCATGTCCACCAGAGTGACGAAAGAGCACTCTGGTAGTAGGCGATATGACCTCGTAGTTAAAGCCCGGGCATGAGTCATAAAACCTAACCTAACCTAATCTGAAAAAAAAGGTTATGTTAAAAATATCTATATTTTAATAAAATTTAGCATCATTTGTGCTGTTTTATTTTGTGTTCATCTGGTTGTGGTAAGATGGAAAATGAATAAATTAGGTGCCTACCTTATTTACAAAGAATTTACAGTTCCTCCTTACAAGTCTGGTGCATGTCATGTTTTTGTCATCCCAGGAAAAAATAGTCAAAGAAGTGTAAAAATTCAGTAAACTTATCATTAAATATAGAGAATATAGGTGAGAAATTGGAAAGTGCAAGACCGCCAATTTTAAATAATTTCCATTTCAAATTCGATATTACAATCGATATTTATATTCGATATATAACTATCGATAATATTACTTTGTTAAATCAAACCGATTAATCGATAGTGGTATCGACAGTTAGACTACTATCCTCAAGAGATCATAAAACTTGTGTCGCTCTCCCCCACATTTGCCACTGGATCCGCTCCTGTATTAATTATAACCTTATTTGTTGAATAAATTCCCCTTTTTACCTTTTTTTTATTATTACGGTTAATTACCTTCAAATATAATGGTTACCTTTTATATATCGTTGGAGCATGTTCATGAATATAATGTAGATATTACAGATTTCATTGTGCTTAGTTAACGAACCGTAACGAAAGATAATGTATTTTTATTCGAGTTGTGACTCATGCCCTGGGCTTTTTACTACGAGGCATATCGCCTACTACCAGAGCGCTCTTTCGTCGCCGACTACCACAATAGTGATTAATTTTGCTTACTCTCAGAGATATTGGCTGAAGGAAGGGGGCTCAATTCAAAAATCCATTTAGTATGAAGATTTATGAGCCCCTATGCAAGCGAAATGGATTTTGGAGGGGAGGGGGGGGGGGGCGAAAAGGCAATTTATTATTTTGCTCTGGGGAAGTACATTGCTAGTGATTAACCAATTTTTATTTTTTTTGGACGAAATTATGGATGTTTTCTCGACAGGACTGCTTGAGCTCCATATACAGATCCACATTTTCATTTTACACCCCAGAGAACTGGATTTTAATTAAAATCCAATTTGAAGACCCGTTAGGAGGGACAGCTCGGAGAATGATTACAGAGGGCCAATATTTATGAAGGACCATCAAGTGAGTGTTTTCATTGCGAATCATCGGCCCAGCCAATTTAAGATTGGATATGGCTTCTAAGAGGAAAACACTGCATGGTTATCATTAAAGCCCGGATTTCGTGCAGTAAAAAAACTAAAAAACGTGCAATAAAAAGGCCAAAACGTATAACAAAAAATAAAAACAATTAATAAAGAGTTATTTAATTTACATTAGTTCCAATTATTGGAACTAATGTAAATTAAATAACTCTTTTTTCAGGATAAAATTGGGTTTAAAATAAATAAAAACCCTGAAGGAATTTTCTTATACAATTTATAAAAAATATTTACTGTTTTAATTACAAAAACTTTTGACTTCAATTAAATGTATACATCCTATATTTTTTACTTAAGCATTTGATAAGTTAAAATTTATTTTTAAATGCATTTCAAAATTCTCTGTCTGAAAAACTGTATGTGTGTTTTAGCTGGGAAAACGATAACTTGACGCTGACGCTTGTGGTGAGGCATTTTTTGTAGCTGCTTATAATGTCATTTTTAGATCCAATCCAATATTTCCACCATTTATGGCCGCATTTGTACTTTTTGAGTTGGTCATATCCGGGTTTTTTTTCTCAAAACTGTTGTAAATTTGTAAATTAACAAATGTATACATATAGCGACGGTCCTGAGCCTTACTCGATGTCAGGTAGGCAAAATTAACGACAGTAGAGTTGAGCTCATGTCCCCCAGAGCGATCAAAAGGGCGCGACCTCGTAATTAAAGCCCGGGCGTGAGTCACAAAAACAAACAAAACTGACAATAAGGGGATTCGAACCTAGAACCATTAGTCGTGATGGTAATCCTAATATTTCAACGAGCTCTATAACCTTCAACGCATCCTTCCATTAATCTATTTTCATCTTCTAAAATACCTCGGAAGATTAATTTTACTTTACCAATACGAATTATAGGGGAAGTTATGTAATTTTACTTTACCAATACGAATTTTAGGGGAAGTCATGTAATTTTACTTTACCAATACGAAGTATAGCGGAAGTTATGTAATTTTACTTTACCAATACGAATTATAGGGTAAGTTATGTAATTTTACTTTACCAATACGAATTATAGGGTAAGTTATGTAATTTTACTTTACCAATACGAATTATAAGGGAAGTTATGTAATTTTACTTTACCAATACGAAGTATAGGTGAAGTTATGTCATTTAACTTTACCAATACGAAGTATAGGGGAACAGAATAGATTTCACCAGAATTTCATGTTTTCCCGATTCCAAAAATTAAAAACTTCATGTGTGCTTGTGTCTATCTGTGAAGACGATAGCTCCCGATAGAATAAATGTATCGATATGAACTTTTACTTGTGTATCCAAAAATCTCTAGGGACAACACATATTGATTTTCAGCTAAATCGGATGAAGGGAAAGGCAGGATTAGGGGGGAGGTTTAATACAAAAACTCTAATAATTGCCGTTGAAATGAAACTGTCGACACAAAATTTCATATGTTAATCCAGAATCACATAATCCTGCTCCCAAAAATTGCTATTATGAATTTAGTTCAAACTGTCGATTGGTTTTGGAGGGAGAGCGAAAACTATTAATTCGTGCTGACGAAATGCATTGCCGACGGTGATTCGCCAACTTTCTTCTTTTAATAGGGAGTTGTTAAAGTGCCCCAGAGACGATCAATTGAAATTGACAATTGCAATTGACAGTTTCAATTGAAGGCGCGATTGATCGACCTATGGTCTCGAACACAGACATGGGATTTCTTGCATTAACTCTAGCCCCCTGCACTCGGAAGAAAGAAAAGAGAAAGAGACGTTGGTTCAAAGAATGGTATAAACTGAGAACCCACGAAAATTTATTACGTATCCTTCGAGATACTGAAACCGAGGATTACAAAAATTTTCTCAGATAATAACAGCAAAACAAAGTCTCTTTCCTCGAACGAAACCACCTCCATCAGAAACGACACTCATCTTTGCTGTCTGGCGAACAACTGACGGAACGATTGTCAATTTGCTAGTTACACTATCAATCGCTGCCATCAATTGCTCTTATCAATGACCTTCAATCAAAATATCTATCAATTGCCGTAATTTAATTAACAATCGCGTCAATTGCCTCCTAGACGATCAATTGGTCCCATCAATGATATCATTGACAATTGCAATTGTCAATTTTATTGATCGTCTCGGGGGCACTTAATTAAGTGGGAGACTTAATATAAAATCTTTAATAACTGTCGTTGAAATGAATGTAAGGACGACAGACACATGGAGAAAGGGTGTAGGGGTCTCTGCCGATCTAATAAATGTATCGATACAATATTCATTATGAGAATTCAGAAGTCCCTGTGTAATTCAACAATCGATTTTTAACCCAAACGACCAATTGGGACGTCTTTTGGAGGTATAACTTTCAACAAGAACCTGACAGTTTCACTCTCTCTTTCCACCTCCTAAAAATAAACCAAGACGTCTTGGACGGGTTTCCAACATGGCGGGTTGATGGCGTCTTGAGGTCACAAGGCAAGCACGGTACTTCTGAGCTGCCTCTCACAGTTAGTCTGTAAACCTTTGATTTTATAAACCTTTTTAAAGGTATGGTAAACCTTTTTTTCACAGGTTTCCCAACCTACATTGATAAAAATTGACAAAGATATTATTGAATAGTTAACAGTGAATTGGGGAAATGGATTGACCCAAGAACTATGAGGCCGATAAAGGGACCAGAATCGAGGTCCTTCCCTTAATTGTTATCGACCCTTCATGTTTCATTTTTTCCTCTCATTTTCCTTTTCATTTTTCCATCCTCTTGAGTCCATTATACCACCATTTTCCATTCCTTTTAACCCTTTCTTTACTTACCTCTTTCCATTATAACATATATTTTCAACCTTTACTTTTTTTAATGCTAACACCATAACACGGAGCATTATCTTTTTTCTCTCCCTCCCGCACCGCAGACTTTAGGCGTTTGTAAATAATGAGCCATTATTTTTTTCTTTTAAAGTCACTTTTCTCTCTTTATGACACTTTGAAACACTATTATTTTTCTCTCTTTAAAACATCTCATTCTCTATTTCTCTGTTGAAAACACTTTAAAACATTACTATCTTTCTCTATTTAAGACACTCGAAGGCATCCTCTCTCTTTCTTACTTATTCTCTCTTTAAAACCCTCTTTAAACTTTCTCTATTTAAAACACTTTAAAAACACTGCTTTCCCCCTTCAAGACACTTGAAGACAATCCCTATTTTTTTTTCTCTCTTAAAAAAACCTCTCCTTCTATTTCTCTCTTGAAAACACTTTAAAACACCTCTCTTTCTCTTCCTCTAAAACCCTGCTCTCTTTTCCTCTTTCAGACACATGAAGAAATTCTCTCTTTCTCACATTAAACCAAGAGAAAAATAGAAACGTCTCACAGATTAAAAAATTTAAATGACGTCGGTGAATAGCCGGTAATGCACTTCCCCAGCACTAATTGATCGATTATGTTTCCGCTCTCCAAAAACAATGAATCTTTGTGCTAAAAATCATTAGATGACTTCTGAATCACCATACTATATTTTGTGTCTATACATTCATTACAACGGCAGTTTTTACGGTATTTGAGTAGAGAAATTTCGCGAAAAATTGTTAGGGTACCATCCTTCTAGGGTTTTAAATTAAACTACAAATAAAAACTCTTATTGAAGGCTATCTGTTATAGATAGGTATATGCTGTCGCAGACTTTTTTGTAGAACTCTTTATTGCCAACAATTCCTCCATAGATCATTTTGATGTATCTTCTACGGTTTAGGCAGCGTATGCAATAAATGGCGCCCGAACGGCCGTTTCTCCTCCAACTTGCTTCACATCTACCATCACTGCTCAGTTCCCTTTTGATAAAGAGTGGCGATGTATAGCCTATGTCCATCAGGACTAAATAAGCTTCCCAATTGTAAATAAATTATCCAAATCGATAGTATTATAGATAATTTTCGTATTATAAAATTAATTTTCGTATTACATTTCGAGATTACCTCAAATACGATACACAAAAAAAATGTCTCTCTTTATAGATTGGTTTAGATGAGGCCGCCAACCGCATTTGGTTCGCGAGACGCGTTTGGCCACTATCAGGGTGTTGAAAGAAGAAATGAAAAGACAAAAAAAAAAATGTTTGTAGAAGGAAGTTTGGCGGGGTGCCTACTCGGGCTATGTGAAGGGGCTGTGTGAAGGCTGCCCCCAACAAAAAACCCTCATTCTGTCAGTTTCTTTTGTAACACAACATTCATTATTATTATTATAAATAATTCATCAACTTCTATATAAATTAAATCAAAACATGGTCTCTTGTACAAATACTTCAGGGTTGCTCGTATTTCAGCCAAATCTGGACGGTTCGCAGAACCTAACCTCTCCCTTTAAAACCCATCGATCATTTTGGCCAAAAAACAACAGTTGACTTACACAGGGGCTTTAGAATTCTGTATTAATTTTTGTTGTGATGTGAATTATTGTGAATAACGCTGGAATTCATATTCATAATAATACGAGGTCATATCGCCTACTACCAGAGCGCTCTTTCGTCACTCTGGTGGACATGAGGCCGATTCTACAGGAGTCCTAAATTTTGCCTACCCTACACTTATTTTAATTCGCCTAGGGCAGGGATCTTTAACTAGTACTTGACATCGAACTGGCTTGGTACCATCACTTAATTCTCATCCGATCTGTAGGACCGGAACCCTTCTGCGGGATCTCTAAGAGCACCGCAAGAGCGGCAATAAATAGTTGGCTGATCAGGAAACACATCCAGTTCTGGAGAGGGGTCCCAAAGCAAAGACATTCAAAACTCTTTGTAGCGGAACCCTCAGAGAAAAGAAGCCGAGAACTTCAGAATATAAGCAGAATGGATCTAAGAGCTATGACAGGGCTGATAACAGGACACTGTCATATGAACAACAATATGGGAATCGCTAGAAGCTCTCTGTGCAAGAAATGTGGAGAAGAAAATGAGACCGGTTCATATTCTAAGCCAGTGTAAGGCACTAGTCTGCCATAACAGAACCGAAGTAGATAATGGAAGGAACCTGCAGAAGAATCCTGGACTTTATTAAAGATACAGAGCTGCTGTAGGGACCAACACACATAGGGCACACAATAGGTCTATTTTAGCCGCGATGTCACAATATAAAAAAAGTCCCATCCGAAGGACGGCGTGCTTAAGGTTTTGGGCCCCTCGGATGGGACGTTAAGCGTTAATCCCGAGCCTGTACTGTCAGGTATTCGCTACCTTACGTCGGTAGTTATCCAAGTACTATGTGCTAAGCCCTTTCCCTAATCCCCTCCCCCCTTCCCATTGGCCGATTTGACCGAAATGGCTGGCCGACCTTATGAGGTTCTGGATATACATACTTAATATACAATGTAGTGCTGATACATTCATTCTAGCGGGAGTCTTCTTGTTTACAGACACATGCATGGAGAGAAACAAAGGTATGACTTTTTTTAAATTTTTCTAACCAGAGGGACGGAGGAAAATCAACATAGAATTACTTACACATTTCATAACTTCTCCTATACTTTGTATAGCTGAAAAAGTGAAATTTCCTGTCTGTATGGGTCCTAATAGAATAAATATATCGACACAAAATTTTGGATTAGGATTAGGATTAGGGTTAGAGATGCTCAACATCAAGGTCATAAGCATCTAAATACTTAGGGATGGAGACAGATGCATATCCATACATATGCACATACACACACATATATACATATATACACACATCTATACATATATATATACATATACAGACATACATCCATATACATATATATACACAATTTTTTTTTTTTTTTTAATGTATTATTATAGCTCGTCCATTAGTTTCGTGTCACTAAAAAAGTCTATAGTTCTCTGGAGTGCCTCTCGGTGGTTGCCTAGTGCTGCTGGTAGTGCTCTGGTTATGCCTCTCCTGGCCAGGTCCTCCTGATAGAGTGGACACTCCTCCAGGATGTGCCGCACCGACAGATCCTCCTCACACTTCCTGGCTTCCTCTCTTCTTATCAAGTGGCCGTGGGTCAGCCGACTGTCACAAAATTGTGTATGTGTATACAGTAATCATATGAGGACGACACCTATAGATTTTCAGCAGGGGAAGAGGGGGGGAAGGTGGGGGAGCTTAACTCAAAAACCCTGACAACTACCAATGTAATGAATGTATAATCACGAAATTTAGTATGTGATTTCAAATGTCCCTGAATGAAACCCCTGTATATTTTCAACGAATTCGGCAACAAGAAAGTCAACAATAAGGTAATTTTTAATAATTACGCTCCATTTAAATTTTCAAATTATTAAAGTTCATTAAAATTGTTGATTTCTTATTGATTAAATTATAATTATTTATAGGTTAGGTTTAGGTTAGGTTTTATGACTCATACCCGGGCTTTAACTACGAGGTCATCTCGCCTACTACCAGAGCGCTCTTTATCACTCTGGTGAACATGAGCCCGACTCTACTGTGGGAGTCCTAAATTTTGCCTACCCTAAATTTTTGTTCACCTAGGGCAGGGGTCTTTAACGAGTACCTGACATCGTACAGGCTCGGGACCATCGCTTAACGTCCCATCCGAAGGACGGCGTGCTTAAGTTTATTTTACCTCCCAGATAAAATAAACTAAGGGCCTCGGTCGGGCTACGAACCCACAACCTTGAGCTCAGAAGTCAAGCACGCATACCACTGAGCTACCGGCGCCCTCTAAATTATTTATATATATTTATTAATTTGTTTATTTAATTCGCATTGTTAATGAAGACAAAAGAAGTTTTACTTCAACCGTGCGCTTATGTGGATGAGACACACCTGCTTTTTTCTATTCATTGTCCAGATATCGCTTCAACTTCATTTGATGCAAAATAATTCCGGATAACCTCCTAGTTAGTTATTATGACTCATGCCCGGGCTTTAACTACAAGGTCAAAACGCCTACTACCAGAGCGCTCTTTCGTCACTCAGGTAGACATGAGCCCGACTCTACTGTGGAAGTCCTAAATTTCTACTCACCTGGAGTAGAGGTCTTAAACGAGTATCTGACATAGTACAGGTTCGGGGCAATCGCTTAACGTCCCGTCCGAAGGACGACGTGCTCAAGTTTATTTTACCGCCCAGATAAAATAAACTAAGGGACTTGGCCGGGTTTCGAACCCACAACCTTGAGCTTTGATAATTTAGAATATATTGAAACATAACAGACCCTGTTTGTATGCAAACAAACAAACACTGGAACTCATTAGGATGGATGAGTGGTTTCCACATGGCAGGTAGCTGTTATAAGCGTGTAAATAGAGTTACAGAACACGGACTTCATCAAGTAACTGGAACGTATGTTAGCTTGGTCTATGTCAATGTGAAGTTTAAATAAGACATTACATTCAACGTTCAAAAAGGGACAATTTGAACGAAATTTATATAACCGCCATTGCTGTTTCACAAGAGAGTTAAGGTTAAATGTCCCTGTTTTAGTTCTCAGCTCGGCCACCACGTTGTGCTCTAAATTTAATGAAGTTTTTTTTTTTTTTTTTGTATTTATTTATTTAAAGCCACAACTATGTAAAAGATGCACAACCAGCGGCTGGGCTGACATGTAGGTACTATACAGAAATAATAAAAATAAATATGACATGAAAGGCTTGAGAGAGGAACAAACAGCCAGCTGTGAACCCTCATGACATCACTTCATAACAGATCTCTATGTCAAACTGTCTTTAATCTTCTTGAGGGATTGTGGGGTAAATTTGTACTTAAGATTTTGCGAATTTCCGGATTGGTGTGTAAGTAAATTTTGGTGTAGAAACGTTGGTATAAATGTTTAATGGTTGTGTCTATGGGTGTGATGTTCAAATCGCGGTGTAAAGTCTTGTTGCTAACGTATGGTGGGCATGCGTGATCAGTCGGAGAGTCTTGGATTGAAATATCTGTATTCTTTTGATGTTCGAAGTCTTGGCTGTACCATATATTTGTAAGCCATAGGTCCATCATGAAATGTATTAAATTATTATTAAAGTTATTTCGGCTAAACGGCTTAACTTTCATTTTTTTTTTTCCTTTGTACTTGAAATTAATGTAGAATTGTTATGACATTCTTTTATTTTTTTTAAATTTAAAATGCTTAATAACATTTTTTTAATAATTTTTTTACATGTTATCTTTTTCCCTTTAAAAAAATTAAAGGTAGGGCGATGAAAGTGGACGGTTCAAAAAGTTCAAATCATTTTTTAGAATCAAAATTGGATGAACAGATGAAACGGAAACAGAAAAATACGAAATACGTACTGGGGGTCGGACGCGGGGCGGATTGAACACAATATTTCCCCGGTATTTCAAGGTCGATGCTCCCCAACCCCACTGCATTGTGTTCACTTCAGAACTCCCAAACAATAAACAGAAAAGAAGACACTGACGAATCTACCTTTCACCTATGTGAAGTTAGCACCCAACTTTCAAAAATCGAACTTTTTTTTTTTTCGATGGAACTTTGTTTATACTCGTTTGTACTGTGGCGCCCCCCACATGTTTTAGGTTAGGTTAGGTTAGGTTTTATGACTTATGCCCGGGCTTTAACTACGAGGTCATATCGCCTACTACCAGAGCGCTCTTTCGCCACTCTGGTGGACATGAGCCCGACTCTACTGTGAGAGTCATAAATTTTGCCTACCCTAAATTTTTATTCATCTAGGGTAGGGATCTTTAACGAGTACCTGACATCGTACAAGCTCGGGACCATCGCTTAACGTACCATCCGAAGGACGGCGTGCTTAAGTTTATTTTACCTCCCAGATAAAATAAACTAAGGGCCTCGGTCGGGCTACGAACCCACAACCTTGAGGTCAGAAGTCAAGCACGCATACCACTGAGCTACCGGCGCCCCGCAACCCACATGTTTTATTCATTAGCTTTATTATTTGGAATTTTCAATTAATAATCAATATTATTTATTTTTCAGTAATTTAAAAAAACATATGTAAAAAAAGGACAATCAGTGTATATACTTGTTGTGAGGGCGCCGGTAGCTCAGTGGTATGCGTGCTTGACTTCTGAGCTCAAGGTCGTGGGTTCGTAACCCGACCGAGGCCCTTAGTTTATTTTATCTGGGAGGTAAAATAAACTTAAGCACGCCGTCCTTCGGATGGGACGTTAAGCGATGGTCCCGAGCCTGTACGATGTCAGGTACTCGTTAAAGACCCCTAACCTAGATGAATAAAAATTTAGGGTAGGCAAAATTTAGGACTCCCACAGTAGAGTCGGGCTCATGTCCACCAGAGTGACGAAAGAGCGCTCTGGTAGTAGGCGATATGACCTCGTTGTTAAAGCCCGGGCATGAGTCATAAAAACCAACCAACCAACCAACCTATACTTGTTGTGAGGGCGCCGGTAGCTCAGTGGTAAGCGTGCTTGACTTCTGAGCTCAAGGTTGTGGGTTCGTAGCCCGACCGAGGCCCTTAGTTTATTTTATCTGGGAGGTAAAATAAACTTAAGCACGCCGTCCTTCGGATGGGACGTTAAGCGATGGTCCCGAGCCTGTACGATGTCAGGTACTCGTTAAAGACCCCTACCCTAGATGAATAAAAATTTAGGGTAGGCAAAATTTAGGACTCCCACAGTAGAGTCGGGCCCATGTCCACCAGAGTGACGAAAGAGCGCTCTGGTAGTAGGCGATATGACCTCGTAGTTAAAGCCCGGGCATGAGTCATAAAACCTAACCTAACCTAACCTATACTTGTTGTTAGTGAGCTGCATCTCGTAAATAAAAAATATTTTAAAAAATCAAGTTTATTAGCTTTCGTAACCGCTAAATTGGTGACCCCCGACGTTACGACAAGACGTAAGTGGCAGGAACCAAAAGCCAGCCTGACGGAGGCGAGCCAACCAATGAGAGGGGTAAAGTTACCACCGTTCTGGTCGGCGGATGTGGAGGTATGGTTCGTGCATGTGGGGGGCCCCACAGTACCAAAAAAATTTTCGTTTGTATCTCAACCAAAAAAAAAGATATGGCGTCCAAAAGAAATTGGCTAGAAATATCAATTATTTAATACATTTAATTTGAGAGAAAAGTGACCTAGCCGCCATAATATTCATCAAAAATTGACCCAAACAAGAGATTAATGACAACAGACAAAAAATAAAGTTTATGAGAAAAAATAAGAATTCTGCTAAAACCGGAAGTGGGCTAAAAAAAATAAGTCAAAGATGGCCAATGCTCGCAAAAACACGTGGTTTTCAAATTCAAACACCGTTTTCGCCTTTTGCAAATTAAATATATGTTAATAAATAACATAGACTAGATTTTGAAAAATAATATAATTATATTTCATTTCAAATACAAGGGCCAGTCGGCGTAGTTAAAAGGAAAAAACAAAAATAAACAAAGTTAACTCTCCTGATGTGGAGGGGTGAATGTGGAAGATGGGCTGATGAACTGATCTCCAAACAAGGTCGAGAAGATCTGGGAGTAGGCTGAGGACGCCGTCACACCAGATGAGCCAAGTACCAGACTTCAGAGTTCCACGGAAAGGCGATCCGGGTTGACGAAAGAAGTCGGCGGGTTGGTGGCCTTGAGGAGTGCCCTAATGTCAACAGGCTGAAGGACCATGGAAGACTATCTGTCCAACACTGACCAGCGGTCATAAAACGAACTATTCCCCACTCCCCCACATACATAGGCTCCTCCCACAAATTGTTAATATGATGTAATATAAACATAATAATAAATTACATAAGTAATATTGACCATAGTTATTATGATAATAATATTAATAATTATTAGAATAATTAATGAAAGAAAACTTAAGAAAAAATACCTCTACAAAAAATCAAAAATTAATTAAATGTTGCGCTAACAATATAAACTTAACCGAAAATATTCATTACATAGAGAATCTAATGTGGCTCCCTTCCCCGATGGATCTTTTTACTTCCCAAACAATACGAGGAGGTATCTCTATGAAGGTTAAGCGGGAGGGGGTGCTACCCTACTGAGCTCAAGATCGCGGGTTTCAGACCCGGCCGAGACCCTGACGTTTTTTTATGTGTGAGTGGAAAAAGCCGTCAGCACGCCGTTCTTCGGACGGGACATTAAATGACGATCCAGAGCCTGTACAATGTCTGGTACTCGTTAAAGACCTAAGGGTCTGACAAGGCAAGGCAAAATTTAGGACTCTCTCAGTTGTGACTCCACCATAGTGACGAGAAAACGCTCTGGTAGTAGGCGATATAACGTCATAGTTAAAGCCAAGGCATTAGTGATAATAACTAAAGAAAAGAAAAAAAAAAAGTGAATAACTAAAGTACATTCCCATAAATAATTTATCAGAAAAGTTGTCGCTCTCCCTTCAAAACCAATCGATCATTTAGACTGAAAAATCAGTAGTTGACAAAACATTTATATGTGTATCCAGAATTCTATAAGGACAACATCCATTGATTTTCAGCCAAATCAGCCTAAAAGGAATTGAGGATTTAGGGGAAAAACTCAACAAAAAAACTCTAATATATAAGGAAGATCTATTAATTTTCAGCGGAATCAGGATGAGAGCTAAACTCAAAAATCCCAATAACTCCAGCTTTAGCCCAAACGATGAAATGTCTTATGGAGGGAAAGCGAAAATGTGATTGACTAATTTCTGCTGTGGAAGTACACAGCCAGCGATTCAAAAACGATTTTTTCCCCCATTTTTCCATGCCTCAGAAATTCTAGTTAAAGGGGTTACTAAATGTCATTTAAATCTATCTTGAATAGGAGTTTACCTAATTGGAATTTGTCTGGGGATGCAGGAGGGGGGGGGGGGGGGGGGGTGTAGAGGAGAATGTGGACAATATTGTGAGGAATGTTGAACAGGGTACAGAGAATGTCAGTCCATATCATCGGCACCTCTCTCATCATCCCCAATCGAAAAAAAAGTTTAAAAAAACGACGCCGATGGACTTCGGCAGGTCGAAAAATACAATGAATGTCATTCGGTAAGTCTAAAATAAATTTAAGAAAGCCACTGAGAAAAGTCAACAATTTATTTTCGTTATAACTTTTTTTTTTTTGTCTTTTAATTATAAAGATGCAACTGTTGCTTGGGTGCAACAACCAGCATCTATGATGGTAGGTATTGATATGTTGGCGTGAATCGCATGTGAGAGGAAGGCCACCCAGTGGTAGGTCCTCGGGACGAAAATTTTGATAGATGGGGATAGTCCAGTCAAATTGTCCTAAAAATGCATGAATGGTTACAAAAATTAGGGTACTTTCAATTTTTCGATATGTTGTCTGGGTTGGTACAGTGTTGAAAAATTCAAGTTTTCTAATTCCCCCCACCACGGGCGCCGCCATCTTGAAAAAAATAATAATAAATAAATAAAAAGGAATTGAAAGACAATCTTGATGGATGGATAAGAGAGATGATAAAAGTAAAGGAAAATAATGTAAAAAAATATATATATTAAGAACGAATATGATTCAAGGTGACAGTAAGTCGCGGTTCCATCTTCTCTTCAACCTTCGTTGGGGGAATTGTGGTAAGTGTTGTGAAGATAAAGTACGTATTTCTGGGTTTGTATATGTGTAAACTTTTCTAAAAAAACGTATGTAAGTAGTTTGTATTGTGTCGGGTACTGTGTGTATCATAAGATCGTTATGAAGTGTTCTGTTGTTTATGTATGGGGGTAATTTAAAAAAATAAAACGATAAATAGGGGAAATACGATAACGGGTTCAATTCATATTTTTAAAATATTTATTATATAACCCAATGCATAATTTTTCCCCCAAAAAAATTTCTGAAGATGAGGCCTTCTTCATTGAAAATGTCTCAGGCCACCTAAAACTAGACCCGCTGTCATTGAATAGGCTAACTTCTCTAGAATTTTAGAACATGAACATTTTCAGACGAAATGGGAAGGCAGTTTATTGTTGATTGATAGAGTCGACAGTATTTTTCCAATATTTTAGTAATTCAAGGTTCTGTCGTGTAAACGTACGTTTCTTTTGTGTACTTAGCAACCTCATGTCAAAACTGTTGCTAATTTTGGCGAACCCACAACCAAATAAGTAAAATAAAGAATTATAAGAAAGATAAATAACTACAGTATTTTATATAACATTTGTCTTCCAGTTTTCTCTAGAACCTTTATTTTATTTTTATTTTTCATTAATACATAGATATGAGGTATTTTGAAAAATGTACTTAAGCCCCGGAGTAAAATGGTCTTTTTCCGTCTGATTTCAGCCAAAATCTAATCAGATACAACTTAGCACATCTTCATATCAAATTTCATTTTCATTTCTACAATCGTTTCTGAGTTAGAAGAAACGGTAATTTCGTAATTTCGCAGATTTTACTAGTCCGATTCGCGCGATTTTTTCGTTGTTGTGTTGGTAAACATGTCTGAAAAGTATCTGCACATTGTTAGCCAAACCGGATGTTTAGTCTGCTGTTAGCTTTCAAAGAGGTACCATGTATATAGTCTAAGGGGTGTTAGTTCCGCCAGTAAATATGTTACTGTTGTCATAATACAAAATTTGACACGACTTTCACCCCACTCAAACTACTTCCAAATACTCACAAACGGAAAAGACCAGAAGACGGACATACGGACCAACCAAGCGACATAGGATACAATACCCATAGATACATTATACTAATACATACACACCCAGACATGAGACATTGATATATTCCACCAACTTGGACCACTTAATTACACCTGTAAACAGACTACCTGAGACCAAACTCATAAACAGACTAGATGAGACGGGCCACAGAGATAAACAAATTACCTGAAACGGACCAAACGGACCATTATAAGACAACAAACACGGACTAACCTCAGTTCAACATTAACAGTGGCTTGAAGATGATGTCACCAGTAGCCAGTGACGACGGTATCCACCGAAAGGTATGACAACAGGTTACATGTGTTTTGGTACGATCGGCGATTAAATTTTGCTATAAAGATGGAATAAAGTGCAGCAAAGTTTTAGAAATGTTAAATATTGCTTTTGGTGAGTGTCCTGGAAGGTCATGCTCACTGTGTTTTTCGATTTTAACAGCATACTGCACATGAGTTCTTGCCACAAGGTCAAACGAGCAGTAAGGCATACTACTCGTACCTAAAAGCGCAACGCCGTTTGCGTGAAGCAATCCGAAAAAAAAACGCCCGGATTTGTGGTGAAACAATTCATGGCTTTTCAACCACGATAATGCACCTGCTCGCACACTTCACTGCTTGTTCGTTAATTTTTGGCCAAAAACAACACTTTAATGATGCCCCAGCCTCCATATTCGCCAGACATGGTTCCGTGTGACTTTTTTCTGTTCCCAACAATAAAGAGAATCTTAAAGGGCCGTCGTTTCACGAGCATAGATGAGATTAAAAGGGCTCGGTACACTGACGTTGAATCGAATATTGTCAAAACGTCTTCAGGATATCTTGAAACGTAGAATACCGGTGAAAATTTCGGAGCGAACGAATAACTTCGTATAGTTGGGGAAGTAATAAAAGTAAAAACGATCTAATAATAATAATAATAATAATAATAATAGATTTAATTTTAATCTTCCTTTAATAACGTTAAGTGCTCAACTGAAATTAATAATTGAGAAACTTTTTCAATCAAAGGGAAAGTTCGGTTATTGAAACCTAAGCTTAATTTAATTTCCAAGTATTCAAAATCAGGCCAATGATTTTCAGTTGCCCAGCTGATGTGCAAGATGGTGGTCGATCAAAAATAAGATGTTGAATTTTTACCTGAATTTTATATTCGAATTCAAAACTACATAAGGACAAGAACTATCAATTTTCAGCCAATTCGGCCAAATTGAAGTGTGGGATCAGATGAAGGGTATCAAACCCAAAACCCTAAAAACCCCTTTTAAAAAATGATTAAGAAGTCCCTGAGTAGGACATCTATTCATTTTCAACGAATCATTAAATTGGGTTCAGAGGGAGAGTGAAACTTAGTTAAATTATTCACACTGGGGAAGTACATCGCTGGTGTTTCACCTACGACTTTTTTTTTGTTACTTATATTTATAGTATATATGAAAGTATTTTAATCATGCGAAAAATCAGAGTTTTCCATGGATTATCCCATTTCAAGATCACCTGCATATATTTTGATAGTTTCTGTCTGTGTGTTTGATGATTGAAAATTTGTGAGCGCTTTAACGCAAACATTTGTAGCTATTGAACTGATTCCAGGTCTACTTTGTGAAAATTCATAATGAACAGGATAAAGGAATATAAACACACTAAGGAATATAAACTCCACACACTACTTGTCAATATTTTCATTATATTGGTCAAAATTACACGACTATAGTTTCGCCTGTTACGGCATCATCAAGTGAACTATATTTTTTTTTATATTTCTGTTAGATTTGAATTTTGTAATTACAAAATTCAAATCTAACAGAAATATTAAAAAAAATATATATATAGTTCACTTGATGATGCCGTAACAGGCGAAACTATAGTCGTGTAATTTTGACCAATATAGTGAAAATATTGACAAGTAGTGTGTGGAGTTTATATTCCTTAGTGTGTGTATATTCTTTTATCCTGTTCATTTGTAGCTATGAACTTGAAATTTAAAACGAAAAAAGTCAAATGTGTTAACTTAGATTTGTTTAGACTTTGGCCGAAATCGACCGAAAAATAAAACTCCTTTACTATGATGGGGCCTAAGTACATTTCACAAGATACTCCTTATATTTATGACCTTCATATTTGACCTAATCAAATTTTTTTTAAATAAGCGCTGTTGAGAAGGGCCTGAGACACAATAACTTACGAACTAATTGTTGACATAGCGTCAGATATAAAAGAGGACTCTTTGTAGTAACATCATTATTTACTTGTAATAAAGAAACCGGAAAATTAGTGAAGACTCACCCCCTGAATGTAGCCTGTATTAAAAAAAGAAAGTAGGTGAATCACTTCAATGCACTTCCCCAGCACGAATAATTAGTTTTCGCTCTCCCTCCAAAACCAATCGACTAAATTCTGTCATAATAGCAGTTTTTGGGAGCAGGATTAGTTATCGTATTAAACCTCCCCCCTAATGACTCCATCCCTTCGTCCGATTTGGCTGAAAATCAATATGTGTCATCCCTAGAGATTTCTGGATACACATGTAAAAGTTCATATCGATATATTCATTCTATAGGGATTTATCGTGTTCACTGACACACAGATAGACATATTTTTTTCATATTTGGAATCATAACATAAAATTCGCATAGAATTTTTGACCAATTTCATAACTTCCCCTATACTTGAAAATTAGGAAACCTGAAGATAGTATTATATCGAAATTGATTTTATGTATACAATTTTGTCGTAGACAATATTTCAAAAATAATTTTGTTTTATGTAGTCAGTAAATTTTTACTAGCCCTAACATCCGTTTGGAATACCCCCATTTTACAACTATCTTCCTCTGAATGTCTTCCAACGTTATTCTTTGTATATTAACTATTTTATTAACGTAGGTTCTGTCGTATATTGGTGGAATAAAACATGTTTCCAAGATCACCACCCAAGCTGATGTGGAAAATAATCTAATCAAAACATGTCTTCAGAATAGATAATTAAAATACACAATTTCTTTGTCAAAATTCACTATATATTCACAAATACTCAATTACATCACATAATATGTATATTATAGGTTAGGTTGGGTTTTATGACTCATGCCCAGGCTTTAACTACGAGGTCATATCGCCTACTACCAGAGCGCTCTTTCGTCACTCTGGTGGACATGAGCCCGACTCTACTGTGGGAGTCCTAAATTTTGCCTACCTTAAATTTATATTCACCTAGGGTAGGGGTCTTTAACGAATACCTGACATCGTACAGGCTCTGGCCCATCGCTTAACGTCCCATCCGAAGGACGGCGTGCTTAAGTTAATTTTACCTCCCAGATAAAATAAACTAAGGGCCTCGGTCGGGTTTTGAACCCACGATCTTGAGCTCAGAAGACAAGCAAGCATACCACTGAACTACCGGCGCCCTCTGTATATTATATATAACTACTATAAACTACATCACATAATATGTATATTATATATAACTACTATAAATTACATCACATAATATATAATATATCGACTGTTTCCGGAATATATCTCGGAAACCGGAAACCTTTCTGTACAACATTTACTTGAAATTCAAAGCTACAAATGTTTCTACGTTAAAGCGCTCAGAACTTTCCAATGACACAGACAGGGAACTTTGTCACATCTCGGGTGCCGCCTAGTTTGCTTCCAGTCCCAACTACAGAGAACTGTAGTGCCGGAAGAGTGTGAAGTGGTTGTGAAGTAACGACACTACTCACTCAGCCGACAAGATCTGCCCCTCTCTCTGTCAAAGGACTGTTTACCCTCCTTCCCTAGAACATGCATAATTAATCAACTTTTCAATTAGGCCCTTGCAAAAGGCAAAGGCAAAAATAGCTTGTACTAAATTAGAATTCACCGGAAATCTGACAAGAATTGTAATTTTCTGGCTTTAAAAAAAATATTACCTTATATTTATTATTCTCAGTTAGCCATCATTATTATTCTGCATAAAAAATATAAAAATTATTTGGATTTTGAAGAAGAGCAAAGCTTGAAGAGCATGGTGGAGATGATAAGGACCAACAGAGAGCTCAGGAACCTGTACAAGAGCCCGGACCTGAAGACTTTCGATAAGAGGGCTGGGACATGTGAAGAGGTTGTAGGAAGACAGAAGACTTTGGAAAACGGTAAATAAGAGAGAGACCGGGCATTGGCTGGAGGAAGACCTCAGGACGATGGGCGTTAGAACATGGAGACGACAGGCTGAGAATAGAGAGGATAAGAAATAACAGAGAGCTGAGGGTGCGGTACAAGAGTCCGAACCTGGCGTCTTTCGAGAAGAGGGCTTGGATATGTAAAGAGGATGTAGGAAGACAGAAGGACTTTGGAAAACGGTAAATAAGAGAGAGACCGGGCATTGGCTGGAGGGCGAGCTTAAGAACGATAGGGGTGAGAACATGAGGAAGCCAGGGATAGTGAGGATAAAGATCACTACCAGAGCGCTCTTTCGTCACTCTGGTGGACATGAGCCCGACTCTACTGTGGGAGTCCTAAATTTTGCTTACCCTAACTTTTTATTCACCTAGGGCAAGGATCTTTAACGAGTACCTGACATCGTACAAGCTCGGGACCATCGCTTAACATCCCATCCGAAGGACGGCGTGCTTAAGTTTATTGCGCACATGTCTATCCAAGGGGAACAATGTCAAGTATTGAATGGGAGAGACCTTAGGAGGTGGGAGCATCACCCCAACCTTCTCACTCCTTAGAAGATGATATTTACTGATATTTCTTGGTGTACGGTGGAGATGAGAGATGACAGAACCTCCCACAGCTCCTGTTCTCTGATTGTCTCCTCTGATTTGTGACTTGCTCTCCAAATCTCTCTTTGACAACTTCCACTCGTCGTCCCCTGACTACAAGGAGTACTGATTTATCTGACAGTCTGACTGAACACTGACTAGAAGTCCTTTGTCCTGACTTCAAATGGACAAGACTATATGATTTTGTTATTTCAAAAACTATATATTTTCCTCTTAGTTCCCACAATAATCCTCTAGTCCGTTCCCTCCATTCTGCCACATTTCCCCAACGACGGCTTAAGCGTCAATGGCCTAGAGACCTTCTTAGCAGCAACAGTGACAGTGATTAGTTACCAATGAGAGTAACTCAATGACCTCCCCACTTGACATTTTGAGATTATCTCTCTTTTAGCACATTTGTTTGTTGAATTAATTTTTTATACAGTTGTAAATATCTATTCATAAATTAAAAAAAAAAATTTATTTGACTTTTTTGCAACAAAAATGTTTTTTTTATATTCATTTTATGTGTTTAGTCAACAAGGTTCGTTGACTGAACGTAATGTAAACACACTGCTAATCCATCTCTCAGTCTGATTCTCAGTCCCCTGCTATAGGTGCCCAACAGTGGACCTGTTATAAATTATTATTTTTTATTGCCGTATTTTATTACGGCCCTCTTTTTTTTTTTTTTTTGAACTTCTCTGACTTGGGATCTGCCAGTGTGCCCATTCAGCCTTGTCTTCATGCTTCAGCCGACGAACTTCATCATTCTTCGAATCTCATCATTATTCGAATCTCAACATTCTTCGTATGTACTTTTAATTTGACTATTTTCTCCACACTGTGGTCATTTTTTTTTTTTTTTTTGTGAGCTCACGTTAATTTTTACTTTTATTATGAATAACAAGATTTATTCTTTTTTTTTTCTTATAATATATTATTTTTTACAATGTATTCAGTATCATTATTTTGTTCCCCGTTCCCCGATCAGATATTTGTCCAAGAATTAGGAAGCTCCGGCGAAATTCAGATTTTTGGGGATTTCCGTATTCGAAGCCTTGAAATAAACATGAAATAATAAAACAAAAGCACTTGTCGAAAGTGTTGAGAAATTGAGTAGAAACATGGCGGCTGGTCCTTGCATTGCACTCCTTTGAATTTTTAGATTTTTTTTATTTACCCAACTATACGATGTATAGGAGAAGTCATTGGTCAAAAACTCGATGGAGAGTTTTCAACGGAATTTCATCTTTTCCAAATTTCAAGTATGAAGAAAAAAAAAAAAATTCTGACGGTCAGTTTTGTCTGTGAACACGATAACTCCCGGTAGAATTTTTATGAAATTTTATGTGTATATTTCCCAACTTTCTAAGGACAATTTAATTTTAACTACTTTTTTTTTTTTTTTTTTTTTTTTTTTTTTTTAATGGCTCCAAGGCGTAATTGCCCTATATAGCCTGACACAATGTTTCAATGATGTTTGAGTTTTTTGGGGAAACCCAGGAGGGCCAGAGACCCGGGGCGGAAACAGAAGGCCCCCAACGACGCAAGCCATCAGCCCCACACCAGCCCCCACCCCCCCATCGTCCCCCTCCTATCTTTACTAAATTTCTATTTTATTTCGTTTTATAAATTGGAATATAGTAGGAATGAATTTGTCTTGGGAAGTTACTAACTGAGTGAGAAAATTTTCGACATTCTGCAACATTACACATCCCTGTCTTGAATCGTCATATTTTATACATGACACAAAGATGTGTAACATGTCTTCCATATCACCGCATATATCGCAGTTCGGAGTATCAGCGAGTCTCATTAAATAAAGGTACTTGTTAACCCTGCCGTGGCCGGTTCTTATCCTGGTCAGGATAACGATCTGTGTCCTGCTAAGTTGTCTGTCTGTCCTGGTGAACCAGGGGACCTGCCTGGGACTCTTCTGGATCCTGTAGTAAAACTGTCCCTTGGTGTGACATGTTTCCTCGAAGCTCTTCCTCCATCTCTCTCCTGTCTCCCGTCTGACCTCCTGGAATAGGTCGTACACAGGTACGTACTGTTCACTTCTCACTTCTCTCAACTCTTCTGTCTGTTTGGCCAACGAGTCAGCCCTCTCATTCCCATACAGATTCACGTGTCCCGGTACCCATTGTATGACGTAGTCATTCTCAGTCTTATCAAGGAGTTTTATTATGTCATTCAGAATAACGTTATTTGTACTGCATCTGTACATATATTTTAACTGTTGGATGGAGACTTTTGAATCGGTTAGGATTACAATGCGATAGTTATTAAAATGACTTTCAGTATAACCTATAGCTGTTTTTATCGCTTCAAGTTCTGCATTATTTATGGATAATAATTTGTGAAGTTTGTGGTTTATTGAATGGTGTGTTTGTGGATCATAAATTCCTATCCCTACGTTGTCTTGAGACTTAGAGGCGTCAGTAAAAATTCTGTAGGTGTCTCTATATAATGTGTCCAGGTGATCCAGCGTCATATGTTTCAGAACTACTGGGTTTAGTGTTTTTTTGCTTACATTTAAGTTAGGAATGTTGGTGTGTGTTTCTACTGTGATTTGGGTTATTGGTCGAAATGTATCAAATTTGTAAGGGCCGTTGTTTGGTTTGATGAGTTGTTTAATGTCTTGTAGTTGGAGGTTCTGTGTTGTAAGGTAAGTATTGAGTTGGGGGTTTTGATTGTTTATCAGTGTGTGCAATGGGTGGCACTGGTCTGAGTATATTTTGATGAGTTTTTTTTGGATGAGCCATTCCCTTCGAAGATTGAGCGGTATTTCCCCGGCTTCCGAGAGAAGGACATGGACGGGCGTGGTTCGAAAGGATCCTAGACATATTCTTAAAGCTTGGTTCTGAATGGTTTGAAGTTTGTGGATGAGAGGGGACTTCGAGCTATGGTAGATTTCACATCCGTAATCAGAGAGAGGCCTCACTATTGCTTTATACAGGATGAGCATGTTAGTAGGGTGAGCACCCCAGCTGATACCTGCCAGGGCTTTTAGAACATTTATACTTTTTTTAGATTTTGTAATTATTTCATCTAAATGAGTTTTAAAATTTAGTTTATTATCTAATGTTAGACCTAAAAATTTTTTTTGTTTTTCAGCATTAATGGATTTGTTGTTTACTTCCAACTTGATAATTTCAAATTTTATTCTTTTCTTCGTGAAAGGAACTAGTGCACATTTGTCCGGGTTTATTGTTAATTTGAGTTTGTCTAGTACCCTTGTAATGTGGTTGTATCCCTCGAGTATGATGTGAGTGGCTGTGTCTATTGTCCGTTGGGTGGTGAATATGACGATGTCGTCGGCATACTGGATGAGGGTGAGTTGCTGAGGCAGGTCGTGATGGAGCTGGTTGGTGTAGATGTTGAAGAGGAGAGGAGACCAGACGTCCCCCTGCAGGAGCCCCCGCTCGCTCTCCCCCACCACCTCCCCCTCGGCCGTCTTGATGAAGAATCTCTTCTTTCGGATGCATTCGTAGATCCATCTAATTATCTTGTCCGGCACTCTGCTTTCTATTAGTCTGTCCATCAGGCTTTGGGTTTGGACATTATCATATGCCTTATTGATATCGATGAATAGTGCAAGGAGTATCTGCTTCTTTCTGAATGCTTCTTCTACGGCACTGACTAGCAACATGAGGGCATCCGCAGTTGACCTGCACTTTCTAAATCCCAGGGAGTAGGGGCTCAACAGTCGATGTTTCTCTACAAACCATTCCAATCGGTTTTTTATCATACCATTTATGATCTTAGCCAGACATGGGATCAGGGCTATTCCACGATATGAACTTACTAGCTCCAGGTTTTTATGTGGTTTTGGAATGGGAATGATGTTAATGTTCCGCCACTCCTCCGGTAGTTCGCATCTAGAAAACATACCATTGTACATTTCTAGTAATGTTTCCTTTGCTTCGGTGGGGAGATACTTCACCATTTCATAGTTGACTTCATCCCTGCCCGGTGCGCTACCTTTCTTTCTGTAGAGGACTGCTTCTAGCTCCGACATCTGGAATGGTTGAGTCATGAACGGGACTTCACTGTCGTCACAGTGCCTTCTCCTCAGTGGGATCACATATGTACCCAGTTTCTCCTCCTTTCTGATTGAAGCTAGAAAGTCAGTAGCTGCATTTTTATTTTCTTGTTTTTTTCTTGTTGAAATTTGCCTCGGATCGCTCTTATGTTTTTCCACATAACATTTAGCATATTAGGAGTGACGTTTTCCGTAAATTCTATCCAACATTTTTTTTTTTCTTCTCTTATCAATTTTTTTGTTAAGTTAATTTTTTGTCTCATTTCTTTATAAGTCTGAAGTGTCATATTCTTCTTGAAGTTTTTGATTGAATCTATTTTTCCTTCATGTGCTTTTTTTATATCATCATTCCACCAGCATTTTGCCTTGACTTTGCGATTTGGTCCGGTCTTATGTCGTGGAATAGTTTTGTCTCCAGCCCTGTTCATGATGGCTATCAGGTGGTTGATGTTAGTTATGCTGGTGGTCGCTAACTCCTTTTCGACTTCCGTCTGATACGTGGTGTAGTCTGCCTGTCTGAAGTTCCTCCGGTCAGTGTACGGTCTGTTCGGGGTGAGTGGAGTGTCCAGCTGTGCTTGGGTGAGGATGGGAAGGTGGTCGCTACCCATCGAGACGTCCAACACCTGCCAAATGAGGCTGTGAACCAGGTCTGGGGTGGCTAGGGTTAAGTCCACACAGGACCGAGCTTGGCTCGGCTGAGTTAGTCGGGTTTCAGATCCGTCGTTCAGTAAGATCAGCCTAGAGTCGTCCAGTTCTTCACTAATCAGTCGTCCTTGTCTTGACTCACTACTACTGCCCCACACCGGGCTGTTCCCATTTAAATCTCCACAAAGTATAGAAAAGTTTTTACTTTCTACTTCAAAAAATAATTTCTTAATTTGATTTTTATTGAGGTAATTATTAGGAGCTATATAAACATTAAATATTGATATTTTAGGTCGGGAGTTTACAATTTGAATTCCGATGACTTCTATATTGTTAATGGGTTGAATGTCTATTTTTTCAAAAATTAACCCCTTATGGAGGAGGAACGCCACCCCTCCGTAGCCATCGCTCCGGTCCTGCCTATAGAGTTGATAGTTGGCCGTCGAGAAGGTCAGTTCCGGTCTAAGCCACGTCTCCTGAAAAACTCCCACGTGAATCCCATTTACGTTTAGAAAATTAGTTATTTCTGACCATTTATTTTTGATACTTCGACAGTTTAACTGCACAATGTTTATATTTTGATTTTGAATTTTATTCATAGAATTTTAAAGCTTTTGTAAATGTATTTTATGTTACCAATTGTTTAAAAACGAGAAGAAAAAAAAATAATAATACGAGACCTGACAAATAAAAGAAAAAAAAAACCAAACAGATTATTTGCGACACATTAAATGTAGGGATTGTATGTATCAATTGTCCTTGCCTTTCTGCGATATTGATGATCCTACTTGAGGATTGTATGTATCAATTGTCCTTGCCTTTCTGCGATATTGATGATCCTACTTGAGGATTAATTTTATTTACTATTTCTTGATTTTCGTCGACAATATTATACAAAGTTCCACCTACTAAATTAATTAGATCTATCTCGTTGTTTTCTTTTGAACTTATTTTGTGAATTAACTGGGTCAGCATGTCGATCAGTCGTTCCTGAACGGTAGTTTTATGAGGATTGTTGGTTATAGGACGGGATATGGATGTAGTTGAACCGGAAACCAGAGGAAAGGGGGGTGGCGGTCGGGGGGGCGAGCTGAGAGGCGAGGAAGAGGGTCGTTTCGTAGATATCGTTTTCGTAATTCGACCATAGCTCGGACCTGGCACGGGTGATATCATTGCCGCTCTTGGCATGAAATTTATATTTTTTACTGTCGGTAGATCAGGGTATTCTGTTAGAGCTGAGAATCTATTAAACGAAACAAAATTACTTTTCTTGTGAGTTTCAGCGGCCTCTTTATATGGGATTCCCTTTTCTGCCATGGTTCGCTTGATGCTTTTTTGTCTGTTATATTCGGTACAGTTGTTCCTATCAGTGGGCTTGTGGGGTGTTTTGCAATGGATGCAATTAGTCAGGTTGGGACAGGAATCTTCTTCGTGGTCCGGCTCTTCCCGACCGCAATTACCGCATCTAATTTTACTTTTACAGAATTTTTTAATATGGTTGAAATTATAGCAACGGAAACATTGAACTACATTATAAACATATGGTTCTACTTTACGCGGTGCTAAAAACAAATGTACTTTTTCAGGAAGATTTTGAGAGTAAAAGTAAATTTTAACAGACCCGGAATTTACATATTTAGTTTCCCCGTTCTCGTCTCTTATCCTTCTCTTTATGCGAACAACATCCAAGATTGTGGTTTTACTTGACAAATTTTCTTTAATTTCACATTCTTCCATGTCGAGGGGGATGTTTCGGATTACTCCTATTCTATTGACACATTGTATCGGAATATATGCTTCACATTTCAGTATTTTAATAACTGGGTGGGATACAAAGGAATTAGCCAGGTCCGGTTTCAGAAAATTTACTTTGACTTTTTTATTATTCACTCTGTTAATTTCTATAAATTTTACATTATATTGCATCAATATTTTACCCACCTTTATTTCATGTAAGTCGTATTCTGCTTGTAATATTACATAAAACGGGCCTTGAAAATAAGGCAGGTATTTAGCGTTAATTTTTTTTGCTACTGTCTCCTTGTTATTCATTGACTCATTTATATTTATATTTTGACCTGTGTCAGTAATATCTGGAGGCTCCGAGTCCTCCATTTTCTTATTAACTAAAACTAAAACTATTAACTGGTATGAAATCAATCGAGATAAATAATATTAGATATATGAATTAACAAAGAAGAGAAAAAAAAGGAACTTAGCTGTGTATACGAGTTGAGTGAGTTAATCCTCTGGACACGATGTAAACTCTACCACTGGTAACCACAGACTGTTTTAACTACTTATTTTCAACCAAATCCGAGGGGGGGACTAGGGAGATGTTGAACACCAGCTCTCAGCGCTCTCATGAAAGTAACTGCACTCGCACTGGCTTTTTTTTTATACGTTTTCGAAAGAAAAAATGTTGGTTTTTTAAGAAATTATATTTCTAATTTTACTTTTAATTGTTCTTAAAAGGAAATTAAAAGCAGAAACTTTTTAATTAAGATGGCGGCTGGTCCTAGAATTGCAGTCCTTTGATGTTTAATTCCTTCCTTGGGGAACTTCCTTTCCTTTGATTCAACTAAAATTCCTTTAGAATCAAATTTAAGAAAGGATTTCAAGACTATATTTCAAAAATTTATTTAATATTCTCTTGTAAGAGGACGCCGGTAAAATAGATAAAGCATGCCTGCTTATGTATTTTCCCGAGGCTCTTACGTTTTTTTTTCACTTTCCCGTTGTTGTAATCGGTCAAACATTTGATGCGGAATTTCATGTTTTCCGACCTCTAGATTACAAAAAAAAAAGGGGCGCCGGTAGCTCAGTGGTATGCGTGCTTGACTTCTGAGCTCAAGGTTGTGGGTTCGTAGCCCGACCGAGGCCCTTAGTTTATTTTATCTGGGAGGTAAAATAAACTTGAGCACGCCGTCCTTCGGATGGGACGTTAAGTGATGGTCCCGAGCCTGTACGATGTCAGGTACTCGTTAAAGACCCCTACCCTAGATGAATAAAAATTTAGGGTAGGCAAAATTTAGGACTCTCACAGTAGAGTCGGGCTCATGTCCACCAGAGTGACGAAAGAGCGCTCTGGTAGTAGGCGATATGACCTCGTAGTTAAAGCCCGGGCATGAGTCATAAAACCTAACCTAGATTACAAAAAAAAAAAAAAAAAGTCTGTGTGTATCTGTGAGATGAATTTTTACATTTGTATTCAGAACTCCAGAGAGACGAAAGAGTAGGCGACAGAGAGTAGTTGAAGCCCAGGTATATGGAGTCAGAAACATGGCCGCTGCAAGAAAAAAAAATTTGACATTCAATATATTATAGAAAAAAACCAATATTTTTAGTTTCGAAAAAGTGTAAAAAAAAAGGCAAGTGCGAGTTCAATTAGTACTCTCATGAGAGCGCTGGGAGCTGGTGATCAACATCTCCCCTAATCCCCACGTTATGACTTGGTTGAAAATTAGTTGTTAAAATTAAATTGCCCTTAGAGAATTCTGAAATATACACATAAAATTTCGTGTACGATACATTCATTCTACCGGGAGTTATCGTGTTCACAGACAACTGACCGTCAGATTTTTTTTTTTTTCGTATTTGAAATCTGGAAAATATGAAATTCCGTTGAAAACTCTCCATCGTGTTTTTGACCGATAACTTCTCCTATACTTCGTATAGTTGGGTAAAAAAAAAACCTAAAAAGTAAAAGGAGTCCAGCCGCCATCTTAATTAAAAAGTTTCTCCTTTAAATTTCCTTTTAAGAACAATTAAAAGCAAAATTAGAATTTTTTTTTCTTTAATAGCTAAAACTTTCTAAAAAAACAAAAAAAACATATTTTTATAAAATTCAAATTAAAAAAAAAAATGTCGATAAATTCATTACGTCGGCTTATTAATTGGAATTTTTGAGTAGAGTCCCCTCTCCCTTCCCTTCTGCCGATATCGCTAAAACAGGATATGTCCTCTTTTTGACTTTAAATATGAAATTTCATGTCAATACATTCATTACATCGACAGTTATTGGAGTTTTGAGTTGAGCCCCCTGAATCCAACTCTTTTCTTCTGCCGATTCTGCTGAAAATTAATAAATGTCGTCTTTATTGGGTTTTGAATTCAAATCTTAACTTTTGTGTGGATACATCCATTACAAGGGCAGCTATTAAAGTTTTTGTTTTAGGTTAGGTTTTTGTGGCTCATGCCCGGGCTTTAACTACGAGGTGAGACATGAGCCCAACTGTGGGAGTCCTAAATTTTTATTCACCTAGGGCAGGGTTTAACCGAGTACCTGACATCGTACAGGCTCGGGACCATCGCTTAACGTCCCATCCGAAGGACGGCGTGCTTAAGTTTATTTTAAATCCAAGATAAAATAAACTAAGGGCCTCGGTTGGGTTTCGAACCCACGATCTTGAGCTCAGAAGACAAGCACGCATACCACTGAGCTACCGGCCCTAGATTTTGTGTTAAATCTTCCTCTAATCCCAACTTCTCCTTCGACCGATATGGCTGAAAATTGATAGATGTTGCCCTGATGGTGTTTTGGTCATACGTATAAAATTTTATGTCGATACATTAATTCTATCGAGAGTTATTGTGTTCACCACTTCCAGATAGTTTTTTTTTCTTAAATTTTTGAAGAAACGTAGCATGGGCATTGTGTGACTGTTCGATGATCACGATAAGTCCCGATGGATTGAGTATAACGGTATTAAATTTCATATCTAAATCCAGGACGGACCCTCGACTACTTTGATCTCAAGGATCTTGAAAAGAGCCCCCTTTTTTGAAATTCCCTGGAGTAAGATACCTATCGATTTTCAGCTAAATTGGCGCTTAGTGGATTAGAGGACAGGATTACAGGATTGCAAATATACAGCTGGGGAAGTAGATTGTCCGTGATTCACCGACATTTATTTAAATATTTATTTGCCTGCACAACTTCCTGGTCCATGATCCTTTAAACAAACAATCGTGTAAAAGGCCCTTCATGTATTTAAATTGGAGGACTGTGGTAATATTTACGTGGGACAAACTGGACCAAAATTTAGAGGTAGGATTTGGGTACAAATTGTAGAACATGACAAATGGGAGGGTATAAATCAATTTTAATAACCGGAATAATAGCGGTGAAACATTAATATGATCATGAAATAGGGACCAGGATATTTAGAGAAATTTACACCCAAATCTCTCAATATAATCTAGGGATAATGAATGCTCCCAGCGTACATAAATATAGTTAGTTATTATGACTCATGCCCGGGCTTTAACTACAAGGTCATATCGCCTACTACCAGAGCCCTCTTTCATCGTATACAGACTCAAGCGCTGATGGCTCAGAGATTCGAAACCTGGCAGAGGCCCTTAGGTTATTTATCTGAGAGGATGGGGCGTTACCCGAGCCTGTACAATCTCATTAAAGACCCTCTACTCCAGGTGAATAAACCTGGATTGGCAATACTTAGGACTCCTACTGTAGAATCACTCTCAAGTCTACCAGAGCGCTCTGTTAGTAGGTTTACTCGACTTGAGTTGTGACTCAGGTGGGGGACACGAATAACTGTATCTGTCTCCATCCATGAAATTTTAAATTGTTAATGTTGTCAGTTTTTTAGATTTTTTATGATAATTTTTTTTAATTATTTTTATCTTTACAACACTTTCCACATAACCCCCCACGAAGGTTGAAGAGAAGATGGAACCGCGACTTACTGCCACCTTGAATCATATTCGTTCTTAAATTTTTTTTTTTTTTACATTATTTTCCTTTACTTTTATCACCTCTCTTACCCATCCATCAAAATTGTCTTTCAATTACTTTTTTTTTTAATTTCTTTATTTTCTTATTTATTTATTTTTTCTGTTCTTATCCTAGTAATTAAGATAAATATTCGTCCCGAGGACCAACCACTGGGTGGCCTTCCTCTCACATGCCCTTCACGCCAACATATCAATAACATCATTTATAAATAAGAGACAACGAAAAAATAAAAATGAAAAACATACATTTTTTTTTAAAATAATGTTTTTAAATTTTATTCATTAAAACATTTTAATTATGTTAATTTCAAAATTATTTTATCAGACAGCCTGTTGATGAAGGCAACCTCGAAAGCCGGCTAGCTAATATAAATTAAATCTGTGAGAGGTCAGACTATATTTTGTTTTACAATCTGTGAAATAATTACTTCTCACTAATCCGCCATCTTCATATTAACATTGTTCCACTGAAACGTCTGTATTACTTATTAACAAGTAACTCGTGGGTGCCATGGTGGCCGTGCGGGCTAGAGCGTAGGTCTTTAGTCGCATGGGTCTCCCCATGGTTTGCGGGTTTGAATCCCGTCCGGAAGTGAGTTTTATTTCATAGATAGAATTCCTTCCCGGGGCCATCTTCTTTCTTCTTCCTGTGGCGCTACGGTCCTGAAAGAACCCGGGCCCCCGTCACAATCCTCCTCCATTCGTCTCGATCCAAAGCCTTCTCCCTCCATCCTCTGATGCCCAACACTCGGAGGTCCGCCTCGACGTCGTCCAGCCACCGGAGTCTGGGTCTTCCTCTTCTCCTGGCACCGCCTGGCCTACCGTAGAGGGCTTGTTTAGGGAGTCTTCCTCCTTCCATTCTCTCTACGTGGCCCAACCAACGTAATCTCGCCTGCTTGATCACGGATACCAGGTCGGGTTCCCCGTAGAGGTCTCTCAACTCTCTGTTCTTCCGGATACGCCATCTGCCGTTCTCGGAAACAGGTCCATAAATCTTTCTGAGTACTTTGCGTTCCCACAGTAGCAGAGTCTCTTCATTTTCTTTTGTCAACGCCCAAGTTTCACCAGTGTAAGTTACAATTGGACGGACAATGGTTTTATAGACTATTAGCGGGTGGCCGTGCGGGCTAGAGCGTAGGGCTTTAGTCGCATGGGTCTCCCCATGGTTTGCGGGTTTGAATCCCGTCCGGAAGTGAGTTTTATTTCATAGATAGAACTCCTTCCCGGGGCCATGGATGTCGTAAATAACTAGATAACACAGTCACATGGCTCCACAACATTCGACTACCAATGAAGAAATAAATCCTATTCTTATATTTCAAATATTGTTGAAATCTGCGTTGAAAAGAAAAATCCTTTTCACAAGAAATAAACAAAAAATAAATTAATGATGTAAAAAAAAGTCCTGTAATGGCTACCCCGGATATTTTTAATTTGGCATTATATCCCTCCAATTCTAAAAATACTATAAAAAAAGGGAGAATTTTAAGATAAAAATTAATAAAAAAAAAGGAAAGAAAAAAATTAATGGAAAGTAAAATGATAAAATGAAGAAAATGAGTTACAAAAAAAAAACAAAAAAAACTCTTAGGTACCTATTAAGATCTTGGTTAACAAATCTTGATAAAAATAATTGAAATAATGTTAATAACGAGAGACCGTCTATTTGTTCTTAGCTTAACGACTTATCTCCAGCCAAAAAAATAAATAATAATATTATAATATATTAAGATGGCGCTCTAAGTTTATTTTTAAATTAATATTTTTTTGCCGACTGATTTATACAGTTTTTAATTGCTCCTTTTTTAACACCAAGATACTGAGGGCCTTTTCAAGGATATCTGAGCGGTGTAAGATCTGAAACATCGGGAAAGTATATCAAACCATAATAGAAAACTGATTAACGGATTAATTCGCTGTGGGGAACATTACCATATTGGTGGGCTGATGCTTTGCGCCCAGGACCTAAGCAATCTATGCTCTTATCCATTCTCTAGAAGCGTTGGGCTTTTACCTTATTACTAGTATTTTACACTAGTGGGGGGAAATAAACCCGTAGTGACTTGAGTTACTGTCATTTGTAACTAAACACTGTCAGTGATGCTGCGAAGAAAGGCCATTGTTGCTTAACTCTTCACTGGCGAAGTGTGGCAGAACAAGAAGATTATTGTGGGAACTAAAAGACGAAAATATTTTTTTTATACATGAATTTAGCAATTTAAATGACAAAAGATACGGTAAGGTCAGTCTGAAATTTTTTTTTGGAGAACATGATAATGCTTATCATGCTGATGGCTATTGCAGGAAGAAATTTGGATTGAAAGGATTGGATGCGCTGTTGATTGGAAGCCTTGGCAGAACCCTATTTCATTTGGATTTCTTCTAAAGATAATGAGATGCCATATTGTTTTCCCAAATTTTCAAAAATATTCAATCCAATCAAAGGTATAAATTATCTTACTTGGTTCACAGGGAAAATGAATATCATAGAATAAGAGAACAAATATTTGGTTTATTTTACTTAACCTACATTTTAAATAACATCAAAATATCAATATAAAAAAAAAATCAAATTATTTACAATAAAATCTTACAAACTAATTTCTACATCTACTTTAGTCTCTCTTATTTTTAAATATTGTGGCCATTCTTTAATTTAATGTTATTTTGGGCATATAAACATATAAATAAATAAAAGTACCTTTGCACATCTAATTCACTGTTATTTTCACTCCTACATAGTTCACTACACCTTAACCCTAAAAACAACTCTCTCTCTAGACTGTCCACCTTCACATCTCTTCTTCGACTGTTCAGAGTTCAAGCTCATAAGTCCACATATCTTTGAGTATTACGTTGTATATAACTCGTTTTGTTTACAAAGTTAATTTGGATCTTTTGTCTAGTCATAGTAACAATTTGTTTGCTCATTTCTTGTCTTTTCAGTCTCCTGTGAGGATTCCAAGTTCGCAGCACTTTTTGAGCCTGATCTCCTTAACATCAATTCCTTGTTTCTTTGTATTTTTCTTATTTATTCTATTTATCTTTTCATCTTCATCCTTTTATTTTATTTATTTATTTTTTCATTAGTTTTTCTTAAATTAATTTTATAGCAAGCCTGGGCTAGATTCCCTCCTCCATAATATATATCGCACGCTGGGAAGAATACTGGTATATGACCGAAAAATAGGTTTTGAGAAAATCGAGTTTAAAGATTTTTCAACTCTACACTCACCTATTGCGGGCGCACCAATTATTGTTTCAAATTGCACTCGGTAATGATGCATTAAAAAAACTATGCCTCCGACATTTGCCAAGTCAATCTAGTTTAAAAAAAACTGATTTTGAACCGCTGTTCTCCCGCCTCGAAGTAGACTTTCTGTTCAAAAGCATAGTGGCTTTTCTGCTCTCTAGCGGTCACTTCTTGTGCTATCTTTATAACGCTACTACCCCTACGTAGAGCAAGACGAGCTCTACCTAGTGGTATATATAACTCAAAAACCGATTTTTCGGACTTATACCAGTATTCTTCCCAGCGTGCGATATATACATAATGTTTCTTCTGTTTATTTTATTTTATCCTCTACATATTTATTTAGACACATTTATCTTCTTCTGATTTCTTCTTAATGAATCTGTTAATTTAACTCCTTTTTTACTATTATTTTTTTAGTTTATTTATTTATTTTTAATTTTATCAACATTATCTATTTTATTTCTATTTAATGGTATTTTCTTATTTATTTTTATTTATTTTGCTCTTGGTTTTATCCACTGTAGCACCTTTATCTCATCACTGATATTTCATTTTATTTGTTGCTTTGTCCAGTGACTGTCATGTATTTATTCTTAAGGGACCTCGGTCCCAGAATACAATTTTTTTTTCATTTCATTTCATTTCAAGTTAATCGTTTGTCGAGTTGAAGGCAAAGGATGGGATTATAGTTAAAGTACACTGAAAGACAGGTGTATTTGCATTACGTATTGTCTACGTCAGTGGTTACCATTTTCCAGTAGCAACTTCGGTTCTAAAAAGTAGAAATAAGTTTTTAGTCCATTTGTCAAAATTGATCAATTGCTTGTCAAATATTTAAATGAATGGGGGCCCCCTCCATTGAATACGTGATAAAGAAGTATTTTTGTTTGAGTATGTAATAACATATTCAGGTTGAGTAATTCCATTTTTTTTAAAAACAACAAAAAGAACAAGTAAATGGGAGTTTTTTTATTTTCCCTTTATGTTCAAAGAGAATAAAAAAAAATGAAAATCCCTAACCAAATATCAGAGAGGTCCTATAAAAACATTGCCTATAAGGCTTCGTTATAAGTTGTATAGGCGATCCCGATAGGGCAGGATATCTCAACCTTGCCTGCCTCGCCGCATCCTTGTTACAATTTTTGTAAGCGTTAACTAGTAAGGCCTGGGGCACACTTGCAATTTTCAATTGAGCAACTATTTAGTCGCAATTGCATGGTACTGCAACTAAAAAGTTTTGTTGCTACGTGGGGATGGAATTAGTAGTTGCGAGATAAACTTCAAAGAGTTGGCTGCGTTGTGTGCCCTTGAGATAAGAAGGAAAAAATGCAAAAGGCGTTTTTGGCTTCATCCATTGACGACACAGCGTCGCGAGAAGGGGCAATTCCATAAATTGTATGCAGATTTAAGAAGTTACCCAGTGAAATTTTTTATATACTACCGAATGAGCTTGAAAACGTTTCGACGAGCTTCTTGAGGTCATTCGTCCTGGTATTTATTACACGACGGGTGACGAGATTTTGTGGTAGGAATATTTGCAAATGTTGTGAATCTAGAACTACACATGTACAATCTGCAACTGTTTGATTGCAAGTGAGCTCACCACCATTCAATGCAATGTGTCACAAGGCGATTGCGCAACTAGATGAAACTAAAAAGTTTGAACCAAACCACAAACTGTTTAGTTGCTGCAACTGGTTAATCAGTTGTAGTTGCATGTGTGCGCAGGTCCATAGCACTTCATAAGACACAAACAGTTGCTCAACTGAAAATTGCAAGTGTACCTCAGTTCTTATTGTGACTCATGCCCTGGCTTTTAACTTCGAGATCATAACGCTATTTTGTCGCTCTGGTAGACATGAGCCCGACTTGACTATGGGAGTTCTAAAATTTGCCTACCCTAAATTCCTATTCTCCGGAACCATCAACGTCCCAAATAAAAAAACGTAAGGGCCTCGGCCGGGTTGCAAACCCGCGATCCTGAGCTCAGTAAACAAGCAGGCATACCACGGAGCTACTGGCGCCCTCCATAAGCGCTACGTTTTTCACATGTTTCATCTCTACTTCCTCAGATATAAGGAGATGTTATGGATATGGTTAGAAATTCGATGTTGATTTTTCCGGTTACACATACTGTCGTGTCCATACATCCATTCTGCCGGGAGACACAAATAAAGACGAGAATATTTTTTTCGTTTTCATTTCTGAATCATAAGTAGAAAGTAATATATGTACTAATAAAATAATTGATGATAATAAAAATATTTAATAAAAGTAAATACGATAAAAATTACAGGATATTGGTGGAAGAGTTAACAATGAAAGCAACAATTAAGGTTTATATATATATGGCTATTCTTTTCTTTTTAAACAATGAGAAAAAAATTCAGTTTCCCAATAGAGGGTTTTCTCTAAGATAAACATTTTTAATTGAATTTTAAATTGTTTCATTGATCTATTGCTTCCAAGAAGACTAAAAAAAATTAAAATAAATGTACTCAATGTGTTAACAAATTGAGGTTATTACGTCACCAGCTATACGAAGTATAGGGGAAGTTATGTAATCGGCCAAAAATTCGATGCCGAGTTTTCAACGGAATTTCATGTTTTTCGACCTCTAGATCCTAAATATGAAAAACAAATTCTCTCTGTGAACACAAAATTTTATGTGTGAATTCAGAACTTTCTTTCGACGATATTGTTGCCCGGGCTTTAACTTCGAGTTTATATCGCCTACTACCAGAGCGCTCTTTCGTCACTCTGGTGGACATGAGCCCGACTCTACTATGGGAGTGCTAAATTTTGGATAGCCTAAATTCTTATTCTTCTCTTAACGTCCCATCCGAAGGATGGCATGCTTAAGTTTTTTTTAACCTCCCAGATTAAATAAACTCAGTAAGCAAACACACACCACTGAGTTACCGCCCGCCCCCAAATTGTGGAAAAGGTTAACTTTTTTGTCCGCGGGATGTTCGCATCCGGTTAAGAGAGGGTCCTTAGGAAGGTTAAAATACGTAAGGTGTTTTATACTTTTGGCCGGGATCAAGACAAATCGTCCTGTCAAATCCACGTTGAGAAGCCGCCATGAATGATTTTTGGAAAATTGTTATGTCTTGCAGTTTCTTGTTTGAAGTATTTTTGTTTGTTTTGGCAGGAGTACCTATCTTCAAAGTTGTGAAATTTCGTTTTTTTTATATGGTTATGTCCTCGGTGGATTTTAATTTTAAATATAAAATTTGATGTTGATACATTCATTACATCGTCAGTTATTGGGATTTTTGAATTAAGCCCCCCTCCCAGAACTCCCCCTCCCTCAGCCGATATCGCTGAAACTTGACTACCACAGCTGCCGGCTGACTCTAGTGGACTTGAGCCCGACTCTACTATGGGAGTCTTAAATTGTTATTCACCTAGGGTACGGGGTCCTTTAAAGAGTACCTGACATCGTACAGGTTCCAGAGGAATCTCCTTTCATTTGATTCCACATCTCAGAAATCGTATATACAACTTCTCCTGTCATGAAAACCCGCTTATTCAAGGAAAAAGTCTTCATGATTAATTCAGAATTCAATTTTGAAATCATATATGACGTGACTGGGAGATTCGACCAAGGTGTAAAGTAAAAAAGAGAGGACAGGTTTCATGAATATACAACGATACAATATGCTCCTAGGTGGAGACGTGACAATATTGCTACACAGCTCTGCTATAAGGCAATATCCTGGGGCAGGTAACAGTCAAGTCGGGGGGGGGGGGGGGGGGGGGGGGGGGGGGACTTTACACAAGAAATATGTTAGCGGAATATATGTGCCCTTAGTTCAGAGGTAGTGTGCTAGCCAGCTGAACTCAAGATCGCGGGTTCGAAACACGGCCGAGGACTTAGGTTCTACTTCCTCATATATACAAGGTGTGTTCAATAAGTAACGGGAATTTTGTAATTTCGTGGGTTGTATTAGTCCGATTCGCGCGATTGTTTCGTTGTTGTGTTGGTAAACATGTCTGAAAAGTAACTGTAGATTGTTAGCCAAACAGGGTGTTTAGTCTGCTGTCAGCTGTTACAGAGGTTACATGACTTTTGGTACGATCGGCGAATTTACAAAATGGATCAGAGAATTCGCATTAAATTTTGCTATAAGACTGGAATAAAGTGCAGCAAAGTTTTAGAAATGTTAAATATTGCTTTTGGTGGGTCTGCTATGAGTAAAACTAGAGTTTACGAGTAATATATAAATGAACATTTCGAAACGTATCCTCTGTAATGAAGGAAAATTAATATAGATAGCCAAAAAATATAGATATATCGATAGTATTATCGACTATCGTCCATCCCTAATAATTGAATACTGACTGAATAAGGATAGAATGAACGTATCGACACACAATTCTATGTGTATCAGAAAATACGTGTAGACGACATCTAATGATTTTCGGTCAAATCAGTCAAAGGGAGGGGGTGATTAGGGAAAGGCTTAACACGAAAACTCTAATAACAGCCGATGTACCGAATGTATCGATATGAAATGTTACATTTAAGGTCAAAACCCTTTGAGGACAATGCCTGTTAATCTGCAGCATAATCAGCCGAAGGGAAAGCAAATTCAACATCCCATAAGGACAGCACTTACTAATTTTCAGCTTAATAAATGTATCGACATTAAATTTCATATTTGAAATCAAAACCCCAGGACAACACCTGTTAATTTTCAAGCAAAGCGGGAAATGTATTGGACACGCCATTTCATATGTATACTCAAAGCCCTATAAGGACGACACTTATTAATTTTCAGCAGAATCTACCCAAGGGATCAGAGTGGGGTTCAACACAAAAACCCCAATAACTGCCGATGTAATGAATGTATCGACAAGAAATTTCATATTTAAAATCAAAACCCCATGAGGACAATTTAAAAGCTATAATGACTGCCGATGCAATGAATATATTAGGTTAGGTTTTATGACTCATGCCCGGGCTATGAGGTCATATCGCCTACTACCAGAGCGCTCTTTTAATGAATATATTGACACAGAATTTAGCTTGAGGATTTAGAAGCTCATATATGAGTCAACTATTGAATATTAGGGCAAACGGTCGACTGGTTTTGGTGGGGGAGCGAAAAGTGAATTGATTAATTCGTTCTGGGAAAGTAACAGTGATTCTCCGACAATTTTTTTTTTTTCATTTTTAGAAAAAAGTTGTTGGAAAACAAAAATTCCTGTGAAAATTCAACATGAAACTCACCTATATGATCTTTTGAATGATTATTCAGAAGATTGCATTTCAACAAAATTCGCAAATTTGTCAAAGAGAGAGAGCGAAAACTTAGTTGACTAATTCTTGTTGGGGAGGTACATTGTCGGTGATTCACTGACAACCTTTTTCCCTAATATTTCAGATAAATTTAAGGTTGTTTAATTTATGTATTCTCGATAAAATAAAATAAATTGCGAAAAGCCTTATTTCATGAATTCCCAAGTTAATAAAAGCTTCAATGTCACTTATCCGACAGTTGTCAGGGCAGAGGACCTAATTAACCGGATCGATTTACTGTGACGTCAAGATACAGTTTATAGGAAACACTGAATTGGATCTTCTGTCAAATACTGTTAAATTCTTCAAGAAAATACTTCAAAAAACTATTGTCCTTACTACCCTTAACAAAAAATGTTGAATGTTTTTAAATGTTGAATCTCCGACAAAGTACTTCCCCAGAACGAATTAATAATCATCATCATCATAGGCGCTACAGCCCGTCATGAGCCTTGGCCTCCTCCAGAAAATGTCCCCATGCAGCTCTGTCCTGGGCCAGTCTCCACCAGCCCACCGCACCAAACCGTCTTGCGTCTCTGTTCACGGTCTCCAGCCATCTTCTTCTGGGTCGTCCCACTCTTCTCCTACCCTCCGGTGTCACATTCACGAGTTTCCTGGGGATAAGGTCCTCGCCCAATGGAGTCTGGCAACTCTAATCCAGTGCGACAATTTAGGCTCTGTATAGAGTGCGTACAACTCCTGGTTGTATCGGATGCGCCAAACGCCCTCCTTCTGGGTGGGGCCGTAGATCCTGCGGAGTATTCTCCTCTCGAAGATGTCAAGACGCCTTGACGCCAGAACGAATTAATGAATTAACTTTTCGCTCCCTCTCTATAACCAATCGAACGTTCGGTCTCAATGGTTGACAAACATAGAGATTTTTGAGTTGAGTCCCCGCTCTATTCCCCCCTTCCCTTCGGCCGATTTTGCTGAAAATTAATAGATGTAATCCGTTACTTAAGGTTACCGGAAATCATGAACTTACTTGGAATAGATAATTAAAATATACAATTTAAGAGTCATGACAGGGTAGAAGGTACAGTTATGGAGGGGGGGTTTAGGTAGCAACGGGGAATCCCTTGTTTTTGTTACTCTATACATTCCAAAAAAAAACCTCCATAACTGTACCTTCTACCCTGTCAACCAATTCTGTCAGTTAGTAAGTGACTCTTGATAATGCCTTAACACGGCGAAACTAGTTGAGTATTTGAGAATATATAGTGAAGTTTGACAAAGAAATTGTATATTTTAATTATCTATTCCTAGAATGGAGCTTCACAAAGTAAATCTGGAAACCATAAATTATATGGACTTACTTATTTACTTTACTTTCTCTGGCGCTACAGTCCTTGTAGAACTTGGAATGGCGGAAGATCGTTGCGGAGGCGGAAGATCGTAGCCTCCGCAACGATCTTCCGCCATTCTTCTCTAATCTCGGCCTCCCGTCTCCATCTTCTCACACCCATCGTTCTGAGGTCGTCCTCCACGTCCTCCAGCCAACGTAGGCGGGGTCTACCTCTTCTTCTTCGTCCTCCCGGGTGTCCTTCCAGTATCTTCCTCGGCAATCTGTCTGGCTCCATCCTCTGTAAATGTCCCAGCCATCGCAGCCGTCCCTGCTTCACTATGGCCACCAGGTCCGGGCTCTTGTACAGGTCCCTCAGCTCCCCATTGGTCCGTATCCTCCATCTATCCCCCTCAATACCTTCCTCTCCCACGTATTGAGTAACACTTCGTCCCTCCTAGTCAGGAGCCAGGTTTCACTCGCATATGTGACGACCGGTCTCAGGACTGTTTTATAAATTGTTATTTTGGCGTCTCGGGACACAGTCCTCGATCCGAGCACCTTCTGCAGTGACCGGTAGCATCTATTCCCGGCCGTTATCCTCGCATTGATGTCTTCTTTAACATCGTTCCTTTCCGTGATAACGGCCCCCAGGTACTCCAAGTACGAGTTCCGGTGAAAACTCGTGCTCAAAGTTTCTTCACCTTCCAGATAAAAAAAACCCTTAAGCTCAGTAGACTAGCACGATACATCTCACCCATTTATCTTCTAATATATTCAAGAAATCTCACAATTTATCTGTGTTTATAACTTTGGACTTAGTCTTACCTGTAATAAAGCAACTTCAACTGGGGTATTATTCTATTATCTTATTCACTGTGAAAGGGCGTTTATTCCAAAATATTCCAGTGGAAGGATCTCATTATTCATTTAACTTAGAAGACCAACATTGAACTCCTGCAGCACCCATTTGTCAAAAACTATGTCACTTTCACTAGATAAGCCAAGTTTTGCAGAAAATGTCACATTATTAATGTTACATACCTTCTTAATGATCATTGGCATGAGCACGGGGAGTACCAGCGGTGCCCTGGCACCCCCAATTAAGAAAAGATAAAAAAAAAAAAAAATTTAATGTCATTTTCAGTGAAATGAATGGCAATAATGTGATGAGAAAAAGTGGTCGATGAATCACACTATACGAATTAATCAAATAATTTTTCGCTTTCCCACCAAAACCAATCGACCAGATGTCGTGTCCCACTTCTCTGATCCACCAATTCGCTTCGACCGAAACATAACATTTCATTTGATTACATCGATAGTCATTAAGTTATTTGAGTTTCAATTTCAAATCGATACATTTATTCTATCAGGAGTTATCGTGTGCACAGACACACACAGACTTTTATTTTTTCATTTTTAGAAACAGGAGGTTGTATAACATGAAATTCCGTTGAAAATTCAGCATCGAATTTCTGACCGGTTTACGTAACTTCCCCATATACTTAGTATATCTGGAAAAGTTAAAGTTCATAAAATATTAATTTTTAGTGCAATGAATTGAAAATAATGTATAGTTTTAGGGAAATAAATATTCATTGTGACTCATGACCGGACTTTTTATAAATAATATGTAAATAATAATTTATATCTTTATTTATAATAATAATTATAAATAAAGAAATAAATATATTTATCGCTTTATTTATATCGCCTACTCCATTAATAACCAGTGTTCTTGTCCACTGAATCTACAGTGGGAGTCCTAAATTTTGCCTACCTAGATTTCGCTCCCTAGGGTAGAGGGATGACATCGTATAGGAAATACAAGATGTGTTCAAAAAATAACGGGAATTTTCGGTTTCGGGGGGTTGTGGGGGCTCCCTATGCATAAATTTAGTGCTAGCTCATAAACAGATGGTCGGATCGTGATGAAATTTCACATGTAGTATTCTTAAGAGCCAATTGAGATATAGACTATCTGGCGTCTCGAAATTCTTAAGGAGAAGGGGGGTGTGAGGGGGTTAAACATAAAAATAGGTCTAACTCATCAACGGATTATCGGATTTTAATGAAATTTAACATGTAGTACTCTTGAAAGGCAAATTGAAAAATAGAGTGTGCGGTGTCTCCAAATTCTTAATAGGTGTTATGGGAGGGGAGGGGGGGGGGGGGGGGGGGACTAAGCATAAAAGTAGTTCGACCTCATTAACGGATTATCGGATTGTCATGAAGTTTTACATGTAGTAGTTTTAAAAGCAAAATTAAAAAAATAGGCTATGTGACTTATGTGCATTTACATATAAATAAAAAATCGAATATATATAATATATTAAATTCAATTAAATGAATAAATAATTCTGTACTGAATAAAATGTCTAGTTTTGTGATATTATTATTAATGATATTGATACCATGCTGGGAAGTTTGCCGTGTGGACCTCAAGGGCCGCACTTAGTTAGCAATGCCACCTTTGTGGAGTCATAATACACGGCCCAGTAATTTCCTCTGATTTAGGGAGCAACACACATCCGAGAAACTGCTTGTTTTTCTTCATATTTGGAATCTATAGTTTGGAAAACATAGAATTTCGTTGGAAACTCCGCATCGAATTTTTGATCGATTTCATAACTTCCCCTATACTTCGTAAAGCTGGGGAATTTTAAAAAATATCCCTTTTTTAGAGGTAAAACAATTAGATTATTGAAATTAGCCAACTGTCCAATCACTACAATTCATTATCTTCTCTTCAATTGGAAGGCAGTTTAATGGGATTTAGTTCAATGAAGTTAATTACAGTGTGTGCATTTAAAGGGACTTTCACATGCTTAAAATTTCCCTCCATTGGCTAGTTAGTTTTTATGACTCATGCCCGGGCTTTAAGTACAAGGTCATATCGCCTACTACCAGAGCGCTCTTTCGTTACTCTGGTGGACATGAGTCCGACTCTACTATGGGAGTCCTAAATTTTGCCTATCCTAAATTTTTATTCACCTCGGTTAGGGGGGTATTTAACGAGTATCTGATACGAAGCCGACAAACCGGCGGAACACTGGGTAGCGGAACCCTCGATGCTCCGTGAGAATGCGTAGTATATACATATATATGTATATGTTCTTACCAACCCACATTCTTGTATCCCACAAGTAAGAAATCTAACCCGAGATTTTTGACTATATGAAATATTTTTCCACGTATATAAGAGACTAACTTTTTTTCATACCAAGAAAGCTAGGAACGTGATAAGCCATAACTCGAGAGAGAGCCGCCTCGTCTCATATTGAGACGTCTTCAACAGACAGGTTTATGAAGCGAGCCTTATAACACTGTCTCTCCTATTGGTAGAAATGTCTTCGTTTATTCCATATTTATTATTTCTTCGAATACCAGGAGCGTATATTGAGTTCAAGGGGACCCTCTCACACAATTGCAAGAGGGGGGAGTAGTCGTGGGGTCTATCAAATTGTTGATCGGGGAGTAAGTCCTCCCTCAAAACAACTCGATAGGCCCTCAAGGACAGCACTATAATTAATGAAACTATACAATAATTAAATATATTGTATTAATGAGACACTTTAGAGGGCACCGGTAGCTCAGTGGTATGCATGCTTGCTTATTAATCTGAAGATAACGGGTTCGTATCCCGGCCATAAATTGCCTAGGTAGTGTCACCACTGGGTGATTTTTCCTCTCTTGACATTTCGACATGGCCATTTTTTTTCTTCTTTAGTACATTTGCTTATTGTATTTTTTATACAATTGTTAATATCTCTTTGTAAATAAAAAATAGAAATTGAATAAAATCCCTAGGTCCCCATATTGATAAGAAATAACATGGGCTGAACTAACGGCTGTTATCGATAAGAAAGTTTTTAATCTTAAATATCGTGCCAAAGGAAACGTTAACTACTCTATATTACGCCAATTTCCATTCTACAATCACTTACGGTGAGATAATATTTTAAATTAGGTTAGGTTTTATGACTCATGCCTGGGCTTTAATTACGAGGTCACATCGCCTACAACCAGAGCGCTCTTTCGTCACTCTGGCAGGCAAGAGCCCGACTCTACTGTGGGAGTCCTTAATTTTGCCTACCCTAAATTTTTATTCATCTAGGGTAGGGGTCTTTAACGAGTACATGACATCGTACAGGCTCGGGACCATCGCTTAACGTACCATCCGAAGTACGGCGTGCTCAAGTTTATTTTACCTCCCAGATAAAATAAACTAAGGACCTCGGTCGGGTTTCGAACCCACGATCTTGAGCTCAGAAGGCAAGCACGCATACCACTGAGCTACGGGCGCCCTCGATAGTATTTTATCTTAGATAATAGCTTATAGCTTTAGTTTTAATATTTTTTGACTTCGCAAGAAAGCATTAAGAATAATAAACAATATTAATCAAAGAACTGCAGAAAGTTGTTTAAAGTTAGGTATTATGACTCATGCTTTAACTACGAGGTCATATTGCCTACTACCAGAGCACTCTTTCGTCACTCTGGTGGACATGAGCCCTTCTTTACTGTGGAAGTCCTAATTTTTGTCTACATAGGTTTATTCACGTAGGGTAGAGGTCTTAAACGAGTATCTGACATCGTACAGGCTCGGGACCAGCCGGAGGACTGCTCAAGGTTATTTCACCTACCAGATTAAAGCCTAAGGTTTAAACTCCGCGATTTTGAGTTCAGTAAACAAGCACGCATACCACTGAGCTACCGACGCCTTCAAATAAAAAAATGTTATTGTGATTCATGTTATTTTTCCCCTCCCAGATAAAAAACGTAAGAGCCTCGGCCGGGTTTCGGTTGAGCTCATAAGCAAGCACTGAGCTACCGGCGCCCTGTTGTTTAAAAAAAATCAAAATCCTGTTTTTTCCTGTGCTATTTATTTTTGAAACATAAATGGTCATTACTTTTTTTTTTTTTTTCTTTTATTTATAAAGTTACAACTGTTGCTAGGGTGCAACAACCTGCATCTTACGTATAGATATGGTGGCGTGAATGGCATGTGAGAGGAAGGCCACCCAGTGGTAGGTCCTCGGGACGAAAATTTATCTTAATTATCAGGATAAGAACAGAAAAAAAATAAATAATGAAAAATAAATAAATAAAATAAATAAGGAAATAATAAAATAAAATAAATAAATAAAAAGGAATTGAAAAACAATTTTGGGAGCCATGGTGGCCGTGCGGGCTAGAGCATAGGGCTTTGGTCGCATGGTCTCACCTTGGTTTGCGGGTTCGAATCCCGTCCGGGAGTGAGTTTTAGTTCGTAGATAAAACTTACTCCCGGGGCCATGGATGTCGTAAATAATTAGGTAAAACACCATTATAAGAGTCATGGCTAATATGCATCGTACATAAGGACAAAAAAAAAAAAATAATAATAAATTAAGAACGAATATGATTCAAGTTGGCAGTAATTCGCGGTTCCATCTTCTCTTCAATCTTCGTGGGGGGTTTTGTGGTAAGTGTTGTGAAGATAAAGTACGTATTTCTGATTTATTACGAAAAATAAAAATATTTTCTCTCCTAACAATATTAGTTCGTGAATACGATACCAGGAAGAAAGAAGATATCAGCGCAGAATGCTGACATGCGCACAGATATACCTAGCATGTAAGATACATGTCAGTTTTGGGTTTTGTGGCCTCGTCTTTTACAGTCCAATGTCAGTAAAGCAGATAATAGCTCCTTAACTCTCTATTTTGTGGTCTTTCTAAATCTCTATCTGCCTTTCACAAATCCTGTTAAGAACTTTTATTTCCTATAACGCTTGAAGCCTCTAAAACAGAACAATTTTGTACAAAATTCACCATAAACTGAAACAATGTATATTATCTCATTAAAACATTTACACAAATTATATTACAGGATTTATGTATCATTTATGGCAATTGTTGGTATCTAAGTTCAGTTTGATTAAGCTCATTACAAACTTTAACTCAGTTTTATTCAAACTGGGAAATTGAAGTGTCGCTTAAGAAGAGTCTGCCGACTTCCACTTCTTTACTAATATAAAAAACGTCGGTGAATCACCGGCAATGTACTTCCCCAGATGTAATCAATTAATTTTTCGCTCTCCCTCCAGTCAGTTTGCTCTAATATTCACATGTGCTGTACATATAGGGTTCAGGCCAAACATATAAAATTTCTTATCGATACATTCATTCTATTGGTAGTTATTAGACTGTATTAAACATCCCCTCTAATCACACTTTCCTATTGGTCGATTTGACTGAAAATTAATAAATGTCGACGATAGAGGGTTCTGGATTCACCTACAGACTTTTAATTTTTCATATTTGGAATTTGGAGGTCGGGAAACATGAAATACTGTTGAACACTCCATTTTTGACTGATTACATAACTTCCCCTATACCTCGTATAGCTGGGGAAGTAAACAAAACAACTAACAAACAGGATCTCTGGAGAATTTTACAGGATGAAGGGAAGAAAATTTCTGCAGAAAAATTGGGGAAACTTATTAAAAGAATGCCTAGAATATGTAGAGCTGTAATAGCTGCCATATCAACAAATAAACTGTTTTAGTTTTTGTTTTTTATTTATGTATATCAATATTATATATATTTATATTATATCAACATCTTATTAATATAAATATTTATTTTGTGGTTCAAAAAATGAGATTCTAACTCTTAAAATACAGTGTTGTGTAGTAGTGTGTGGTTTTGAGGACCTGTAGTTGTGGACCTGTAACAGTTAGTATAACCTACAATTATTGTTGTGACTAGGACAATTTACTTGTGTTGTATGTAAACTCATATTAATAAAAAGTAAAAGTCTTAAAATACAGTAAAATCTTTTTATAACGATTCCTGATATAACGATGTAAAACCCGTATCTAGTTTGGTTTGCTATTTAAAAGTGAAGAAATGAATCCGAATACAACAATGTTAGGTATAACGATATTCCGTATAAAACGATCTAAAACATAAGGAAAAGTTGTTTCTTCATACGCACATACATACATAATTGGGTAAAACAGTATGAGTTTTGAACAGATGAAAAATACGAACATTATAGAAAAGGGTTTTAAACACGGTTCTTGTTTACTCTTTCCGAGCGCAATGAGTCATTCCATTTTCAAACATATTTCCCCCTTGTCGAATTTTCTTTGAATTACCTTCTTCCCTTTTAGTGCGTATATTCCTTTTTTTGTGGAAAGTTAATACATATGTAATCATGTGTATACATAATTTATGTATACAGTTACAAATGTAAATTGTTAAAAAAATGTTACACAAGTAAATTGTCCTAGTCACAACAATAATTGTAGGTTATACTAACTGTTACATGTCCACGTAGGCATACAATGCTACCACTCCTCAAAACCACACACTACTACACAACACTGTATTTTAAGAGTTAGAATCTCATTTTTTGAACCACAAAATAAATATTTATATTAATAAGATGTTGATATAATATAAATATATATAATATTGATATACATAAATAAAAAACAAAAACTAAAACAGTTGTATGTATGTAAGTAAATTTTAAAAAGTAAATAAAAATATGTAAACTTTCTCGTTATGATCATTGTAAAACACCTTTTTTTTCACTAACAAGTCCATACATTTGTATGTAGGTCTAACAGTTTGGTTCCGGATATAACGATGTGTTTTTCTTAGTCCCTTGAATATCGTTATAAACGGATTTTACTGTATGTATTTTTTAAGATAATAAAGGTGGGCAAATACTTTTGACAGGTAGTATATGTACTAGATAGATTGTAGATTTTTACTAGGCAGATTTTTATATGGGACATCAGGCTTTGGATAAAGTGGGTACAAAACCCACCCCTCCAATAAATCAAGATAAGATGAAATAAGAAGTTGTGACTAGTGTGTTGCGAAGAGAGGTGAGATTGAAAGTTAGCTCTAATGGAGAGACATACATTTAAGAAGGATCTTGCAAGGTTTGTATAACCACCATGTTTGTATAACCTGGGTGTGGTTTATGCTAATGAGCCCTCTACAACTTTTTACAGACTGTGGTTGGTTAACTTTTCTGTTTACGTCAAGCGAAAGGCTAACACTCGGTTATTAACCCAAATTTTATTTTATCTCACTAATTTTATTTACAACAATTTTTTATTTTCATATTATCTTCTCCTCAGAGACTGTCCGCTACCTTGGGCTGCATTTAGACAGACGACTAATATGAAAGATCACATCAGACTAAAACGAACAGAAATAAAAAGACGCTTCGGACCACTCAAATCATTTATTGGACGACGTATGGCTTGGAACTCTGGGGATCTGCGGCAAAGTCCAATTTAAACCGGATTCATTTTTATTTTTTTTTTATTTTTTTTTTTTAGAATCAGGCTAAACATGAAATTCTAGCGAAAACTCAACATCGAATTCCTGACAGATTACATAACTTTTCCTATATTTCGTAAAACTGGAAAGTAAAAAACAGCTCTATAGTCAGTAAGATTATTGCTATATATATAATCGGTCAAAAACTCGATATAGAGTTTTCAACGGAATTTCAAAAAATGCACGATATCTCCCTACAGAATGAGGGTACGAAATCTGTCCAAGAGAAGGGGTGGGTCAGAGAAGAAGGGATCGACTTAAATATCCTAGTAATTGTCGATGTAATGAATGTATTGACACAAAATATATTATGTTTCAGAAGCCATTATTGTCAAATATTAAGGTTTAGCTCAAAGGGAGGGAGAGCGGAAACATAATTGATTAATTATTGCTGGGGAAGTACATAGCAGGTGATTCACCTTTTTTTTTTTTATTATCAGGGGATAAGAAACCATGAGATTCTAATGAAAACGCAACATCGAATTTATAACCAATTACAGAACTGCCCCAATACTTTCTTCGTACATAAAGAATATAGCTCTGTAGTTAGAGGGACATTGCTATGTTCTGTTAACCACTTTGTTTTTGTATGGTGTCTGGTGAACATCTATTTTAGAGGCTCTCAAATGAGGATGAGGCTCTCCTGAGGATTGTTAAACACCAACCTGGAACCTCATCCATCCTTAGAACCTTAAAAATAATAGGCCATCCATAAATTACGTAACGTATCAAAAGGAGGAGAGGGGGCAAACTTTGAAAAAAAATGTGACGAGGGGTCTTAGAAAAAACGCTATTGTGTATAAAAAAAACTATAAGTTTCGTTAGTTTAAAAAAAAGTTGATCATGTTCTCCAACAATTGTTTTTAATCTATATTTTTTTTTCTAATATATATATTTGGCATACTTACAATCGGTAAAAAGAACTAACCATAAGTAAATTTTATGAGACGAATACAAACTAATAAACAATATATGTAGAAAAAATTAATGATAGTATAATTTATAAACAAATCAAAAACCACTAGAATTTACGAACTGTTACAGTCAGTGATTAGTTCGAAAATATTATTACATAAAAATATTATGCATAAAAATTTTATGTATAATATTATTATATAGGTTAGGTTAGGTTTTATGACTCATGCCCGGGCTTTAACTACGAGGTCATATCGCCTACTACCAGAGCGCTCTTTCGTCACTCTGGTGGACATGAGCTCGACTCTACTGTGGGAGTCCTAAATTTTGCCTACCCTAAATTTTTATTCATCTAGGGCAAGGGTCTTTAACGAGTACCTGACATCGTACAGGCTCGGGACCATCGCTCAACGTCCGATCCGAAGGACGACGTGCTCAAGTTTATTTTACCTCCTATATAAAATAAACTAAGAGCCTCGGTCGGGTTTCAAACCCTCAATTTGAGCTCAGAAGACAAGCACGCATAGCACTGAGCTACCGGCGCCCTCTATTATTATATATAAAAAAGGACAAAAAAAAAAAAAAAAAAAGTATATTTATACGTGTTTTTAACTAAAAGAGCCGAAGAATCCAAAGTACGTACTTGTTTTATTTATATTTTTTTATTTAGACATTTTTATACATTCATTTATAGTTGACTAATATATATATATATATATATATATATATATATATATATATATATATTTATATATTTTTTTTTCATATATTGTTATAGTTACATTGTTTTCTTTCTTTTCTATATCTCGCCATATTGGGAACTGATGATGGGACGTAAGAACGTCCCGAAACATCGCTGGGGGATAAAGACACTTCCGAAGAGTTTTTTTTGAAAAATAGTTATCTTAATTTTTATTAAATTGAAAAATGTATCTACTTATTATGAACGTACTTGTATTATTATTTTTATTTATTTTTTTATATACTCATATATTTTTAAGTATTTATTTGTACAGTTTTTATTTATTTCATTTTACTTTTTTTAATGTTTTTTTTTGTTACTACTAATCATAGATGTGTTAGACTCAAGTAGTTATAAATCTAATTTATAAGCTATCTTAATGTATAAATTCATTTGACGTATATTAATATACATCATACGTAGAGCTTCAAGGGAAGGGATAAGAGCATTGAATGCTTAGGTCCCTAGGTGCACACACCAGCCTACCCAGTATATATACATCTAACATTTAAAAAAATAATTTAAAAAGGTTTCGCTTGTAGAAAAACAAGAATTTTGGCACCCCATTAAGGGTGTCGGCGGGGTGGGTAGTAAGGTGTTCAAAAAACTGGACGTCTCGCGGAATTTCTTCGCCAGATACTTAAATCACCTGGTAAGTTTTCAGTTAAATATCTTCTGTTTTTTCGAAGATATCCTTGGAACCAGGTTGCCTTGAAGCTCAGTATAAGGTTTTTTATTTTTACGATCTCCAGTCGATTCAAGACTAAAAAGATATCGAAAACGCCCAATCGTTCTTATGCGTAAGTAAACATCATTTTGATAGCATGAAGCTCCTTGTCGTGAGGGCAACATTTTAAAAATATTTTTTCAGGTGACTTACGTGAGTCGGCAGAGATAATTTGGAGTAAATTTGGCGTACCTGACTGGTCGTGAAACTGGCGTAGGCGGAAGGAGGACATGAGCGCCCGAGGGAGGACCACTGACTGAAGGGTGGCGACTGCGCCCTGCCCTGCGCCCTAGGATCCATATGCACCCCCACCTACCCCTAAGAGCCCCCACTGGATCCTCCTTACCTACTACGCCCTCTGATAATGAGCTGATGGATCTCTTCGCTCTTTTTGGCAGCTTTTTATTGAAGAGAAATGTTCCCCGACACACTGTATACTGTATAAGGTCTCTAGAGGGTGTTTTCATGGAAGCGTTTTTTCCAGAAGATCAAAACATCGGAAGTAGGTCACTAAGGTTACAATGGAATTGTACCGTTCTCGAGAGGCAGAGAGGGCGCCGCACAGTGTGAAATTTATGAGTTTTGATTTTCAAAATTCGAGCCCCCGCTCAATTTTTCATCAATTTGGATGAAACTAGGTGCAAAATATTTGTGAAAGCTGGCTTTTTATATATTATATGCCAGTGGCAAAAATAGCCAATATATTGAATTTGGACCACTTTAGGCCAAAATGACAACATTAGGACCACTTTTGGCTAAAATAAATATTGAATTCGTAATAAGCGACCCAAAAAACATTCATTTAAGTTGTAAAAATCCGTTAACAAAAACTTGGACAAAAAAATTAAAATTTTTTAAAATTTTCGCGGGGTTTTGGCAGCTGTCAATTGGCATATAATACCTTGATTGTGAAATCCGCAGTTACCTGATAAAAAGCCAGCTTTCACAAATATTTTGCATCTAGTTTCATCCAAATTGATCAAAAATTGAGCGGGGGCTCGAATTTTAAAAATCAAAACTCATAAATTTCACACTGTGCGCCGATAGCGTACTAGCCTTCTGAGCTCAAAATCGCAGGTTCAAAACCTGACCGAGGCTCTTACTTTATTTTATCTGGGGGGTAAAAAACACTTGAGCACGCCGTCCTTCGGAAGAAATGATCCCATGCCTGTACAATGTCTGTGCGTCTAGGTGTGTGTGTCTGTAAACACGGACAACTCTCAATAGAATGAATCTATCTGCACGAAATTATATGTGTGTAATATGAACCCCATAAGGTTGACATCAATTAATTTTCCTGCAAAATTAGCAGAAGAGAAGGAACTCAGATAACACAAAAACTGCAATAACTTCCGATTTAATGAATGTATCAACACAATATTTTATAAGGAAATACAAAACTCTTTAAAGACCACACATATTCCTTTTCCACGAAATCTATAGAAGGGAATGAGGGCTCAACGCATAAATTCTAATAACTGACCATATAGTGAATTAAATGAATGTACATATTTTTATCGAAATTTAGTATATTTTTTTTAGGATTCAGAAATCCTTGTGTAGTCAGTCATCGTCATCTATTGATTTTTTGCCAAACCGATTGAGGGAGAGCGAAAACTTAAGTGACTAATTCGTGCTGGGGAAGTAATTTGCCGGTGATTCACAGACGGCTCGGATTTTTCCCGGAAAAAATAGCATATAAAAACGAAATTTTGAAAAAATCGTCAAAAACTCTGATGGGTAATGGCCGCCCTATAGCATGTTGGGCAGTCACATGATATATTATATTTTAAGAAGAAGTTATGTAATCAGTCAAACATTCGATGCGGAGTTTTCAAAGGAATTTTATATTTTCTAGATGCCAAATCTTTAGATTCCCAATATGAAAAAACATTAAGACGTAGTCAAGGTCCACGCCGTAGATTTTCCGTGAAAACGTCGGGATAAAATCATTTTTCATTTTCTTTTCGATGCTTCCGTAGCTCTTGCATTTGCTCGGCACTAGACTTTTTATTAATTTTTTGCAAATTTCAATTTAATACCGATTTTTACATATATTTCGGCGAATATATTTATTGTTTCACTTTGAGTCCTAGTAGTGCTCCTCAAGCTCTTTACAATGACACCCGAATCAACGTCCTATCTAAACGCGTTATCACACTACACTAATTTTTACACAACGCTAATTCGCAACAATCATCCGCCGGCGTCCACACTAGCCCGATAACGTCACAGGCCAAACAAACACGTACAGACATGCTCTATCCATTGTGACTTTAACCGTTGTTATCGCATAACTAGTCTCGTAGTTATTATCGATTGAAATCTGACGGTATTTTGTAACACAAGAAAGTTTGACCGGCTATCACTGTGCTTAACGAGCCAATAGACGTTTTCACAAAAAAAATTAAAAGGATAACTCCCGATAGAATGAATCTATCGACACGAAATTTTATATATGAACCCAGAATACTCAAACGACGACACCTATTGTTTTTCAGCTAAATCGACACAACGGAAACGGGGGATTAGGGGAGAGGTTTAACTCAAAAACTCTAATAACTGCCGTTGTAAGGAATCTATCGACACATAATGTCATATGAAAATTCAAAATTCCATAAGGACGACACTTATTAGATTTCAGCAGAATCGGCAGCTCATAAACCCTAATAACTGCCGATGTAATTAATTTATCTACACAATTTATTTTTAACATGTAGTACTAGGATTTAGGAACTGTTTAATATTAGCGCAAAGTCGACTGGTTTTCGGGTGGGAGCGAAACGTTATTTGATTAATTCGATCTGGGGACGTACGTTGCAGATGATTCACCGACGACTTTACGTATATATTTATTTATTTAGCACCTCAGAGCCAGACTGTTTTTAATTAACAGACCATATTTTACTTTTTAATATCGTTTCGTTCTGAGTTGCTGATATTAAATTTTTATTTTTTATGAAATAGTTGAATAATTTATTATGATTTAAATTATTGAAATAATAAAATATGTGATGTGGCCATTATTGGACTTTCTTATACCAACCACGCTTGCAGATCACTCTCTCCCCATCCCCTTCTCAAAATCATTTCATTTTGTCTCCTTGTATAGCGTAATCCAGAGAGTAGACATTCTTATACCCAGTAATGCTAGTATGAAATAATTTTGAGACTGATCCCTAAGAGTGGTTGGTATAAGAATGTCCATTAATATCCATGTTACTTATATTTAATTTTTTTCTTATTTTTAATAATTTTTCATAAACACTACCAATAATAAGGTTAAGTTAGGTTTTATGACTCATGCCCGGGCTTTAACTACGAGGTCGTATATCGCCTACTACCAGAGCGCTCTTTCGTCACTCTGGTGGACATGAGCCCGACTCTACTCTAGTCCTAAATTTTGCCTACCCTAAATTTTTATTCGCCTAGGATAGGGGTCTTTAACGAGTACCTGACATCGTACAGGCTCGGGACCATCGCTTAACGTCCCATCCGAAAGACGGCGTGCTTAAGTTTATTTTACCTCCCAGATAAGATAAACTAGGGCCTCGGTCGGGTTTCGAACCCACGTTCTTGAGCTCAGAAGGCAAGCACGCATACCACTGAGCTACCGGCGCCCTACTAACAATTAGCTATATTCCTTATAGATATTTAGTTTACATTCTTCGGGCCGCCATAACTTTCGTCATATAGATACTATCTAAGGACTTATCAGTGATCGGAAATTGCATGAGGTACATTTTTGGTAAGAAACAATTTTTAGGGTAAATCAAGGAAACGTCTAAAAATATGTGTTTCAAACCTACATTTCAAGATGGTTTTCGGCATATGTCTCAAAAACCGGACGACCTGCACGATTCCTATCTTCTTTACAACTGTTACTTGAAAAGATTTTTGATTAGGTCATAAACATAAGCGCCATATTGTAAAATGTATTTAGGACCCGGAGTAAAGCGGTTTCAATTTTTCCTAATTTGGCAAAATTCAAATCAGATTTACGTTAGTACAGAGTTACAATCGTTTTTGCGCTAGAGAGCTCACAACTTTCCAATCACATACACAGACACACACATGCACAGACAAACATCATCGCGAAAATGGTCAAAACGCATTCAAGGGACCTTGAAACGTGAAAATCCTTGATAATACTTTCAGAAATCTATCTCAGATTTTCTTAAGATTACAATAATAATTTCTTATACTATAAGTAGATATAATGTTATTAATTTATTTATATATTTACAATTGCATAACATTTGCCATTAGCAATTGCGATAAATAGTGCAGTGTCAGGTGCGTGGCTGTACTGCTGAGGTACGTGACCGAAGAGGAGTCCAGGCTAGTCCTGGAGCAGGTCCCTCTGCCATATCCGCTTGAGGCGTCGTGCTGGATTGGTGGGGAGAGTGTTTGTAGATAATTCTTGTATAAGTGGATTGGCGTGATGATGGAGTTTGTCGTGAAAAGTTTGATATTGTGTCCTGATAACAGAAGGTACAAATGGGATGTTGAGGACATGTAGATATAATAAAGCACAAAAAAAAAAATATAATAATAATAAATGCTATTCTTGCGAGCAGTGGGAGATATGAAAACCATTTATCATATCCGTGGCTACACGAAGTTTGACGAGAACTGAAGACTGGGGGAACTAAGTACCCCGGAGGTTGTAGAAACAAACTATAGGTGCTTGCAAGCATAACTGGGAAGTTTGCTTATAACCTGCCCTAGGCTAACTTCTCAATCTAACTTCTCAGTCAAATTATTATGCTTATCATGTTCCCGACAAACCGTCTAGATTTTCACAATAGCAAACACGATCAAATGAACGCATCCATTGACAATCCGTCCTGTACTCAAGACCATGTCGCATTCAGAGAATGACTATAGGTTCTTGATGTTTTTATTAAAACCATTTATTAGAAAACAAAATATGAAAAAATAGTTGATAAAAAATTATAATACGTACTCATTACGTGATGTGAATACATGGTCACCCTATAAAATTTATAATGCAAATAAAATAACACACTCGCAATAACAAATTTCACGGAATACAATCATTTTTACGATGTACTACCAAGTGGTACGCGATCCAAAAAAGGTTGGGAAACGGTGCTATATTTTGTCAAAAAGGAAGTGATAATAAAGAAGTAATACCGTGTCTGTTTGGTGTAGGCTACCTGATGTAAGTGTAATGCGGGATAGCCCCCAGGGAGTAAGAAGGCTCAGGCCCTGACTAGAGGCCCTCCACCTCAAGAAACTGCTCATTTATTAATAAATCCTTACCTAGGCCCTTCAATAATTGAGAGGCCCTGCTTCCACAGTTCACGGTAAACATGAAAGAAATAGCTTATCTCATTTACCTTAAACTCCTTCAACCAAATAGATACTTTCAATCCATCAGAGATAGTATTTAACTTCCCTAGATATATGAACTTATATAATCGGCTAGAAATTCCAGGATTTAAACGCACGGTAAAAAAAAAAAACATTAAGGTGTAGTCAAGGTCCACGCCGTAGATTTTCCGGGAAAACGTCGGGATAAAATCATTTTTCATTTTCTTTTCGATGCTGCCGTAGCTCTTGCATTTGCTCGGCACTAAACTTTTTAGGTTTTTAAAATTCCTTTTGATGCGAGCTTTACTTTGATTTACGTTTCCTATAATTCTGCGCATATTTATGATTCATATGAGACGACATCTTTAATTTTTTTGCAATTTTTAATTTAATACCGATTTTTACATATATTTCGGCAAATATTTTTATTGTTTCACTTTGAGTCCTAGTAGTGCTCCTCAAGCTCTTTATAATGACACCCGAATCAACGTCTTATCTAAACGCGTTATCACGCTACACTAATTTCTAATTTTACACAACGCTAATTCGCAACAATCATCCGCCGGCACCCACTCTAGCCCGATAACGTCACAGGCAAAACAAACACGTACAGACATGCTCTCTATCCATTGTGACCTCAACCGTTATTATCGCATTATTAGTCTCGTAGTTATTATCGATTGAAATCTGACGGTATTTTGTAACACAAGAAAGTTTGACCGGCTATCACTGTGCTTAACGAGCGAATAGACGTTTTCACGTCAACAGCATCTTACCGAGTAAGAAAGGTTAATTACACAGTAAAAAATGATAAATGTATCATTTAATCAGTAAAATGCAACACTGTAAATAAAATTTTAACCCAATAACTAAAAATGTATTGTCTAATAAATTAATCCAATAACACGGTTAATAAGACGCAGTAGAAAATTTCAGAACACTCTGTATAAAATTTGGAATGCCCAGTAAAAAAATGAATAAGATTTAAAATGCACTGTACAAAATTGCAGTTTACCGAGTAAATCCAGTTGATGTATAAGAAATAAAAACGAAGACCCTCCCGTCGGTGCTTTTAGTGAAACAGTCCAGGTTCTCCTGATATAGAGAAACCCCATGGGGTAGCATAAAAAAAATATCTAAGACTTTTTACTCTGCCTTTATTTTTTCTACTATTCATTATATATTTTTATATTAATATTTAATTTATTGACTGTGAATATATCCTTTTTACTTGTCGTTTATTTTATTTAACTAGACCGGCGACTTAGACTATTGTACAGTTTTTTGAATAGCCGTTCTAAATTATCTACTCGACAAAAACTGAATTGTTATACCTATCTTCTCCGACCTTTCTCGACCTATGGCTGACAAATATATGGTACAGCCAAGACTTCGCACATCAAAAGAATACAGGTATTTCAATTCATGATGTCATGAGGGTTCACCGCTGGGTGTTTTTTTCTCTCTCAAGCCTTTCATGTCATATTTATTTTTATTATTATTTTTTTTAATCTTTTGTAAAGTACATGTGAGCCCAGCCGCTAATTGTGCATTTTTGCATAGTTGTGGCTTAAGATAAATAAAAAATAGTTTACCAAACGTTAAATATAATTCTCCTAGCATTTAATTTATTTACCGTGAGTTTCTTATTTTAACTTTTCGTTTACGTTTTTAACCGTGTTATAAATTTATTACTTTGAATTTAATTGTGTAAATGTGAATTAATTTTATTACTGTGAATAATATGTTTTCTACTGAACTTTAATTACTGTGCACAACTTTTTGCTATTGTGTCTTTAATTTTCATCTAAATTCGATGTTGCGTTTTCTCCAAAATTTCATATTTCGATCCTCTAATTCGGAGTTTATAAGGATTTTTAAGTTGAGTCCTCTCCTCTATAATCCTTGGGGTATCGGTATTCCTCCTTTATCCGTGGTATCAGCTTCTATCATTACCCCTGGTTAATTCTGTATCTATTTTATTTTTTTCAAGTTATACATTCTGGACCATGGTGTCTGGAGCTGAAGGACAGATAGACAGGCTGAGAGATGGGAAACAGCCAATCACGTTGGATAACTTTTAAATTAAAAAAAAAAAAAAAAAAAAAAAAAAAAAAAAAACGGGAGAAAAAAACGGGAAAAAACTCTATCGCTTCTCCTCCTCCCCCCCCTACCTTCTTTCATTTACTCAGACTCTACTAGGTAAAGGGGACGGAAGTTCAAAAAAATAAAATGAAAAGACAAACTTTCACTTCGGTAACTTTAATAAAATATTTATAAAAAATATTAAAGAAATTTCAAACTCAATCAGACTTCTTCTATTAAATTTATAATAGTCCAATTTACAACTTATCAATAATATAAGTTAATCAGGAATGGCGGATCTATAGTTTTGGGTTTTCCCTCCAAAACACTTCCACGTCTCAATATATCTAATATCAGTTAGAGACGTTATAACCAAATCTAAGCGCCGAAGGTCGATAAGAATCCTTATTTTTTATAAATATAATTTATATTTTAATTTTATTATTATTATTTTTTATAAATATAATTAATATTTAATTTTTTTTATATTTTTTATTATTATCGTAATTATTAAAAAAAAAAAAACCTTTCTGTCTATCTCCTTGTGTGTGTCTGTGAACAGGATAACTCCCAACAGAATGAATGTTTCGACAAGACATTTTATATGAGTATCCAGAATCCTCTAAGGACGACACCTATTGATTTTCAGTCAAATTGGACAAAGGTAAAGGGACCATTGGAGGGGAAACAAGACAACAATTCTAATAACTGCCGGGGATTCGAAAGCCACTACTGAAGTCAAATATTCAATTGGCTTTGGAGGAAGAACAAAACTGTAATTACTCAATTCGTTCTGGGGAAGTACAAAGTCAGTGATTCATTTTATAAATTTTAATTTTTTCAAAAATCTTTCTTTCTAGGAATATATATATTTTTCCTATAAATAATAATATATTGTAAACCTTTCCCCCTACGTGAGAGTGAAAATTACGTAATTAGTAAAAATAAAATTAATGTCGAAAACTTATTAAAATCGAAAATTCTTATATCGCAACTTTAAATAAAAAAAATGCCTTGGATAGCTGAGTACACTCCTCACGGGAAGAACGGTTACAAGTTCCTAATGTGTAGTTGTCACCAGTAATTAATAATAATTAATTACTGTTGCCAACTAGAAGAAGCATGGGAGGGGGGAAATGGAATGAATCAAACTTAGAATTGTAACATATTTATTTTAAAGAGAACATATAATATTCACAAAAAAAAACAGCCCTCCCTGGTCGTTCATACAACTCCGGAAATAAACAATTATCTTGCTTCCTTTCTTTCCTCTATATCCTTTGTTCTTGTTTTCGCTCCTAGCGATCGCGATTCTCTCGCAGGCATCGCTAGTTCCGAGCATGTTCTTCCAAATGAAATTATCTTCAATTCAAATCCAAACAACCCACAATTCGCTCTTGTTTCGCTCCTAGCGATCGCGATTCACTCGCAGGCATCGCTAGTTCCGAGCATATTCTTCTAAATGAAATCCTCTTCTAATCAGCTCCAAGTGGCCTCGATTCGCTCGTAGTGTCACTGGTCCTTGCTGTATAATAATGACAATAATTGTCTGTAGGGTAGACATGCTACAATATATATCTTTCCTAATAACCAAAATGTTTTAATTATAAACAGCGCAGGCAAAGGCAGGATTCTAGTGAAGGATGAAATATAAGGAGTTGTGTTTGTATAAGGAATTGTGAAATTAGTAATTATATTTTCCAGTGACGTCACTGTAAGTACAATTGAGATCATTTAAAATGTCCACTAGATATATATATTTTTTTAAATAAAGTAAATTTTAAATAATTTTATTTTTAAATCGGCCTCTATCTTTTTTTTTTTATTAATTGGTATCAAGTTTCTGTCTAGAGTTTATTTATAACAATTTTTCTTGGAGCTTAACTCAAATATGTTTATTGAATTTTTTTAAATTATTAATTATTAAGTTAATTAGTTGATAAGATTCAGTTTATATTTTTATTTTTAATCAAATTTAATTTTAATAGTATTAAACTCTATTGTGCAGTTTTTAGGGTTGGTGAATGCAAAAGTATAAATTGAATAGATTGGCTATGGCAAAAAAAAAAAAAAAATCTTCCATTACTCTTATTATAAATGTGTGGATCAGTAATTTCATCATTTATATTTTATTAACTTCAATCTTTATATATTTTTTATTACAAATTGGCAAATCTCTTGTGTTGATAAGTAATTTAATTTTATATATTTTTATTAACATTAAACCTTTTTATTTTTACTACACTAGATTTTTTAAATATTCGCCATTAGTTTGTTCTTTCAATAATATTATTTATTCGTAGTGCTTTATTTTGAAGACTGAAAATATTAATATTATAGCTACAAGCTCCTCAATGTAAACATAATTAATTATGGAATGGAAATAGCCGTAATATAGAATGGTTAATGTTTCCTCGAGCACGATCTTTTTAAAATTACGAAGTAAAATGCAAACGGAACTCAGTTTCTCATCACAAAATAACTACTAAAATTTGCATAGATTAAGGAAAATATAATACATGACTCCATTAAATTCTATCCAGCTTCTAGACTAAACCAAACTCTATATTTCTACGTAAATATATATCCATTTTTTTTTTTTTTTTTTTGTTACGATTTTTGCGTGATATATGCTGTCGTGATATGTTGCTTTGATACTCATTTTTTCAGATGTTACCATAACTTACCCAAAAACTGTTAGTTTTAAGGAAAAATTTCATCTCACAAAAATGTTAAATATGTCTTTTTTGAGATAGGAACAAGACGACTAAAGTTACAGCGCTTCAAAGCTCTTAAAAAAAAGTTTCATAGGAAATATATTTCAAAGTGATTTTTAAATTTTATTATGTAGCAACAAATTATGAAATATTTTTTAAATGTAGAGCGTCGATTATCCGAACTAATGTTGTGTAATTCGTTAACAATTCCGTTGTCTGTCAGCATCTGATACCGTGGATCGTCACTGTCCACAAGTAGCCACTCATTCATGTTCTCGTCATCACAATCAGTGGAAACACCAACGTTGCTCAACGTCTCCAACATTTTAGCAGGTTCATTGTCAGACTCGCCGATTTGGATTTCATCTTTAGATGGTTTCAGTAGCTTAAGAGAGACTATTCAAGTTTAGATGCATACCTAGTGATTGAATCAGAATTATATTTTATTCCCGTTATCGTTGATACACCAACACCGAACTTGATAGCTAATGCCTGACCCGTTTCACCTTTCTTCAGCCGCGTAATCATTTCCATTTTATCTTTTAATGAAAGCACTACTCGTTTCCTTTTTGTCGACATGTTGTAAGTTTTACTTAAAATATGTGACCGCTAACTAATTCAATGTACACCCCAATGAATGATTTGAAACTGAGAGCATTGACTGGTAACCGACCATACGAATGGAAAGGGATTCAGTGGAAAAATCCAATGAACAAATTACATAGACATACAAGTTAGTTGTCAGTAAACAAATATTGACTGTCTGCCCCGTCAAACTGAATTCATCGAAAAACTGATATCCCTTATACAGCTAACAAAGCTCTTTCTAAGAATTAATTAGGCTTCCCTCATGGAAGTTCATGGAAAAACTAATTTGATTTTTTTTTTCCATGAAGCCAGTTCGGATGATTGTCGGATAATCGACGCTCTACTGTATTAAATTTTGCCGGTCGATTGGTTTTATTGGTGATTTATTTACACCTTTTTTTTGTATATAACCTTATCGCTTCTACCTTGTTTATCTCATGTAAAACGCTGAGAAATAAGTCTAAATAAGTTTTTTTTTTTTTTTTTCCTGGCAAGTTGTTAACTAAATTATCTGCAGGAATGAAACAAACTTAGTGAGAGAAACTCACAAAAAGTGTTTGAAGTTAGAGAGAAGAGGAGAAAGAGATTGGCAAATCTAAAGTAATGCTCTGCGATAGCTGAGTTACTTCATTTAGTAAGTAGTTTCTTCAGCTCTGTGTAGATGAATACTACACTTACACTATTCCACTAAAACTTAGTTATTGTGACTCATGCCCGGGCTTTAATTACGAGATCATATCGTCTCCAAGAAAAATCTCCGAGAAATCCGAGTTCGAGTTTTCGACGGAATTACAAGTCTCAAGGTCCCCTGAATACGTTTTTGTGAGATGATGTGTCTTTGTGTCCGCTTTAACGCAGAAACGATTGTAACTATGAACTTAGGTTAGGTTAGGTTTAAGACTCATGCCCGGGCTTTAACTACGAGGTCATATCGCCTACTACCAGAGCGCTCTTTCGTCACTCTGGTGGACATGAGCCCGACTCTACTGTGGGAGTCCTAAATTTTGCCTACCCTAAATTTTTTATTCACCTAGGGTAGGGGTCTTTAACGAATACCTGACATCGTACAGGCTCGGGACCGTCGCTTAACGTCCCATCCGAAGGACGGCGTGCTTAAGTTTATTTTACCTCCCAGATAAAATAAACTAAGGGCCTCGGTCGGGTTACGAACCCACGCATTGAGCTCAGAAGGCAAGCACGCATACCACTGAGCTACCGGCGCCCTCTAACTATGAACTTGAAGATGAAATAAAGGTGACATGTGATAATTTAGATATGGTTAGATTTTGTGAGAAATCGAATGAAATTTAGTTCCCAAATTGTGAAATTCATGCCGAAAACTGTCCTAAAATGTCGTTTTGAAACCAATTTTTGTAGACATTTCCTTGATTTACTCTAAAATGGTGAGTCCTATCGAAAAATACAATCTTTATAAAAATGTTTCTTATTAAATTTTCGACTAAATCTTTTCCCTAAAATTAGAGATTGGACCAATACGAACAAAGTAATAGCGCCTCCTCTCAAATTCTCTTTATAGTGGCATTACAACACTATACAATGAAACAAAGAGAACTACATCAGTGCCTTATTTTCATATACTCGGTAATGCCAGTATGAAATGAATTTTAGAGAGGTGAGATAGAGGAGAGATCTGTATAAAAGTGGTTGGTATAAGAAAGTCCTGTAATGGTCGCATCACATATTTTTTGTAGGTTAGGTTTTATGACTCATGCCCGGGCTTTAACTACGAGGTCATATCGCCTACTACCAGAAAGCTATTTTGTCGCTCTGCTGGACATGAGCCCGACTCTACAGTTGGAGTCCTAAATGTTGCTTTCTAGGTTTATTCACCTTGGGTAAGAGTCTTTAACGAGTACCTGAAGTTGCGCAGGCTTAAGAACATGACTTAATGTCCCAACCGAAGGACGGAGTGCTCAAGGTTTATTCATCTCACAGATAAAAAGCCATTACCTCAATTAACCATTAGCGGATCCGGGGGAGCTGAAGCTTTCCCTTCAAGAAATTGGTTAGTTGCACGCAATCTCTAAGCTACCGGCGCACTCACACATATATTTATGCATTGCAGTGACAAAACTCAAAAAATGGAAATTACAAGCAATAGAAGCATTTTAAAATTTTCATTTTACTAATAAGTCAAAAATATTAATAATATAACAACGTCCCTGAATAGACTGCAGTTTTACATGACACGTGTATTCATGATTAAGTGCAGTTAGGTAACATATTCACTGAAATGCATGAGAACTATAAATTAACAATGATTTGCAAACCAAATTTTGACTCATGGCTGTTCTAGTAAATATACTTTAATATATTACAAGTTGTAAATCTGATGTAATCAACTTAACAGTTTAACACAACATACAATAAAAACACAATAACTAAATAAACAAATTATCGACAAAATATATTTATATAAACAAATGAAACCATAATTAATGAACAATTGGTATATAGAACAGTGAAACATAACATAATATAATTAAACAACAAATTTATTGATTAAAGACATTTATAAAAACAAAATACAACATATGTTCCAAAGATTTTGACAAGAGTAGATTCAAATATTATATTCTTGTGAAAACTAAAAATACTAAAAAAAAAATGAAAAAAAAAGGACAGAACAAACTCAATTCGCAGTTGTCGTTTGTGAAGTTGTGAAGTTGACATTTGTTCCTGGGGATTACAACGTGAGTTCGTTCCATCTACCCTAATTAGATTACCTACGTTTACTATTTATTTCTGTGCCCCCCCCCCCCCCCCTCATTATTAGCAGTTTGTAAATATTTTACCCCTTCTTTCCACACAGTTATCTAATGTTAAGGAAAATGGATTAACTTCACCTACCTCTACAAAAAGTTATTATGACATCATCAACGGCTAACAACACCACGAACACCTTTGCAAGTATCACCAAATCATCACCATCATATCCAAGTAAAGAGCAAGGTATCCTATTTCCATCAGTCGATGGAGTGCCCATCATCAAGTAGGTACATAATGGGCGTAGGGGACCTTATCGGCCCAAATAAAATTATATTTACGTCACGCATATCCAACAATAGAATTGCTATATTCCTCTTCAATAAAGCAACTGTAGAAAAATTTGTAATTGATCACAAAGGTATCACTATTCATGACAGATTTATCCCCGCTCGTAGACTAGCGGTTCAATCTAAACGGATAATAATCTCAAATGCCCCTCCATTCATGCCACATGAATTAATAACTGAAAAATTGGAGCAACTTAACATTCAGATACTCTCCCCTATCAGTTATCTGCGGGCAGGTATCAAAGTCCCAGGCTATGAACATATCCTCAGTTTTCGGAGACATTTGTTCATTAATCCAGAAGACTCAAGTGACATACCTTCAAGTATCCTAGTAGAGTGTGATGGTATAACATATAGACTTTTCCTCGGGGATGAAGAACCTAAGTGTTTTAAATGTGGGGAAGTAGGACACTTGAGCAACAAATTTGAGCTTGAAAGACAAGGGACATGCAACATGAGCCCGCCTATTGTGGGGCTCCCTCCTGAACCCACCCTCGACGTCGCGCAGGAACCAAAGTCCGGAAATAATGGCAATACTTCCCCCAGAAAGCTGCACAGTATTAGTAGTACTGACAATTCACGAGAAGCTGCTTCAATATCAGCCACCAAAACAGGCTCAGCTCAAACCAGTATAGAAAACCCATCCTCCGATAGTTTAAAAAACACTTCCGGTGACACACCTAATGAAATTTCACCCCCCTCCCAACCGAACACACCTTTGCCCTCAACCCCAGCAGGTACTAGAACTCCCCAACCCAAGTCAGAAAAGTCACGAACAAATTGCATCGAATCTATGGAACTGGTATGGAAACCCTTGATTTTCAGAGGACTGCTCCAAAATAACATCAAGGGTAATATGCTACTATTTATCAAAAACTTCATAGCGAATAGATTCCTACAGGTAAGAGTCAACGGAGTATTCTCTGGAAAATATGAGCTCCGAAATGGTGTCCCCCAAGGCTCCGTCATAAGTGTGACCTTGTTCCTAATAGCAATTAATGATGTAGTTAACGAAGTGGCATTACCTGCAAAAGCATTTCTATATGCAGACGATCTCACCATATGCTGTAGAGGCAGGTTCATCACCATCCAGGACACAGTACAAGAGTCCTTAAATAATCTAGAAAACTGGACAACTAGAACTGGCTTCAAATTCTCCCCACAAAAATCGGAATGTATAATGTTTACTCGAAAACGCATTGCACCTCAACACCCCAGACTCCTTCTTCACAACACCGAACTGAAATTTTTAGATACAGTCAAGATTCTCGGCTTAATTTTCGACTCCAAATTAACATGGGCACCCAAAACACGAGTGTAAACGGAGACTGGATACTCTAAAGGTAATAACCCACCAAAATTGGGAAGCAGGGAGGGAAGTATTGCTAACAACTTATAGAGCCCTAGTCCGGAACAAACAATTACGGATCTATTGTGTACAACTCAGCGAGGGAACGAACTCAAAATGGTCGACCCTGTCCATCATTCCGGACTGAGACTTGCCATTGGAGCTTTCTATACCAGCCCAGTGACTAGCATTCTTAGTGAAGTAGGCGAGCTACCTCTGAGCGACAGAAGAAAGTACCTCACTCTGAAACACGCTGCTAAATTAGCTTCAAAGTCTGATGCTCATGACGTCTTCACAGCTGCTCGTCCTCCAATAAACAACCAGTTTGCTCCTTTCTGCTCAAGAGTACGAAAATACTTAGTACATTTTAACATAGCGACCCGGAACAAAGTGGAAAAAGAGTGCAGAGCGGGGACCCGCCTTGGATGTGGAGCCCTTTGAACACAAACATGGAACTACACAAACACAAGAAAACAGATACACCGGCACAATACTTTATACAGAAACACAATGACATATGCAGGAGACACATGGACTACACCAGGATCTACACAGACGCATCCAAGATGGAGCAGGGTGTGGGATGTGCAGTAGTCACCCCAGATTCGAACTGTACCTTCAAAATCAATCCAGAATGCAGCATTTTCACAGGAGAACTTTTCACGATACTGCAAGCTTTTATATTCACATCCCAATTACAAAATTCCAAATTTCTTATTTTCACAGATTCTCTTAGCTCGATTCTGGCGATTCAAAATCTATGGTCGGTTGACAAAAGCATTCAAGAAATTCACTCATGGCATTCAAAATTAATTAAAAAACAAAAAAAAATTAAAACTAATTTGGATCCCGTCCCATGTTGGCATTTCTGGGAACGAAAAAGCAGACATTGCTGCAAAAGACGCTGCACTCTCCTCCTTACTGCCGCAACAAACAGTTAACACAGCACAAGACCTTTCAACCTACTTCAAAAAAAAAAATTGAACAACACTGGAACAATCAATGGATTCAAACGGAAGACAACAAACTCCGAAAAATAAAAGACGAAAACAAGCCATGGAAACCTCCAAGCAGCATGAACAGACGAGACACGGTAGTCATCACAAGACTAAGACTTGGACATACGAAACTGACACATTCCTACTTACTTCTTGGACTTGAACAGCCGACATGCTCCTGCAACCAAGACTACTCAGAGCTCACAGTACAACATATACTGACTAACTGCACAAACTACACCGCATTAAGAAACAAACACAAACTACACCGCATTAAGAAACAAACACAAAGTACCGACAGACATGAAAAAACTACTTCAAACACCCACCAACGAATACAACGGACTCATCCAGTTCCTTCAAGACACAAAATTCTACGAAGACATATAGAAGCAATAGTCGTCGCTAATGGCCCTGCAGTCGATGCGACGTTGAATAAAAACTAAGAAAAAAAAAATAATAATAAAAAATAAAGAACAAATTGTATATTGAACAATAAAATACAACATAATATAACTAAACAACAAATTTATTGATTAAAAATACTTATATATTTTTTAAAAAAATAAGAAATTAATTGATCAAAATTATTTGATTCTAATAAATAATATTAATATTAGTTCCGTTATACCATAACATGGTAATAGGATACATCAATAGAAAATAGATACTAGTCAGTTATTGTGACTCATGCCCGGGCTTTAACTAAGAGGTCAAATCGTCTACTGACAGAATGCTCTTTTGTCACTCTGGTGGACGGGGGACCTTGAAACGTTAAAATCAGTTGAAAACTCGATTTCGGATTTTTGCAGGATTGCAATATTTCCTTGAACAAATACGCGTTGCTCGTGAAATACATTGGCCCCTTTAAGAGTGAGGGCACTTACTAAGCTCAAGATCGCGAGTTCGAAAACCGGCCGAGGCCCTTATCTGGGAGGTAAAATAAACTTAAGCACTCCGTCCTTCGGATGGGAGGTTAAGCGATGGTCCCGAGCATGTACGATATAGGTACTCGTTAAAGACCCATACCCTAGATGAAAAAAAAATTTAGGGTAGGCAACATTTAGGACTCCCACAGTAGAGTCGGGCTCATCCACCAGAGTGACGAAAGAGCGCTCTGGTAGTAGGCGATATGACCTCGTAGTTAAAGCCCGGGCATGAGTCATACGATATAGGTACTCGTTAAAGACCCATACCCTAGATGAAAAAAAAATTTAGGGTAGGCAACAATTAGGACTCTCTCATAGTAGAGTCGGGCTCATGTCCACCAGAGCGACAAAAGAGGACCATCGCTTAACCTCCCATCCGAAGGAAGGCGTGCTTATGTTTATTTTACCTCCCAGATAAGGGCCACGGCCGGGTTTTGAACCCGCGTTCTTGAGCTCAGTAAGCAAGCACGCATACCACTGAGCTACCGACGCCCTATTAAGCACTATTATCTGAACTTACGATAATATGCAAGTATCGACACGAAATCTAGTAAGTGTGTATCTAGAATTATAATTTCTACCACATCGACAGAAGGAGGAAAGATGGGGTCAGAGGGTGACTCATCTAAAAAAAACCCAATAACTGCTGACGTAATGGATATATCGATATCGACATAAAATTTAGTTATAATAATCACAACTTTAAGGATGTTGAAACTCCAAGTCAAAACGAAGTCGGCCTAAGGTAGGGGGGGGGGGGGGGGGGGGGGGGCTCAACTCAAAAACCGTAATAACTCCACATATAATGAATGTCAAGACGTTGTCTTCCCACTGTTTTATTTTACACCAGAACCGGTTTTCGACGCAACAGCGTCATCACCAGTGGTTCATCCCACCCAAACAGCACAACGGTTAGAAGACAACTGAGTTGTGTGGGTGGGATGAACCACTGATGATGACGCTGTTGCGTCGAAAACCGGTTCTGGTGTAAAATAAAACAGTGGGAAGACAACGTCTTTTATTTCTACTTAATTAATTCGTTCTAGGAAAAATTTTCATTTTTGGAAAACATGAAGTTCCAATTCAGATAACAATTTTTTTTTTGGTAGTAATACGAGCTGTGTAACAATAAACATGGCTTGATACTCTTTATGAAGAGGCTGGTCAGGACCACCGCCTCCTTAGGCTCTCTGTACCTTAGACGAAAAGGACGACCTCATACACATTTTGTTCTATTGTCCCTCTTTGTGTATCCCCAGGCAAACATTTCTCTACAATTATCTCACCAATAGACCAGAATACGACTCAGAATTGTGCATTTTTTTGATAACATGGATCTTAGAAAAATTAACAATTTATTTTTATTTTTTACTGTAAATTTGTAAATTAAGAATAATATAATTTAATTTATTGCTTGTAAGATAGATATAAATTTTTTTTTTTCTTTTTCTTTAATTTTTTTAAATTTTTTTTATTATAGTTACTGCAATTTTACTATTTTCCTTTATCAAAGGTCATATTTTGTTTTATATAATTTTTAAGTGTTTTTGTATCCTAGTTGCTTGCATTATTTATATTAAAGAGCATGTCCATATTTATTATTTCAATTTTATTATCTTTTTATAATAAAAATTTATTAATTTCATTTTACTTTTTTTAATAGTTTTGTTATTACTACTATCAGAGATGTGTTAGTGTCAAGTAGTTATAAATCTAATTTATAAGCTATCTTAATGTATATATAGCTTTTCTTTAGACATAATTCTTTAGACATATTCTATTACCATGTAGATATTGGTTTAACGAAAATAAATTTATTAATATTATTATTATTATAATCCTAAATATAATGATAATAGTAGTGATAATAATGATAGATAGTTTTTCTTTTATTTTACATAACTATAAGTATATGCATTTTGTAACAAAAAAAAAAAAACTCGTTACCATAAAGGTTGTTATCTTCAGTGCAATAAAAAATGTATCTGTATACTCTTGATGAAGCGGCAGATCAGCACCACCGCCTCCTCAGGGGTCCTTCTCAGACAGGAGGTCACGAGGCCAACGACGATTCAGTCGTCGAGGTGGACTACCCGGCAAGGACCGGACCGACAGAGCTTCCACTAGTGCATATGGATGTTTCACGACACATCCTTGTGCAAGTTTGTGTATAATTGTTGTCTATCTTCGTGTAAGAATGGTATGTTCAGGTCATGATGTAATGTTATGTTTGATACGTAGTGTGGGCATTGTGTCATTTGTGTGACCCCAGAGCTGAACACCATGAATGAAATGAAATGAAAAAACAATTTTTATTCTGGGACATACGTCTAAGAATAACAACATAAGAAATAAACAAAAAAGATACAAGTATCAACCAAGTTAAAATAAAATATAAAAAATAAAGTCCTATAGCAAGTAAAGAAACAAAAACAGTTAGAAATAAGGATAAACAGATCATATTAAAATAAATGAGGAACAGAGTTAAAATTATAAAGTAAAAAATAACAGCAAAAATAAATATAGATGACAGGAAGGTTCACTGAGAGATGTGTGACACACAGCCTCATACATACATTTATTTACAGTTATATATCCAAAATAACACATAACTACAGTATTCGGCATGGAACTGAAAGAAATAAATAAAAAGAAAAAGAAAGGAATGAATACTTATAAAATACTAATATATAGTGACTAAAAGAGAACATGTGACCCAACTGGGATGATGAAACTGTAGAGTAACATCAGTCCAGCTGTAGACTGAAAGACTCATGCGAAGAGGAGAACTATCCCATAGGATGCTAGCCTTGGGAATCAGACGTTTGCTTAGTTAGGAGGTGCTGGAAGAGCAGGGATTTAAAGGAAATAGGACTAGGAGCATGGCGAATCTGGAGAGGGAGAGAGTTCCAGAGGAAGGGTGACCATATGTCCAGATTTGTCGAATTAAGAACTTTAACATCAAATTTCCAAACTGATCATACAACTTCTCCTATACATCAAGCAACTGAGGAAATATATACTACATAATATATCCAATAGATTTTGTCTAAAGAAGGTGTACATATTATGTAAATCCTATTCAAATGAGCATCACCCCAACTCAGTTGATGCAAGAAGCTTTGTAGAGTTCTCCTAAATCCACCGAGAACTACTCTAACGCTAATCCCCCATCATATGGGGTCCACACTGTAATCTCTACTTATTTAATAATCTCTATGAGATCACCATATATCACACATTTAAATGGATTTGTGAATAAGTGGTTCGAACCAACAGAGGTGTTAGAGGAAACCTTTAATATTTATTAGTATTATTATTACTTAACCAGCTATACGAAGTATAAGGGCAAGTATTGTAATCGGTCAGAAATTCGATGTTGAGTTTTCACCAAAATTTTATGTTTTCCGTAGCATTCATAGCAGCTATGTTTAAAAATAAGCATAATGTTAAATTAGAATTATACTGATTTCGTTTTAACCTTTTTCCAGTAGTCTCTCAAGAGTTGGGATTATCATACATTACCGCTCATTTTAGCTCAATTTCTCATCAGACATGCTCAGCCCATAGTTCAATTCCTCTACGATAAATTTAAATTGCAAATGAATAATAATCCGAATGGGCCTACTACAAGATATGGCACTACAATCATAGTTTTCTCCAGATATCTTAAAAAGTTGCGTTCAAAAACCTACATTTCTTATTTCTCTTTCCATAGGCCTATTGTCTCTACTTTGGAATCAAATGTAGTGATTTCTGATGTTCCTAACGACGAAAATAATGTTGATTTAACAAATGAATAAAAATAAAATAAGCCAATAAATAAAACTGTACCTCAAATGTTGAGTTAATTGAGAAGTCCCATATACCATAAAAATCATATTTATAAATAAAAAAAAATTAAAATCGCGAAAGAAGTTTCACTTTTGGCGCCTGTTCCAAGCACACAATATTTTTTTCTTTCATTTTTGGATTCAGGAGATCAGACCCCCCTACAACAACGCCTCCCCTTAATTATTTTGAGACCTCATACACCCTATTTTTCATTTGCCTATTAACAATACTGAATGTGAAATTTCATGACAATCCGACTATCCGTTAATGAGCTAGAACAATTTGTATGCCTAGCCCCTCACATAACCCTCCTCCCATTCAAAATTTTCAGACGCCATATAGTCTATTTTTTCAATCTGGCTCTAAAGGATGCTACATTGCCACCAGAACAAATTGGATCGGATGAATCTTTTTCAAAAATTCCTAAAATCCACTTTTTTGCAGTCTTTTTGTTCAAACAAAAAAAACGGGTGGACCGAATTTGATAAAATTCTTTTGACATCATATTTACGTTGATACGCTTCGAATGGAACCAAAACGGAGTCGATATCAGTTTTCATTCGCGAGAGGAAACATTGACCACGCACGTACGTACATACACATACTTCTTTCAAAAAATAGTTTTAAAATACTGTAATAACATATAACATTTACATTAAGACGAGATACATATCCCGCCGTTTTTATCTACAACAAGCCCCTCCCTCAGACTAACAAAGTAAGATATTTGGGACTTACTCTGGACAGACGACTAACATGGAACCCACATACAAGCCTCTTACGTAATACACTAAACAAACAATTTAAAATGCTTTATTCTCTTCTGCACAGACATTCAAAATTACCCTTAACACAAAAGCGTAACTGCTACACGTTTCTACTAAAGCCACTCTGGATGTATGGCTCACAAATCTACGGTTCGGCTAAAATATCTAACCTGAAACGTATCCAGGTTTTCCAGTCAAAGACACTCAGACTCATTACACAATGCCCCACCATACGTAAGCAACAGAACACCTCACAATGACCTCATGATAAACACAGTACACAACACAATTCATGACCTTTACAGACGTTTCCACAACAAATTGCATTCACACCCAAATCCATACATCCACTCACTTTCTTCACCACACTTGCCACTCAGGAGATTTAAGAGGAGGTGGAACCGTGACTTAATATAATCCCAAATTACAACCCCCCACTTCTTGAAACAAAATCAAAAAATCCCCATTCATTGATAATAACCATAATATTCATTGTTTTAAATTTCGCCCTGAGGAGCTACCGCTGGGTGGCCTTCCTCTCTCACGCCAATCAAGTCATCCACATTCAATGACGTCCTCTTGGTAGCTGGTTGTTGCGACCATCATTATAAAGACAAAAAAAAAAAAATACTTTAATGACCTTGAAACATAAAAATATGAAGGGAATGTTGATTTCGATTTTCGGACCCATTACAATAACTTCCCTATATGCTGAGAAATTAATAAAATAATTTGCAAATTTCTGTTTTTTTTTTTTTTATATGCCTCTGATGTGCACTTCTCATTTACATGTTCTCGATAACATGTCTGTTATCTATTGTTTGCATTTGAAATTGCACGAGGAAAAAATAATTACAAGTATGAGATAGCAAATTATAGGGAAAATCCAGGAAACAGCATTACGTAAGGGAAGTGGGGAAGTGATAAGAGAGGAGTGGGGTTAGAACCTTCAGTCCTATCATCCTCACAGAGGTACTACGTTCCGCAATATATCGTGTACAGGTAAATATATCGTGATTTTATATCTAGTACATAGTGGATCTACAGTTTTGGGCACCCTGAGGCATTTCACTTGAAGGAGGCCCCCCTCCAGAAATTTGCTGTAGAAAAATTTACATTCCCAGCTATACGAAGTATAGGGGAAGTTATGTGACCGGACAAAAATTAGATGCGGACTTTTCAACGGATTTTTAGGTATTGCGATCTTTAGATTCCAAATATGAAAAAAAACATTAAGGCGTAGTCAAGGTCCACGCCGTAGATTTTCCGTGAAAACGTCGGGATAAAATCATTTTTCATTTTCTCTTGCATTTGCTCGGCACTAAACTTTTTAGGTTTTTTAAATTCCTTTTGATGCGAACATTCCTCTGATTTACGTTTTCTATAATTCCGCGCATATTTACGATTCATATGAGACATCTTTAATTTTTTTGCAATTTTCAATTTAATACCGATTTTTACATATATTTCGGCGAATATTTTTATTGTTTCACTTTGAGTCCTAGTAGTGCTCCTCAAGCTCTTTACAATGACACCCCAACGTTCTATCTAAACGCGTTATCACGCTACACTAATTTCTAATTTTACACAACGCTAATTCGCAATAATCATCCGCCGGCGTCCACACTAGCCTGATAACGTCAAAGGTAAAACAAACACGTACAGACATGCACTATCCATTGTGAACTCAACCGTTGTTATCGAATTATTAGTCTCGTAGTTATATTATCGATTGAAATCTGACGGTATTTTGTAACACAAGAAAGTTTGACCGGCTATCACTGTGCTTAACGAGCGAATAGACGTTTTCATGTCAAAAAAAAAAAAAATATATGTCTATGCGTCTCTGAACACGATAACTCTCGATAGAGTGAATGTATCGACACGACATTTCATATGTGCACCCAGAACCCTCTAACGACGACACCTATTGTTTTTTTAGTTTTTAAAAATTTTTTGAATCATGGGTGAAATTATGTTTATATTTAACATATTATTTTTGAACTATTACATAACTTCCCCTATGTTTCGTATATCTGGGAGTGAAAAAAAAACTTGTTAACATACAGAAACATGACAAAATTGTTGATACAACTGATTACGAATTGTTCATACAAAGATGACAATAAACAAGAACAATTTAAACAAAGTCCTGAATGTCACAATGTTGATATTTCTCATCATATACATTTAACTTTATTTCATTTATTTTTTAAATGAAATTTATGTCTCCAAGTAAATAATAAATTTTCATTGTATGATATCGTCAATACAATCTTAAACAATGAATGAATTTTTCATTTTCGGGAGCTTTCTGTGGCTTCGGATACAGCTGACGACAAATCGTCGAATCTGTATCCTAAATAAGAGTTAGTTGTTGTGACTCATGCCCGGGCATGATAACTAAGAGGTCATATCGCCAGAGTCTTAAATTTTGCCTACTTAACTTTATTCAACTAGGATATAGGTGTCTTTAACGAGTACCTGACATCGTACAGGCTCGGGACCATCGACCAACGTCCCATGCAAAGGACGTCGAGCTCAAGGTTTTATCAGATTCCAACTGAAAAACCTAACAGCTTTCTAGTTTCGAAAACGAAGAGCACAATTTAAAATAAATCTTTACATTTTACGGCATTGAATAACACATTATCTGAAAAAAACAAAACAGAGATTCATAAATACGTAAGAGATATGTTTACGATCTAACAATCATTTCTTTATCACTTACGAGTATGTACAAATATGTAGGTTTTTATGTAGTGGCTGTCAAACGTTATTAATACGTGATATAAAATAATAACGTATATATACTTACTTTGTTATAGCTTAAATATAAAAAAATAGGTATTGTAATCGTGCGAAAGTCCGAGATCGAGTTATCTAAGGTCCCCTCAATATGTTTTTGTGCGATGATGTGCATTTGTGTGCGCTTTAACGCAGAAACGATTGTAACTATGAACTTGAAATTTGAAATAAAGGTGACATGTGATAATTTTTTTTTTTTCCCATGTCAATTTGTTATATCTAGTTATGTACGACATCCATGGCCCCGGGAGGGAATTCTATTTACGAAATAAAACTCACTCCCGGACGGGATTCGAACCCGCAAACCATGGTGAGACCATGCGACGAAAGCCCTACGCTCTAGCCCGCACAGCCATCATGGCCCCCACATGTGATAATTTAGATCTGGTTAGATTTTGTGAGAAATCGATTGAAATTTAGTCCCCGAATTGCGAAATTCATGCCGAAAACCGTCCTTAAATGTCATTTTGAAACCAATTTTTGTAGACGGGCACATGCTAAAACGGTGAGTTCTATCGAAAAAGAAATTCTTTATAAAAATGTATCTTATTAAATTTTCGACTAAAAATATTCCCTAAAATTAGAGATAGGAGTATTGGTCCTACCAACACGAACAAAGTAATTGCGTCCCCCTCTCAAATTCTCTTTATAGTGGCATTACACAGCTATACAATGAAACAAAGAGAACTACACCAGTGCCTTATTTTCATATACTCGGTAATAATACTCGTCAGTATAAAATGAATTTTAGAGAGGTGAGGAAGAACGTCCTGTTATGGCCGCATAACATTTTTGTTTTGGTTAGATTAGGTTAGGTTTTATGACTCATGCCCGAGCTTTAACTACGAGGTCATATCGCCTACTACCAGAGCGCTCTTTTCATCACTCTGGTGGACATGAGCCCGACTCTTCTGTGGGAGTCCTAAATTTTGCCTACACTAAATTTTAATTCACCTAGGATAGGGGTTTTTAACGAGTACCTGACATCGTACAGGCTCGGGACCATCCGAAGGACGGCGTGCTTAAGTTTATTCTACCTCCCAGATAAAATAAACTAAGGACCTCGGTCTGGTTTCGAACCCACAACCATGAGCTCAGAAGACAAGCACGCATACCACTATGCTACCGGCGCCCTCTCATATTTTTATATTTCTCTAGGATATTAGATTTTACAAATTGTGCTCTAGACTCGAGGTACCTTTCTGCTCACGGGCCGTTATCTATCTGGGCCAGCGCTCCTGTTGACCTATTTTGTTATCACATATTATATATTCCACGTTTGTCTTATCAGTGTTGATTATAATGAAGTGCAGAACCATATTATTAACCGATTTCCTACTTTACAAACATCTTTTCACATTATAAATGTATTATTTTTTTTTGTTCAAGTCACGCTCACATTTGGTGTTCTCACTTTAGTGGAACAATCCAGTCCCGCGCTCAATCGCGTAGGTTCCAAGGCATGCGGTAAACTGTATTGCAGATGGCTGTGTACCTTGTAAAGTGTACTTGGGCCCCGAAGTAAAGTGTACTTGGGCCCCGAAATAAAGTGGTCTCAATTTTCGTTCCATTTCAAAGTTAGCACATATGAGTTCTCTATTCTAAATGGTACGTTAAGCGAGGATCTCGAACCTGTATATCAGGTACTCGTTAAAGTCCCCTAAAATATTTTTTTTTTACTTTTTTATATAATTGGTCAAAAATTGATAACTTTATACTTTCCACATCCCCTGATTCGAAAAATGAAACATTCCAATAAACTCCAATGTAATAAATGAATCGACATAGCATCTGGTATGAGGATTCAGATGCCCACATGTCGATTAACGTCACATCTGAAAAACGCCGTCCTCAAGGATTTTTCATCTCCTCTGTGATGTAAAAAATTTACGATTATTAAAATATTATAAAATCAATTATTATTATTATTTGTATTAAAAACATCTGTTAGGAGTGAAGTAACTAAATTAGTGAATAAATATACAAAAAAAGACTAGTCGCATTTTGTTTTAAAACGAAATGTGAACAACCAATGAAACAAAAGACAACGATCAGCTGTTTTAAATAGTGTGAAAGAGTCTAAGGAGAGAAGTGGAGGTGGACAGTCTAGAGAGAGAAGTGATTTAAGTTTAAGGTGTAGTGAACCTGAAGTCTGAGTGAGAGAAGATGTAGAGGAGATATAGGAATGAAAATTATAACATTGAAAGTACGTAGAAGAGAAAAGGTACTTTTATTTATATCTATATATGCCCAAAATATAAAAGAATTATAAATATTGGCCACTATAAAACAGAAAAAATATTGATATAGTTTTAAGTAATTAGTTCGTAAGATTTATTTTTATTTATTTCCAATCTTAGTTATTCAATTTATAATGTAGATTAGTTTTAAATAAACCCAATATTTGTTCTCTTATTCTATTCTATTCATTTCCCTGTTTCCAGTAAGATAATTTATACCTTTGGATTAGATCGAACATTTTTGCAAATTTAGAAAAACTAGAATTCATCTCTTTAGTAAATATAGAAGAAATCCAAATGAAAAATTTGTCAAATGAAATTTTTTTGAAATACGTGCACTTTCTTCAACATAGTACGATATTTTTTAGGGCCCTTTTTGGAAACAACTGTAGAAATCAAAAATTTAGTAGAAGACCAGAAACAATTTCTAGAGGGAATATGGTAATTTTATTATTTCCATTATTTTTCATATTATCACACCTCAATAAAAAAAACTGCCCGAATTCGAAACCGCGTTCTTAAGCTCTGTAGACAAGAAAGCTAGGTACCTTTGAGCTACCAGCGTCCTCGTTACTGTTGTTCTAAACCATTCATGGGCAACCTTTGACATGTTGCGGGGCAAACTTTAGTGTGCAAATACGTTCGCGGGCCGCGTAGATGGTTCAAAATAAAATAACGTCAGACTTTAAAGTAGTGTTCATAATTTTTAGCGATAGATATCAGACATGAAATAATAAGACAATGTTATTATAATACAATTTATTGAAATAACAAAATGAAATGAAAAAAAATAGGTACAATATTATAATTAAATCGTGAAATTTGGAATTATTACAAACTACGAAAGTTAAGTAGCGACACCGAAATCAATGAGACCCTTGAGCTTGAATTTGGGAAACTAATCCATTGATGTTTGGATTAATTCCACTGATACAAAGACGTAAAGAATTTTCCAAATTATCTTCAGTGAGCCTTGTACGATGTTTTGATTTATTAACTTTCATCATTAAAAAGAACTGTTCGCATTTATAAGTACTGCCAAACGCACAAATCAATCTTCTTGCGAATTTTCTAAGCTGCGGAAAATGGTCTTCTTTGAGGTATTTTTTGTAGAAATCGCACAACTCCACGTCTTCAAATTTAGATTTTAGGAGTGAGTTTTCTTGAATCTCGATCAACTCCATTTGCAAGTTTATTGGAGCATTTTGTACATTACTTTTTGTTGGATTAGCAAATAAATTGAAACAGTCTTCCATGTTTTTGAAATTGCCAAATCTGTTCGAAAATTGCTCCAACAGTAACTTGAGTCCTTCAGCATATTGAGCATAAGCAATATTATCATGAGCAGAGAGCGTGGTGAAATGGTAACTGTTACCAGACAGCATCTGTGCTTCCCACAAGCGGATTTTGTTCTGCTCTTTTGTTTTTCAAAATGTCTCGCGGGCCGGACCAGATCTTACAGCGGGCCGGTTGTTGCCCACATATGTAATAAATAAAATAAATAAATATAGTTTATAATATAAACTATATTTATTTTTGGTAATTTCATGTATTTATTGTTGATCTGTAATGGCCAAGTACAAGTTTCATTTCATAAACTTAATATTCGATCTTATCATTGTTCGTTGATCATCGATTTATTGAGTTTACTCATATTCATTTCTTTATTTTCATTCAGATAACCTGTTACTAGTCGTTTTGTGTTTAAAAGAAGTTTTCTTATTTTTTTAAAAATGTAATCGGTCAGAAATTTGATGTTGAGTTTTCACAGAAATTTATGGAGGGAGAGCGAGAACTTAAGTTATTAATTCGTACTGGGGATGTGCATTGCCATGTATAAATAAAAGTGTATTTTTGATAAAACAAAACTTCCAGATAATATACCTATGTACATCTGTATTGTATTCAGTAATAGACTGGAAGTCCAATCATTGTCATCAAAACACGCTATTTGTACTTGACCTTGACCATGTCGGTCGCTTTTATTCTGTCACGGGAAGTGGCAGATTTATTTGATATCTTATTTTGTAAATTCAAATGTCAAGTTCACAGCTAAAATCGTTTCAGCGTTAGATCGCTCACAACTTTCCATAATACACACACACACAAACACTTGCACTCACGCACGTTCTGTAATGTAAAAAATTTACACACATTAAGATTATTAATATATTATAAAATCAATGAAGTAACTTAATTAGTGAATAAATATACAAAAATGGACTAGTCGCATTTTGTTTTAAAACGAAATGTAAACAACCAATGCATGGAGAACAAAAACCGACGATCAGCTGTTTTAAATAGTAAGAAACAGTCCAAGTTGTGTTGTGGAAGTGGACAGGAATAGAGAGAGAAGTATTTTTAGGGTTAAGGTGTAGTGAACCAGTCTAAATGAGAGGAGATGTAGGAGTGAAAATTATAATTTTGGAAGTACGTGGAAGAGAAAAGGTACTTTTTATTTATATGTGTATATATCCAAAATATAAAAGAATTATAAATAGTGGCCACTATGAAACTGAAAAGACTGATAAAGTTTTAAGTAATTAATTTGTAAGATTTTTTTATTTCATAATGATATTTTGATTTTATTTATAATGTAGGTTTAGATAAATAAACTCAATAATTATTCTCTTATTCCATGCTATTCATTTTCCCTGTGAACCCAGTAAGATAATTCATAGCTTTGGATTGAAATGAACATTTTTGCAAATTTAGAAAAAGAAGATGGCATCTCTTTAGTAAATTTAGAAGAAATCCAAATGAAAAATTCGTTAATTAAATTTTTTTTTAAATACGTGCACTTTATTCCTAACTACACGTCTTGAACTTCCGATATTTTTTCGGAAATTACTGTAGAAATCAAAATTTAGTAGAAGACCAACAACACTTTTCTACGGGAAATGTGATATTATTTATTATTTGTTTATTAATTTTTATTTTTATTATTTATTTTAACTATTATTAATTTTTAATTTTACATTTTTTAATTATCACAGTACATATAGACAGACATTATCGACCGAAAATGATCAAAACTTATTCAGGAGACTTGAAACGTAAAAATCGGTTGAAAATTCGATCTCGGATTTCTACACGATTACAAAAGTTGTTTTTAGGTATAAGAAATTAATAATTATGTATATATCTGTACATTTTGAAATGATTAAGATGAAGGTACTGCAACTTGGAAGGTTTGAAGAAAAACGGGGGAATGAAACACTTAAATTTTGGACGCAGACAGTACCTCCGGAGTTATCGTCCGAAGTAGTCAGCCACATGACTCAATACTTCCTGCCAAGGGAGCCTTTATGTTCTCATTCTGGTAAGTTATTACTAAAAACTTATTAGTTAATATCGTTAGTTAGTTATTCCGACTTATGTCCGGGCTTTAACTGCGAGGTTACATTGCCTACTATCCAGTTTCTTATTGGTCCTTAAATATAATCCTAAAGTAGTTTTGTTTCTCTATATGAGTTCTTTCTCTAATAATTTCGTTTCTTCACTAGTTGCCATGTTGACCTTATGTTTACATTACACTGATCACACTTCTTATATATTGTAGGTTTTTCACACGACCCTATAGCTGTTGAAGAAATACAAAAATATTGGGAGAAATCGATCGGGGAAGGAGCAGCTATCGTGGCGATTGCCGAAGGTCCAGAAGAAGAAAAGGACAGGATCATAGGAGCTAACGTCACTTATGTTGTATCCAAGGATGATCCTCCCCCAGCACACGAGGTGAGACTATCCCAGATTTTACTTAAAAGTTTGTAGATTCGTACATTCATCCATCGCGTTGTATAACGTCAATGCTTCCATACTAGGAGTTTGGCACCTGGGCTTACTGTGGAAACTCAAAGCAGTCCTTTGTTTCTCATTCTTCCTAATTCTAAAATCATACCGTTCAAGAAGAACCTTTTGTGTAAGTGCTTTGCCCTTTCTCCAGTGTCTGCCATGTGCTGGCGTTCCTCAAGGATGTAACCTATTCCCCACCCATCCATCAACACAACTCCACATCTTAAAAGATGACACTACTATCCTTTCTCCTCATCCCGACCCACTCCTACCATCCAGACACCTCCAAGAACACACATATATCCCTTCAGCCCTGGTACAAAAAGTGTAGAATACAAGAAGTCAGTTCGCCATCGTCTTTACTCTCCGTCGCAAATATACCTGCCCTCCAGTATACCTTAACAATAATGCCATCCGTTCAAAAAACGATGTCCGCTATCCAGGTCTTCTACTTGACAAGGAACCCCCAAACAAGACAGAAAATACAAGAAATGAATAGACACTACAAACTGTTACCAAGACTATTGGACAAAAGATTAATAAAAAGTAATCATCATCAAAAAATTAATTTTGAAAATAAACTGTTATACTGTGATAATGATAATTATGTTAAATAATAATAAAATAAATATTATATAATACAATTATTACGACATTTCCGTTAGAAATTATAGCTGGTCTTCTACTAAATTTTGATTTCTACAGTAATTTCCGAAAAGGACGCTAATAAAATATCGAAAGTTCAAGACGTGCAATTTTGAAGAAAGTACACTTACTTAAAAAAAAAATTAAATTAACAAACTTTTCATTTGGATTTCTTCTAAATGTACTAAAGAGATGCCATATTGTTTTTTTTTTTAATTTGCATAAATATTAAATCTAATCCAAAGGTATACATTATCTTACTGGGTTAACAAGGAAATGAATAGCATTTACCTGCATTATAAATTGAATAACTAAGAGATTTAAATAATAAAAAAAATCAAATTATTTACAAAAAGAAATCTTACAAACTAATTTTTATATCTACTTTAGTCTCTTTTCTTTTTAGAGGGCGCCGGTAGCTCAGTGGTATGCGTGCTTGACTTCTGAGCTCAAGGTCGTGGGTTCGTAACCCGACCGAGGCCCTTAGTTTATTTTATCTGGGAGGTAAAATAAACTTAAGCACGCCGTCCTTCGGATGGGACGTTAAGCGATGGTTCCGAGCCTGTACGATGTCAGGTACTCGTTAAAGATCCCTACCCTAGATGAATAAAAATTTAGGGTAGACAAAATTTAGGACTCCCACAGTAGAGTCGGGCTCATGTCCACCAGAATGACGAAAGAGCGCTCTGGTAGTAGGCGATATGACCTCGTAGTCGCTCAAGCCCGGGCATGAGTCATAAAACCTAACCTAACCTATTATTAATAATTACAATGTAATTTTAAACATCACATTACAATGCAGTGTTGAAACCGATATGGTCCTTCTGATTTGAACTCTAGGGTTCTGCCAAGGTTTCCAATCTGCAGTGCATCCAATCCCTTCAATCCAATATCTTGTCCATGCCGTCTATTCTGCCACATATTCCCAAAGACATGATTCATAGACTTTTTTTCTGCCATCAAAATGCCTTATTAAGGGCTCTTCACTGTTTGAGATTATTCATTGTTTTATGATCGAAAGGCGGTGAACTGTGGTCTGGAATATATTTTTAAATATTATTACTTTTTTTTTTCAGAGTTTCAAAAGTGCAAATTTTCGAAAAGTATATGAAGCAGTAATGGACATAACACACCAGGCTTGCCTCTTTGAGAGGTACAACATTGACAGATATCTGGCAGCTTTCGGTCTTTCTGTGGGCTCTAAATATCACGGATTTAATATTGGACAAAGGCTTCTCGAGTCGAGGGAACCTCTTTGTCGAGCTCTTGGCGTCAAGGTAACTACTTTTGAACACTAATACACATTACTTGTAAGTTCAGAAATGAGAATTTAATGTGAATACTTGTAATCTTGTGTAGTGTTGCTGATTTAAAACATGGTATTTAATATATTGTATTTAACATATGTTGTGTGAATAAATGACAGTTTGATGCTAACTCTACGTGGTTTCAGGTTAAATTTAATATGTAGTTTGTTTTAATTGTACATTTAAAATATGCAAAAATATATTGCGAAAATGGTTGGAGGTGACAAAAATTACTTTGTAGAGACTTCAGCACCATCGTACCAGGTAACACTACCCGAACCATTCAATTTTCGATCTCCTTCTGAATGGCCTCGGTGGATTAGAATATTTGAACGATTTAGAGTCGTTTCCGAATTAGAAAAGAAAAATGAGAAGTCAAGTGAGTATGTTACTTTATTATCTCTAGTTTTCTATTTCCTGGGGCGGAAGACATGGTCTGGTCAAAATTTTACATAACCTAAGAGAATTACAACAAGATTCAGTCTTTATTACCCTAATCTGATCAGTATAGGGATCACAGAGCCACAAATGTATGTGATTTTGAATTTACGTAAGAAATGTTGTGTCGGTACAATCATTACAATAGTTTTTTGTTTTTTTTTCATTTATGGAAACAGAGATTTGGAAAATGTATATCTTCTACACTTCGTATATAGCTGTGAAAGTAAAACTGAATGGTATGGATGATTTGATTTGATACCAACTTGAGAACTCTTCAAGTGTCCCAAAACCAAACGCCTTAGATTGGTTGGTAGCTACTCGAGGGACACCTCCATCCTCCAAATCCATGAAGACCTAAATGTTGACCTCCTACTGGACTACATAATACATTTCAGTAAAAACTTTTTACTTGTGTGTGACACAAATCAAAACGTTTTGGTAAAAAAAATAGGGAAAACTCAGGGAGAGAAACAAAAATATCCGTTCACTATTTTAAACTATAATCTCTGTTTTTGAATGTTTATTAACTTATTTTCTATTCATTTCAATTATTTTGTATTTTTTTTTCTTTGTTCTTTAAGAGTTTTTAATAAAAATTTACTCTTAAGCAGTAGCATTGTTTTTAATTTGACTGATTATTTTTGATTTGTATATAGTGTATAAGGGTAATGGTTTAGGAAGCTTATTGTATAATTTTACCTCTGTAAATCCGACTGTTAAAATAAACTCTTCTTCTTCTGAATGGTATGTTCTTGTATGAAATGGATAAAACCCGAAGTTTTCGAAAATATCTAGCATCCACCTTCTTACAATTTTATTTATAAAGATTAAATACAAAAATCACAAAGCCGAGTCAAACCAAGCCAGGGAAAATTTAAAGTTAATATGTGTGGGGAAATAAGAAATAAATATATTTAAAACAGAAATCAATTGCATATATTTATAAACATAGCATAATATTATATAACTAAATAATAGTCACAAATATGTATCTAAATGTTCACACTAGTAGTAAGCTATTAGTATGTATTATTATATATACTACTAGTATAAATATTATATTATTATATATTATGTTATATATCTTTTTAGTATATATTTACATATTAGTATATACTCCCGGAAAAAAGTAAAGGATCACTTCAATTTTTGAAATTTTAATGGGTTTATGACATCGGGAAAGGACATGAAGACATTATTATTTGTGGCACTGATAAAGGAAATTAAAAATTAACAGGAAAAGTAAAACTCTTTATTTTTTTTGAAATATGGAAAAAGTTTAACAAAAAACAGAAAAGTTAACAAAGAAAAATTTCGTAAAAACACGTCAAATTTCGAAACAATTTTAGTAACTGGTGTTCCCTCCTCTAGCTTGAAGCACTGCATCTATTCTTTTGGGCATTCCTCTCATTAAGTTTTGAATTACTTCTTCCGTTATGTTTTCCCATTCTTGAAACAAGAATTTTCGCAAATCAAAATGGCTGTCGTGTTCTGGCGAGTTTAGAACACTTTCCTTACTATTCTTTTCAACAAGAATGACTCCTTTTCTCTGGTTGAGTGATGAACTGCACTGAATATAACCCTTACTGTTATTTTCAGGTCACTGGAACTATTTATTCAGCCCCATCATCCCAACACATATCAAAAAAAATTGGTTTCCAAGTACTTGTCGAAGGGAGTTATTCAGACTATAGGTAAGCAATGAGAGTGGCAATGGCGCAGTTACAAATCACGGGGCCACGCACGTTATTTTCTGTGGGGCCCTTTTCTATATGAAAAAAAAATAGTCGTCGGTGAATCACCGACTATGTACTTCCCCAGCACACATTAATCAATTACGTCTTTGCTCTCCCTCCAAAGTTATTCGAATCTTATACTTCTGAATCCTCATACTAAATTTCATGTCGATACATTCATTACATCGACAGTTATTAGGGTATTTAAGTCGAGCCCCTCTTGTTTGGTCCCCCCTTACATTATATTTTGCCAAAAAGTAATAGATGCCATGCTTACGGGATTTTGAATTTAATTATGAAATTTTGTGCCGATACATTCATTACATCAACAGTTACTGGGAATTTTGCGTTTTTTTCTTCTTTTTCTGGGTGCACATTAGGGTGTCCGTTATTTTGTAAAAGTTAAAATTTCTTTGCTCTCACCCCAGAAAATGGTTCAGAATATCGAAAAAATATTGCCTGAATTTTTTCAGATTTTTTCCATTGTAATAAACCGTGCGGCTCGATTTTAACACGGGATTTAAACGGGGTTTTCGAACTTTTAACGAAAAACATATAAAATCGTACAAAAAAATGGTATTTTTACTGAAAATTGATAAATTGACATTTTTTCATAATAAATGACAGTTTTTTGACAGTTGCAACAGCGACTCCAAAAACGTAAATATGTGATTTTTCAGATTTTTAGGTCTAAACGACTTGAAAATATATTCAAAAATCGTTAAATCGCCTTACAATGCCCTATTACAATGGAAAAAATCTGAAAAAATTCAGGCAATATTTTTTCGATATTCTGAACCAGTTTCTGGGGTGAGAGCAAAGAAATTTTAACTTTTACAAAATAATGGACATCCTAGTACACATATAAACTTAGTGTGGATACATTCATTCTATCGGTAGTTGTATTTACAGAACCACATACAGACATTTTTATTTTATTTTTGTAATTAGGATGTCGGAAAATATGAAATTCCGTTGTAAACTCAGCATCGAATTTTTGACAGATTATACATAATTTCTTCTATACTTCGTATACTGGGTTAAAAAAAATAAATAAAAAAAAAAGGAGTTGGGTCGGCCGACGACATCCATTGATTTTCCGCGGAATCGGCAGGAGGGAATGGATCAAAAAGGGGGCTGGTATCGACAAAAAATTATATTAATCAACTAAGGACTTTTAATCCAAACAATCGATTGGTTTTTGGTGGAGAGCGAATAATTGATTGATGATTAATTAGTACATTTCCGATGATTCACCAATGACTTCATTTCAAATTTTTATATTTCTATGCTATAGATTTTTTATATTTCTACGCTATAGATTTTTTATATTTCTATGCTATAGATTTTTTTTTTTTTGTTTCAGTTATAAAGGAGAAGTAATTTTCAAGGACTTGAAAGGGAAATATGAATACAGTGCCTTGGAATATAAATGACGATTTGTTTTGTAAGAAAATCTACAATTTTTGGAAAAAAATACCGTCCATTTTTTTTTTTTATGAATAAATATTTAAATGTGTTATTTATCTCCAATACCAGATTTTTTGGATTATGTATGTTGATAATAAAAAAAAAAAAAAACTTATAGAGAACTTAATGAGTTTGAAATGAAAAATAATCTTTATTCTGGGACATCCCCTAAGAATAATAACATAAGAAATAAACAAGAGAACACAAGTATCAACCAATTGAGACAAATAAAGAAAGGAAAGAGACCTCTAACTTAATAAACAATAATTGTTAATGACGACCAATGTTTTTTTAGCCGTGAATTGATATTCATATTTTTCGTATGCTATATGAATAATATTAAAATAAATTTATTATATAAAAATTCTGAATATAAGCTAGTAAAAAAGGAAGAATTTTTAAAAATATAGTTTGTTAACCTCTCCTCAAGAACTCTGAGCTCCCCCTCCATCTCAAGAGGCTCGTTTATACGATGCTCATGAGGCCCATGTGGCTTTACGGCTGCTCTATCTGGGGTTCTGCCTCCGATTCTCAAATCAAACGTATTCAGACACTCCAGAATCGGGCCTTAAGAATAATCACCAGTGCGCCCTGGTTTGTCCGTAACAAAACTATACACGATGATCTTGAGATCCCTGAGGTGAAAAAATGTCTGCCTATTTGCTACGTCAGTCTGCTGCAGACCATGCAAGATCATCAAAACCCTCTGCTACGTGCCATCCCTCTCCACCTGCCTCCGCCAAGACCAGAACGTCGTCTGAAGAGGAAGCACCATAGCGACCTTAATCAAGAGGACTGACGCTGGTCAGCGGCCTCATTCAAGTGCCAGATGTTTTGTTTTTTATTTTATTTTAGCACAATTGAATGTAAATTGTACAAAAATTATCAATAAATGAAAAAAAAAAAATATATAGTTTGTTAATTTCACCAAATATATAAAAATATAGGAGTACCTTCGATATTGCTACGATGTTCAGCCACGACTTCAAATACTAAATGGAAGTTAAAAAAGAAGATTGTATAAACGAAGAGACCCCTTTCATCGCCAATAACATAATCCTCCATTCATACATTTCTTATTGTCATCTCTGATTTATTTCATATTGACTAAACCCGCCATGCGTTGCAATGTCCATGTGCGGGTAAGGGTAGGTTAGAAAGAAGTCTCAAACATTTCCAGAGCTCTCTAGTGTCCTATATAAAAGGTTTCATGCCAATTCGTTCAATGATATTTCTCCCATAAGGGAATTCACGAAATGCGAGGGTGGGATAAAACTATGTTCTAAACCTTCTCGATGACTCGACGAACATAATCGCTGAACATAAGAACAAAATCGGATCGAAGTTTAGGAATCTATAAAACACAAACATACAGACATTAGATTATATATATTGTAACGCTTATAAATTGTGCTACTTGATATTCTTATTTAAATTATATTAATAATAGTTATATACAATAACGATTATTAAAGGACCGGGTTATGTATAATTTATAAAAAAAATAATTACTTTAAAATAATTTGTTACAATTTTCTTTTATTTTAAATTTCATCATGACATATTTTTTCATGGGTTAGTATCACATAAACATTACAGACATAGAGATTTTCTTTTTTTTTAAACACACATTCAACTAAACCTGCGGGGCTTGCATGCTGTATTGAGTTGATGATCGATGATTTCGTTTTGTACCACTGATGAGATGGGATTGTTGGTAGACCTCTGACGTCCTCTCCTGATTTTTGTTAGTCATTCCATCATGAAACAGCCATTCCTCATTTCCTAATTATTCGCCTCTGGATGTCTTTACCAGTTGATCTTCATTATTACGGGATACACACACACTTTTTCTTCTATGTCCTCAGACAATCACACTTACTCCACTGCACATCTTTCCACAGATCCCTCCACAGACACCCTCTCACATCTCACTCTGAACAACGACTCCCTCCACGAGGGGACAGACCACCTCTCTCTCGTTTTGGATTCAGCTCCGTCATTGGCCCACAATTTTTACAGCCTTTAGCATTAAACATCTGGGTTTTTTTTATATCACTTTCATATTCCCGTATACAATCCTAGTTGCTTACATTAATAGTTAACTAATTATTAGCCTAACATTTAATTTTATGACATAATTGAAATAAATGATTTGATATATTTTGAAACTATATCGACCCTGGTACAAATCGATTTGATAACCCCCAGTAACCTTCCTTAGGTCTACTAAACTGATTATATTTACGTATCTTATTTTCCATTTCTTAAATATTACATGTAATGGACAATATAGAACATTACATTGCCCGCTGCTAAAAATATCAAAATATATCATTCATTTGCTTACATAAGTGTTTAGTACCAAACTATTTCATAATCTTATGGTTATATGTACCACTTGGCGACTAAAAATAATATGGTGACCCAGTTTCTATAATTAATTAATTACACACAAATTTTGTCTATTATGGAATACATTCTTCAAGGTAACTCTCTTTAATAATATTACACAACAATCAGGTAACAAATCCAATTCAATTATTTTGTTTACGTCTTACCATAATGTTATATTAGATTTATTTTCTTATTTTACTTTATTTATTTATTATTTAATATTTCATTTATCAATAACATCACTGTCACAATTAGACATAACTCAGATAATTATTTATATTTTACTACTTTTATTTACGCTATCTCGACTTACTTTCCCTATTGATTTACTGCACTAATTTTTTATATAATGCTCTTAAGATGATATTCTTAAAAAAAATATTCTTATAACATTTTCCCCGTTTCACTTACAAAATTTTTTTATTTATTTATTATTATTATTATTATTATTATACGGAATTACTTTCAAGGTTATATTTCAATATTATATGTTTTTATTTTTTTATTATCCAATTTAGGATAATTCCTTTTATCAATCTATTATTCTGAACCTACGAGCGATTATCGCTCTCAAAAACCATTTGTGGGTTAATATAACTCGTTTCCGTAAGGACGCTAAACTCCTTAAATCAACATGGCCCAACGTTGTTGACAATTACGGTTAAATAACAATAACAGACCCTTTAAACTAATATTTTTTTTTTTTTTTTTTTTTTTTATAAATATTTTTTATTACCCTTTTATCACCAATACCATAAAACATTGCATGCATAAATATCAATAAATAGTTCAATTCGAGACTAACCCTTATTATAAAATTTCCCATAAAAAATAACCACCATAAATATAATATTACAATAAATAAATATGTTTTTATTTAAAAACATTTAAAATCAAAAATATTCTGTACAGAATGCAGAGTTCACTACCCATTATTTACATATAATTTAATTTAATTATAATTATTATTTTTTTTTTTTTTTTTAGATATAGTTCGCATGGTGGACTTTGGAGTATAGATACGAGTATACTATGTACTAGGGGAGTCCGCAACCAAGAAAACCAATCTTTATTCTACTTTTCAAGAATTAAATGAGGTGTTCAGAGGATAAAGTGATCTAAGTCCAAATTTTCAAGTCTTCAAAAGGTGTCTTTCTGTTATGGATGAAAAGAAAATTCTCTAAACGTTTCAAGTCAACAATTAACATGTTATTTTTACTAGAAGAATCTAATATAAACAAAATACACTGAATTTGTTTTAAACATTTTTTTTTTTTATTCTTAGACAGAGCATCACCCACTCTCATATTCTCAATCAGTCTCAGACCCAACATTGGTCATTATTACCTCTTTTACAATACCACCACTCTATATCTATATCTTATTTTCCATTTCTTAAATATTACATGTAATGGACAATATAGAACATTACAATATATATATATATATATATATATATATATATATATATATATATATATATATATATATATATATATATATATATATATATATATATATATATATATATATATATATATATATATATATATATATATATATATATATATATATATATATAGATAGATATACATTAGTATTTTAGTCAGCACATATTCAATTCTTCATTATTAAGATTTCAATTTGAGACGAAATTATTCATTTTCAATGTTTTTAAGACTTTATTGTACAGAAGAAAGGGACAGAGAAAAACCTCGTGGGGGCTGGAGAAAGGACAGTTCGAAATGTGAACTTGTTTGAAGTTCCATTTAGTATTTGTTAAGTATTGGCTGAAGATGGTAGCATTACCGAAAGTACTCCTACATATATTTTGTAAAATAGACAATATTAAAACAAAAACATACGTTTTCTCAATTTTTTATTGATTCACAATATCTCTGCTTAAAATGTAAAGTAGGTACCCCTCTGGTGCAAAGTAACTAATGTTATATGTTATACATAAATATAATATATACCCTCATATCAATACACATTTTATTCAGTATTAACACTATGTAAACAGTTCATTTGGCTTGTAATTCTTAAGAATGTTGTGTTAACAGCCTTTTCTTATCGTTGTTAAAGTGTGTTTAATGTAAATTTTTAAGTTAATCTCCGATTTTGAATACTTGTATTTATTAATCATAGTGTCCACAAGTGGTTAATTTAATAAACCTTACCCATACCAATAATCCAGCATATTCTCATTAAACGAATACAAAACGTGAGAAGAAGAGAAAAATCTACAAATGAATATGAATCGCAGCATTTTAACAACAAATTCGAAAACTATCATCGAAGCTGTATTCTCGCGGTATTTAGGGACACTACAATCACAGTTGTATATATCTTATTTTAGCTATTATAAACCTATAATTTCATGTAAAAAAGAAATTGAAGAGAAATTCTCATGAGCACTGGGTCACTCACACATTTGCTTTTTTTATTGTGGCTCATGCCCGGGCCCAAACTCCGGACCATAACTCCTGGGTTTATTTACATAGTATAAGAATCTTTATCGAGATTCGAGATCATCCGAAGGACGGCGTGCTCAAGTTTTTTTTTTTACCTTGAAGCTCACATATGCTAGATTATCTGACCTACTAGTAGGCAGCCTCATATTTTTTTATTGTGCACTGGATTCTATGGATTCCATTTCTTCTTAAAAAAAAAATAATACAATTTCACGATGCGACTTCGACTATTACATGTCTTCAATATATATTTGTATTTCAATATATATTATCTATACATTTATATATAGCTGTTCTCAGTAAAGTGAAATGGAATTAACCTGGAGAATAACAATACATAAATATTTAGAGGTGTGTATTTAATACTAGACTGGAGACAAAACCAGATAATACTGCCAGTTAGCTGCCTCACTGTATGCACAGTTCCAAGCAGGCAGCTTTGGGATAAGGCAAACCTCCCACGAATAAGATTGTAATTATTTCATGAAAAGGGGTTCCAGGACAAACCCCCTCCTTGTTTCTCTATGTACACTAAAATGTAACGTTAGTTAATACTAATTAATGTACATATAGTAGAACCTCGATTATCCGGGGCAATTGGGAGAGAGGTCGCACGGATAAATGAAAACTACGGTTAATCGAGACACTTTTTATTTAACGAATACATAAATGTGTACATTTGTCATGTTATAACGTTCAGAGCTTGAAATATTAGGTAATCCTTCTTTGGTTTTTGCTGTTTAAAATTTGATTTTCCTTACTTCAGTTCTAATTTTTCTCAAATTCATGAAGTCAAAATTTTCCTGTTCGTGGAAGTTCAAGCAAAAAGGCAGTACATTTCGAAAATTATATTTTTCAAAAATATGGTTTAACCATATGGAGGATATTGGAGTCCTCAATAGGATTTATCTGGTAAAATCAATGGGAATTATCTTACAAAATAGCAATCGTTAATGGCTTAAATATTTGCAGAGGCTCTAGAACCTATGATATTTTGCCTAAAAGTATGAATTTTACCAGGGGAACAAAGTAACATAACCCAAAGACAGGAAAAATACTTAATCCTGCGCTTAAAATATTCGCAAAAATGCGGACCAACTTCAAAAGTTATATTTTTCAAAAATTACAGTGGAGTATCAAAATGAATGTATAAGCCCTACACTACTACTTTTCAAAATGGCGACTATTACTCATGACAAGACATTTCATACGATTTTTTTTTTACCCATGTTAAATTTTCCATTTCTATCATTTAGAAGTATCTAAAATCATGTAACTTAAAGAGTTACTACTTCAGAAGACAATGACACTAATCTGCTTTTTCATTTCCTTGTAACGCTGGTCAATTTCATCTAAAGGTACACTGTACTTCAGGCTTCTCTGTATTTTGCTAATGTTTTAAATTTTGAAAATGCTTGGTTGTATTTTTTTTTTTGCAAAACTTCGCCTATATAGACGAAAATAATAAAAAATATATATTAACACATATAATTAACATTCCTCCCTTACATAGGTATAAATAAATGATTTACATAGTCTTATATATTAAAAAAAAAAAAATTCACAATTTTATTTCAAAATTTAGAAAAGTACATACAATAATAATACTATAATTTGTATACAGACATTGAACAATGATTACATACTCACGAAAAAAAGGGCAACTTTTCTCTCAGTGATTAACAATTAAAATAATTATTTCATAATACGACATATGTATATATTTATATGACATTGATTATATGTATAATACCCTAAATGCATATTTAAAATAGTAAATATCTGTGCAAAAACAAAATATACAAGACAAATTTAGTAGGTATTCTATTTGTATCTATGTTAACATCAAAGTAAAATATATATATATATATATATATATATATATATAGTTCGTAGCCCGACCGAGGCCCTTAGTTTATTTAAGGTAAAATAAACTTAAGCACGCCGTCCTTCGGATGGGACGTTAAGCGATGGTCCCGAGCCTGTACGATGTCAGGTACTCGTTAAAGACCCCTACCCTAGATGAATAAAAAAATTTAGGGTAGGCAAAATTTAGGACTCCCACAGTAGAGTCGGGCTCATGTCCACCAGAGTGACGAAAGAGCGCTCTGGTAGTAGGCGATATGACCTCGTATTTAAAGCCCGGGCATGAGTCATAAAACCTAACCTATATATATATATATATATTAATAAAGAAAATTTCAAAGAACCTATTTTTTCTCTCATATAGTCGCTCATGTAGGGGAATATTATATTATATTAAAATTTTAGATTTTTCTATTTGCATTTTAACATGAAGGTAAAATACATATTATATTTATAAAGACAATTTTAAAGAATCTAGTTTGTTGACTTTTCCTGCATTTTTTATCTGGAGTTGTCTTTCTTTTTTTGACAATATTTCGGGACACTTCCAAATCCCTTCTTCTGATCACTATGAACGTTTTGTTCATATTGACATGGTTCACATTGATGTGGAAGTGTACAGAAATCTTGTAAAAAAAAAAAAAAAGTCACTACAGAAAAAAAAAAATGCGGGAAAAAATCAACATAATAACAGCTCAGAGAAACTTAAGAAACACAGAATCTAGTTTTTTCTCTGAGTTACTCATATGGGGGAAAACTGGAAAACAAATTCTGGTGATGAAAGACAATAAAAAAAATAAAGAAAATGAAATTGCGGCTCTTTGTTGAAGATTGTATTTTTTTTTCATGTTGAATTTTTGCGACCGTTGTTCCAAATGTTGTCCTTGTTTTCGACGACCGTTACACGACCTCTTCCTCAGGTCATAATAAGAATGTTTTCTTGTGTTTTTTTTTGTCCCTCAGGACTAGTGTTTTGACTTTTTATGAAAGACGCAACTTAATCTTAGAAGACAAACTCTAATGCGATGGAGTCGAAACGGTCTCTTAAACATAGAGCTTTATTATAAAATTAAGTTACTTTTTCTAGAGTAATATTTTTTCAAGTATTAAATTTTACATATAATATAATTTTATTTTATTTTAATCTTGAAATATTTTATTATTAATTTTAATATAAATTTTATAACTTTTTTGACCAATTATTTAATTCTTTTAAACAAGAGGAGAGTAAAATAAAAAATGTTAGTAGCATGATTTTATGTCAATACCACTTCTCACTTTTACAAATTATCTATTTTTTTTTATACATAATCGGCGTCCCGGACTTTTGCTCGCTTCGCTCGGCCCTTCCTGTTTTAACGGAATTAAACATTATTATTTCTTTTTAGCTTTTCTTAAAGCTTCGATTTATCACCTGCATATCTCATCATCATCCTCATCAAGAATATATATATATATATATATATATATATATATATATATATATATATATATAAAATAAATAAATGCAACTATGATTTTTATAGTGACAAACTTAGGTTACTTAATCCTTCACTGATGTAACACAAAGAGGAACTTTCACTAAGGGAACTGTGTAGATATATAAACAAAATTTAATATAAATAATGTCACAGATAGAAAATACATTAAGAAATGTTGTGAAGGCGGCGCTCCTGTTCGTTGAGTGAGCGGCGACTCTTGCAAAGACAGAGACGGTCCCAGGCCGCATTGCGAAGGCGAGTATCCCTGAGGACGAAGATGAGAAAGATGATGACTCCTTGAAGAGTGTTGAAGAGGTCTGTGAAGATCCACATCTGAGGAGGTCCTTTGATACCCCAGGAGAGGATCTCCAAGAGCCAGTTCAGACCCATTGCACAGAAGAGGATCAGACACTGGATGAAACTGAAACAAATTGAGTAACATTTATTGACTCAAAGTAAAGTGAGCAAAAATTATACACTATAGCCATCTTACTCACGAGGACAAGGGTTGTGCAAATGTTTCTAGGCCAAGAAGGCGAACTAATTTATTTAAAAAAAAAAAAAAAAGTGTGAGTGACGCGGTACTCCGAGAATTGATGTGTAAACATCTGTTTTACTTTCAAAACTTGCTGTCGTCCACTGATTTTGATTAATATTGTTTTATAATGATAGAATATGGAAAATAGTATGAGGAATCAAACTTTCAAATGTATTGTTCTTCAATTTCTTTTATACATGAAATTATAGGTTTGTGATAGCTGAAATAGGATATATAACTGTGATTGTACTGTTTCTAAATACCTCGAGGATAAAGCTTTCGTAATTTTTTTTTTTTTTCAATTTAAAAATATGATACTATCTGTGAAATTTCATGAACAATTTAAACAAAACCTAAAATGCTCATTTCAAACTAATCTTCTGAAAGGCAGCTAGCCACATCTAGCGGAACCAAGTGGAACTATTTATTACAAAAACCCTTGTACACATTATTTCTGATATTTAAATGGTTCATTCCTCAACTTGAATGGGCATAAAGTTATATTGAAGAAAAATAAATAAATCTGCTATTTAAAGTTTAATTTTATATTTCTAGTGAGGTTTAACGAAATGCATTCCATTTCAGAAAATTGAAAGAAAAGTGTTAATGTTGAGCTGAAGGCAAAAACAATTAATGATATAATAATTAATGGAGATAGCGTGCTTGCCTTCTGGGCTCAAGATTGTGGGTTCGAAACTCAGCCAAAGCCCTTAAGGTTTTTTTTATCACATATTAGTGACGCCCTTTTACATTCTATAATAACAGATATAAGTTACATTTTCCTTCTTCTTTGGCTGATGATCCTGACAACGACATCACTAAAATCGTGAATTTTCCCCTCGCTGATGGTGACATGGAGGTATCTCATTGTCAGAAGGAAGAAGACTACGTTGGCCACTAGGAGCACTGAGATAGGTCCATAGAAGTAGGATAAAGTCGCCTTGTCACCTGGACACAAAATCATATTATATATTATATTTTTATTGACGGAATTATAATTAGTATACAATTTTCACTATCCACTATTTGTTAAATATAATATAAGTATCTCTAAGGAAGATGTGGGAATCAAAGGGAACGTTACAGCTGATAAAGTGGCTAAGGAACCAACAACGTTGCCTGGAGAAGAAATGGTAGTGACGATACCAGACTTGAAAAAATGCCTGCGTAGCAAAATAAAAGAGAGCAGGGCCTCTGTGTCGACTTACATGGACTTAGGTCCATAAAAACAAATATTGATAAATGGAAAAGCTCCGAAAGGCAGAATAGACAGGAGGAGGTATGTCTGATGCGGCTCCGTGTAGGCCACACTCGCCTAACGCATGGCCACCTCATAAACAGGGCGATGGCCCCGGGCTGTGGCGGGTGTGGGGCCTGGCCTCTCGCAGTAAGCCACATCCTGGAGGAGTGCCCTGGGATATGAGGAAATACTAAAGGCCATGGGTTTACGAACAAGAGACCTACATGAGATCTATAGAAAACTAGTCACCTCATCGATCTAATTTAATCACTTGTACGGCGTCAAAAATCTGGACCATTGAACGCTGACAAATGAAATTATTCTATTCTATTCTCTAAGGAATATCAGCAACAATAATTAAAAAAATAGTTGGTGAATCACAAGATATGTGCTTCCCCAGCACGAATTAATCAAGTACATTAATCCCTCCAAGTTAGTTTACTGTTTGGGCTAAAACTGAATATTTGATTTACATAGATTCTTCAGAATCCTCATAACCAATTTTTCGTCGATACATTTATTGCATCGGCAGTTATCAGGGTATTTGAGACCCTGATAACTGCCGATGCAAGGCTCCCCTCGAAAAAGTTGTCTTAATTTTTGTCTAATTTCGCCCTAAGTTCGTTGATACAATCATTTCTAAGTTATAAAGCTCAGAAAGTTCCAATCACATGCACAAAGACAGAAATCATCACGAATGTGGTCACAACGTATTCAGAGGACGTTGAAACGTGAAGTTCCATTAAAAACTCGATCCCGAATCTTTGCACGATTACTATAACAATTATACTGAGGGTAGTACTACCTCTATTTGTCTACTTACTTTGAAACCAGCACACGTCCAGTCCAAAATTTGGTTTGATGTACGTAGAAGGTATGGTCGGTGATAAGTCCATAATGAGAGAGACGAGAAGGATGACCAGAGGACAGCCCCATCCATAGACGGAGTACCACATGAAGGTTCTACATTTTCTACCATTCTTACTTTTGAATTTCAAAATATTTGTTTGCCTAAAAGAGAAAAAAAATAGTTAACATATTTAAAAAATATATGATTATATTTCTTTTACCAACCACGCTTTTACAGAGCATTCATACAGGTATCACTGAAAGTAATGCTTTTCTTTTGTTTCATTGAACAGTGTAATTCTAAGAGTGACTTTCTTATATTCAGTAATGCATGAAATTAATTTGAGAGTGAAGAAGGACTTACAATTATTGTGACTCAACCGGGGTTTAACTTCAAAGTTATATCGCCTACTACCAGAGCGTTCTTTCGTCACGATTTCGAAGTAGGAACATATAAACATTTAGAGGGCGCCAGTAGCTCAGTGGAATGCGTGCTTGTCTTCTGAGCTCAAGATTGTGGGTTCGAAACCCGACCGAGGCCCTTAGTTTATTTTATCTGGGAGGTAGTAGGCGATATGACCTCGTAGTTAAAGCCCGGGCATGAGTCATAAAACCTAACCTATAAACTCGCTATATTACGAAGCCAAAAAAAAAAAGATAATCCATTATTTACATCATTTATGTACATAAAAGTTTTATTTATTTACAACGAAGATTGTGAAGAAGTGGACTCAGACTCAGAAGTAGTGCCATCTACGTCGAAAGCTGCCTCCAAGTCTCTGAAAATACTTCACCAGTATCTCCTTAGACAACAAGTTGACGACAGCATCTTTCCGCCCTTCTTACAATTGAAAACGCAGTGGATCGAGCACACTTAGCAACTTTATAGCAAAAAATTACAGATGTTTTTAACAAAAAATATATATCTTCAATTTCGTATCATATATACGATTGTTTGAGACCTATTAAGTTTTTATTTTTATGTAGGTATTTCAATAATTACCTTATACGTTATACACATAATTAAAATAACTTCATAGAATTAAAAGATTTTTAAAAAAGATAAAAATGTAGTGAGATTAATTAAGAATTGCTTTTTCCAGATGCACAATATTAAAAAATGACACGATATACTAGAATATATTATAAGAAAAAAAAAGAGTGTTAACATATATGTAATGAAAAAAATAAAAATGTAAGTAAAAGATACAAACATTTTAAGAATTTTACGATATGGCTAACTTCTTTAGATTGTGAACGTTATTGTGGATAATAGAAATAAAAGACGTTGTCTTCCCACTGTTTTATTTATACCAGCACCGGTTTTCGACGCAACAGCGTCATCATCAGTGGTTCATCTATCACAGAATAACAAAAATATACAAGTAATAAAAAGTATAAATAATTCCTAAAGCATCAGGGTACAGAGTAAAATTATAAAATAAACTTTATAATTTTACTCTGTACCCTGATGCTTTAGGAATTATTTATACTTTTTATTATTTGTATATTTTTGTTATTCTATGGTAGATGAACCACTGATGATGACGCTGTTGCGTCGAAAACCGGTTCTGGTATAAATAAAACAGTGGGAAGACAACGTCTTTTATTTCTATTAGAAATCTAGTCCCACAACATCTTACTATCACATATGTTATTGTGGATGTAATATTTTTTCAGTGATGTACCTACTTGAAAATGTCCTGATAGGACGAAATATTGTTGTTGTATAGAAATGAAGAAAAAATAAAGAAAAAGAATAAATGAGACCAAAAAGGGCTATAAGATGGTAATTATTGAAATACCTACATAAAAATAAAAAATATATATATATTTTTTTTTTTTACTTTCGGAAATACATATGTACATTGTACATGCGTACATATAAGTATGTAATTTTATTTTTGTTCAGAAATTATAATGTATAATAGAATTCTTATGGTTTTCTTTACATATTTAACCACTCTCGATATTACGAATTTTTTTTGTTGTTCACTCGATATTATCTTATTACAGCGAAAACTCGATAATACAAATTTTTTCTTATTCCCCTTGAGTTTCGTTATGTCGAGAGTCGAAGGAAAAAATGGTTTACTGTAAAAATCAGCATATAAATTAAAAGGCGGTTAACATTCTTGCATATAAAAGTTATAATAAACAAAAAATTTGAATAATTGAGATGTTATTTGTGTAATGAATCATTGACGAACATGAGATGTTATTTGTGTAATGAATCATTGACGAACATGAGATGTTATTTGTGTAATGAATCATTGACGAACATGAGATGTTATTTGTGTAATGAATCATTGACGAACATGAGATGTTATTTGTGTAATGAATCATTGACGAACATGAGATGTTATTTGTGTAATGAATCATTGACGAACATGAGATGTTATTTGTGTAATGAATCATTGACGAACATGAGATGTTATTTGTGTAATGAATCATTGACGAACATGAGATGTTATTTGTGTAATGAATCATTGACGAACATGAGATGTTATTTGTGTAATGAATCATTGACGAACATGAGATGTTATTTGTGTAATGAATCATTGACGAACATGAGATGTTATTTGTGTAATGAATCATTGACGAACATGAGATGTTATTTGTGTAATGAATCATTGACGAACATGAGATGTTATTTGTGTAATGAATCATTGACGAACATGAGATGTTATTTGTGTAATGAATCATTGACGAACATGAGATGTTATTTGTGTAATGAATCATTGACGAACATGAGATGTTATTTGTGTAATGAATCATTGACGAACATGAGATGTTATTTGTGTAATGAATCATTGACGAACATGAGATGTTATTTGTGTAATGAATCATTGACGAACATGAGATGTTATTTGTGTAATGAATCATTGACGAACATGAGATGTTATTTGTGTAATGAATCATTGACGAACATGAGATGTTATTTGTGTAATGAATCATTGACGAACATGAGATGTTATTTGTGTAATGAATCATTGACGAACATGAGATGTTATTTGTGTAATGAATCATTGACGAACATGAGATGTTATTTGTGTAATGAATCATTGACGAACATGAGATGTTATTTTTAATAATAATTAACAATTGAAGACGGGAGCCATGGTGGCCGTGCGGGCTAGAGCGTAGGGCTTTGGTCGCATGGTCTCACCATGGTTAGCGAGTTCGAATCCCGTCCGGGAGAGAGTTTTATTTCATAGATAGAACTCCCTCCTGGAGCCATGGATGTCGTAAAAAATAATTAGATAACACAGTGACATGGCTAAATATGCATCGAAAATAAGGCAAAAAAAAAATTGAAGACAAGAGTGGATGAAGGTGTTATGAAACAAAAATAAAATATCGTGTAATTCGGAATAAAAGACTTTTAACTTCACTTTTCGCTTCTCCTCCAAAACCAATCTTTGCACTAATATTCAACAGTTGAATTACACAGGGGCTCCTAAATCATCATATTAAATTTTGTGTCGATACATTCATTACAAAGGCAGTTATTAGAGTTTTTGTGTTAAACCTTTTCTTAAGGATTTGCCTGAAAGTCGACAGGTGTTGTCATGAAATGTTGTTATGAGGTTTTGGTCACACATATAAAATTTCTTGTTGATACATTCATTCTATCGGGAGTTATCGTGCACAGACACACAGACACAGAGTTTTTTTTTTTTAGGTTATATCACAAGTTTTTTTCATTTATTTTCTTAATTTATGTTACTTCTGAAGCTGGGGTGCGATATGTTTAAAATATTAATGTTGGTGCTACTCAACTCTCTCAACAAACCTTTTTCAACTTATCTTAAAGCAAATTAAGTCTATTACTTGAATTATGAACATTAGGGTGGAACGAAAAAATCACCTTTTGATTTTTAATTTGGAATAGCGCGGAAAAGTTGCCTTTTAGTGTAGATAAGATAAATAAAAAATATGAAAAATATTGGAGTACGTCTTGAGGTGCCGCAAGGACCAGTTTAATGTGGCAATGAAGTGGAAACAAACATTTTGCAGCTGTAACATTTGTAATCATTAAGGATACAGAAGTAAGAAATACAAAGTTTGACATTACAAAATATATTTTTTTTTTAATTATATTTTATAATTAATAATTTTTTCCAATTCTAATGCTTATATATGTATTTAAAACCATCTTTTGTAACATTATATGTGCGAGAAATTCATAAAAAATAATTTATCAAAGTTTAAAATTTTTCAATTTTTTTACAAACTTTAAGCTCTTTGCGGCACCTCAAGATGTTGTAGTATTGCAACCAATTTTTTTTTAATTCTTTTTGAACTTAAAATGCAACTTTTCTCCACTATTACCATAACTAAAAAAAATTTTAAAAGGCCATTTTCGTTCCACCCTATTGTACATAACACCTTCATCCACTCTTATTAATTATTATTGTACTATAAGTACTCGTACTTATTATAGTAACATTTATAGATATTGATGAAACTTCCCGAAACGTCTATTTGCTAGGTTGTAAAGACCAAACAAATAAATTGGGAGAATAATGAAACTTTGGAGAATATAAATTATTGAAAAAATATAAATACATATTATTTAATTTGTTTAAAATAAATAAATAAATACTTACGTCATTTTCCTCCAAGTGTGGTAGCACATTACATTCAGCCAAAAGAAACAGGCCACAAAAGAAAACTCAATGAGGAAAGCTGAAAAATATATATTATAATATTTAGTTATCGTGAGTATCCCGAGGCGAAGTGGTTATGATAGCTGCTTCATGCCATCATTGTTCCAATAACTATTCCCAGAGATACGTTTATAAGATAGATTTGTTCAATAAAAAAATAAATTGGATGTATTAACGAAAAACCCCATTGTTGCGTTAGCAGCATCAAAAAAATAGCAATATTTAAAAAGGTTGACCATTTTGCCCTAACTGAGAGTAGACTTAGATTTTAAAGCAACAGCTGAATAATAATAATAAATAATATATATTTGCTCTGACGAAGAGTTAGTTATTGTGATATCGCCTACTAACAACGTGCTCTTTCATTAATCTGGTGGTTAGCCCGACTCTATGGGGGTCCTTAACGAGTACCTGACATGGTACAGGTTCGGGACCATCGCTTAACGTCCCATCCAAATAATAACTAACATCCTAGAAAAAAAACCCAAGTCGGGTTTCGAACCAGCTATCTTGAGCTCAGTAGGCAAGCACGCTATTTCTGACCTACCGGACCCTCTATTTTATTATAAGTTTAAAATTTTTGGATTTAACTTAAAAATAAAAGAATTTGTAAATCTGTTGATTATTTTAGTAAAAACCTCTGTTGTTGAAAAATAACAGTATAATCAGAGGCGTAGCCAGAATTTGGTCAGGGGTTAGGCTATAGGTGGGGGGGGAGGGGGGTGGGGGGGGGGGGGGGGGGGGTATAGACTCCCGGGGGCACAGCCCGCAGTTTCGCTAAAAGGCACATACAAAATACAAAAGTACTTTTTTGTTGCCGCTGCGTATAGCCTCAAAACAAACTAAGAAACTAAGTCGCGTGAACACGAACACAATGAACAGTAACAGCGCATGGCAGCCAAGCGTCGCATTCTGGCGCCTGCGCACTGCACTTGCAACAGCTGATTACTGATTTAGGAATCAGACGCACGGGAAATTTGAAGACCCTATTGATAACTTGCAAGCAATTCATTTTTAATAAAAACAATTTTTTTAGTTTATTATCTTGGTTTTTTGCTCTGGCCAAGGGGGGCACGCGCCCCCCCCCCCCCCTGGCTACGCCCCTGAGTATAATCCTAACTTAAATCTTAAATCCTAACCCATATTTTTTCTTATAATAAAGTCTGATGAAAAAACGTTTCTAAAGACAGCTGTCTCACATTCGCGCCAAATATTCACGGGGCGACAGAATGGTATCTTATGAAAGTACTTACTAGCGTCATAAAACGGATAAGAACTATCTAACATTCCTACATAATATATCACTTCCTTAGAAATATCACCTACCTTTTTCAAACAGTCGATCGATTGAGAAGTGACACACGTTATGAGTCACTACTAAAATAACACTTGCGAAAAATTCAATACTTTTCAGGTATACGAAAAGGCAAATACCATGTGCTCTTAAAATGTTTATTTATTTATTTTTTTGTTGTTGTTATAACATAAATTATGGATAAAGCAATGTCAAGCCAAAGTCTGAAAATTATTTGAAATAGAAGTATGTTTGGACGACAGTTGGAGGTCGTTCATCAATTACGTAACGTATTTTTGAAAAATGTTGAATCCACTTCTTTCCAGTCACAAAGTGTCACGAAAATCCTCTTTGAAGACCTATATAATATAGGTTTGTTGTTCTAGAATATAGGTTTCCTGAGAGGTAAAATAAACAAGCACGTCGTCCTTCGGTTGGGACGTTAAGCGATGGTCCCGAGCCTGTACGATGTCAGGTACTCGTTAAAGACCCCATCCCTAGGTGAATAAAAATTTAGGGTAGGCAAAATTAGTACTACCCACAGTAGAGTCGGGCTCATGTCCACCAGAGTGACGAAAGAGCACTCTGGTAGTAGGTGATATGACCTCGTAGTTAAAGCCCGGATATGAGTCATAAAACCTAACCTAATATAGGTTTTAAAATTATGAATTCAATGAGCCAATACATAGAGGTAGGGACAAAACTGAAATTGGGAACAAAAGTGGAGGTAGAGTCCCGCTAATCCGGACACCGATTATCCGGACATCAGGTTAATCCGGACGGGATTAAAAAAAACTAATTAGGATTTAGTAAACTAAAAATTAATTTAGCGAGCGGTAATTACGAAAATAATTCAAAGAGAGGGTTTGACTACTGACCTTGAGGCGCCTACAAGATCGTACGGCAAAACGACGTCGGTCTTCTTTAAAGCCAAAAAACATTACGGACTTTTTTCAGTGAGTCTAAAAATATTATTCTTGTTTTCATCACGTACTGTACATTGTTTTATTTTATAGTCCTGTTCAGAATTTAACGTTTACATATCTCGTTTTTAATATTCTTAATTTTTACATTATACCATTCATGTAAGATGGTTTGTTTTGTACAATAGTATATTGTACTGTACAATAAATACATTTTGAGTTTTAATCACAAATATGTTTTGTTTTGTTAACCCTGTCTCAGATAAAAAAATATTTAACATGTGCATTTTACTGCAACTTTCGGTTATCCGGACGGGGTCCAGTCCCATCTAGTCCGGATAAGCGGGACTCTACTATATTTAGTGTAATGTGCTACACATTGTATATTGGACAGACTGGCCGATTTTAAAAGACAGAATTAAAGAACGTACAACTGGTTAATTGGCAAATCCTATTTTGGATTCTACTCCCGGTCTACAAGTTATATTTTGTTTAGGCTTTGCTTCTTGTTTACTGATCTCTTTAATTTTAACTTTTCTTAAAAATAAAATAGGTAATATTTAAAATAAATAATACACTTACCAACTGCAACACAGACATTATCCGTCAGGTTGTTTCCCCAAATTTGGACAAAAGCCAATGTTGCATATGCAATGGCCAGACAGGAAGAGTAACAGCTGAGAACTTTGCTATGGGTACCTCGGTACTCATCGATAAATAGGTGAACCACAACGGTAGCAATCAGGAACGGTACGGAGATAAGACAACCTAGAATATAACAAAACAAATATCTAATTACAACTTTTTTTTTACTTTTTTTTTGGCAGAAGGGTGGAATGCCATTTACCCTGGATAGTGTGGGACTCGAGCCGCTAACCCACTAAAACCCCCTCCTTCGACGATCCTGATTCCCTTCCGCGGAAAAGACGGCCTGTCATTACTTCGCGGAAGGGAGGATGGGTGGCTGGTAATGGGAGATCCACGATTCCTCTGTGTGCAGTTTTGATTGCGTTTAGCCCATGGCAGGTTTCCTCTCACCTATGATCTTGTTTACTTTAACTTGTTTACTTTCCGTCACCACCCCTTCCTCACCATTCACGCATCCCTCTGGAAACCATCCCTTGCTCAGTGTCCCAGTGTCAAGGTCAGTGTTCACATTATTATTTATAATTATTTATATAATAAAATTATTTAACCTGAATTGTCCTCATAGCTTAGAAACTAAGGAGAGGGGCAAGATATATCGTCCCGCTGGCTATTACGCCCCTACAATTTATATTAAGTATGTGATCTGAACTTTATTATTTACTTATTCCCTACACAACTGAGAGGAATCCTGCCATTCGGTTGAGAGCACTCAACTTCGTCCGAGAGGAATCGTGATGTGGGCATTAGACTGTTCCCCCCACTGCTCTTAATTGGAGAGGAATCCGGCGACTCCCCTGGTAACACCCCTTCTTCAGTTCTTATTATCGTAATTACAACAACTAACCGGGGATGAAATGATGAGGTACTTGAATGGAAAATGGGGAAAATGTTGGACCTCTCTTGCTAATTATTGTAGACGAGCCAAAAAAATATGATAGTTTAACCGGAATACATTTAAATCATTATTGTGATCTAATGCTATTCTATTTTTCCTAATATTACTTATTACTATTTAATCCTATTAATATTTACTATTTATTAATCTTTTTAAGTCGTATTAATTTTTATTATCATTTTATAACATTTATTACAACTAGGCTCAAATCTTATGATTCACATTTAATATCTGAAATTAATATTATTATACAGAACCAGAAGATATATATTTATATTGAGATCGTGGGTTCGAAACCCGACCGAGGCCCTTTAGTTTATTTTATCTGGGAGGTAAAATAAACTTAAGCAAGCCGTCCTTCAGATGGGACGTTAAGCAATGGTCCCGAGCCTGTACGATGTCAGGTACTCGTTAAAGACCCCTACCCTAGATGTATAAAAAACATTTAGGTTAGGAAAAATTTAGGACTCCCACAGTAGAGTCGGACTCATGTCCACCAGAGTGACGAAAGAGCGCTCTAGTAGTAGGCGATATGACTTCGAAGTTAAAGCCCGGGCATGAGTCATTATAACTTACTAATTACGCAGCGCACACACAACTACACACTTCTTTATCTGTGATGTCAGCTGTTTTTGAGTAATGAATAATATATTTGTTGTCATATTGTCACAACAAATAATATAAGTTTTCACCCATTTCAGGAGATACCGAACAGCTTATTTCATTTTTAAACGTAATCTACAAATGAATACGAATATGTATAAGCATTTCAACAACAAATTCGAAAACTACCATCTTGCTGTATTCTCATAACCTAACCTAACCTATAATTTGATTTTTAAACAAGTTGTAATTGTATTTTGTTGTTCTATACTTGAACACTAAGTGATGGATGTACTTAATTTTTTCTTTATTTGTAAATTATGACGACTACACTCTGACGGTCATCTGACTAAGAGGTCGTCTTTAGTATAAGATTTTTGATTTTCGAATTATTTGTATACATATGTGTATTAATAATAACAAACATATAATTAAAAACAGGAAATAAACAGAGAGGTAGTTTCTCACTATCAATTATTCTCTGGCAATTATTTCAAAGTTGGGAAAAAAACATTTAATTCAAACAATTATTAAACAATTGACTACGCTGTATATACGATCTGTAATTAGGGGTACCTGAATAATAATGAATAAAAATAAATAAAACAATTGAATAATTAATAATTATTGAATATTAAGTATCGAGATGGCTTCGGCTTGAGGGGAGGGGAGAGGTATCAGTTGTAAATTAGATGAAAATTTAATTGTTAATTCAAATTTGTGTTGATTTTGTTGTAACATACTAATATTTTATGTATGGTACCGAATTGATAATTATTAAGTTTAATTAAACAATGATTATGAAATGTAAACTATTGTTTTATTATCTAGGTCGTGTTGACCGGCTGCCCTCCAGAGAATAATGCAATAATGCTAGCTACGCCAATGCGTGAGCCGTTATTTGCTTTGTATGCTTACCTATAGGATAAAGTATGCGGGTGAGATGCTTCCAGTAGTGGTTGGGAGGCGGGGGCGGGAAGCAGATAAGGGGGAGCACTTCAGAACCTCCGTCCATAGTGGGGAAACTCTCAAGACAGTACTCAGAAGGGCTAAGGTGACCCTCCTCCAGGAAGGGCACGTGTAGGAAGCCCGTCGACAGGAGGTGGAACTCGTCCCGGCTGTCTGCTTCTGGCTCCAGACGAAACCTAATAACAGATATATATCAAGTTATCAAATTGCAAAGTTCCTCACAATACATCGCTGAATCAACGGCTATGTACTTCCCCACCAAGAATTGAACAATTACGTTTTCACTCTCCCTCTAAATCCAAAAGACCGTTGCTACAATATCTATGGTCAAAGGAAATAAGTTTTTAAGTCGTAAACTTGCCAAAATGAGTTAAGTGTACTGTGATGATCTCCCAAGCCATCTGCGCACTGTGAAGAAGTTGGGAGCTCAGAACTCTAATACTTTCGGAATTATAAAGATGTGGGTTTCTTGGTATCTCGTAAAATTGTGTATGTTCTCGGTTAAATCAACTTAATCTACTTCTTTGAGGAATCATTCACGAGATAACTGCATTTAACCACTTATTCACTACGGCAGACTATTCCAAGTGAAGAGGGCGTTTTCGGTTAAATCAACTTTAGAGAGGCAACATTCACGAGTATTTCAAAAAGTATGGTCAATAATTAGGTAAGTGATGGGGAATGATTGGGTAACTAAGGGAAAATCCAAGAGAGATTAACAATATTCATTTTAATTTAGTCCTATAGATTTAAAAGGTATATGATTAATAATGATGCAAACATAATTCATTTATTCCAAAAACTGGATTTACACGATTAATGCAAAAGTGAAGAAGTGCTGCCCTGAAAAGTTAAGAATTTAGACTTAAATTTATTCCCTGTGACCATAGATATTTGACTGTGGTTTCGGAATACTCACTATAAAAAAAAATTTTGTGCCGTTACTTTCATTACATCGGCAGTCATTAGGATATTTAGGTTGAGCCCGACTTCTCTGTTCCATCCCTTCTATTTGACTGACTTCGCAAAAAAGTATTAGGTGCTATCCTTATGAGGTTTTGAAATTTCAATATAAAATTTCATGTCGATACATTCATTACATCGGCAGTTATTAGAATATTTAGGTTGAGCCCTTCTTCTCTGTTCCATCTCTTCTCTTTGACCGACTTCGCGAAAAATTATTAGATGCTATCCTTATAAGGTTTTGAAATTTCAATATAAAATTTCATGTCGATACCTTCATTACATCGGCAGTTATTGGATTTTTGTATTGAACCCCACACTGATCACCCCCTCCCTTTCGAGTCATGCGACTGAAAATTAATATTTGTCGTATTTATAGAGCTTTAAATCTACATTGAGTTTCGTCCTTAGAAGGTTGTGGACACACATATAAAATTTCCTGTCGATACATTCATTCTATTGGGATTTATCGTGTTCAAAGACAAACAGACATTTTTTGGGGGATCGGAAAACATCAAATTTCTGTGAAAACTCCGCATCGAATTTTTGACATATTACATAACTTACCCTATACTTTGTATAGCTGGGGAAGTAAAAAGTTGTAATAAATTAAATTAATTAGAACTTCCGATGTCATGAATGTATGGACACAAAATTTAGTTTAAGGATTTAGAAGTCCTTATATTATTTAATTATTGACTATTAGCTCAAATCGACTGATTTTTGAGTGAAATGTTAATTGATTAACTTGGTCTAGAGAAGTTCACTGCCGGAAAATCATAATTACAGTAGAACCTCTTTAAGTCGAACCTCGATAAGTCGAAAACCTCCAAAACTCGAAAAAAAGTTTTGTTCCTTTCCCTTCAAGCCCCAAAACCCCCATTACTCGAAATCTCAACCCTCTATTAGTCGAAATAATCAGTGAGTCCCTACAAGCCATTTTGGTACATATTTTCCCTCTATAACTCGAAAAAATAAATTGGACCTCTGTATCTCGAACATAGCAATATTTTATTTGACAACCTTTACAACTCGATTATTTGAAACTTATTACCTCTATAGCTCGAAGAAAAATAAGTTACCGACTTTAAGGATTTGCCGACAATGTACACCATTGTTTCTTAGAAAACAATTTAGGAGTATACAATAAATAGGATTACCAATTATCTAAAGCAAAATAAAAAGTTACTGACTTTTTTTAATACCTACATATAATACGTATTTTTTTATTTTAAGGATGTTTTGAAATAATGTTGATTTATAATAAATTTAAATATGTTTGTTACCTCTGTAACTTGAATTTTTATTTATCTCTCTAACTCAAAATTAGTTAGAATGAATCTTAACCTCTACAAGTCGAATCAAAATCTGCCTAAGTCGAAAACTCTATAACTCGAATTTTTTGGTGTTGATGTTCGACTTATAGAGGTTCTACTGGATTTACATTCAGGGGAATGGACATGAAATTCTGGTGAAAAGTTAATATCGAATTTATGACCGATTACATAACTTGTCCTCTACCTCGTTCAGCTGTGGAAGTAAAAAAAAAGTTCAATAAACGTTTTACTCTGGGTATTTCCAAGGAGAAGGACCTTGGTTCCCAAACGTAACTGTTGTCTCTAAAACCAGTCAGATTAACGTAACAACTTCAAACTTTCTGTATGGAATCATCATGTTATTACGTATTTTTTACACACAAACAAAGGGGAAAACAAAATTATACTCGATGGACGTCTAATGCTTACTTTGTGGTTCACATTTTGAAATACGAATTTGGTTTTTACTTTTGTTGAAGTAGTTCACGTTAACGCTTACGAACATAGTTTTTAACTTCCCAGCAAATAGGGAAGTTATTGTAATGAGTCCGAAAATCGAAATCAAAATTGTCATCATATTTTTATGTTTCATGGTCATGACGTATTTTTACACTATTTTTTGGAAAGAAGTATGTGTGTGTGTGTACGTATATACGTACGAACATGCGTGGTCAATTTTTCCTACACGATATCTCGCGAATGAAAAAGGATATCGACTCCACTTTAGTGCCAATCGAAGCGTATCAACGTAAATATGATGTGGAAGAAATTTTTTCAAATTCGGTCTACCCGTTTTTTTGTTTGAACAAAAATACTGCTAAAAAAGTGGATTTTAGGAATTTTTGAAAAAGATTTTTCCGATCTAATTTGTTCTGGTGGCAATGTAGCATCGTTTAGAGCCAGATTGAAAAATAGGCTATATGCCGTCTGAAAAATTTGAACGGGAGGGGGGTTATGAGAGGGGCTAGGCATAAAAATTGTATTAGTTTTTTTTTTTTCTAGTTAGTAGAAATCACTAGTCAGCAATACTGAGACTCTCGCCCATATCCTGCCGAAGATAGAATCCAACCTTCTGAAATATTCCAGGACATCCTACTGGGTTGGAGGTGGAGTTAGTTCCTTGAAATAGAGGAGGAATTGAGTCACCATCGCTCTGGTCCCAACAATAAATGAAAAATAATATTTATTCTGGGACATAAATGGCAATATTTCACCACGACTTTTTTTTTTTTCATTTTTGGAACCAAATGTTTGAAAAATATGAAATTCCGTTGAAAATTCAACATCGAATTTATGATCATTTACATAACTTCCCTTATACTTGGTATAGCTAGGGAATTAAAATAGGATGTGATATTGAATTTGGCCAACCTTATATAGGTTAGGTTTTAAGACTCATGCCCGGGCTTTAACTACGAGGTCATATCGCCTACTACCAGAGTGCTCTTTCGTTACTCTGTTGGACATGAGCCCGACTCTACTATGGGAGTCCTACATTTTTTATTCACCTAGGGCTGGGGTCTTTAACGAGTACCTGACATCGTACAGGCTCGGGACCATCGCTTAACGTCCCATCCGAAGGACGGCGTGCTTAAGTTTATTTTACCTCCTATATAAAATAAACTAAGGGCCTCGGTCGGGTTCCGAACCCACGATCTTGAGCTCAGAAGACAAGCACGACATACCACTGAGCTACCGACGCCATCGCCAACCTTATATATCCGCCTTATGAGTGAACTTGGTAAGCCCGAGATATGACGTCAATGTGCACACTTGACTAAACCAAAAAGGATACGGGATTCATGTATCTTAAAGGTTATGTTGTTTCGTGGAAAGTCAATGCGTCATCAAATTTCACAATGACGTCACATGTAGACAGGGACAATTCCAAAAACAATTTACAGATAGCTCTCGTGACATGTTTTCAATAAAAACATATTTATATTCTTCTTGTTATATAAACAAATTGAATGAGGCAAACAGTGATTTGTAGTCCGCCGCTTTGGGGAAAACCAATATTTACTAATTATTGACATGAGCGGAACGTAAAAAATAAAATAAGAAAAAAAAGGTATTAAGTTGCACAACCTGTTTGTTTATCACCAACAGACTATTAGTGTGGACCACTTGTACCTGAAGTGAAGTTGCCGGTGAATCACCGTCACCAGCACGAAATAAGTTTTCGCACAAAGGATTCGAAAACGTAAACAATGACGAGCTTTTTATTTCCCGAGCAATACGAAGTTATGTAATCTGTCAAAAACTCTATGTTCAGTCTTTAGCATGATTTCATATTTTCCGACCGACAGATTCCTAATATGAAAAAAAAAATATGTCGTGACAGTCTGTGTGTCTGTGAACACGATAACTCCCGATAGAATCGATGTATCAATACTATATTTTATGAGTGTGGCCTCAAGAATGAAAAAGTTTCTAAAAAGTTATCAGTTCTCATGTGGCCGCAATTAGACGATCGCTGTTCAGCGTCCTTTTCTAACTTCAAAATTCATCACGATTTCAAAGTGTATGATGCAAATTCGAAGACAAAATATGAATTAGTACATGGGCGTAGCCAGGGGGGGGGAGGCGCCCCCCCCCCCTCCTGGCCAGAGCAAAAAACCAAGATAAAAAACAAAATAAACTAAAAAAAAATGGTTTTTATTAAAAATGGATTGCTTGCAAGTTACCAATAGGATCTTCAAATTTCCTGTGAGTCTGATTCCTAAATCAGCAATCAGCTGTTACATAAATGTATATGTACAAAACAAGTCATATTACATTTATTTAAATATATATGTATTCCATCATTTCATTTCCTCGCACAAAATCGTCATTTATGTTATACTTTATACTCTTAAATCTGATTTAACATGCGCAGTAAAAATGCAAAATGCAGCAGCAGCAAATGCACGCTATTCGATGTGAGTCATTTAATTCTAAAAGCACAGAAACAACAGCGTGCATTTTATGCTGATGCGCTTTGCATTTTTCCTGCTGATGTAAAGTCAACTTAAGTATTACAGTCAGTGTTTACCTCAGGGGGAGCTTCTAGAGGTTCGAGTCTCCCAAATTAATAACAAAAAGTCTGCAGCGATAATCACGGAAACTGCGGGCTGTGCTCCCGGGAATCTATACCCCCCCCCCCCCCCCCCTCCTCGAAATCCTGGCTACGCCCCTGAATTAGTATGAACATAAAACTGGGGGCGCACCACGGATGTAAACAAAGCCGCAAGAGAAAAGGGATTAGTGTTGCGTTCGAATCAAAACAAAAACCAAGAACCACCATTCATTTCTTATTTTTCTTTCTAAGATTGTATTTTAATATTTTTATTTTCAACACTTGTGCATTTTTATTTATTCTTTTAACTAGAACATCAACATATGCAGTTATCACTAAATATACAAAATAAAATTAGACTTAATTGCATCTAAGTACTCTAATTCGTAAAGATATTTTGTCAACTATTAAAAAAAAGGATGCAAACCAAATATACAATTGCATAAAAATGCAGGCTCTGCTTATGATGTTATCCTCTGCGCGGTGGTCTATAAGACTAGATAGATCACAGTACAGTGGATAGCGACGGTCAGGGCTTGGAGTCCCCAGCTACAGAATGGCAACCTATAGATAACCACTTACCTTCCATATTTGCAGGTAAGCCCTATAAGAAGGTCCACCTTGGCTGGAGCAGGCTCTCCAGGAGCAAACACAGGCTCAAATGTAAGATTTGTCTGCATACATCCTCCTTGCGCTTCTATCGTCTGTCCAAGAGGACAGCATTTCGGAACGCTCGGGATGTTTTCTTCAACATCTGAAACATATTAAAATTATATTTAATGTGGCCATAACAGTACATTCTTATACCAACCACACATTTACAGATCACTCTCTCCCAAAATCATTTCATATCGGAATTACAGGGTATATGAAAAAATGTGTTGGCGCCAGCAGTTTTTTTTGTTCCATTGTACAGAGTAATTCTGAGAGTGACTTTCTTATACCCAGTGATGCCAATATTACTTAATAAAGTTCGTGGCTATGCATTATAATGTAACACTAATTGGAATATTTACCACACTTATTTCCGCTATAACTTAAGTTGTAATAATTAGAGATTGACAACAAACGAAATTGACCAATGATGTAATGAGAAGAAAGAGAAAAATGTATATAATTTTTTTTTAATTGTTGAAATTTAAAACGAGTACTTTGAATCGATGTAAGTAATATTTATTCGACACCTACTTGGTATCGATAATTTACTTTTATTTACTAGTATCGATAAATCCCTAAGGCACACAAAATGTTTACTTGTTCAAATATACGAAAAAAAATTCGATGCGGAATTCTGAACGAAATTTTATACTATCCGATCTCTAGATTCCAGATATAAAAAAAAGTATTTCCTCTAAACTTGGTTTAGCTGAGGAAGTAACATAAATGTTGCTTTAATTTTTAATAACAATGCAAAAGATGCGTCGTAGGAGTTTGAGTAGAAATGTCTTTGATGGTATTGTTTCTTAAACGTTTTTATCTTCTGTTTGTTTGCTCTTATCAACTCGATAATGGTTCACACCTTCAAATATTGCCTTTTGGTTAGACCTATGTTTTGGGTTTGATGTTAAACTGAATGATTTCGTAATAGTGTGTAAATCATTTTTAAACGGCGTCATCAATGTTTACTTCCGGCTTATAATGGGACAATACCGTTGAGGAGTAACTGTTATAAATAACTGATATTAGAGAGATATACTAGTTGTTATGGTGGACACATAGGGACCTAAGCATCCGATGCTTTTATCCCTTCTCTGTTTAATCTCTCCCTTTAAAATCAATCGAGCGTTTTGGGTAAACATCAATAGTTGACTTAAAAAGGGACATCTGAATCATTCTAAAATTCGGGTCGATACATTCATTACATTGACAGTTTTTAGAGTTTTTGTTATGCCCCTCCCCCTAAATAGTTTCTTAAAACAAACCAACAAACCAAGACAAGAATATATATCATTCTAAAACTTGCTGAGTGTGAACCATTCTTATATATCAGATATTGAAGGGGTTGGAATTTCAACTAGGGAATCCCGTGGCTTTACCATTAGAAATTTCTTCTGATTGAAATATTCATGTATATAATTTTGAATAGATATAATTAATTTCTATTATTGTTAGATATAATAAAATAGTATTAGTTTATTTAAATATTTTATGTAAAAGTATTTGTTTGTTTTTAAGAACGATGACCGACCGTTATCTTCAGCATTGTAAGGTGCATGGACCAAGACGGAGGTGTTTAGCTGTGTTGTTATGATATTTGGTGTTTGTATGAACATGACAGAATTAAACTCGAGTTGGGGAAATTAAAAGTTTAAAACTTTTTTTTTTAAGTTTTAATTTAATATATAGTTTGGCGCTTGAAAAGTACAATTAATTAATGCGGTTCGTTGCATATGTATAAATAGTTAGTGAACAAGATGCGTTCTAATTGTTACCTCTTCCAACGTCAACAGATCATAGTCAGTAAGTTTTCGCGTTTCCGCCGAATATTGACTCTTTGTTTAAAATGAACCAACATATCGCCCATTGAGAGATTAAGATAAGTTTGGTTGTAGCTGAGCATGTCTAAAGAGCAATACCTCTTTGTCTTATCACAGGAACCCATAGAGATTAAATATTACCTGTTGTGAAAAGTATGTCGGTAAACGTTTCACAATACCACTCTCTCGTATAATGTCAGAGCATGTTTTAAATGTGGTAAATTATTTGTTTAATTATTTATTATTTAATTATTAATTTTATTATTTCAATTATTATTTATTTTTATTTAACAATACTCACATTATCACAGGATAATAATCGAGAAAGCTAACAGCTGTAAACCTAACATAGCCTCTTATGACTTTTTCCTCCACTCATATCTGTAGAACATAAAAACGTTTAAAAAGAATAAAAATATTCTATGAAACAACTGGGAAGTGATATCATATTATGACATTCAGTAAAGATTTCTCGACATACTCTGTATTATATAATTAAACAATAAAATTGTAATCGCATATTACAGGAATAGTAATGTAAAACAATGGTCAGGTCAGAAAAAAGGTCGCCCAATCACCATTTTAAAAAATATTTGTCTTTTCTACTCAAAGAATCGTTAAGAGGACAGTTGTGATTAGTTTTCACATGTCAGCCATGTAAGCGAGTAATGTGTGAACGAATCTTTCGTCCACATTTATCCGCAAATCTTCAAGAATTTTTATTACTTAATTAGTAATTTCCACGTGACAATATTTTTCATTATATATATCTATGGTCACAGGGAATAAGTTGTTAAGTCGAAAAAAGGCCAAAATGAGTTAAGTGTACTGTGATCGTCTCCCAAGGCATCTGCGCACTGTGAACAAGTTGGGAGCTCAGGACTCTAATACTTTCGAAATTATAAAGATGTGGGTTTCTTGGTATCTCGTAAAATTGTGTATGTTCTCCGTTAAATCAACTTAATCTACGTCTTTGAGGAATCATTCACGAGATAACTGTATTTAACCATTTATTCACTAAGGCAGACTATTCCAAGTGAAGAGGGCGTTTTGGGTTAAATCAACTTTAGAGAGACATCATTCACGAGTATTTCAAAAAGTATGGTTAATAACTAGGTAAGTGGGTATAATAATTAGGTAAGTGATGGGGAATGATTAGGTAACTAAGAGAAAATCAAAAAAAAAAAATAATAATATTCATTTTCATTCACTCTATAGATTTAGAAGGTATATGATTAATAATGATGCAAACATAATTTATTTATGCCAAAAACTGGATTTACACGATTAATGCCAAAGTAAAAAAGTACTGCCCTGAAAAGTTTCGCATTACTGGGCAAAAGAAAGTCACTCTCAGAATTAGGCTCTGTACGATGAATGGAAAATAAATTGCCAAAGGAAATATCTTAAAGTTTTATTGAATTTGTATCGCATAGCAACAAATTATAAAAAATCCTATTGAGCTCAAGGTCGCAGCCCTTAGTTTATTTTATCTAGGAGGTAAAAAAAAACTTGAGGACGCCGTCCATCGGAGGATGAGACGTTAAGCGATGGTCCCGAACATGTACGATGTCAGGTACTTAAGGAACATGAAGAATGCGCTCTGGTAGTAGGCGATATGACCTAGTAGTTTAAAAGTTCGGGCATGTGTAATAATAACTAACTATTATTGGCAAATTTTTTTAAGAAGCGCTGAAAATATATATTATTGTATATTTCAATGTAAATGTTGACATGTTTTGATGGTATCTCTAAGCAGGGCAGCAGGCGAAATAAATGTTGATATCTGAGATTCAAGTCTATTTCCAATCTGTTGAGACGATACTGTTTAGCTAGACCTTGTTTAACAGATAGAAAAACAATAAAGAAAACTGACAGAAATAGTTCTTGTTGGGGGCAAAGGAGTACTTCCATAGGATATTTCTGTGGTCACAGGGAATAAGTTGGTAAGTCTAAATTCGTAACTTGTAATATTGTTAATCCTTTCTTGGATTTTCCCTTAGTTACCTAATCATTCCCCATCACTTACCTAATTATTGACCACACTTACCTAATTTTTATACACAATAATTAACCATTATTTTTGAAATACTCGTGAATGATGCCTCTCTAAAGTTGAGCAAGTTGATTTAACCGAGAACACCCTCTTCACTTGGAATAGTCTGCTGTAGTGAATAAATGGTTAAATGCAGTTATCTCGTGAATGATTCCACAAAGAAGTAGATTAAGTTGATTTAACCGAGAACATACACAATTTTACGAAACACCAAGAAACCCACATCTTAATAATTCCGAAAGTATTAGAGTTCTGAGCTCCCAACTTCTTCACAGTGCGCAGATGGCTTGGGAGATGATCACAGTACACAACTCATTTTGGCCATTGTACGACTTATTCCCTGTGACCATAGATTTTGGACGCGGTTTTTTTCCCCAGCTCGTTTAAAGTTTGATAATAGTTGAAAATCTTCTTTTATGAAGAAAAGTATACTCGTAAATTAATTAACTTCTTCAATAATTATAAAGGTATTTTCCCTTTTAACAAGTTTTAACAACTTCACTAGTCGTGATTACGATACCAGGAAGATAGAAGATTACCGAATAACCAATTATTGCTCTTCTCTTCTTGAGATATAACTCATAAAAAAATTAATTTTTTCAATACCCTTCCTCACTTCTTGAAAGCAATAAGCATAATTTAAATAAGTCGTCGGTAAATCACTGGTCAGTTGTCCTTTAACTTCTTCATTGTATGGGTTGGATGTGCCACTGATGATGACGATGTTGCGTTCAAAAACGGTTCTGGTCAAAAATAAAATAGTGAGAAGACAAAGTCTTTTACTCATGCCCGGGCTTTAACTACCGTGTGGACCTGAGCCTGCCTGACTGTACTCTGGAAGAGCTAAATTTTGCCTAACCTAAATTTTTATTTACTTAAGTTAGACCGGTCTTTAACGAGTACCTAATATCCAAAGGACGGCGTGCTCACGGTTTTTTCACCTCCCAGATAAAGAACCCGCGATTTTGAGCTCAGTATGCAAGCTTACTATCTCTGAGCTCCCTGCGCTCTCAATATTATTATTATAGTCAAATTTGTTATTTGTTTTAGTTTCTTTTTTACTAAATTATGTTGTTTTTTTTCCTCGACTAGCACAAAATATATATATATTATATATGAATAAAATTTGTGAGAGGTAGACTATATTTTTATTTTGCAACCTGTGAAATCTACCATGGGCCTCCTGTAGTACGTGCCCAAATTCTCTCTCAGCTCATTAATTTAACGTCATATTCGACCCAGTTCTCAGAGGTGAACACCTGAAAACAACACCATTATTTCTCTAACCTTCTCCGTCTGTCTCTCTCGTTTCTTTTTAAACATTCAACATTTATTTTTCATTCCTCTTTATTCATTTTTTCAAGTAACTAATCAATTATTGAGGACATGTTTGTACATCGACCCACACGTACACACTCTAGCATTTAGCACGCTAGCATTTAGCACGCCGTCCTTCGGATGAGACGTTAAGCGATGGTCCTGAGCCTGTACGCTGTCAGTTACTCCTTAAAGATCCCTATCCTAGATGAATAAACCTAGGTAGACAACATTTATTTAGAATTTTTTTTTATTTATTTATAATCGATTAATATATATATTTTATTATTCTTTTTTATATATTGTTATAGTTACATTGTTTTTTTTTTCTATATCTCGCACGTAAGAACGTCCCGAAATATCGTTGGGATAAAGACACTTCCGAAGAGTTCTTTGAAAAATAGTTATCTTAATTTTTTTATTAAATTGAAAAATGTGTCTACTTATCATAAATGTTTCTATGTATTAATTTTTTTATATACTCATATATTTTTAAGTATTTATTTGTTCAGTTTTTATTAATTTCATTTTAATTTTTTCAATAGTTTTGTTATTTCTACTAATCATATGTGTATTAGACTCAAGTAGTTATAAATCTAATATATAAGCTATCTTAATGTATAAATTCTCTGACGTATCCTATGACCATGTATTGGTTTAACAGAAATAAATTTATTATTATTATTATAAATTAGGACTCCCATAGTAGAGTTGGCCTCATGTCCACCAGAGCGTCGAAAGAGCCGGTTAGCACAAAATCATAAAATCTAGGAGAGGTCAGACTAAATTTTTATTTTGCAACTTTGAGCATCGATCAATCGAATAATGATGATTTTTTTTTTTTTTTTTTTTTTTTGCATTGGAGGGGGAAATGCTGTGACGCACATCCAGGGAAGGTAGCCCTGGATAGTGTGGGACTCGAGACGGTTCACCATCACCATACCCACTAAAACCCCCTCCTTACCGATCCTGATTCCCTTCCGCGGAACTGATGGTCTGTCATTACTTCGCGGAAGGGAGGAAGGGTGGCTGGTAACGCCCCTTCTTCTGTTTTATTACCGCTACTGTTCCTTGTCAGCCCTCAACTGAAGGGCCAACCCGCCCATGATGAGCGCTGCAAAATCGCAGCCTTCATCCCACGACTCCTGGGAGCGCAGCATAGCGTCCACGTAACTGGTAGCAGTCAGCGGGGCACCCATGCTGCACTCCAGATTTTTCCTTCCCTCCTCAAATCTGGGGCATTTGAGGAGGACATGCTCCGCCGACTCGGTCTCACCAAGGCACGCGGGGCAGTCTGGTGTTGTTGCTGCCCCGATTTTGTGGAGGTACCCCCGGAACCCACCGTGTCCCTTGAGTACCTGGGTGAGGTGGTAATTCACCTCCCCATGCTTTCTGGTGAGCCAAGGCTCCACTCGAGGGATGATGATATTAATAAAAATATTAAACAAAAATTATCTGTGGAGGAACTCTGCCGAGAAAATAAAAATGAAAGCAAAGTGAGTTAAGGCTATTATATACGAAACACGACTTTCACTTTTCCAGCTGCACGAAGTATAGACGAAGAGTAAGCGGTCAGAAATTCGATACATAGTTTTCAACGGAATTTCATGTTTTCCAATATCCTGATTCCAAAAAATTTTAAAAAAACTGTAAATGTCTCTGAATACGATAACTCTCGATAGAATCGACATGAAATTTGATTATACAGTTGACTCGCGATAGTCCGACACTACGGGACCGCGGGGTTGTCGGATTACCAAAAATGTCGGATTACCAAAGGTTGGCTCTATTTAACTGAATTTGCAGTGTATAAGTTTGGAAAATTGATTTTAAAAAATCTGTGATGGTCTTCTGTTTCTTTTTACGCATACAATGAGTCATAGCCTTTTCTTGAATGTCTTTTAAAATGAACACATTGTTCACGTCAAGCTCACGTTCCTCGCACCAGCGTATTAAAGTGTTAGCAGCCGACATAGCTTCATCACAAGTGACTGTATATTTCGTCTCCACGGCCTCCTCGATTATGTCGTCTTGTGTATCAGATGTTACTTCTTGCACTATCTCTTCATCCGTTAACTCAGCGCCCAGGTTGTCGTCTAAGACCCATCTCCTTAATTCTTCCGATGATTCTTGTGGAATATTTATATCATCGCAAAGTGTCAGTGTATCTTCCACAACATTGCTTGTGACTTGATATGTTTCGTCTTCCCGTTGATTCCCGTCGTCTTTTTTTGGGAGGAGGGGATTCTCTGGCCAAACATTTCTCCAAGATCTTATTAAATTTGAGGGCTAAATGGGCGCTTGTCTGTTTCTTTGTTGCTTAAACCAAGAATACAGAGCCTCTTCAACGTGGGGATGTTCGCTCATTTTAAGTGTTTTTCTTTTGGAGTCGTCTTCAAGAGATTTCATAAAATTTTCAATTTTTTCTCTAATTTTTACCATGTCATAAACAGTAGGTCGCCCTATACCATAAACTTGACAAATAGCCGTGGGAATTTCGCCGCGGTCATGCCTCTTAATAATTTCCCATTTTTCAGGAAGAGTTAATGTTTAATGCTTACGTTTATTGCTTCCACTTGTACTTGCCATCACACTTAATAATAAAAAACGTAGGGTTAACTGTAATAATATCACAAATAGAGCAACTGCACACTCACGTCATTGCTACTGAACACAGCGAGGAACTAACGGCGATACGTGAGATACGACGATCCTGTGAAACACAATACAGACTAGACCGATGACTCATACGGCGCGGCGTCGGACTACCGAGCGTATCGGACTGTAAAGTGTCGGACTATCGCGAGTCAACTGTAATAATCTTGACTACATCCAGGTCGTTGATTGCCCTTACGATCTCCAAAATATATTCATATCGGTTTCGCTCATTCATGCATTTTCAAAATTGATTTTTTCATGTCTAAATACTTATGTCAATCATAATAACTAATACATTTTTTTAATTTTTTTTAGTCTTTTATTTATAAAGGTACAACTGTTGCTAGGGTGCAACAACCAGCATCTATGATGGTATTGATATGTTGGCGTGAAGAGCATGTGAGAGGAAGGCCACCCAGTGGTAGGACCTCGGGATGAAAATTTATCTCAATTATTAGGACAAGAACAGAAAAAAAAATCAAATAAAATAAATAAATAAGTAAATAAAAAAATAAAAAAGAGAAATTGAAAGACAATTTTGATGGATGGGTGAGAGAGATGATAAAGTAAAGGAAATTATGTAAAAAAAAAAAAAATTAAGAACGAATATGATTTAAGGTGGCAGTAAGTCGCGGTTCCATCTTCTCTTCAACCTTCGTGGGGGGCTTTGAGGTAAGTATTGTGAAGATAAAGTACGTATTTCTGGGTTTGTATGTGTGTAAAGTTTTCTATAAAACCATATGTAAGTAGTTTGTATTGTGTATATAATAACCAATATATAATTTATTTTTTCTTCTTATGATACGATTGTTTTCTGGCTAAAAAATATCCATCAAGTGACCATTGAGGAAATCTATTTATTTTAATTACATCGCATTTTAATTGATAAAAAAAAAATTGCCTCAAAATTAAGTAAAATGCGATATAATTAATTTATAGATTTTGTCAATGATCTTAGTGGATACTTTTTAGACCATTTTCATTTTATGACGAAAATATATATCGTATAGTGTATATTATGATTGACCTAAGTATTTAGACACAAAGTTTTGGGAATGCACTAATGGGCAAAACGTTAACCGATGTATAAAAAATAAATATATTTCAGAAAATATACCTGCCCTCTAGTGTATCTTGACAACAATCCCACCTCTTTAAGAAACGAAGTCCGTTACCTAGGCTTCATATTCGACAAACGACTAACTTGGAATCCTCAGACGAGACTGAAAAGACAAGAAATGAACAGACGTTATAAACTGTTACTAAGACTACTAGACAAAAGATCCAAATTAACTTTGGAAACAAAACGACTTATATACAACGCAGTACTCAAACCTATGTGGACTTTCGGATTTGAACTCTGGGGTTCTACCGAGGTTTCCAATCCTTTCAATTCCTAAAATCCTTCATACAATAGCTAATGCTCCTTACTACGTCTCCAACAAAACTCTTCTCACTGACCTTAATGTACCTTTTGTCACCAAAGTTGCTAAATCCAAGTATAAAAAATTATTTTCCTATCTTTATCTTCTAGTTAGTGCCCTCCATTCTGCCACACTTCCCCAACGACGGCTTAAGAGTCAATGGCCTAGAGACCTCCTTAGCAGCAACAGTGACAGTCATTACAAATGAGAGTAACTCAATTACTACGGAGTGTCACCACTGGGTGATTTCTCCCCTCTTGACATAAGACATTGCTATTATCTCTCTTTTAGCACATTTGCTTATTGTATTTAATTTGTATACAGTTGTAGATATCTATCTGTAAAATTAAAAAAAATAAAGATGGGAGACCGTAAGGCCAATTAAGTATTGTTTATCTAATCACGGACATAGATTCCTCCAACATAAATTAAAGATATGATTAGTCCAAAGTAATTATGTTTTATCAAAGACGACATAATTATCAATTAATTAAACCAATTTAAAAAATATTTTTTCGCAAACGTCAATTTTTTTCAAAAATGTATTAAACATTGTATAATTTTATAGTCTTTTTCTGGTTATATGACTCTTTTCATTTTTGTAAATTTCTCTTTTAATCTCTTATCAATTAATTATGCCAGTTTCGTTTCGCTAGCCTACACTGCCTCAATGTCACAAAACAGGAGAACATGTGACGGGAGGGCTACGATTTTATGAATGATGATTATTTTTTATGTGTTGTATTTTTTATGTGTTGTATTTTTTATGTGTTGTATTTTTTATGTGTTGTATTTTTTATGTGTTGTATTTTTTATGTGTTGTATTTTTTATGTGTTGTATTTTTTATGTGTTGTATTTTTTAAGGCCGAAATAACTAATAGGTAGCTTATTGGATTAGAATTTAAGAATTCCGCCCCCCCCCCCCCCCCTCCTGCTTAAAGGTTTATTGCCAACTGTTTGTTTATAATGAGAAATACGTTATGTTTACAAAATTAATGCATAAGGTAAAGTGTAAACAATGAATTAGCTCGATAAACATCCTACATCAGTGTTGCCGTTACAACTAAAGTAAAGTTAAATATATTTTTTCTGGTGTTCAATTTTTTTTTCTTTAATTTCTATTATGAATGAAATTTAAAGCCATGGAAGTATGGGTTTGTCAACATTGTCAATTATTGATCTAGAACAAAATGAATCAAATCAATCAACACGTGTCAAGTGCCAACCTTTGGGAGCCATGGTGGCCGTGCGGGCTACAGCGTAGGGCTTTGGTGTCGCATGGTCTCACCTTCGTTTGCGGGTTCGAATCCCGTCCGGGAGTGAGTTTTATTTCGTAGATAAAACTTCCTCCCGGGGCCATGGATGTCGTAAATAATTAGGTAAAACACCATTATTAAGAGTCATGGCTAATATGCATCGTACATAAGGCCAAAAAAAAAAAAAAAAAAAAAAAAAAAAAAAAAAAAAAAAAAAAAAAAAAAAAAAAAGCCAACCTAATGAGGTTAAAACTAAAGTTAGTAGCTTTTCATCTTCATTCAATAATTTATGTTTTATTCAAATAATGAATAAAACAAAATTAATCCATTTATTTTACGAATAACTGAATAATGAATAATCATTATTCAAAAGCTTTGAATGAAAATACATTTTTATTAATTATTTTTAATGAATTTTGCCCAATATTGGCACATATGTAAGACAAAAAATTGATTTTTATTTTTATTGTTGCAATATGTTTTTTTTTTTTTTTTTTTTTCAACTCACAGTCGTACCAAAACACATAAATAATTTTCCATCCAATGCCACCTAAACCGGAAATGTTCTTTTTCAATCTCGATAATCATCATTTAAATGACAAATTATATTAAATTATTATTATATTATAATAAATTAGATCTGTAAATTACTGACCCTATAATCCTCCTCTTGATTTTTTTTTTTTAACTCAGTTCATGGTATACTACAGTCAAAGTATACTACAGTAGATCATGACTACAGTCAAAGTGACAACTATTTTTTAAATGAGATTTATTTTGTAAAGTGTTATTACTTTGAGTTACTGGATTTGGAGTGTTAGGTATAACTTTTTTGTAATTTTTGGACAAAAACTATAATATTTTTAAAATGACTTTCGTTGGAGGGAAACAATTAGTCAAAAAATGAAAAGCAAGGGTCAAAAGTGGTTAGTTTGTTACTATGAGGTCATATACTTTACAACCAGAATGCTCATACGTCGCTCTGGTGAATATGAGCCCGATTCTATTGTGTGAGTCCTAAATGTTGCCTGTATGATACCAAGCCTGTATGATGTCGTCACCTGACATCATACAGGCTTGGTACCATCGCTTAACAACCCTTCCGAAGAATAGCGTGCTCAAAGGGTTTGTGACGTAAAAAAAAAGCAAGCACATTCAATATTATTATAATTTACAAGGAATATTTTATGTATATATTTTTATTAAAATCACATCTTAAATGGTTATTAATTATTAGTTGACTCATGTCCGGGCTATAACTACAAGGTCATATCGCCTACTACAAGAGTGATATTACCAGCCCGACTCTACTGGTGAAGTCCTAAATTTTTATTCACTTTAACGTCTTTAACGAGTACCTGACATCATACAAGCTTGGAACCATCGCTTAACATCCCTTCCGAAGGATGGCGTGCTCAAGGGGTTTTTGATGTAAAAAAAGAGGAAGTGAATTCAATAAAATTATATATATTTTTATTAAAATCACATCTTAAATTCTTATTATTTGTTAGTTATCATGACTCATGTCCGGGGTTTAACTACAAGGTCATATCGCCTACTACCAGAGCGCTCTTTCATTACTCTGGTGAACATGAGCCCGATTCTACTGTGGGAGTCTTAACATCCCTTCCGAAGGATGGCGTGCTCAAAGGGTTTGTGACGTAAAAAAAAGAGCAAGGACATTCAATATTATTATAATTTACAAGGAATATTATATGTATATATTTTTATTAAAATCACATCTTAAATGGTTATTATTTGTTAGTTATTATGACTCATGTCCGGGGTTTAACTACAAGGTCATATCGCCTACCACCAGAGCGCTCTTTCATTACTCTAGTGGACATGAGCCCGACTCTAGTGTGGGAATCCTAAATTTTTATTCACCTTGGGTAAGAGTCTTAAATGAGTACCTGACATCGTACAGGCTCGGGACCATCGCTTAATGTCTCATCCGAAGGACGGCGTGCTTAAGTACTATTTTAAAATATAATAAGGTATCGAATTAAGCACTTAAGTGCCTGTTCAATCTTAGTTAAGCCTCTTTTCTACTTTCGAGGAATCTACAGAATGTATGTCTCCAGAATGAATTTATCACGTATGTTTTCGCTCTCACTCCAAAACAAATAGACCGTTTGGGCTATACATAATTCATTACGGAGTCTTTAACGATCTGACATCGTACGGCCTCGGAACCATGACTTAACGTCCCTTCAGAAGGACAGCGTGCTCAAAGTTGTTAATGTATAGTATTAAAAAGTCACCTGATGCAAAACTGCTAACGACGAACAGCAGGAAGACAGGTCCAACGTGAAGGTCCATCATTGACTGACTCTTGAAACTTGTTATCTTACAACTTCCCCGTCCTCCACCCTCCACCGTATCAGTTCCCCCACTCCGCAAGAAAATAACATAATTTTTTTTTCTTCAATAATCTGAAAAATATATATAGAAATATTCATTCCACAAGTTATCTGATAAAACGTCACATGATAAGTGAACAGTCTTGTGAACCTTCACCCGGTAACAGAGCTGCTGATGGTGGCCTCTGAAGGGAAGACAGGGTTCAGGGGAAGGGTCTCAACTCAAAAACTATTATAATTATCGATTTAATTAATTTATCGACAAAAAATTTAGTATAAGAGCCCAGGGGCGTAGCCAGGGGGAGAACACAGAGGAAAAAACCAAAATTATGAAAATTGTGCTATACCTAAATGTACATGTACTAAACAAGTCATATTACATTTATTTAAATATACATGAATTCGATCATTTCATTTCCTCGCTCAAAATCGTCATTTATGTTATACTTATATCTCTTATAGCCGATTTTACATGCGCAGTAAAAATGCAAAGCGCAGCAGCGGCAAATGCACGCTATTGCATGTGAGTCATTTAATTCTAAAAGCACAGAAACCACAGCGTGCATTTGCTGCTGCTGCGCTTTGCATTTTTGCTGCTCATGTAAAGTCAACCTAAGTATTACAGTCAGTGTTTACCTCAGGGGGACCTTCTAGAGGTCCGAGTCTCCCAAATTAATAACAAAAAGTCTGCAACGCTAACAACGGAAACTGCGGGTTGTGCCCCCGGGGGTCTATACCCCCCACCCTCGTAGCCTAACTTTGCCCCCCCCCCCCCCCCTCACTCTGCTCAAAATCCTGGGTACGCCCCTGATAATGGTTATTGTTATTTAAAAGAATTTTGTTTTTTAGAATTGATAATGACTAGAGTGTCGAAACGTCGGAAATGAAATAAAGAAAATATTGTTTAAAATATAAATACCTTAATTGTCTCAATTACCCATATTGGAAGTTAATTGATTGATTCATTATGGGGAAGTACATTGCCGGTGATTTATCGACGATTTTTTTTCTACTCTTCTAAGGATATAAGAATAAGGGTGAATGACCTCTCATTCTAAAATTTCTTCCACTCACTAATCTATCCCCGCCTACATTATAGAAATATACATATATATATGTTATTATATATACAGTGAAATTTCTATATGGCGACACTTAAGGGACTGCGCATTTTATGGCGTTATTGAGAGTTGTCGTTAAATGAAGAGAAGAAAAATCAATACATATTACATTAGATTTAATAGTATTTTACTATTATAATATGTATTTACTAATAAAATATAAAATTTACAAAAAACAAGCATTAATATTGATACAAATAACAACGCTTATTGTGTATAGTCTGTTATCTTCGTCTGACGTTTTTTGATGCTCCAGTATTTTAATTGTATTTTCTTATGTATTTTATTCATATCTTGGGATACTGTGGGATCAACTTGGTTATACAAAAAGTCTAGCAGCCGGTGTAAACACGTGCAAGGTAATCACAACAAACAAAAGACCGTACACAGCTGCAGTTCTTATTAATTTCGGCAACTTGAAAGTACTGTTTATTGCTTAGTAATGACGTATTGTTGTCGTTATTTAGAGTGGGTATAATGCTACATAGAGTGTATCATTGTATGGACAACAAGGTAAACCAACCAGACTCAAGTAATTTAGATGTTTTTCCCTAAACCTGTTTGTCGTTAAAACGAGTGGCGTTAAAGCTCGCCGTCCATCGGATGGGACGTATAGCGATGGTCCCGAGCCTGTACGATGTCAGGTACTCGTTAAAGACCCCTGCCCTAGGTGAATAAAAAAATTTAGGGTAGCAAAATTTAGGACTCCCACAGTAGAGTCGGGCTCATGTCTACCAGAGTGACGAAAGAGCGCTCTGGTAGTAGTCATAATAACTAATTATATATATAAGATTGTATTTTTAAATATAAAAATTAAAATTCTTAAAGCATTGCAGGAAATTTAAATTTATTTATTTTTGCCATTTAATGTCATTACCATTAATTATTCAATATTTAAATTTTTAGTAAAAGACGATTAAAGTATTGAACGTTGTGAATCATTTTAGTGTTTATTTATTTCCTAGTAACCATCCTGTGTTGTTAAGGTTATATTTTTTTTATCTGTGAGAAAAGATAAACTGAGAAATCATAGTTAACTATGTCGTTTGACAAGCCTCAAATAATATGTCTGAATCAAAAAAATGTTAATTATAATGTTTTCGATGGAAGATGGATTCCTTGCTCAGCTAAGTTTGTCATATTGGGTAGTAAACCGAACAACAATGGGATCATGCAAATTTATGAAATGACTGCAGGAGAACCAACCCTTATTACAGAGGTAATACGTTGCATTTATAATCAATGTCTTTTTAAATTTATTTATTTAAATTATAGTGCAATTATCTTTGCTGCAATTTAGGGAGTGTAGAGGCTATCCTTGGTTAGAGATAAGGACACTAAACCTAAATGTCAACATATTTCGACCTCAGTTGCTATTTTATCTGAGAGGTAAATAAACTTAAGCACGCCGTCCTTCGGAGGAACGTTAAACGATGGCCCCGATCCCGTACGATGTCAGGTACTCGTTAAAGACCTTTACCCTAAGTGAATAAAAATTTAGAGTAGGCAAAATTTAGGACTCTCATTGTAGAGTCGAGCTCGTGTCCATCAGAGTGATGAAAATGCGGTTTGGTAGTAGGCGATATGACCTTGTAGTTAAAGCCTAGGCATGAGTCATAATAGCTAACAAGATATTCTAGTATCTAGTATACAATTATACTGACAATGGTCACGGACGTCTGTCAGGAGAGTCTTCATAAAATACTTTGAACATTAAAAAAGAAATAACATTTAGAACAATAAGTGAAACAATATTCAATTTATGTATATTGTACAAAGAGATTTGTAATAAATAAAATAAACTAAAGAATAATAAGAAGACAGAGAAGCAACAAATAGAAATAACAATAACAATTGTAATAAAATGGAGTAGTAAACAAGAAACAATAAAGTGTTGATCGAGCCCTTAGTTTATTTTATCTGGGAGGTAAAATAAACTTAAGCATGCCGTCCTTCGGATGGGACATTAAGCGATGGTCCCGAGCATGTACAATATCAGGTACTCGTTAAAGACCCTTGCCCTAGGTGAATATAAATTTAGGGTAAAGGTGTCCCACAGTAGAGTCGGGCTCATGTCCACCAGAGTGACGAAAGAGCGCTCTGGTAGTAGGCGATATGACCTCGAAGTTAAAGCCCGAGCATGAGTCATAAAACCTAACCTAACCAAGTGTTATTACTTAGCTGTACGAAGTATAGGGGAGGTTATGTTATCGGTAAAAAATTTCGGTAAGAATTTTAAACGGAATTTCATGTTTTCCGATCACCAGATAACAAATTATATAAAATAAAAATAAATTATCTCTGTGAACACGATAACTCCCGATAGAATTAATGTATCAACACGAAATTTTATATGTGAATCCAAAATTCTCTAACGACGACATATTGATTTTCAGCCAAATCAACCAATAGGGAAGCCTTAACACAAAAACTCTAATTACTGCCGATAGAATGAAATATTCAAAATGACATTTTTATATTTATATTCAAAACCCAAATAAGGCACCTATCAATTTTCCGTTTAATCGGTCGAAAGGAAAGATGGAGATCAAGTGAAATACCGTAATAACTCCCGATGTTATGAATAGGTTAGGTTATTTTAGGTTTTATGACTCATGCCTGGGCTTTAACTACGAGGTCATATTGCCTACTACCAGAGCGCTCTATCGTCACTCTGGTGGACATGAGCCCGATTCTACTGTGGGAGTCCTAAATTTTTATTCACCTAGGCCAGGCGTCTTTAACGAGTACCTGACATCGTACAGGCTCGGGACCATCGCTTAACGTCCCATCCGAAGGACGGCGTCCTTAAGTTTATTTTACCTCTCAGATAAAATAAACTAAGGGCCTCGGCCGGGTTTCGAAGCCTCGACCTTGAGCTCAGAAGGCAAGCACGCATACCACTGAGCTACCGGCGCCCTCTCTAATATTATTGTGTTTAATTTAAGTATAATAAACAACTTACTTCCATTTAGGTTGAAAAAGAAGTTTCTTTTAAATGTAGCACTTTCGGAGCTTCAACATTTAAAGAAAGGCGTTTAGCTACTGGAAATTTCAATGGAGACTTAGAAATATGGTAAGTCAAGTTATGCTCAAGTATATATATACATATATGTATATATATTGTGCTAAAAGAAATAATGTTAATGTAAAATTAAAATAATTAATAAATATATAATTCAATTAATTATTAAAACGAAAAGAATAATTAATAAAATTAAATTACCAAATTTCCTATATATATCAAAAGTTCAAGAGGTGCAATTTTCAAGAAAGTGCACGTATATTTTAAAAAAATTTCGATTAACAAACTTTTTATTTGGATTTCTAAAGAGATGCCATTTAAAAATTGTTTCCAATAATATTAAATCTAATCCAAAGGTTTTCAAATTATCTTACTCGGCCAACAGGGAAAATGAATAGAATATAATTTACGATAACAAATAGTTTGGGTTTATTTTTTTTAATGAACTACATTACAAAATTTAAAAACTAAACAACGAAACAAACAAAAATCTTAGGTTAGGTTTTATGACTCATGCCCGGGCTTTAACTACGAGGTCATATCGCCTACTACCAGAGCGCTCTTTCGTCACTCTGGTGGACATGAGCCCGACTCTATTGTGGGAGTCCTAAATTTTGCCTACCCTAAATTTTTATTCATCTAGGGTAGGGATCTTTAACGAGTACCTGACATCGTACAGGCTCGGGACCATCGCTTAACGTCCCATCCGAAGGACGGCGTGCTTAAGTTTATTTTACCTCCCAGATAAAATAAACTAAGGGCCTCGGTCGGGTTACGAAAGAAAAATCTTAAAAACTAAATTCTCAAAACCATATCAATCTTCTTTCCGCTCGGTATTTTTCGCCATTCCTTAAATTTATGTTATATATTTCTGGGCATATATCCTGTATATATAAACAAACAACAGTACCTTCTTTGCGGATCAATTTCACCGTCAATTCACTTCTATTTAGTTCATCACAACTCGACTCGTCTCTACACATACTAAAAAGAAACAGCTGATGGCTGTGTTTTGTTTTTTACTGGCATTTGTTTTAAAAGAAATGGTTATTTACGAATTCAGTTTCTTTTTATAGAAAAATAAATATAATTATTATTTTTTTATTATTAATAATAATTGAATTATTTAAGGTGTGTATTATTTTTATACATCAGAATATATATATAATTTATTTAATTTAATGCTTGGTGCTTATTTCTTTGGATTTTTTAAATTTCCAGGGATATAGAAGACCTGTCTAAGCCTGTATACTCTGCAGAAGCACATTCCGAATTAATAAATTGTATGGATGGTTTTGGTGGACAAAATGTAGGATGTGGAGCACCTGAAATTGTTACTGGAAGTCGTGATGGTAAGTATCGTAATTGTGAGCTACCACTTGATTACTACTTACGAAAATTTTTTTATACTAGATTTTTGTATTGTGTGAATATTATTTAATTTTTGTCGTAATAATCCGCTATCGATTGTATATAATATACTATAGACAGTATCATAGGCGTAGCCAGGGGTCCTATCGGTCATCCATAAAATGTATTTTACTTAATCTATAATAATTGTACTTATCTCCAACTTTTAATAATACATAATCTTTAAATTGTTTCAAAGGATGGAATTTACCAACCCAATTTATTAATATATATCTCTCGTAAGCGGATTTACAAAAACCAATAACCTGCACCAGAATGGTATTGCGAAAAAAAAAAAAAAAAAACCTAAACAATTTATCTTCATTTACCATTAAAATGGTATACTGAGTGTGAGCGGAAACAGTTGTGTATTTTCCAGATTGGACCAAGGTAAAAGAAAAATTTTTTCGGTGTAATAAAAATTCAATTCAATTCTGTAATAAAAGTTTTGCTATAATTCCAATATTTACATCTAACACGGATTAAGAGTAAATGAGGAACTACTCAAAAACAAGATCACTTTGAATCATTATTATTTTAAATGTGTAAAAATAAATGTTAATGCCACTTTCAATTGATGAAGTCGGACGTGTTCTAAAATTGTTAATAAATGTCTGTGAAAATAATGTACTTAATAAATGGGTATATAATTTTAATTATTACAAAAAATTAAGCTTCTTATATCAGAAATTCTTGATTATTTAATAAACTTTTCTTAAATTCTAGTTTTATAAACTGTTGTTTTAACATTAATAATTTTCATATTAAATATTTTTCAAACATATTTGAATATATTATAATGTTCAAACAATATGCCAATATATCAATAATAACAGATATATCCTTATATCTTTATGATAATATTTCTACCTAGTTAATGGCTTGAGCTAGCTATGCCTATAGAATACTAGAGCTAACTAGAGCCCCGATTTCGTGTTGTAAAAAAATTATAAAACGTACAATAAAAAGGCCAAAACGTGCAAAAATGTGTAACAAAAAATAAAATCTTGGCATTAACAGTATTTCTGCAAAAAAAAAAAAAAAAATTGGATCTAATTTGTAAATTAAATAACTCTCTTTTCAGCATAAAATTGGGTGGGGTTTAAAAATAAATCTATAAAATAAAAAGCCTAAAGGAATTTATTTATACAATTTATAAAAAATATTTACTGAAAAAAGTTTTTATTTTACCACAATGTTTTAATTACAGGAGGGTATATGTATACATTTTTTATTAAAAAAATAGTAGAGATATGTAAAATACAAAACAGTTCACCACAATACTCGAGGCAGAGAATTTGACTTCAATTAAATTGATATATATTTTTTACGTAAACATTTGATGCGTTAAAATGTACTATGTATTTAGTAGTAAATTCTTGTCTGAAAAACTGTGCCACCTGTCGCTAAGTATGTGTTTTAGCTGAGAAAACGATCTCTCCACGCTGACGCTTGTGATGGAGCATTTTTTGTAGCTGCTTATAATGTCAGGTTGTAGATCCAATTCAATATCTTCACCATTTATGGCCGCATTGTACTTTTTGAGTAAGTCATGTCCGGGATTTTTTCTCAAAACTGTTGTATATTTGTAGATTAAGAGGTATATTAATCAGGATGCCTTAATTCGTAAAAATAAATTGTTATTCAATAATTTCAAGCAAGCGAAAAAAAAAAAAAAAAAAAAATGCAATTGCTCGGGAATCCGGGCTCTAGGTATGTATAACCATTGCAGCAGCTAAAACTGACCTTTGACTTACTGTAATGAAATGAAAATAAAATAAATTTTATTCTGGGAGGTCCCCTAAGAATAAATACATGAAAGTCACTGAACAGAGCAACAAATACAAATGAAATAAAATGTCAGTAATGAGATAAAAGTACTATGGTGGATAGAAACAAGAACAAAATGAATATAACTAAATAAGAAAATATAATAAAATAGATAATGATGAAATAAGTAAAAAAATAAATAAATAAAATAATAATACAAAAGTAATTAAATTAACAACTTGGGGGCCATGGTGGCCGTGCGGGCTAGAGCGTAGGGCTTTGGTCGCATGATCTCACCTTGGTTTGCGTGTTCGAATCCCGTCCGGGAGTGAGTTTTATTTCGTAGATAGAACTCCCTCCCGGGGCCATGGATGTCTTAAATAATTATATGTAACACATTGACATGGCTAATATGCACCGTACATAAAGCCAAACAAACAAAAAAAAAAAAAAAAAAAAAAAAACACTTCATTATGAAGAAATCATATGAAAATATATGTATCTAAGGAAATATATAGAATAATATAAAATAAATTTTAAAAATATATAAAAATCAAGATTATAGAGGAGGAAATAGATAATACTGTAGATCACCTTAGACAAGCTCTGTCCGGAAAAAAACAACTCTATATTTCTTTTATTATAAACCTGATGTAAGATAAATAAATACAGCAAGAAAGTATTAATCGTGATCAAATTATAAGTCAGAATTATCAGCATAGGTTAGTAGTATTGGTTTAGCCTCGCTATAATAGTTATCATTATTTCAGTACATATTATATTTCATGTGATTATTATTATATATTCATTTATGTAATTTTTGAATTAAATATGGTTGTAGATTAATTGATGACCATTGATATTTTTTACCTAACAAAATTATATTAAACATTTTGATCAAATAATTAGTGAAAAAAAAAAAATATTTTATGATTACTAAAATACTTTGATTTTTCATAATTTTAAACAACCTGCAACAAAAAGTGATATTTCATTATTAGTTGTCCTCTGTAGTTCGCTTTCTTATCAACAGAATGCAGGACTAGTCAGCAACCTTCGCTTTCTTACCAACAGAATGCAGGACTAGTCAGCAACCTTCATTTATGATACTTAACATTTTTTTGCAGAGATATTGTGAAACAATAAAAAGTAAAGAAAAAACGTAGGTTTTTAAAAAAATATTGTCTAAAGTATTTGTTAAGTCGTGGCTGAAGATGGTAGCAATATCGAAAGTACTCCCGTATCATATATATTTGTGAAATAGACAATATTTTTAAAAAAACTTTTTTTTTTTACTTTTTTTAATGTTTATTCACTTATTCTGAAAATTGCTATTAAAAAAAACTAAATTGAACAACAAAAGTTACTAACGATCTTCAAAAAACTTTTAACATGGGCCTTTTAAATGTATAATTTTGTAAGAGAGATTTTGTAACAGCGCCTAGGGTTCTATTCAATTCAAAAATCCTTGATTTAAGTTTACTTTTTCCTTTTTGGTAATTTATCTTTTTCATACAAAAAAAAAGTATGGTTTTAAAGGAAGACTGTCATTAAAAATATTTACTGAGCCAAAAATAGTAAAAATATTTTTAATTCAATAGGTTTAGTGAAGCTATGGGACCCTCGGCAGAAGGAGAAACCAGTTGTTGTTATGGAACCGACAGATATGCTACAAAAACGAGATTGCTGGGCTGTTACTTTTGGTAAATATTTTTCTTTTTATCATAACTGCTGCATGAAATGAAAGGTATTCTTTTTTTAATGGCAGACAAGGAAAGTAAACAAAAAAAAAAAAAGCTTTTCTATGAAAATTACAGCACGATATATATCATATGATAGAAGGAAGTGCTGGACATTTTGATCAAAACACAAAAAAGAAACACGAGTTCAAGAAAGAAGAAAATGAAGTCGGTTAAAAATCACGCAGTATGCACTTAGTTGCGACTGCTTTTACACTTTGACTACCGCAGTTTGCGACGTACTCCGGTCATTTCGTTCGCGCGGACAATTCGCTTTCATTTTGACGGTACCTTAAATGTAAAGCCACAGAGATTTCCTAGTTGACATTCCAACCCCTTCCTTATCTGATGTATAAGAACGGACCGCTCTCAACAAACTGTGTTGTTAATGACTAAACCTGACGATGGTTTAATGCCGAAATCGCTAGTTTATGTATAAAACTTTTGTGGAATAGACATTTCAAAAATAAATTTGTTTTATTCATTATAAATTTCCACAATATGTCCGCTTTTCTCAACTTAATTTGTATATTTAATATGTATAATATTTGTTTGTAGGAAACGCATATAACAATGAAGAACGAATTGTCTGCGCTGGTTATGACAATGGCGATATAAAAATGTACGACTTGAAAAACTTATCCATTAGATGGGAAACGAATATAAGTAATGGAGTAAGTATCAATGAATTATATCTCCAAATAGTTTATAATAATAATTATTAAATTTAATTAATATATATGTCAACAAACCAAATTCTTTCATGCTCTTAGAATCTTTTCTTTGGTTATTTTGTTATGCGTAATGTTCCCTCATGAAGTTGTGACAGAAGTCTTCAATGTTGAAAAGAAGATACAGATGCTAGAATGTATATATAGGTTAGGTTAGATTTTATGACTCATGCCCGGGCTTTAACTACAAGGTCATATCGACTACTACCAGAGCGCTCTTTCATCACTCTGGTGAACATGAGCCCGACTCCACTGTGGGAGCCCTAAATTTTGCCTACCCTAAATTTTTATTCACCTAGGACAGGGGTCTTTAACGAGTACCTGACATCGTACAGGCTCGGGACCGTCGCTTAACGTCCCATCCGAAGGACGGCATGCCTAAGTTTATTTTACCTCCCACATAAAATAAACTAAGGGCCTCGGTCGGGTTTCGAATTCATGTGCTTGAGCTCAAGACAAGCACGCATACCACTGAGCTACCGGCGCCCTCTCTCTCTATATATATTTTATACGAAGTATAGGGGAAATTATGTAATCTGTCTGATATCGATGTTTACTTTTTACTGAAATTTAGTGTTTTCCAACTTTCTGATTCGAAAAATGAAAAAAAAAAAAATCTGTCAGTTTATAGAGATGTGAACACGATAACTCCCGATAGAATGATTGTGTCGTCACGAAATTGTATATGTGCATAAAGAACTCCATATGGAAGACAACTATTAGTTTTCAGCCAAATCAATTTAAGAGTGGGATTAGGGGGGAGGCTGAACCCAAAAACTCTAATAACTGCAGTTGTAATGAATATATGAGCACAAAATTTCATATCTGAATTTAAAACCCCATAAGGATGAAACCTACGAATTTATAGTGGAATTATATCAAAAACCCTAATAATGCCGATGTTATGAATATATCAACACAACATTTAGTGCGAGGATTCAGAAGTTCCATATTTAAGTCAACTGTTAATTTTTATAGTAAATGATTTTGGAGAGAGAGCAAACACAATTTATTAATTCGTGTTGGGGAAGTAAATCCCCGATGATTCACCGACAGTTTTTTTTTAAGTAGTGATATGCATATCGATGCGTTCCAGGCAAAAGCCCTAACCCACATAAGGTTAATTTTACAGGAGAAATAAAAAACTGTTTCATTATTAAACAAACCAAGTTGGCTTTCCACATTAGTTTAATTCTAATTTTTAAGAATCTTTTCTGTTACATAGAACAATTATTTTTCATCAATACTTGCATCTCTTTACAAGAAATAACAGTAAAGTGAACCACTTTGTTGATTAGGGCCTTTGTCACCTTGTAGCAACGGGGCCTGTCTCATAATGTAAACTGCCAAAAGCCCTAACCGATAGGTTAGGGCTTTTGGCAGTTTTTGAAAGTTTCTAATGTTCAGAACGAAAGCCCTAACCCACTTCTATCATTGGTACAATATAGATCATCATTTGGCATTTGGACTGAGGGGATAGGTCTTTTGGTCTCTCAAATGATTTAAAGTTTTGTGAGAGTATGTGGGTTAGGACCACATTTTGCAATGCCAAAGGCCCTCCAATTTCTAATTTCCTATTTTTATAAATTTTGTTAAAAATTATTACAAAATGTGCGGGATAGTCAATAGTGTGGAATAGGGCCAAAACATGAAAATTTCAAAAATTGTGGGATAGGGCCTTTTGCCTGGAACGCATCGATATAGTGAATATAATTGAAATACCGTGTGGCCCCTGCAATTCTGCATTGTGTAATTGCTGCTCACTAGAACTGTCAGTAAATTAAATTGATATGTTGTTGTTTTTCTATTAGGTTTGCTCTTTGGAATTTGACAGAAAAGAAATAGAAATGAATAAATTAGTTGCCACAACGTTAGAATCGAAATTTTTTGTATATGACTTACGAACTCAACATCCGAAAAAAGGTTTTGCTAATTTAAAGGAAAAAGTAAGTCAATAATGGTTATTAAGAATTTTTCTTTTCCACTTTGATGTCGGAGGGGGATGTACTGGCCAGCAGAGCCGGCCGCCCAAAAATACCCCGGAAGGCGTGGGGGGGATGTGGAGGTGACTCCCTTGGCTTCACAGCTGGATAGAATAGACTGGAGACTGGTTTACTTCAACTGGCTTTGTCCTCTGCACTCTGCTCCTGCTTGGTTTCTTGAATATATGTCGAACCCCGAGCGAGCTGGGCAGGGCACACTAGTTGGACCAATGGTATCAAAAGTTCCAACTAGCGGCCCCTTAATCCAGAGCTGCTGAGGGAGTGGGAGCCGATCAGGGGTAGGGTCAGGCGTCAGCTGACCCCTGGCACCCTCTAGCACGGATTCCCAACCGCTCAACAGCCCCGGACAGCACCCGCGCTCGCCAGGGGCCTAAAAGGTTTGGGGATAGTGGCGTGATAGTAGTTCTACCTAGTAGCGTACAGGTGAACTACTATCACGGGCCAATCATGTTAAATTGGGGAAGTTTTTATACTGGTTCTCGGCACGTGCGAGAATGTCACGGGAAGAGAGTTGGTATCAACTTTTATTTAAAACCTATTTTTCCTATATAGACGTTTCATCCTCAATATATATAAAATTGAAAAACATACTTATAGTTTTTAAATGTTCAGTGATTCAGTTCCTAGTTTTGAGACTGATAATGCTTACCTAATTTGAGATTTTTAATTTTTGGGAAATACTGGCTTGCAAATAAATAATTGTTGGGGAAATCATGTGTATTGCATTACCTGTTTTACTATTTATTGCTCTTGATGTAATTACTCTAGATTAACAAATGTTGTTCGGGGTAATTGTGAACAGCCCTTAGGGGTAATTGTGAACAGTCGAATTTTGGACTCAAGTTTGATTCCCAATGCAAGGTATGCATCCATTCTAACATTACCGCCTAGATTCTTCATTCAGGATACTCTAAGAGCAAGATGTCTGTTCACAATTACCCCACTTTTCTGGGGTAATTGTGAAATTTGTGGGTAATTGTGAACAAACCGATTGTGACGCGATATCTGAAAATATTGAAAAAAATTGGGATGGATCTGAAAGAGCACTAACAACAGAAAAAAATTGCCTAGTTTTTTTCATTTTCAGGAGAAGTTAACCAAGCTTGAAGATTAATTGAAGTTGATACATAAGAAAACTGTTCACAATTACCCCGCCTGACCCTAATTGTTTTGATGCAATTAACAATAATAATATATTCTAAACAACTTGCGTCTATTCCTTATATTTATGTAACTATTTCCTCGTCTCTTCGTTATAAATTTAAAATAAAATGGTAGAAAAAAATAACTGCAATGAAAGAATACAATTATATTAAAAATCTCCTTAAACATCAACAACTCAAATTATTATCAACTTTGTGGAGATTATAATAGTATCAAATAACTTTTTTCTTTAATAATTCATTTTATTTACAATAATATATGTACAATTAGGCTCACCAATCCACGATATGGACTGCCCGACATTTACCTCAAAACCGTGACTTATTTATGACGTGTGGAGGGAACGGGACTCTCTGCCTCTGGAAATAGTGAGTTTATCTATTCAAAGTTTATCTATTAAAGTAATACGAATATATTGTGTTTATTTATTCAACGGATATTATAATTTACAATAAGTGTTTCGTTATCCAACCTTAATAATTTCTGAAAACCAAATATCTATAGTTTTCATGAGAAATTCCTTTTATTCAGCTCATACCTCTCGAAATAGTAGTGCTTTTCCCATAACTTTCAAGTAAAGAGTTGTTCAAATTTATTTTTGAAAAATATTTCAGGTTTTTGATTTCAATATAATCATTATTGGGGTCAGCAAGATTAATAAAATAAAATAAAAATAATTGAATCAATAACATTTGTACTGCTCGTCTAGATGTGGGTCAACGTCATCTACATACATACTAAATTTCTGATTTTTAGACTATTGTTTCTAAGATAAACCGCTGTGACGGACAGATACAACTGAACGGTTGTATAAAGAATAAAGAAAAACGTATGTTTTTAAACAAAATATTGTCTATTTCACAAAATATACTTTCGGTATTGCTGCCGATACTAAAATACTAAATGGAAGTTCAACAAGTTTACATCCCGAACTGTCCCTTTGTTCTGTAAAGTCTTAAATTAAGATGATTCGATGAACATCTTCATCTCTAGCTTCTCGATTAAATAATGATCCATTTTTAGACAGAATAATCACTTGTGAAGAAAAATTGGTATTATATAATAATTTTAGGCGGTGTTATCAATGGCTCTCAGCTGATGAAGAAGCAATAAACTTTTTGAAACCTGATCTTCACCCGAAAAAGGTGTTATTGGTGGTTTTCTGGTCAGGCAAAGGCGTCGTGCATTATAAGCTCCTAAGTCAGGGGCAAACCATCACTGCAGAGGTCTACTGCACGATATTAGATCGCTGTCAGTCTAAACTTAAAATATTCGATCCAGGACTAGTGAATAGAAAAGGACCCTTGCTCCTTCAGGACAATGCTCAGCCACATACGGCAACTACGGAGATTGGATGGGAAACTTTACACCACCCGCCATATTCCCCAGACTGGTTATCACCTTTTTCAGTTCTCTGGACAATAGCCTCAGGCAGAAATGTTTTGATAGGATAGATTTTTTGAAACCGGCAAAGCGGAGTTAAATAGGTTTTTTGGCAGCAAAAAGCCATTGTTTTAAAAAAAAGGTATTTGGGACCTTCCGTCACGTTGGGATAAGGTTGTTGATTGTAATGGCGATTATTTTGATGAATAAAATGATTTTATATATATTACTTTCTTTAATTTTTAATTATCTAAAAAAACGACAGAACTTTTGAAAGGATATTTTGTGTCATTATTCTCATTTATTCTTTTTTTTTTTTTTACACAGTAATTACCCAGACAAGCGGTTCAAGGAAGACTCCGAGGGGAAAAAGATGGGTGTGATTGGCTCATTGTCCCTCCTACAGAACATCTCTCTAACCACTCAACCAATAGCCAGTCTTCACTGGAACCCAGATAAGTTGGGTCTTGGCGTCATCACATCCTTTGACCAAGCTTTTCGCACTATTATTGTGACCAAATTAAATTTATACTAAGAACGTTCAACCTAGTGTTTAACTCCGTGTTTTAATATAAAAAATATATATATTTTTTAATTGACAACAGCTCAATGACAAACAATATAGTAAGCTAATAAAGATTATAAGTAAAATAATGAAGTATAGAAAAAAGAAGATTTGTAAAAGGTAAAAGATTCACAGATTCTGAATAAATAAAATGACTACTTCAACGTCTTTAAGAAAGTCTATTATTTGCTTATATTTTTCTTTGACGGGGTTCTTCAGCCAATTTTGCAGGGTGTCCGTCCGGTTGAGGTCCGGATACTTTCGTCTTGTCTCTTCGCATTTCAGACACTTCAGTAGCACATGGTCCATATCCTCTGTACTGCCGCACTAGTAGTCACCTTGAAGATATGTATGTTTCTGTTGACACTCCCGTGGTTCGTCCGAAGCCTGCTCAACTCAACTATCTCCCGACGACGCAAACCCATGTCCTGGAACCACAGTGCAGGATAGGGCTCTCTTCATTTTGATTTAGATTCTTCAACGTATGCTTGTTGCCAGTTCTGGATAACAATCTTCCTTAAACAGCGTCTTGCTGCTTGGAGGTATTTGAGCATACTCACCGACATCTGTTGCAGCTTCTTTGGCAGCGGAGTCTGCCAGTTCGTTGTCCTGGAGGCCTCGGTGTCCGGGGATCCACTGAAGCACAATCTTATGCTTTGTTTTGTATAAAATATATTTTATATTACTTTTTTTTTTGTATATTGAGCCTTCTTCCCGTACAGAAAAATTGTGCACATTCTTGTTAAAGTGGTATAAGAACCATCTAAGTGTAAAATCGACATAAAAAGGTGATATGCGCTATAGAAAACAATAGTCTATTTTTCATCAATGAGATACGGAATTTAAATCTAATCTCATGGTTAAAATATCTTCAATGTCCTTTGGATGGGACGTTAAGCGATGGTCCCGAGCCTGTACGATGTCAAGTACTCGTTAAAGAACCCTGTCCTGTTGTAGGTGAATACAAATTTAGGGTAGGCAAAATTTAGGACTCCCACAGTAGAGTCGGGCTCATGTCCACCAGAGTGACGAAAGAGCGCTCTGGTAGTAGGTGATATGACTTCGTAGTTAAAGCCCGGGCATGAGTCATAACTAACTCTTCAATATCCTTTACTACAACATTTGTTTTTTTAGAAATAAGTCACTCTACTTCCAGAGAGGTAAATTCTTTATATTCATATTGCACTTCAAAAATTCACTATTTTTCTCTAGATTGAAAGAAGCAGAACAACTGTTTTTTTTGTTTTTTTTTTAAAGAAAAAATGTAGTATGCAATATTTTTTTGTATATTTTATATAGATAATAAATTCAATAAACAACAACAAACTTTATTTGGACCAGAACAATTTGGTTCTTTACACAAAATATAAAATGGAATTATTAAACTAAATAATGTTTTGGTATAACCTTGGTTTCAGCCTTAAAAATCCCCCTAAAACAAAAAATTAAACTTTAATGAATTAATGGCATGTATAAAATATCATTTTACCGCAAGTCTAAAACATTCCAGAAATTTACAGTTACAGGGTACATCTTTATAAGGCGAATAAAAGTAATTGTCAAATATGTTTTAATTCACAGTTAGTTTTGCATTTTTTGCCTCATCAGGCTACAACTATTGTTAAAAATGAGCATCATAAGTACAGAATGTAGACCTATGTTATATTAAGACCCGTCAAAGTAGAACATTTTTGTATTTATTCATTTTAGTTAATTACTTATCTCATAATCGAGCGTTTACTACAACAATTTCGGTTTCTGAATTACTCTACTGAGCTAGTTTCGCCGTGTTAAGGCATTATCAAGAGTCACTTACAAACTTGATTGACAAAGAAATTGTGCATTTTAATTATCTATTCCTAGAATGGAGCTTCACAAAGTAAATCTGGAAACCATAAATTACTCTACTGAGATAAAGTGAATTTTTCATCTGAAAAATAGTTGCACAATTATATTATTTTTTCTCTGGATAGGCGATATTCATATAAATAATCCGATACAACTGATTGTATACTTTATTATTATTTAAAAAAAAAATAAATCTACTGCAGGCGATTTTCTATACTGCATTGTTCCATAAGTATAGATTTCTTTATGCATATAATAAGTACAAAACTATACATTAATCAATTAATGGCATGTCTAAAATATCTTCAATATCGCAAACAACAATTTTAGTTATTAAATACTGTTTTTCTCTCAATCCAGAAAAATAAGTAAATTTTTAATGATGCACATTTATATCACTAGTTTTTTGTTTTTTTCCTGGATATAAATAAATCCGATTCAATTGATTGTATACATTATTATTATGAAATTTATTTTTTAAAAAATTATTCTTCTGTAGGCGGTTTTCTATAGTGCATTGTTCCATAAGTATGAATTTCTTTCTCCATAAGACAGCCCATAATGAAGAATGTGACATAGAGCAAGATAAGGTAGATCCCATAAAATTTCCTTCCTTGAAAGTCGAGTAGCGGGATGAAAATGAAGGAAGAAAACAGAGCAATATAAAGGAACAGACATCCAACTGGGCTTATGTCCCCGTAAAAACCCTGGAAAAAAAATATATACTTTGTATAGTTTAAAATAAAAAAATGGCTACCATTTAGGTTCTTGTCATATTGGGTTACAGGGTGTTATATTGGGATACACCTTATTTTCACCAAGATGGTTGCAGTTATAAAGTATTGAACTGATTCCAGGTCTACTTTGTGAAAATTCATAATGAACAGGATAAAGGAATATACACACACTAAGGAATATAAACTCCACCACACTACTTGTCAATATTTATATCAAAATATTGATAAATATTTAAGACAATTTTGAATATTAATACATTTAAACCTCTAGTACATGTAGTCAAACTGTATTTAAAGAGAGATTTTTACATATAAGAATGTTTTATACATACATCAATAGATTAAGATTATATATTTAACTATTCAATTATGTTTTGTTTTATATATCTGTTAGACTTGAATTTTGTAATGTCTCCATTTTGTACATTATTGTTTACAGTTACTTTCTTGTCACATGTCTAATTTATGACCTTGTTTGTCCTGCCTTGTGTTAGTTCAGTAGTAATCTCTGTTTAGTTCACTTGATGATGCCGTAACAGGCGAAACTATAGTCGTGTAATTTTGACCAATATAGTGAAAATATTGACAAGTAGTGTGTGGAGTTTATATTCCTTAGTGTGTGTATATTCCTTTATCCTGTGCAGTTATAAACCCTCCCGGCTGCCACCATATTAGAATTTGGGCCACTGCGAATATCTTCAAAAATACTTATCTGATCAATATAATTTTTATGTAATTTCTTCTCAAAAAAATCTAGATTCAGAACTTGAAAAGCCACAGCCATCTAAGAGATAAGAGGAGTTTCAATGCTGGATTTGTAAGAATACAAAATGGCAAATAATAGTTTTTTTTTTTTTCATGTTTGTAACTGCATCCATCTGAATGAAAATAGGGTACCGCATGGAAGTTGGGCCCCCCTGTTTAATATCCACAATGACATATGTTTAATAAACTTATATACGCATATACCTCAATAGGTTTTCCTTTAAGCTCCAAAAATAATGTGACAAGTGCAACTCCAACAGAACAATCTGACTTTGTTAAGAAAAACAATATATTTGCATACACAGAGGGCGTCTGTAGCTCTGAGGTAGTCTGCTCTCTTACTGAGCTCAAGATCAAAGGTTCGAAACCCGACTGATGCCTTTAGGTTTTTTTATCTGGGACGTGAAAAAGCTTTGAGTATGCCGTCCTTTGGTTGGGAGGGTTCCCAGCTTGAACTCGTAAGTACTCGTAAGACCACTATCATAGGTAAATAAACCTGGATAGGGAAAATTTAGGACTCCCACAGTTGAGTCGGGCTCAGGTCCACCAGAATGACCAAAGAGCGCTCTTGGCGCTAGGGTCTTTAATCGGTGCCCTCAAAGATTACACACTTTGTTTTCAAAAAACGACACTTTAAACCACTTTTTTGAAGGACGAACTAAAACACTGGTGCGGAGCGGGTCTGGAAGGTGTTCAGCGCTTCACATAATTTCGTAACTCATTTACCAGCTTATTCCCCCAAGTTGCCCAGTGAGAGTAAGTTTCTATTAATGAATTAATATTTCACAGTCCTGGATTTTAAGAGTCTTTGCCAGAATTTAACCTCATTAATTGACGATTTTAAAGAAACACATGTTAACTTTAGCTATTGGTTTAACCGTGGTACCTGCACCATCATTACCCCGGTTACTCGGGAGTGGGGTTACAGTCTTATTTGGTTGTACAATCAAAAAGGATACTAAACATGGGACCTCCGTAGCATGCTGCCATTCCCATATTTTGCAATCCTTGTTTCGCTAGGCCGACATCAGAAACAAGATCTATAAAAAAATATATACATATTATCCATATATTCCATTTATATATTTATTATATTTTGTACATAGGTTTTATATATATATATATATATATATAATTTTGTCTATCCTATATTTTTATTCAACTAATTTCTTTTACGAGTGCCAGACGTCGTACAGGCTCTGTATCATAATATATATCTTTCTGGGTGTTTTAATTTAATTTCTTGTATAACTGAACAGAAGGGAGAGTTAAGGGTTTGTTAAAGAAGCTCTTTAAGAGACATTTATGGGCACTGTAAATTTTGTTGTAGTAAATTTCCAGAAGTCCTCCCCATATCACTTTTAATTTCTTATACCTATAGACTTCATTCAAATTTTAAATTCTTAGACAGAATTTATATTTCCGAATTTAATGAAAATAGAAAAAAATTGTCGGCGCTTCTGAATACTCGTACTAAATTTTGCTTCTATACATTCTCTACATCAATAAAACAAACTTATTTTTGAAATATTGTCTATTCCACTAAAGATATATATACATATATAACTACCGGTTTCGGCTTTATACCATCGTCAGGTCTAGTTATGAACTCCGTTCATAACTAGACCTGACGATGGTATAAAGCCGAAACCGGTAGTTATATATGTATATATATCTTTAGTGGAATAGACAATATTTCAAAAATAAGTTTGTTTTATTTATTTATTACAAGTTTCCACAATATGTCCGCGTTTCTCAACTTAGAAGTTATTCTCTACATCGGCAGTTATTAGGGGTTTTGTGTTTCATCCTTCTTTCAACCCCCCCTCCCCCACCTTCCCGTTAGCCTATTTAACTGAAAATCAATTGCTGTCGTCCTTAGGAAGTATGACTCATGCCCGGGCTTTAACTACGAGCTCATATCGCCTACTACCAGAGCGCTCTTTCGTCACTCTGGTCAACATGAGCCCGACTCTACTATGGGAGTCCTAAATTTTGCCTACCCTAAATTTTTATTCACCTAGGGTAGGGGTCTTTAACGAGTATCTGACATCGTACAGGCTCGAGACAATCGCTTAACGGCGTGCTTAAGTTTATTTTACCTTCCATATAAAATAAACTAAGGGACTCGGCCGGGTACATATACTTATATATTTAAAGTTATAAAAAATGTTCCTTGAAGTTCTCAGATTTGAGATAGGATCAAAACGATCAAAGTTATAGCTCCTCAAAGAATGAAAGATTAATTTTTGTAGGGAATAGTCCATATATTGTTTAAATTGTGTCGCCTTCCAACAAATTATAAAATATTTTTTTTTTATTGGTAGTTTTTATGAAGAAATATTCAAAATAATAAAATATATCGCACCCTTGCTTCAAAAGTGCCACAACTCAAAAATTCTGATTTTTTAGTTAAGACTGCCATTCGACTTGGTTTTTAAGTTTATACCAATCACCTAAAGCGCCAGATAATGCACTGAAAATCCAGCCGCTAGGTAACAGTTGTGTCGTTTTTTATGTTTGCACTCATTAGTCTTTGTTGGGCAACAAAAGGGCCACAACTCAAAAAAACGAGATTTATAGTTGAAAACTTGGAAAATCTGCAGGACCACAATCTATCGTAAATTATACGCATAGTTTTGCTTGGTGAGGTCACTAGATCAACTAAAATTTACCTAACCCAGCTGGAAGCTGTTTTTCGCATTTCCTGAAAAACTGATTTTTTTGAGTAGTGTCACTTTTGAAGCAAGGGTGCGATATGTGATGTGGCATTACAGAGGTTTCTTATACTAACCACGCTTACAGATCAATCTCCCCCAACTCAAAATAATTTCATATTGGGATTACTGGTATAAGAAAGTCAGTCTTAAAATTACGCTGTACAATGAAACAAAAAAATACCTTTCACATACTTAGTAATGCCACTATAAAATTATTTTAAAATGGGGCGGTGGGAGAGAGAGATCTGTAAGCGTGCTTGGTATAAGAAAGTCCTGTAATGGCCACATCACATATTTTATTTAAATAGTCAAATGATGGTTACCTCCAAGACAATTACCCCAGGCGAGGACCGTGATTGCAAGTATGGCACTGCTTAGTGTAAATCTTGCTCCAATAGTCTGCAAATGTACGACAACCTCACTGCTAAGGATCCGGATCAACATGACAGCACCGACAAAACCCAAAAACGAAAAGATCTGTACAAGAAAAATAACACTACTATTAAACGAGTATGTGATTTCCAAAACCAGCCATTTCTCATGTTGAGTGCCAAAAGTAGCTATTAGAAAACTTAAATAAAAATAGCAAATTTTCTAGCCACAATATATTTGGCAACGTTTGCAAGATGACAGATAAAGTTATTACCCATCCATCAAAAAAAAAATCGGAACTTCAACTTAAAACGGTTAATTTTTATCAGTTTTTGGTAATTATCCCAAAAGTTGTTTACGGACAAATGGCTGGTTTTGGAAATCACCTCCTGAAATATTATATTAAAATATATAGAACCCTGGACATGTCTGTTTGTGATTGGAAGGCGCAGGTGATCAACACACTATTCCAAATCCTCTTCACTAAACAATCCACTCCCATTTGATCTCTCTCCCTTATTCTCGAATTCGTCAACCTCAATTATCTAAACATTTTAATTATTTACTTATCCCATTTTTTTCTTTTTTTGTTATTCTCTATTCTTATTATATTTCTTTAATCATGTTTCCTAAATTATTCGATCATAATCAATATTATTCCTTTTTTGTTCATTTTAGACTTTTATATATTTTTATCAAGCATTTATTTATTTTTTATTTTAGTTTACTTCATTTTGACTACTTTTATTTTTCTTCTCTCTCCTCACACTTTTCTATCTAGCCTCTACTGTCTAAAATTAATTTTATTTCAAACCTTGTCTGGGCATCCTTCCTTCTCTTTTATAATCAACCATCACAGCATTATGCTCTGTCAAATATCTGTGGTCACAGGGGATAAATTGGTAAGTCTAAATTCGTAACTTTTCAGGGAAGCACATTTTTACTTTTGCATTAATCGTGTAAATCCAGTTTTTGGAATAAATAAATTATGTTTGCATCATTATTAAGCATATACCTTCTAAATCTATAGGAGTGAATGAAAATGAATATTGTTAATCCTTTTTTTTTTTTTGGATTTTCCCTTAGTTACCTAATCATTCCCCATCACTTACCTAATTATTGACCATACTTTTTGAAATACTCGTGAATGATGCCTCTCTAAAGTTGATTTAACTGGAAACGCCCTCTTCACTTGGAATAGTCTGCCGTAGTGAATAAATGGTTAAATGCAGTTATCTCGTGAATGATTCCTCAAAGAAGTAGATTAAGTTTATTTACAATATACACAATTTTATGAGATACCAAGAAACCCACATCTTTATAATTCCGAAAGTATTAGAGTCCTGAGCTCCCAACTTCTTCACAGTGCGCAGATGGCTTGGGAGATGATCACAGTACACTTAACTTATTTTGGCAATTTTTCGGCTTAACTTATTCCCTGTGACCATAGATATATTCTGTACAACAGTAGGAACTCTAGAGACTTGTGTCTGTACTTAGATTGTCAGCCTTTTCTAATATAGAGTTACTTACAGAATGCCCCTTCGGTTTGACTCCTACTCTTGTTGTCAAGAAGATTATAAGTGAGGAAACTGAGCCTATAACAACAGTGATGAGCCACATTTGTACTCCGTAAATTTCTTCTTCCAACACTGCAAAATAAATAAATATATTTTTATATAATTCAATATATATTATTTAAAATATAGAAGAAGAAGAAGGGTTTATTATAACTGTCGCATTTACAGAGGTACAATTATACAATAAGGTTCCTTAACCATTACCCTTATACACTAAGCACAAATCAAAAATAAAAAGATAAACTAAAAACAATGCTACTGCTTAAGAGTAAATTTTAAAAACTCAAAGAAAAAAGAAAAACAAATACAAAGTAGCTCAAATGAATAGGAAATAAATTAATAAACATTCAAAAACAGAGATTATAATTTAAAATCGTGAACGGATATTTTTGTGTTCTCTCCCTGAGTTTTCCCTATTTTCTTTACCAAAACATTTTGATTTGTGTCACACTTAAGTAAAAAGTTTTTACTGAAATTTATTATGTAGTCCAGTAGGAGCTCAACATTTAGGTGTTCATGGATTTGGAGGATGGAGGTGTCCCTCGAGTAGCTACCAACCAATCTAAGGCATTTGTTTTGGGCCACTTGAAGAGTTGTCAAGTTGGTATTGCTTGCAAGACCGGCCCACACTGGGCATGCATACGTTATCACTGGCCGCAACAGAGGCTTGTATATGAGGAGTCTATTGGTTAGATTAAGGGCTGCATTTCTGTGGAGTAACGGCAATAAGGAGAACACAAGTCCACTCACAGTATTGATATATTGCCTGAAGTTCAGTCGTCTGTCTAGAAGAACACCAAGGTATTTTACTGTATCGGTCCAGTTCAAATTTTCTACTCTCTGGGGTAATGCGGGCGTCTATTTAAAATATGCAATGCGGCCAAAACAGGATTTTCTTCGACCAAGCATATTCGTATAGATCACTCTTCCTGACCATTCCTCCTCTCAAATTCATTTCGTATTGGCGTTACTGGCTATATTAGACAAATTTTAGCTCAAATGGTCGATTGGCTTTGATAATTAATAAATTTGTGCTGGTTTTAATTTTTTCTTAGAGATGGGTTTAATAAAAAAATAAAAATAATAATTTGAAAAGTCGTCGGTAAATCCCTAGCAATGTACTTCCACAGAACGAATTAATCAATTAACTTTTCGCTCCCCCTCCAAAACCAGTCGGTCATTTGCACTAATATTAAACAGTTGACTAACATAGTGGCTCCTAAATCCTCAAACTAAATTTTGTGTAGATAAATTCATTACATCGGCAGTTATCAGGGTTTTTGAATTAAGTCCCCTCCCCTGAACCCCTCTCTCCTTCGATCGATATTGCTTAAAATTGACAGGTTGTGTCCTCATTGAGTTTTGACTTTAAATATGAAATTTCGTGTCGATACATTTATTACAACAGCAGTTATTAGAGTTTTTGAGTTAAGCCTCCCCTAATTCCCCCCTCCATTTTAACCAATTTGGCTGAAAATCGATAGGTGTCGTCCTTATGGGGTTTTGGTCTCACATATAAAATTTCGTGTCGATACATTCATTACAACAGCAGTTATTAGAGTTTTTGAGTTAAGCCTCCCCTAATTCCCCCCTCCATTTTAACCAATTTGGCTGAAAATCGATAGATGTCGTCCTTATGGGGTTTTGATCACACATATAAAATTTCGTGTCGATATATTCATTCTATCGGAAGTTATCATGTTCACAGACACACCGATTTTTTTTTTTTTCATATTTGGAATCAGGAGGTTGGAAAACATAAAATTCCGCATCGAATTGTTCACTGATTATATAACTTCCCCTATACTTCGTATAACTGGGGAAGTAAAATATAATATAAATAATAATAACAGTACTAAATAATATTATAAAATACTCACTTTGCATAGCAAACATGACCAATGAAGGATATATAAACATATTGATCATAATGACGACTTTGCTCCAGCCGTACTCAGGTTCGTCTTTGTTCACAACAGGCACCAGTAGACGCATTATAATCATTATAGGGGCCTTTAAACAAATCAGTCAACAAATTAGATATTGTTTAAAGTAAAACTAGTTAATACAGTTAAAATATCTGTAAAATAATACTTTAATAATATCAATATTTGATTATATAGAAAAAAAAAGTGTGCTTGGAACAGACGCCAGAAGTGAAACTTCTTTCGCGATTTTACAGATTTTTTGTTTTTTGATCCATAAATATTATTTTTATGTTGTATGGGATTTCTCAATTAACTCAACATTTTAGGTGCAAACAGTTTTATTTATTGGCTTATTTTATTTTTATTCATTTGTTAAATCAACATTATTTTCGTTGTTATGAACATTATAAATCACTACATTTGATTCCAAAGTAGACAATAGGCGAAGAAGAGAGAAAAGAGAAATAAGAAATGTAGGTTTAAGAACATGAGAGAATAGAGAATGAGAATTGAGTAAGAAAAAGTGACGCTGTTCATGACGCCAGTAACGCTAAGCAGGCGTACACTCACCTTTGTGATTCATTATCAAGTAGATTGGGTATTAATATGAAAATATTGTTCCTCCAAACTTGTAATTTCTGAACTTAATTTCCTCTTTTTGGACGACGGTCCTGGACCATTATTCTCATATTCAGAATCGAATGAGGAGTGAGGCGCATCGGGCTGCTCCGGGAGGCGGGGTGGGGAGCGCTCCCCTCTACTAGCCCGTCCAACGATTCCCAACTGCCATTCTCAGAATTCAAAAAATGAAATGCTTTCACTCCCCCCTGCGTGCAAACCATTGCTTCGATTTCGTCCAAATTTGGTATGTTTAATCGGTGCCCTCACAGATTATAGACTTTGTTTTCAAAAGAAGACACTTTAAATATCTTTTTGGGGGCTAAAATAAAACACTGGTGCGGAGCGGGTCTGGGAGATGTTACAAACAAGAAAAAGGAAATACAGAAAAAGTTAAGAAACTTCAACATACAATAAATGTAAACAAATTCAAAAGTACAAAGAAAATCTAATACAATTTATTGTTCCAAAAATTTTATAAGGTAAGAAAAATTCGAGGAACTGAACAGCACTGAGAACAATAAGCCATGGAAAAGAAATAGATACCGAGAAACGGTTGGTGTGGAGTTCTATTCGGAACCTTCGAAGACATTTTAATACTTATGCCTACGTGTAAGTAGTTAACTACATTTAACCACTTTCGGTTTTGATAAATCTCTGATTCAATTATCTGTGTGTAAACTATTTAAGGTTTTCAATTACCTAATTTATTATAATTTCTGGGGGTATTGAGGGTCAGTCAATGAAGAAAACACTATTCAAATGCCAACGTTTCGATATATTTCATATCATCATCAGGGCCTAACAAACATGGGGGTATCAAGATTAGAAAAATATAATGGGTGATCGATTAAAATTATATATAGGTACATAAATATACATTCACTCATACAACTCCACATAAATACATATATACATCCTAATACATTCACATACATATACACATTGATGAACAACAAGAAAACTTACTATGAATATAGATGGTTGAGGAGAAGGCATGAAGACTGTGAGGTCTTATGTTCAACTAAGGGTACAGAAGGGTCGAGGGTAACAGATAATAAATCCGGGGAAAACCCCAGCTAACGGTACTTAAATTTGAAGAGAACTACTTACTGGCTAACAGATATTTTACTATGTTGAGAAAAGAGTTAGGCCCTAATGATGATATGAAATATATCGAAACGTTGGCATTTGAATAGTGTTTTCTTCATTGACTGACCCTCAATACCCCCAGAATTTTGAAATCTACAGTCGCTAGCAAACATCTAATTTATTATAATAATGATTATACTATAATAATACCTTAAAAATAATAAACAGTCTGTCTAAGAAGTTGGATTCTAACCATTCTGTTCGTTCGTATGGCTTCATTACCAGCATAAATTCCATCGCTGAGGCTTTAGATAATCGAAAAAGTCTGCCTTGAAATTCATTAGAAAATATATAAAAATAAATATACAAAGTATTTATCAAAATAATAAATATATTATATATAAAAAATAAATTAATTTGAATATTAAAAGGTGTTTGACAAACAACACTTAATTGGCCTTATGGTCTCCCAAATTTGTTTATTTTTACACATCGGTTAACGTTTCTCACATTCGGCCATTTTCAAAATTAGTTAGTAGTTATTAAAGGCACAGACCTCAAAAGACGATTTGGTCAACTGAAACCAATAATTGGGACCCTGTGGGCTAGAGCAGTAGGGCTTTGGCTGCATGGACTCACCACGGATGCGGGTTCGAATCCAGAAACCATGGATAATTGTAAATAACCCTGGTAATGTAGCTCTGCCCCTGTGGTGCCAAAGAAAAAAATGGGGATACACTCCCCCACCCTCTATCAGTCCAAAGGGAGGAATTTACATAAGGGTAGGAGTTATAAAAAAAAAAAAAAAAAAGTACACAACACACCATTCTAAAACCAATTTAGACTTACGGTATCGAGAATAAAGTAATAACATCAAGTATAATAAGTTATTTTGACTCATGCCCGGGCTTTAACTACGAGGTCATATCGCCTACTACCAGAGCACTCTTTCGTCACTCTGGTGGACATGAGCCCGACTCTATTGTGGGAGTCCTAAATTTTGCCTACCCTAAATTTTTATTCACCTAGGGTAGGGGTTTTTAACCGAGTACTTGACATCGTACAGGCTCGGGACCATCGCTTAACGTCCCATCCGAAGGACGGCGTGCTTAAGTTTATGTTACCTCTCAAATAAAATAAACTAAGGGCCTTGGTCGGGTTTCGAACCCACGATCTTGAGCTCAGAAGGCAAGCACGCACACCACTGAGCTACCGGCGCCCTCACAATTAAGTGTTGTTTTACCAACCACCTTTTATCCATTGAAGTTACAACTGGTCTCAAATCAAAGACATCCTTCCTTCACAATTATATAAATTAATCCATTTTACCAGAACGTCCTCGCGCATCTTCACGCTGAATATTGATAGACGCTGAAGTGGGCCGATTTTCTATATTACGATAAATTCGTCTTCTTTCCATTCTTTTGGCAATTGCTGGAAAAAATAAAATTGACAACCATTAACCTTCTCACCGGATTAGTTATTATGACTCATGCCCAGGCCTCAACTGTAGGATCGCCTACTACCAGAGAGCTATTTCGTCACTCTGTTGGATATGAGCCCGACTCTACTATAAGAGTCCTAAATTTTGCCTACCCTAAATTTTTATTCACTTAGAGGTCTTTAACGAGTACCTGTCGTCGTACAGGCTCGGGAGCATCGCTTTCCGTATTAACAGATAATATAAAATACAATATACGTATAATAGTTATTCCTAAATATAAACAAACCTAAATTACAATCAATAGTAAAAAATGGTTGATTAAATAATACTTCAATGGCCTTACGGTCTACCATTTTCATTTCATTTTTTATACATCAATTGATGTTTTACCAATTTGGGTTTTTTATTAAATTATAAACAAAAGTATTCAACTGATAAACAAAAAATATAAACAAATTTGAGAGTGTTTTTATAACCTTTTTTTTACTATTGAAGTTGGTTAAAATTCAAACTGGTTTAAATTAAAGAAAAAATATATAAAAACAAACAATTTGTTCAATATCACAAAAATGAGTCTTGTCAAAAAAAAGAGGTTTTTAATGGTGAAAAAAACAAAAAAAAGCAAACTGAAAGTATTTTGGGTACTTATAAAAAGTATTGTATAAATATTGCAATGCTAACTAATTAAATGTCACTTTTGAACTTTGTACTGACAATGGCATAAGCCGAAATCGGTACACTTTATGTATATATTTTTATGTAATTATACAATATAATAGTTTAACATGTTCTTTGTTTTTATTTATTTTTATTATATTTCCATTGTATTGACAAATGTATTTGGACATTCTTCCTCCACTATAAATTACCATTGTAATTAATATTAAAAATAAATAATGTAATAATACCTATTGATTTGAAAGAGCTTCTCCTTGTTGTGTGCGCTTCTTCAGAAACATCGGATACAGGAACTGTAGATTTCCCTTTATCTAGAAAAAGAAAAGAAAAAAAAAAAGAACTTAAGTATTGTAAATTAAGATAAATTCCTGTTCCTATTAGCCGAAAAACATCTTGATGAAAATCTGAAGAAATTAAAGTTCATCTTACAGCAAATATATAAGTTACAGGTACTCTTTTAACTCATCTCTGAGTGAAGACCTCCTGAGTCCAAATAGGATTCTCGCAACATGCGCAACACCGTCCTTCCAACATAGTTTCGGCCTCCCAACACGTCTGGTTCCGTGGATTTCCTCCAGTAATGTCATCTTTGGCACATCATGGTCTCCCATCCTTGCCAAGTGTCCTGCCCATCTTACAAACCTTACTACGTCCGGTTCTTGCGACAAAGCGTATAGTTCCTGATTTGTTCTTCTCCTCCAGTCCTGTCCGTTGTAGACACCTCTATAGATGCAACGTTGGATCTTCCTTTCGTGAATCGGGAGTGCTTGTTCGTTGGTCTTTGTTACTGTCCATGTTTCAGAACTGTAAGTCAGTACTGGACGAATCAAGGTTTTGTAGAGTTCCAGCTTTGTTGCCCTAGAAAGCAAGTTACTTCTGAGGAGTCCAAAGAAACAGCTGTTGGACTTGGTGATTCTGCTACTATTTCATTTGAGAGGTTATTGTCCACATTAACCTGACATCCTAGCTAAGTGAACTCATTCACTTTTCCGAAGAAGTATGGGCCAATATGAACTTCTTCATTAGATCTTACCTCTCTCGTTTTCGAAGATTTATATGTGAACCCAGAACCCTCTAACGACACCTATAATTTTTCAGTCAAATCGACAAAAGAGAAGAAGGGATTTAGGGGTATAAGTACGACACTTATTAATTTTCAGCGGAATCAACAGAAGAGAAGAAAGCGTTTAGGGGAGGAGGCCCAATAACTGCTGATGTAATTTATCGACACAAATGTTAGCATGAGGATTTAGAAGCCCTTATGTAAGTCAACTGTTGAATATTGGAGCAAACGGTGGACTGGTTTTAAGAGGGGAGCGAAAATTTAATTGATTAATTCGTTCTGGGGAAGTACATTGCCAGTGATTCATCGAGGACTTTTTTTTTACTATTACTGTAATAATTCTCGCCTGAAAACGATTTAGTAACTGTTGATGTTAGGCATTCAATTTATAAGCTATCTTGATGTATATATTTGTATGATGTAACATATTATCATATATTGTTTAACGGAAATAAATACTATCATTAGCATTTGTATTGGTCGAAAAAAAAAAAAAAACTATAAATTATCTATGTTTATTGGTTAGTTCATTAATTCAACAGAATTTAAATTGTTTGCGAATGCTATAGAAAGATTATAGACGTCGATAAGATAGATGACGTCACTTGAGAAACATTCTTGATGGAGCAACCACTTTTTTTTTTTTCACTGCCGATGGTTCACCAACTTTTTTTCTTAATCTTTCAATAAGTAAACATTACCATTATTCTTTATGTTCTTAATTGTTATTAGGTATTTAATTGTTATGAAAATATTTTAAAATCAACTTACACTTATCCCAACGATAGTTGACAATGCCGCTAAACAGTGTCAACATAAGATATACAAAATAAGTGACCATCATTCCTGAAAATATAAGAAAGTTGAATATAAATTTAATTTGTATTGGAATTTCAACAGGTTTAAGGGCCAAAAAATAAATTTATGGGGGATTCTAGTTTCCAAGCCAAATAAAGCCAACATTCTTTTTGGTAAGTTGAAAAAAAAAAAATAGTTATTGTGACTCATGCCCTGGCTTTAACTACGAGGTCATATCGCCTACTACCAGAGCGCTCTTTAGTCTCTCTGGTGGACATGAGCCCGACTCTACTATGAGTCCTAAATTTTTATTCACCTAGAGGTCTTTAACGAGTACCTGACATCGTGCAGGCTCGGGACCATCGCTTACCGGATTAATAGATAATATAAAATACAATTTACGTATAATAGTTATTCCTAAATAGGAATAAATCTAAATTACAATCAATAGTAAAAAATCTGGTCCACCAAATATGTTTTATTTTTTATAGATTAATTGATGTTTTACCCATTTGGGATTTTTAAAACTTATAAAAAAAAGAACATTCAACTAATGATAGATAGATAAACTTTTACTGCACAAAAGATTACAACCTCTATGGCAACGAGTGAGTTTTTTTTTTTACAAAATGAATAATAAAAGGATAAAAGAAACAATTCCAGAATTATACAAAACAAGATATGAAATGAACATGAATAAATAAATAAAAAATAATAATAATAAATATATAAGTATATCCCTCCTACATGGAACAAATTGAAATAAATTATTCTTTATTTTCAAATCAACAGTAAAAAATAAAAATAAATTGGAATTTTTTTTAACTTCTAAATTATTATTTAAAATATGAACAATTTTTTTTGAGTAATATTCTGGTCTATTGGTGAGATAATTGTGGAGAAATGCTTGCCTGGGGATACACAAAGAGGGACAATGGAACAAAAAGTGTATGAGGTCGTCCTTTTCGTCTAAGGTACAGAGCCTGCAGACACTTTCAGGACAAAACTCATACCTAAGCCCTCCAAGTAATATTCTAAAATTTCAATTGCTATTGTGGAGACGAATTTGAGGCATTCAACTGATGTACAAAAAATATAAACAAATTTGAGAGTGTTGTTTATAACCTTTTTTTACTATTGGTTAAATTTCAAACTGGTCTTAAATTAATGAAAAATATATAAAAACAAACAATTTGTTCAATTTCACAAAAATGTGTCTTGTCAAAAAGAAGGAGGTTTTTAATGGTGAAAAAAAAAAAAAAAAAAAAAAAAAAAAAAAAAAAAAAAAAAAAAAAAAAAAAAAAAAAAAAAAAAAAAAAGCAAACTGAATGTATTTTGTTTACTTATAAAAAGTAGGATGTAATAGGGGGTATTAACGAGTACCTGACATAGTACAGGCTCGAGAACATCGCTTTACCTCTCATCCAAAGGATGGCATGCTCAATGTTTTAATTATATATTATATATTATTATTATATAATATCTTACCTATAATATGAGGCAAAGAGTAGTTTCTTTCGAAAAACCCCATAAAAAAAATAGTATATGATATACAAAAGAAGAAGATATTTCTCAAAAGACCCCAAGTTTCAACAACAAAAGGTCGACACAATAGCACAGTGCCAGCAACAATTGTTACTGTAAAGGTTGCAGAACCTGAAAATGATAAGTAAAATATAATTTAAATTGGGAAATGGCAGTAAAATTTTAAGAAGCAGAATTATTGAAGCAAATTTAGTCGGTAAATTACAATTTATATGAGAGAAAAATTGTGTGATTAACATTAAAAGTATGAATAAATAATTTGAAATATTGCAAAAAATGTATACATTTCGCAGTAACACCATCTTCAGGTTTAGTTATAAACTAAGACAGTTTGTGGAGTGCTAACTGTTTATATCTGGTAAGAATTTCAACTAGGAAATCCCGTTTCAATAACAGTGATAAAACTATTAAATTAAAATTATTAAATTCTAATAAACTAATTTATATAACATGATCGTGCATTTAACAATATGATAAATCATGAATCTACACCTAATTCTCAATGTTCATGATTTTATCAGATTTTTGTGAGCGATCCTTTTGGTGGTAAGGGTCAGGCTCAGAAATTTATAAGCGTTTTTCCCGAAAAATGTTAAAAAAATTGAATAAAAAAATACATCATATATATTGTTGAATTTGTGCTTCAATAAGCTTTCATTTGACACCCTATACGATGCCCTTGAAAAAGTTTTTTTTATTCCCCCCATTTCCCAATTTACCCCCTGAAATTAACCCCCAGAATCAAAATTCAACTTTTTATACTTCACGTCTATAATTGGGCCACAACACTTTATCTCTACTAAATTTCAAATTTTTATGTCGAATAGTTTCAGAGAAAATCGCCTGTGACAAACGGACGAACGGTCACCGAAGTGATTCCGTGTTCCGTTTTGCTAATTTTTGCACGGAACACTAAAAATCTTTTATAAAATTTTATATCATGGAGAGCTTTAAGCCTCTTCTTTAACTAAAGCCCCAAAACATTATTTATAAATGTTACTAGGTAACTCAAAATATGATTACGCATATTGCCTCACATTTGCTATTATTATTATTATTTTATTTTATTATTTTTTGCAAGAAAAGTAAGATAGAAGGAAGGTTTATATTGATACCTGTGAGTCCAGCGAATAATATCTCTGGATGGTCGAGTTCCGCGCCAGCGAAGGCAGTGAACAGATCCGGGGCTCCGTTTCCAAGAGCAAGAACTGTCACTCCAGCCACACTATCCGACAGTTTGAGTACTTCCGCCACAACCTCCATATTAGGACAAATACTGAAAAATATCTTCGCTACACTTATAATTAAGGAGCGGTTTTTTATATAATAGAATATATATATACAATAGACTCTCCCTTATCCGGCGTTCTGTTAACCGGCCGCTCCCTTATCCGGCGCTCGCAAAATATCAAATTTGTTAAACTAAAATTAACATTCAATTATTAGATTATCAATTATATGAGCCACGTGTATATACGAGCACATAATAATTCCGTAACTCGCGAATCTTTCATGTATTTTTATTGTACATACATATATATGAGGAGTTTGGAGCCAGAGCGGACCAACCCACAATTTTTCGGAAAATGAGTTACTACCATCCTGATGTTGGCATAGGTTCCCTTTTTCAAAACCAGTGTGGATCACTTAGTTTCTTCACTTCAGTGATAGATAGCAGCACTTTAAGTTTAGTCCACAAATATTTTGTGCATATATTTTCAAAGTCACATTGGATCATACGGCCTTCAAAAACTTTATAGAACACAAAAAGGGATCACTCATCCAATACTATTCTAAAATTTCAAATATAAATAAATATTTGGGGCCCATTTATGGAGATGAACAAAATGTACTCAATTTTCAATTGCCATTTTCTACCTGTTCAGTTTCAACCAGTTGGTCCGCTCTGGCTCCAAACTCCTCATATGTACATTGTATTTATAATGAAGGGAACGCTAATACAATTTTTTATTACTTCACTAATATCCTATAAATAAATTATAATAAATACATAGTTGAAAATAAAACATTTATAAAAAATGTTTCCTAGAATAGAAAAACAAAGGTACCGTCCCGTCCGTGACACAACAATATCTTCTTAACGGGAAATGAACACTTAACTAGTAAAGTCAAATTTTAATTTTTTTCCCACAGAAACCCTCTCCTATTTATTTTTTTCCTTTACACCAATTCTCTTTTTCTCAGTTTTCATTTGATTCGCATAGTGAGAAGAATCGTTGGATCATTTTTCAGACGTCTTAACACTAAAGAAGTGGTGGGACTATGCAGCATGGAACAGTGTTGTGTTAGCGAAACAAAAGAAAATTACCGATTTTTTTAACAAATAATATTTATAGAATTTTAGATTTTGTTTTAAATATGTGTGTAATTAAACGCAGATTTCGGAATATCTTTTTTATGCTTGGATAAATATACATAATATGTATTATGTACGTACATATAATAAATCAATGTTCTGTATGTACATATTTGTCAATTTAATAAATGTTATCAACAAAATACATACGTGTTTTATTCCTTAGCTCACGTAAAAACACTTTTTTTTATGCTTTAATAGATTTTTTTTTCTCATTAATTGATTATTTCTGTTACCTGGCGTTTTCTGTTATCCGGCGTCACGTCGGTCCCGGCAAAGCCGGATAAGGGAGACCCGAAATTCGGACGTTTATGAGTCTATGTGTTGTCCTTATGGGGTTATGAGTTTACATATATTTCGTGTCAGTACAATGGCAGTTTTTGAGTTAAGCCTACCCCTTAATCCCCCCTTCCCTCTGGCCGATTTGACTGAAAACCAATAGGTGTCGTTCTTATATGGCTCTGGATACACATATAAAATTTATTGTTGATACATTCATTCTATCGGGACTTATTATGAAATTCCGTTTACATAACGACCGATTACATAACGTTCCTTTTATTTTGTATAGCTGGTGAAGTAAAACATAAGGGCTTAGGTCGAGTTTTGAACCCGTGATCTTTAGTTGAATATGCAAGCTACTTCTGAGCTACCGGCGCTTTATATACACATAGGAACAGCGTTTAATAATAAATTATGCATTAAAAAAAAATTATTATTACTTACAATTCATCTGCTGCAAGTGAAGTAAGTGCAAATAAGCAAAATAAACTAAAAAACTGAAAAAGAAAACGAAAAGATATAACACTTTCATTTGATGTAGAATTCGAAACACTTTCCGTAACCTCCATTATTTTATTAAATTATTTGACAAACTTCAAGATAATATGGCTCGCAATACACCTCTGGCGCACATTTTCAGAAAAGAAAACATACATAATGTACATTTTACAGAAAAGGTAACTCTATGAAATTAAAAAACATAATAATAATATGTAGTCAAGAGAGGAAACAGATTGCTTTCTTTATTATTGCGCTTAAATATGATCAATAATTTATAAATTTAGCAACAATTTATGTAACAAGGGAATGGAAAATAAAAAAATATAAATAAAATAATAAATTAAATTTATAGGATCAACTGTTCAGTTGTGAATAGCTTAAGATATCTAACAAAATCCAACTTTGAAAATGTCTACTAAATTGCCACTAGTATGCTATTAAGGCCTTTTTTTGGCAGCTGACTCGTAATAGAAATTTGGAGACACTCCAAAAATTATTAATTAATAGATCTAGTTTTCCTCAGACTTAGTTAAAATGATAGACATTTTCAGGCGGCTTACGATTTGCATTATTGGAAAATCTGTTTTAAAATTGTATTTTGATATGAATAAGAAAATCTTGAACTTATAAATTAATATAATTATTACATTTGAAATAATTATTTTCATCATAATTTTAGGAATGTCTGTGGATCACCGGCAATATTCTTCCCCAGCACATATTAAACATTTAAGTTTTCGCTCTACCTACAATCATTAGACTTTTGGGATACAAATCGATAGTTGGCTTACATCCTCATATAAAATTTTGTGAATTGTTTTTTTTTTTTTAATTTTTGGAATCATTGGTTGAAAATAATAAAAATTCTGGGTTAATTCAACATGGAACTCCTGACCGATTACATAACTTAACCTATACTTCCCCTAACTTGGGAAATAATAAAGGTTTAAAATGACATTAAAATACAAATTGAGACATTAATGTGTGTTATTGGGGAAGTGGCAACACTGCCTTCATTTAACCTCGCTGTAGTGAGAAACGTTATTCATTAACTTAGCCCGTTAAGATATACAATTAAAGGTGAAATTATTGTAATTACAAAAAACAATTATTAGAAAGAAATGTGTATGCCTAATTAGTAGAATTTTATGAAAAAAAAAAAAAAAAGACTATTCATGTATATAAGCAGGGGCGTAGCACGTGCCCCCCCCCCCCCTGGCCAGAGCAAAAAAACAAGATAAAAATTAAATAAACTAAAAAAATAGTTTTTATTGAAAATGGGTTGCTTGCAAGTTACCATAGGATCTTCAAATTTCCTGTGCGTCTGATTCCTAAATCAGCAATCAGCTGTTACATAAATGTACATGTAAAAAACAAGTCATATTACATTTATTTAAATATATATGAATTCGATCATTTCATTTCCTCGCACAAAATCGTCATTTATGTTATACTTTATACTCTTAAAGCTGATTTTGCATGCGCAGTAAAAATGCAAAGCGCAGCAGCAGCAAATGCACGCTATTGGATGTGAGTCATTTGATTCTAAAAGCACAGAAACCACAGCGCTGCGCTTTGCATTTTTGCTATTCATGTAAAGTCAACTTAAGTATTACAGTCAGTGTTTTCCTCAGGGGGAGCTTCTAGAGGTCCGTGTCTCCCAAATTAATAACAAAAAGTCTGCAACGCTAACCACGGAAACTGCGGGCTGTGCCCCCGGGAGTCTGTACCCCCCCCCCTGCTCAAAAACCTGGCTACGCCCCTGTATATAAGTCATATTGTTCTTAACAAAAAGGCTTATTACGCAACGTTATCGTTTAAGTAATTTTATATTAACTGTATTGAGAGCAATCTATAGGACCAAGGGATAACTAGAAGTAGGTAATAAATATATAAGCAACGCTATTAAGAAAATAGCGAAATCATTCCCGCTATGAGGGAAACTGGCCTAGTAAACCCTGTTTCTTTTTGCGAAAATGAACCCAGAATCATTGTACAATGTAGGTAAGGAAGTGTTGCGACAGATGTACAATAGAAGCCTACTCATGTTTACAAAAAAAAAACTTATATAAATAGTTCTTTACCATCATGAGTAATCCAAATATTTGATATTTTTCATCGAAAGTGCAAAATACCCAAACAAATGTTTGCAGGAAATGATTGCTTTGTAGTCCACAATCTGAAGTTTGACGAACGAATTCACACCTTTCCGAGTATGGCAGCTTCATCACATACTGACATTCATGCTAAATATACATCAAAACTATTATTAATTAATGTCAGAATGAATAGCAAGTTCAGAATGTCTGTGGGGCCTTTTTTGACAACCATCAAAATATATTTTCATAAAATTTTTGATACAGTGAACTACATATAGAAACATTTACAAACATCCACTGAGATGTGTAACGATTATTCAAAGTAATTTATATCAGATTGTACTATACTATGCAGAGATATGGTGAAAAACTTTTTTTTTATATTTATTCATCTGAAGCCACAACTATACAAAAAAATGCACAACCAGCGACTACACAAAAAATAAAAATAAATACGATATGAAAGGCTTGAAGAGGAAAAACACCCAGCGGTGAACAGGAGATCTCTATGCCAAACTCTCTTTAATCTTCTTGGGGGATTGTGGGATAAATTTAGTTTTAAGATTTTGCGAACCTCCGGATTGGTGTGTAAGTAAATTCTGATGTAGAAACGTTGGTATAAGTGTTTAATAGTTGTGTATATGGGTGCGATGAAAAGTCTTGTTGCTAACGTACGGTGGGCATTGCGTGATCAGTCGGAAAGACTTGGATTGAAATACCTGTATTATTTCGATGTTCGAAGTCTTGGCTGTACCATATATTTGTAAGCCATAGGTCCAGAGAGGTCGGAGAAGATAGGTATAACAATTCAGTTTTTGTTGAGTAGATAATTTAGAACCAAATCGCCGGTCGTTGAATCGTGTCGTCCATGTGTGAGGGTCAGCCTTCTATCGAAGGTTAATCCTAAATATTTTACGGAAGAGGTGAAATGACTGGTTTTCAATTAATACAGCGAATGTGTTGACATTTTGTGGTGTTAAAATGTAACTTTCCAAGATTTACTCCAAACTTCAATTTTGTTGAGGTGTTGTTGTAGTATGAGTGACTTGGTGTGAGAGGCTAGAATGGCGGTGTCATCTGTATATGTGGCTGTTAATGTGAGAGGGTTGGTGGGTAAGTCGAAGGTGTACATGGAGTATAATAGGGGGGCTAATATTGAGCCCTGAGGCACGCCGGCCAGTATGGGAAATAGCTGATCTCTGACGGACGGCGAGATACCTATCCGTTAAGTATGACTGAAGAATAAGATGATATTTGAGATGAAGCTCCGAGTATACCAACTCATAAGCTTAAAAAATAAAATGAAATGAATAAAAATATGAATAAATTAATACTGGAACGTTATTTTAAATGGCATACTATTTATGTCCAGAAATAAGTTTTTTTTAAACGTATACCTACTTCAGTAACCAGTTCATATAAAATGAACAAGTACGTAAACCAAAAATTTAGACTGAAAAAAAGGTTATGTTAAAAATATCTATATTTTAAGTATAGTACTATCCAACCCAAAAGTATATGAAAATAATAAATTTCGATATAGAAACATTGGTATTTGTGATGTGAAATAAACTTATTGCAAAAAGATTTAAAACTATGAAAAACGAAACTACTTCTAGTCTTCATTCTCAAAACTACTAAAACATTTAAAAATAAATGTTACTAAAATACCTTGGCATTTTCAAGTTTGAGATGAAGCTCTGATGCCGTCATTGCATTCATGCTTATATTTACAAGACTCTGTCCATATAAGTTTGAAGCAAACTGAGTGAACTCCTTCATTACTGTTGAGATATTTCACAGAAACCTTTCTGAAATGGTTATATGAAGCATGTAGCATATGATGTACCCACCCATCTGTAGTAAAATAAAGGAAAAAAAAAATTATGTTCTAATTCAAAAATATTTTTATTTATTTTGACAAAATAAATTTAAAAAAGTCGGTGAATCACCAATGTATTTCCCCAGAAAGAATTAAACAATTAACTTTTCGCTTCCCCTCCAAAACCAGTCAACTATTTGCGCTAATATTCAACAATTGAATTACATAGAAGCTCCTGAATGCTCATACTAAATTTATTTTGTGTAGATAAATTCACTACAGCGGCAGTTATTAGGGTTTTTGAATTGAGCCCCCTGCCCTCAACCCCCATTCCCTTAGCTGGGATATTGGGGTTTTTGAGTTAAACCTATCCCCCCACTCCTTTGACCGATTTGGCTGAACAGTAGGTGTCGTCGTTAGAGCGTTTCATGTTGATATATTCATTCTATCGGGAGTTATCTTGTTCACAGAAATACAGACTGTTTTGTTTTTTTCTCATATTTGGAATCTAGACATCAGAAAATTTAAAATTCCGTTGGAAAACTCTCCATCGAATTTTTAACCGATTACATAACTTCCCCTATACTTCGTAAGTTAACATTGAAAAGAATCGCGACTAGTAATACACTAGAAGGTCAACAAAGTTCGAGATGATAATAATAATATTTTATTTAGCTTCCTTTACAAAGAATATAAATATAATACAGAAAATAATTTAAAATACAATAGAAAATACATAAAAATACATTTTTTGTGGAAGCTATGTCCAAGTATGGGTATAGACCTCTCCTATTTTAGTCCACACATGTCTGTCCCAAGCGGACCTGCGCCAGAGGCTGTCTCCAAATCTGTTCAGATCGTCTCGCCACCACACTCTTGTTCATGGGTTTTTTCATTCCTTAGGTTTTTTATTTGGGAGATGAAAAAACCTTGAGCACGCCGTTCTTCGGATGGAACGTTAAACGATGGTCCCGAGCATGTACGATGTCAGGAACTCGTTACAGAACCCCTATCCTAGATGAATAACAATATAGGGGAGGCAAATCTGAGAGCTAATGGCACCCTCTTTTCACTTGTTCTCTTCAGGTAGACTGGACACTTCTTGGGATACTTTTCTGTTTCAAGCGCGCAAATTTTTAATGCATGTGTTAGATTTTCTTAAAGAGAAGGAGAGAGACTTTTACTGTGACTCAGCGCCTCCCTCCTCACATATATATCCAATTACATATATATACCGAAATAAATACACATATATACCGAATTTCAGTTAACATCCGACCAGTCGTTGAAAAGCGAAAAATATTTCATTTGATTTTAAAAAAATAAATTATAATATATATTATTAAGGAATATGTTCGTTACTTCGAAATTATGCACTCTATTTTCTGTACAGGATGAAAGGATATCACCTGAAAATATATCTAATTCAAGATACGAAAGCCTTGTAAAACATGGGTTGGATTGTGGATGATTTTTTTGAAAAAACAAATTACTGTTACAGACAAGTAGTACAGACTTCGCAGGTCTAATTAATAATTTATTTATATATATTGTGACGGTTTGAAAGACCTGTCACATGATAGAAACCCAGAAGAGAGGTCAAGTTGATAAAATAACAGAAATAATAAAAATTAATTATATAATTTAAATTAAATAACATTTGTACATTTAGGCGGGAAGAAGGGAATATGCTACACGTATTTGTATTATTATTATTACTATTGTATAAATAAAGAAATAAATAGTAGACAAAAAAATTTACAAATTATAAATAAACAATAATTATATTGGTACTAATAGTAGGCATAAAAAAATTAATTCATCCACTGTGTATGAGATTTGAGAGGGGAGGATAACACGTGAAGAAAATAAACAGAGTCTTGGTCGAACTCAAGTTGTGTCTACAAGATCCCGACTTCGGTCGTGAGACCGACTTTACTTAAAGTTGTGTATCCTATTTAAAGTAGTACAGTTTAGTTGAATTTACTTTTCTTCTGAAACAGCAGCGAGTATGGAATCTAATTGCCCATAAGATCGGACTGTCAATAAGAGGATATTTCTGGATAGACATGAGGCATTCGTTGGAAAATGGCCGAAAGCACATGGTAGAGAGACGATTAATGGACGATTTACTTTTGAGGATTCATCCCACCAGGAAACCATCCGCCCGATAAGTAAAATATCGCTACAAAACAAATACAATGAGAGGGGCCAACATTGAACAAAATTGAAAAAGGGGGGTAAGGGTATGCTGGCTGGATACGCTACAAACAAAAATAAAGAATGACTACGCACTGAATAAATTAGCAAAATTTTAATTTAAACAGGGTACTAATCTGGGATAGAAACCTACTCAATGCTAAGCTTAAAGGAATTAACTATTGAACATGAAAAAAGTGCCTAAATGGCACTACCGCCAGGTTGCACCTTAGAGACCCGAATCCCACGTCTAAAGATGAAATTGCAAAATTTGTCTTGTGCTTCTGGCTGAATTCTGATTACGAATTTCCAAAATGTTTCTTGCGACTTACTGGCTATAATTTGGACCTTTCGGAAGAGGAGAATTGCTCGTTGTGAAAGCATGTGGACTGAAGACGAATGTGACACAAGGAAGCTTTAATTGGAAACTATTCCGGGAGATGTGAAAGAGATACGAGAAACGGAAAAGCTTGCAATTGAAGCTTGCCAAGAGGATGTCAGTAACGTATTTCTTTTGGATTGTTCGCCACAGAATTAAAAGAATGGGAGTTCGCCAGATGTGTCATGTTAAGAACTGGATATATGTCCTTAGATAGAAACGTATATTGGAAGATTTATGAAAATAGCTTGGCCCAAGGTGATATGAAGAAGGATGTTGAGGGGTGCAAGAAACCTGTTGATTCTGTGCCATCTGAGTTCCAGTATATCGTTGCTTTCGAATGTATGTTTTCTAGAAACTTGAAAGTGTTACATGGAGTCCAAGGGTCTTTGAAATATAAGGCTGACCGAGCGGAAGAGTTCTGCAGAAGAGAACGTTCTAGTGGGGATCCTTCCAAATGCAACTCTGCTTCATGATGAGATTCGGTTTCATGTTTCATAATGGACAAGTAAACAACTACTACGTGAAATATTTCCTAGAAACGACATCCCCGCATCCTGAAATTCTGAATGAACTACAAAATAAATGTTTTATGGAATTTGGGATCGACAAACCAATTGAAGAGGTCGGTCGACAATGTGACTTGTCTGCTAAACTTTATCGTTGTATACGTTCTCTGTTATAATGCCATAAAGTACAACAGTTCAGTCTATAACAGCACCTTAAATATATTAGGTTCGATTATTTTTATGTATTCATATTTATCTACTATGTACGTATCTGTTAAATAAAATAATTTGCAAAAATAAAAAAAAAAAAAATAAAATAAAAAACTTTAAGCTTAGCATTGAGTAGGTTTCTATCCCAGATTAGTACCCTGTTTAAATTAAAATGTTGCTAATTTATTCAGTGCGTAGCCATTCTTTATTTCTGTTTGTAGCGTATCCAGCCAGCATACCCCCTTTTTAATTTTGTTCAATGTTGGCCCCTCTCATTTTATTTGTTTTGTAGCGTAGCCAAGCAGCCCTTTCGTTTTTGTTTAATTTTATTTTATTTTTAAGCGTAACGTAGCCAGCTAAGCACCCCCAGTTTATTAACCTGTTTTCACACAGCTTTATTCATCATTTCAAATAAGGAAGAAGAATCCAAATTTTCAGAGAGCGGTATGAGAATAGCAGTCGCCCTTGCTAGTAGGGATTTAGTGTTTTCGCAGATCAGTGCGACCCTTAATGAGTCGAAGCATTTAACCGCTGACACTTTCGACGATTTCACTCCAGCTTATCAGCGCTTAAGTGATCTTGTCTCAAAGTTTAGTGCAATTCAACAAGAGCTTATCCTCATAAAAGTGCTTGCAACAAAGCAGGAAGCTAAGTCTGTGGAGATAACTCAGGTACAGCTTGCGTTTGACCAACTTGTTGACACCACTCGAGCCAACTACTTGAGGTGTAAAAGACAAACACCTGTAGACAACATTATCACACCTATGGCACATCTATCTCAATCAGTATTACCTCGCATAAACATTCCTGTTTATAATGGCGAAATCTCTAAGTGACAAGAGTTTATATCTCTATATGACTCTTTGGTTCATCTTAATAGTTCTATCAGTTGCAGAAATTTCACTATTTACGAGCCGCTCTGAAGGGCGAGGCGTTATCGTTAGTTGCATCTCTTCCTTTAATGGAAGAAAATTACACCCTTTCATATGAAGCCCTAGCCACGCCTATTAACATATTATTTTCAAAATATTTTGAATTTCAAGCCTATATCCAAACCATCCTACGATGGGCTTAAGAATGAATATTCTGCAAGTTCATCAAAATAATGTGAACGCTATTAAAGCTTCTAACGTCCCTCATTTAAACTCTCCAATTAAACGGAATTCGCTGTAAAATGCACATGATAAATATTTTAAAATATTTTTTTTAAACATTAGCGTAAATATTTAGCAAGCCGTCTTCTTTGTGGGCACTTTTTCATCGTAGCCAACAAGTCGAGTCAAACCCTCTCTTTGAATTATTTTCGTACTTACCGCTCGCTAAATTAAATTTTTAGTTTACTAAATTTTAATTAGTTTTTTTTAACCGGATGTCCAGATAAGCGGGACTCTACAATATATATATATATGTAGTGTAAACTCTATATAGCGACACTTAAGGGACTGCGCATTTTATGGCGTTATTGAGAGTTGTCGTTAAATGAAGAGAAGAAAAATCAATACATATTACATTACATTTAATAGTATTTTACTATTATAATATGTATTTACTAATAAAGTATAAAGTTTACAAACAACAAACATTAATATTGATACAAATAACAATTATTGCGTATAGTCTCTTATCTTCGTCTGACGTTTTTTGCTGCTCCAGTATTTTAGTTGTATTTTCTTATGTATTTTATTCATATCTTGGGATACTGTGGGATCAACTTGCCGTGCAAACAAAAGAACGAATTTCTTAGAATCTTTGGTACGTATGATGCCGACAGTCGAGTTAAATACGTGCTAGACAATAAAGCAACAAAATAACAAACAAAAAAACGTACACAGTTGCCGTTCTTATTAATTTCGGCAACTTGAAAGTACTGTTTATTGCTTAGTAATGACGTATTGTTGTCGTTATTTAGAGTGGGTGTGATGCTATATAGAGTGTATCATTGTATGGACAACAAGGTAAACCAACCAGATTCAAGTAATTTAGATGTTTTAGGGAGTTTAAATGGAGTTTACACTCCATATATATATATATATATATATATATATATATATATATATATATATATCTTAAAATAAATAACGTCTGTAACTTTAGGAGAGATGCTTCTTTAAAAAATTATTTAGAGACAACCATTTTATAAACTAGCTACCATAAAATATTCGTCTTAAAAAGAGAAAATGTGTTAAAGAGTAAACGAAACGAATCTTAAAGAGAAAGAGGGGCGAGTCTTAATGAGAAAAATAACTCTCTCCTTCCCTTGTCTTAAAAAAAAAATTGTGGGCATAAAACGGAACTGTAGCCCATTGGGCTGATTTTCTCTCGTTCATCTTCGTTACATCACTTCATGTTTCCACTTCTGCTGTAGTACCACGTCCGACGCTCGTCTGTTTTCCTTATTTCGGAGGTTCTTACTCTATCCTCTTCATGATCCTCACTTCTTGCAAGAGAACCTCATGTTTGGAAAACGTTTCTTTCTTTTTAGGTCCATACGATATTTACAAATGGAACAAGTTCCCTAAATCTTTAAAAACAGGTCTTAAAATTGTTGTACTCATGTATTATTCCACACTCTACTCTTTGTAACTTCATTGAATAAAGGTAATAACTCATTTTTATTGTTATTACCAGTCGGGTTGAACAGGACTCTCTGCGTATGGAACTTGCCTGAATTTTTCTTCGATTTTCGCCATCATCAAAACTTTCAGTTTCAGAGTTCATCTTTCCTTTGTATAAGACGAGGATGAAATGTGACAATGTTTGAATTGTTTTTGACAAAAAGTTTCAAATTATCTGGCACTTTTCTTTCCCGAGGATCAGCATCAGACAGACTGATTCGGCTCACTATGTCAAACCTATAACAAAATATTTTTTTTTTCAAAATTACAATGAAATATTTTGAAATTTTCAAAAATATGCATGCGTCTCAGTGTGTAACGAAAAAGCGTTATGGCAATATAACACAACATCTACACTATAACATGCAATGTTTTGACAAGGACAATTCGAAAAAAGTCGTCGGTATATCACCTGCAACGTACTTCCCCAGAACGAATTAATCAATCAACTCCCCACATCAGCAGTTAATAGGGATTTTAAATTGAGCCCCGATATCGCTGAAATTTGACAGGTTATGTCCTCATAAAGATTTAAGTTCAAATATAAAATTTCATATCGATACATTCATTACATAGGCAGTTATTGGTGTTTTTGAGTTTACCCCCTCCTCTGATCACTCCTTCCCTTCTGCTGAAAATTAATAAGTGTCGTCCTTGTTTTTTAAAAAAATATTGTCTATTTCACAAAATATATATATAATATGAGAGTACTTTCAGTATTGCTACCATCTTCAGCTCAAATACTGTATTTGTTGTCGTGGCTGTACTCCATATTATATATATGTTACGGGTAAAGTTAGATTAACGGTTAAACCTAGGATTACCCGGGTAAACTGCGTAGTACCCACTGCCGCTTGGTTAAAGTTGGGTATACTAATAATGACAAGGCCATTAGTGGACGTATGTTCCACTATAAAGATTAGGTACTTATTAATTAGCTCGACCACACCTCAATTTCCATTGTTGTAAGCTGTCTAACAGCGATAATCATTCATCTGGGTACATAAATTCCTAGAACAAACATAAATCGAAATATTACAAAATTTGGGGGCGTATTTGCCGGCGTTCCGCTGACGAGACGATATATCTGCCCCTCCCGTCGTTCCTATATTTGAAGTGGTACAGGTTCTAGCTTTAACATATACTTTACCCGGGTAAAGCCCGAAACGTGAACTATTTCAATTATATTTCGGACTTTAACCAAGCGGCAGCGGGTACTACTAGGTTTACCCAGGTAATCCTAGGTTTAACCGTTAATCTAACTTTACCCGTAGCATATATATTTTGTGAAATAAACAATTTTTTTTTTAAACCTGTTTTTCTTCATTTTTTATAAAGTATTTCACAATATCTCTGCAAAAAATGTTAAATATCAGTATTTATTAAAGTTTTTGAGTTAAGCTTCTCTCCTAATCCCCCCTTCCCAACAGCCGATATGGCTCAAAATCGATAGGTGTTGTCCTAATGGGGTTTTGGTCACATATATAAAATATCGTGACGATAATTTCATTTTATTTGCAGATATTACAGTTTTTGTATTGTCTCCCCCCTAATCCCACCATTCCCTTCAGTCGATTTGACTGAAAATCAATATGTGTCGTCGTTAGAGGGTTCTGGATTCACATATTAAATTTCTTTAAGTATTCATTCAATCGGGTGTTATCGTGTTCACAGACACACAGATAGACAGACAGATTTATATTTTTTCATATTAGGAATCCGGATGACGGATAACATTAAATTCCGTTGAAAACTTTGCATCGAATTTTTGACCGATCATCCCCTATACTTCATATGTCATTAAAATAATATTCTTAAAATTTAAAATTGTTTTAGATAGAGGGGAGAAGCTTGATACCATAACGCGGACAATGTTTGACCTAAATAAACAAATTTCGGAGCGTAGCTACAGCGCACATACAAAAGTTACAATAGTACCAAGTGTTTCCCTGGAAAGTCGCTGCTCTCACAATCTATGAATCCTATGGAGGCAAAATATTTCAAATTGAAGGTAAACATTTTTTTTGGCCTTGATGTGTTTCTGACTAACGACTTGTTGCACATTAGGAATCGTTTATGCAAAATTGTTTCTATTGTAGGCTAAAATTAATCGCCTAATGGACAAAACATTTATCAATGAAACACTAACAGTATTTCTAATACATTGTATTTCACTAATCGAACTTTTAATGTTGAGAGGATTTTATTTCCTGAGTTCTACGAAATATAGGGGAAGTTATGTAATAGGATGAAAATTCGATGCAGAATTTTCAATGGAAATTAATGTTTTTCTGACCTCCAGATTCCAAATATGATAACAAAAATTATATTTGTGAACACGATAACTCCCGATAGACTGAATGTATCGAAACAAAATATTGAAATGAAAAGAAATTTAATTATTCTGGGACCAAGGCCCCCTAAGAATAAATATATATAGAGTATAGAAAAGGAAAAATGAAATATAGTATCAGTATGTAAAAATAAATAGATGAATAAATTAGTGCTACATTGGAGAAAAACTAGACAATAATAAATATAGATAAACAAAAGATTAACAGGAAAAAACATAAAATTAACAGCTTAAAAAAATAAATAAAAGTATCTATATTAAAACCGGACCAATAGGGAGCTAAGGGACCTGTACAAGAGCCCGGACCTGGTGGCCTTAGTGAAGCAGGTGCGGCTGTAATGGCTGGGGCATTTACAGAGGATGGAGCCAGACAGATTGCCGACGAGGATACTGGAGGGACATCCGGGAGGACAAAGAAGAAGAGGTAGACCCCGCTTACGTTGGCTGGAGGACGACCTCAGAACGATGGGTGTGAGAAGATGGAGACGGGAGGCCAAGGATAGAGAAGAATGGCGGAAGATCGTTGCGAAGGCCCAGGTTCTACAAGGACCGTAGCGTCAGGGAAAGTAAAGTATATAAAAACAAGAGAATATGTAAAAAAAAAAAAATAAAATCTATAAAAATAAGAAAAAAAAATAAAATAAATAATAAAAATGGACAGAGCATAATACAGGTTTGAAATAAAATTAATTTTAGACAGAAGGGACTAGATAGAAAAGTGGGAGGAGAGAGAAGAAAAATAAAAATAGTCAAAATAAAATAAGATAAAATAAAAAAAATACATGTGTAAAATGAACAAAAAAGGAATAATATTGATTATGATCGAATAATTTAGGAAATATGATAAAAGAAATATAATAAAAATAGAGAATAACAAAAAAAAAAAAAGAGAAAACAAAAAATGGGATAAGAAAATAATTTAAAAGATTTGATTATTGAGGTTGACGAATTAGATTTTATATGTGAATCTAGAACCATCTAACGACAACAGCTATTCATTTTCAGTCAAATCGGCCTAAGGGAAGGGGGGATTAGTGGAGAGGCTTAACTCATTATATCTACCGATGTAATGAATATATCGATATGAAATTTCATATTTGAAGTCACAACCAAATGAGGACATAACCTGACAAACTTCAGCGATATCAGCAGACGCGAAGAGGGGTTTATGGGACGAGGCTCAATTCAAAATGTGTAATAACTGCCGATGTAATGAATGTATCGACACTAAATTTAGTATGATGATTTAGGAGCATGCTAAGTCAACTATTGAATATTAGCGCAAACGGTCGACAGAATTTCATGATGTACCTTGCAAAAAACCTAATTTATATAAAAGGTGCCTTTCAGTTTTCTCTACTGCTTTTATTTATATTTGTTAAATAAACTTAAGCACGCCGTCCTTCGGATGGGACGTTAAGCGATGGTCTCGAGCCTTATACGATGTCAGGTACTCGTTAAAGACCCCTGCGAATAAAAAAAGGTAAATAAAAATTTAGGATAGGCTAAATTTAGGACTCCCATCGTAGAGTCGGGCTCATGTCCACCTGAGTGACGAAAAAGCGCTCTGGTAGTAGGCGATATGACCTCGTAGTTAAAACCCGGGGATGAGTCATAATAACTAACTCGACACATAATTATAGTATGAAAATTTATGTTCCCCTTTGTAAATCAACTATTGAATATTAGCGCAAACGGTTAATTGAATAATTCGTTCTGGGGAAGCACATTGACTGTGATTCTCCGATTTTTTTTTTCTATATTTTATTAGCCTATTATTATTTTTTCCCTTATATTGTCTATGAATTAAATAATAAAATATTTATTATTTACAGGTCGGCAGGGATAGAGGCTTGAACTGGAACATGCCTTGGATGGGTAAAGTCACACTCCAGACTGAAGGCTGCATCTCCTGGCATGATGAGGTCATCGTCATGTTGCAGGATCAATGTGTTTGTGTAAACATTGTTCTTCTGCAACAGTTGGCATATTGTCTTAAAGCGAGAAGTGTTTTAAGCTGTTGTAAGAGAAACAGGGAACATTTTTTGAAATCAGGGGGTCGAAAAACATGTAATTCCTGAAAATTTAACATCGAATTTCTATCGATATATTATAATGTATATAATCTATATAATATATAGATGGCTTCATAAAAAAATGAATGGCTTCATAAAGAAAAGGCATCAGTCCTTGGAGTTGAATTGTTGGAAAAACGAAAAAAACCATATGGTGTCCATTGTGTTAATGAATTGGGTTGAAACAGCCATAATATTGTTGTAGGACACCATTATGAAGTTTCATACTAGTTTTCATGAAATAAAAAACATTGTATATATTTTTTGTTATTTTTCAAAAGTCATGGAATGGTGCCCTTTCTTTATGGAGCGATGATTGTCTACAAATATTTGGGTCATTTTCATATTAATATCACTGATTGCTATAACAATTATTTATTATTGAAAATGCAATACAAAGGCAATAAACAAACACCGTCTTTCATTGTTGAAAACCAAAAATACAAGGGAAACTACTACATTTTTACAAAATTTACAAAGTTGAGGCAAACTTGTTTGTACAGGCAATCAGTATTCTTCCTCATAATCGTCTCCTCACATAGTAGGCCATGAAGTTAGATCGTTAAAAAAATTACGATATTTTTCTGGAATATATTCTGAAAGTTTCTTCACGTCGTCAACTTTTCTTTGCTTGATTGGATTTTTTCCAGCCGGATACGCAGGGACTGATGGGAAAGATAGCAATCCTCCTTGTGTGTTGTTACGAAGTTTGGATGTGTGTCTTATGAGCCCAACAATGGTTGTGTGACCGACTATGTATCCCGGAAATTGCGAGTTGAACGAAAATTGAGAAAAAAAGTTGATACCGAAATAAAGTTTTTTTTTTTCAGAACATTTTCCCCTCTTGTCTCTTGGGGCACTGGAGTTTTTGTGTAGTACTGGGGCCACCATTGTTTATAGTCCAAAGATGAAACTCTATTTACTGTAAATTTTTTCATGTTGGTTGAACTATGTAAAATTCTTCTGGTGATCTCTTCAATCGTGTAAAGACGGTCCAAGCACTTGAGAGATTTTTTTATTTGGCTGAAATCTCTATCACAAGGCAAGAAGCTATGTCCTCGCACAGGATAATAGTGTTCAATTTTTTTTAATCTTCTCGTATCTGTGAGAGCACAAAGACATTTTGACAGGGCATGATTCTTATTTTGCCCGACACAGTTATATTGTTATATATTTATATATTATATTATAATCGATAGATTATATAACTTCCTCTATACTTCGCATAGATGGGAAAGTAAAAAAAGAAAAGGAAAATAATGAGCATAAACAGAACAGCACTTCCTCATCTTCCGTCCTTCAACCTCGCCATTAAATTTTAGTGCAATTAATAAAACCTCTAGTAGAGACTTTAGAATATAAAGTCTTATTTTAACAGAACGATCATAACGATCTCATGATACACACAGTACCCGAAACAATACCAACTACTTACATACGGTTTTTTAGCAAACTTTACACAAATACAAACCCAGAAATTCGTACTTTATCTTCACAACACTCACCCCACGAAGGTTGAAGAGAAGATATAACCGCGACTTACTGCCACATTGAATCATATTTGTTATTAATATTTTTCAACATTATTTTCCTTTACTTTTATTATCTCTCTTACTACCCATTCATCAAAATTGTCTTTCAATTCCTTTTTATTTATTTTATAATTAAAATAAAATAAAATAGCTTCATTGACATTCTTTTAGAACAAAAGCCTCTCCTTTTGGAGGTTTTGAGTCTACTGCTCTTTCAACAGAAGAAATCAAAAAAGAATTTAACGATTGTTCCTAAATTAAATTAAATTATTTCTTAAGTAAAACTGTTACTTCTTGATTAAAAATAAAATAAAAATAAAACAAGATAAAACAAAACAAAAAGTAAAGTGTAAAAATGAAAGTTATTTGTTAAATAGTACTGTTACACATTTGTTCCATGTTTCTCTGTTCCTGGCCACTGTGCACCATCCATCCCCTATTTCGTCCCTCCACCGCAGTCCTAGCCTTCCTTTTCCTCTTCTTCTGTCTCTAGGAATCCACTCCGTGCATGCTTTAGCCCATCGTCGAGGATCCATCCTTGTTATTTTATTATTTTTTATTTGTTTTTATTGTTACTAATAATTTAGATAAAATTTCCGTTCCAAGGACCTACCACTGGGTGGCCTTCCTCTCACATGCTATTCACGCCACCATATCTATATAAGAATGGTTCACAATCAGCAAACTGACATAACTAAACCTATCTTTATTATATATATTATTGAGCTCAAAATCGCGGGTTCAAAACCCGCCCGAGGCCCTTAGTTTATCTTATCTGGGAGGTAAAATAAACTTAACTGATGGGGCGTTAAGCTGCAGGAAGATCCATACTCTAGGTGAATAAAAATTTAGGGTTGGCAAAATCTAGGACCCCCATAGTAGAGTTAGGCTTATGTCTACCAGAGTGACAAAAGAGCGCTCTGGTAGTAAGCGATATGACCTTATAGTTAAAGCCCGGGCATGAGTCATAATAACTAACTATATATTATTTATTCACAAGTAAAAATTGTTTATAGTAAAACCAAACAAAAGAGACCTTGTTAGTGTTGCAGCTGTTAAAAGGTATTTTCATGTCGAACAGAGTTCCCGATTTGACATCCTTGAAGCAACCACTCCTTGTCTCTCCGAAGCTTCCTCTGGTGTATATCACCCCTCCGAAGTCTTTGTCTGTCTCTATCAGAACAGACATATACTCGGCACCACACCGCAACTCCACCCGTCTGTATCCTTCTGTGCTAGGTCCAATATGCATTTCTTCTCCCACTTCTTCTGACCATTTCATTTCTGAAACAAACAGGTTTATTATGAGAAAGAAAACTCAAGCAAGTATAACAGGCCGGGGCGCTTCAGCAAACTCAGCTGTATATCAAAGAAATTTCAACGCCATTCTCTGTATAATAATAATAATGTCTGTTTGTGTGTTACATTAGCCGCATATCGCATCAGATTTACATAACATGTTGTACAAATGTAAATAAGTTCACTGAATTGAACCCTCGATTATGATTCAACAAGAAAAAGTCACTTAAAATAATTCAAGTAAACAGGTTTTGTCGGTCAGTGCAACTGTTAATCAGTATTGTCATCTTTGAGTATCCCGAGGCAAACATTTCTCCACAAATATTTTACAAATCGAACAGAGAGTTTTTTGATAATGTATATGTTAAAAAGATCAAAAATTTATTTTTATTTTTCACTAAAGGCTTAGAAATTAAGAAAAATTTTATTTAATTTATTGCTTATAAGATACGATTTTTTTGTGCTTTGGCTACTACTATTTTACAGTTTTTCTTTTTCAAAGCTCTTCTTTTGTTTTTTGGCGCTTCCACAATTTCTTTCTGTTTCTATTAAAGAGCATGTCCATATTTATTTATTTAAATGCTATTTGTATCTTTTTATTTACTTAGTACACTTATTACTTATTTGTTTTTTTTTATAACTCTAAGAATATGTATTTTGTAAAAAAAAAACCATACATATTCTTTAGTAAAGTAAAAAAGTGTATCTACTTATCTATATATATATATTTTTTTAGAACAAATAGAAAATTAAATTTGTTTTGTATATTTCAAAAAAAAAAAAAAAAAAAACTATTCAGACACTTAAAAATAAAACCGCGGCAACACGTCAGTTTACTTCAGTTATAACACCAATAAAAGTATAAATTGTAATTACAAATCATATAATAGTATAATTAAAAGGTACTTTTTTTTATAAAATGAACTTGAAATTGAGTACCATAACCCTAATTTAAACAATTTCTAAAAATTAATTACATTATTAATACTTAACTGAACAAAATATAAAAGAAGGCTTAGTCATTTCGAAAATACATTTGTATTTTTTGTAAATCTACACTTTTATAATAAGGAATATTCTTTAGTTACTTTCTTCTGATACATTTCACAATTATCTATTAGTTTTTCTATTTATTATTTTTGTTGTAGCAAACATTTAATATCTTTCTGTCGCTATATTCCACTAACTATCAAGTTTCATTTCATATACAGTAGGCTTATTTTCTTTAAACATTATTTACCGTCGCATTGGCTTTTAAACATTTGTTTCCTTTCGTTTTGTTTTCAAGTTGAAAAGAAAACAAAAGGAAACCATTTTTAAAAGCCAGATGCGACGGAAAATGAAGTTTACAGAAAATAAGCCTACTTATTATTACGGTTTTTTTGTAAACTGTATGAGCAAAATATTGGTAAGGAAATGTTAAAATATAATTAATAAAGAGGCTTGCCTCTCTTCTGAAATGGGGATCTGTATCTATTTGGATCGTAACAACAAAAGAATTGATTATATTCACTTAAGTTTTTCATTGTTAAAAACTTTAAATCATGAAATATATATATTTTTCGTTATATTCACAAGGTTTTATCCATAAACTATAAAAAAAATACTAGTGAAGAAATAATAGTGGCTAAGCATATAATTTGTGATGTTCGTGGACCATATGAAGAGTATTTCTATTGAAAGTTTTTATCCCGGATTTTTTCATGTTTACAATGGAACTCAATAAGTCTTTTTTCAGAGATATTTAAACACACTATGGTCGACAATATAACATTTTCATAATAGTTAGGTTATTAAACAGGAGCAAGTACCTAAATATGACGGTAAATGGCGAAAATATATAAAGATAAATTGCAAACTAATGTAATTTAAATGTATATTGTAACATGATTGAAGTCACTCTAAAGAATAAAACTCAAAGGGTACGCCTAATTTACTTCATTGCTCAAAAAACAACAAATATTCTATTTAAAAAAATGAAGTACTCACGAGCAAAAGAAGCCTGAATACACAGATAAGCAGTCAGAATAATAAAAAGTGACTGTTTTCCATTTTGAGAATAACATTGAAAGACTTGATGCATATCTGACAAGAGGAAGGTTAGTTGAAAGAACTGTTATCAAGACGTGGGACCTTCAGTCTGGTCCCAAATGACCTACTTTACCTGGAATGAGGACTTACCGGGAGTGAGTCACATCCTTGTATTGGACATATGAGAACATCACAGTGACTGTGTACCTATTACTGCTCCTTCTAAATAGCATTTATATAATAATAGCCTTCGGCCACGAAAGCTAAACTACGAGGTCATATCGCCTACTACCAGAGCGCTCTTTTGTCACTCTGGTGGACATGAGCCCGACTCTACTGTGGGAGTCCTAAAGTTTGCCTACCCTAAATTTTTATTTACCTAGGGCAGGGGTCTTTAACGAGTACCTGACATTGTACAGGCTCCGGACCATCCGAAGGACGGCGTGCTTAAGTTTATTTTAACTCCCAGATAAAATAAACTAAGGGCCTCGGTCGGGTTTCGAACACACGATCTTGAGCTCAGAAGACAAGCATGCATACCATTGAGCTACCGGCGCCCTCTCAAAAACACTAATAACAACCATTGTAATGAATGTATTGACACAAAACTTTCATATATAAATTCAAATTCCTATAAGGACAACACCTATTAATTTTCAGTGGATTCAGCAGAAGGTAAGGAGGGTTCAGCAGTGGGACTCAACCCAAAACCCTAATAACTGCCGATGTAATCAATGTATTGTCATGAAATTTTATATTTAAATTTAAAACCATTTCATAATATCAGTTGTCAGATTCGAAGACTTTAGATACTTATCTCGTTACATATGCTTTTGAAATAATATTATTTTTTTAAACTTTCGACTCTAGTTAGTTATTTATTATGACTTACGCCCAGACTTTAACTAAGAGGTCATATCGCCTACTACCAGATCGCCCTCCATTCTATTTTAACTTACAGTACCTTCCTGTTTAATTTTACTTTGTTCCTTTCAAATCTGATTTACTGTAGCTTCCTCTCACTTTCATATGCTCAAGATCACGGGTTCGAAACAGTGCTGAGGCTTTTAGATTTTTTATCTGGAAGGTGAAATATCCTTGGGCAATCCGTCTTTAGGATGAGACGTAAAGCGATGGTCCCGAGCCTGTACGATGTCAAGTACTCTCACCCTAGGTGAATAAAAATTTAGGGCAGGCAAAATTTACGACTCCCGTGTCCACAGGAGTAATGAAAAAGCGATCTGGTAGTAGGCGATTTTATCACGAAGTTAAAGGCCATGAGTCATAATAATTAATCGATTAATATCCTGATCAGCTGATGACAGTTCAAGTACTGCTCAACTCATGCTCTCTGTTTTTCTTTCAAGGTTGCTCTTATTCCCGAGTCTATACCAGATATGGTCAATCGGATTAATGTCTCTACCTCTCCCTAATCAGTCAAAACATTGCATTTCTGACTCAGGCAATACCGTGTGCAGTTTAGCATTGCGTTGCATTCAAAGATACACTTCTCCCATAAAAAGACCAGAGTATTATTTGAAACATTAATAGTTATTAGAAGAATTCCCCCCCCTCCCCCCCCTTAGCCCAGAGGCTCATAAGTCAGTTTCGTTAAGAATAAATAATTATGCACGTTAAATTGGGAAAGACGTCCTAGTGACGCATGAAAGACCTCTTGCGCACAGACTTTAATGACGTCATTCCTTTACAGACTCAGACTGTTACTCAACCTGTTACTATTATAATAATATTTCAGTCTTGATTCGTCAAACCAGCCAAAATATTAGCCCCCTTGTCTTTCATCGTTCCAAATCTTGTGAATATGGAATAACATCCAAATCTTGAACCAACGAAATTTTACCCCCCTCCCCCCTGTGATGAACATCGTGGATCCGCCCTTGCTCTCTCGTCCCCTCCATACTCTTTCTTTTCATAAATTAATCAGTCAAAATTTCCATGTTGATTTTTCATCGGAATTATATGTATCACCCTCATTCCAAAAATAAAAATAAAAATTCTATATGTCTGGGAACACGATAACTTCCGATAGAATAAATGTATCGAAACAAAATTGTATATGTGCATCCAGAAACTTATAAGGACAACATATATTCATGTTTAGCGGTATCAGTGGGAGTGCTCAATTTGAAAACATTTATTGACGTGAAAACGTCTATTCGCTCGTTAAGCACAGTGATAGCCGGTCAAACTTTCTTGTGTTACAAAATACCGTCAGATTTCAATCGATAATAACTACGAGACTGATAATGCGATAACAACTGTTGAGGTCACAATGGATAGAGCATGTCTGTTCGTGTTTGTTTTGCCTGTGACGTTATCGGGCTAGTGTGGGCGCCGGCGGATGATTGTTGCGAATTAGCGTTGTGTAAAATTAGAAATTAGTGTAGCGTGATAACGTGTTTAGATAGAACGTTGATTCGGGTGTCATTGTAAAGAGCTTGAGCAGCACTACTAGGACTCAAAGTGAAACAATAAAAATATTCGCCGAAATATATGTAAAAATCGGTATTAAATTGAAAATGGCAAAAAAATGAAAGGTGTTGTCTCATAAGAATCGTAAATATGCGTGGAATTATAGAAAACGCAAATCAGAGGAAAGATCGCATCAAAAGGAATTTAAAAAGCCTAAAAAGTCTAGTGCCGAGCAAATGCAAGAGCTACGGCAGCATCGAAAAGAAAATGAAAAATTATTTTATACCGACGTTTAAAATCTACGGCGTGGACCTTGTCTAAGCCTTAATGTTTTGTTTTTTATTATTTTCTTTTCTTTTGTTTTAATATAATTTTATACATATAAGCCCAAACGATTGATTGGTTTTTGAGAGAGAGCAAAATATTAAGTGAAAAATTCGTTCTGGGAAAACACATTGCCGGTGATTCACCGACGACTTTTTATGATTGGAAATTTGCGAATCTGCCATAAATTTTATGGGAAATTTCATTTTGGATCGATTTTTCATTTTTTCTTCTGTATTTTAATTTCTGCAATAAAACATTTAAAATTTTTTTCAAATAAGTGTACTCGTTGAACATTTCTTCTAAGAGTTTGAACATGACGTACACTAAACGGTTTATCGTTAATGACCTTTGTGGTGGGGACCAGTACCCTGAAGGACCCTGATTGTTGGCCAGCTAGTCTCTGTCATTGTTCATCTTCCCGATCATGCACATGTAAGTAGCCACTCACTTTAAGGGCCAACTCTATGGGAAATGACGCCCTGGGACAAGAGTGCAATTTGGCGCCTCAGTATCCCATTTAAAAAGGATCAAAACGATATAGCTTAAAAACTACTCAAAATTAAAAAAAACAAAAAAAAAAAACATTGAGCGATTCGCTTTAATATTTTTAGTAATTTTTAGGTTGTACTATTGGTATTGAGACCTAACGCCATTAACGGCCTGAAACTGTCCGAAAACCGCTTTTCAATTTCATTTGCTTCCTTTAGTAGTTCTTTATATCTAAAAAGCTGAAAAAACTGCAATTTACACTTCATTTTTACTTGCTTATACTAATTTTTTTTTTCCCCCAGAGCTGATTGTATCACCGTAGCCAGAGTAGGCCCATTGTTTGTTGGTCCCTACAGCAGCCCTATATCTTTAATAAAGTCCAGGATTCTGCTGCAGGTTCCCTCCATTATTATGGCTGACCCGAAGTAGTAAAATCTCCTGCTGTCTAGTGCCTTACACTGACTTAGAATATAAACCGGAGATATATCAAGTTTAAGAAAGTATTGTAATCCTGTGAAAAACCGAAATCGAAAATGATAAAAAAAATCTCATAGAGGGTGTGATGTATAAAAATAATACACACATTAAAATTATTAAATTATAAACATTAAAAAATTAATTATATTTATTTTTATATAAAAAGCAAATTTATTTTAAAACAAATAAGTAAAAAAAACAAAACACAGGTATGTTTTGACTCATTAATTGAAAAAAATTATATAAAATATGAGACCCCTGAATTCAAGAAAAAAAAGCTTAAAAGTCGTCGATGAATCACTGGCAATGTACTTCCCCAGAACAAATTAATCAACTAACTTTTCGCTCCCCTCCAAAACCTGTCGACCTTTTGCGCTAATATTCAACAGTTGGGGGCTCCTAAATCCTTGTATTAAATTTTGTGTCGATACATTCATTAAATCGGTCGTTATATTTGTTTTTGAATTGAGCCCCTCCCTTGGACCTTCCCTTCAGCTGAAATTTCTGAAATTTTTTAGGTTATGTCCTTATTGGGTTTTGATTTTAAATATGAAATTTCATGACTATACATTCATTACATCGGCAGTTATTAGCATCCATCCCAGCATCCACCCACGCAATCTTTGTAACTCGAAAACCATTGCAACGATTAATGAGAAATCTTTTTGAATAAATTAGTTTTAGCTCCAGGATGGTTGAAGTCTATGTTTTAATCAACCTGGTGGTCACAAGCGTTCTCAAGTACGCACTGGCTAGGACGTCCACTGATGCTAAGTATTCACTAGCTGTGGTTTCCGCTGTTGAATGGCGCGTACTAGCCATGGTGCTCAAGGGTTCTAAAAACTTACTAGCTGGGATGTCTGTCGTTGAAGGACTATAAGCGTTATTCCGTATGAATAATTGAAAATTATAACATCCTGAATGTACTATTGAAGAATTGAAATGGATTCGAACGAGAGATATTAGGAGAAAAGTCAAAGTTCCCCGGGCAACGCCGGGTATTACTGCTAGTATCTTATATGTGTATCCAGTACCCGAAGCACCTATTCATTTTGGCAAAATCGGCCAAAAAGGGGACATTCGGTGGGGGGGGGGGGAGGGGGAGGGGGGGGCTCGACTCAAAAACCCTAATAACTGCCGATATAATATATCTAATGACATAAAACATAGTATGAGTATTCAGAAGCCACTATGTAAGTCAACTATTAATTTTTAGCCCAAACAGTCGATTGGTTTTGGGGAGAGCAAAAACTTACTATTAATTGTGCTGGGGAAGTACATTGCCCTTGATTCATCTATTATTTTTTTATTTATTTTTTTCTTAACTATGACGTCCTAACACTTAGTCTCCAATAATTGAAGTAACTATTCGTCCCTAAGAGCAACTACTGGGTGGCCCTCACACGCCATTCCCCCTACTATATCTAAATGTATCGAAATACAGTAGAGCGTCGGAAATCCGGAGCGTCGCAAATCCGGATCGGCTCGGCGAAATGCCTGGAAAAAATTGTGGCCAATCCCCGAAACCCCAAATCAAGGACAAGATGAGGCAAACTCTCAAACTCCATCGGACGCCAACACTCCTACTGACGCCGAAGTTGTGGCTCTATTCCAGACATTGCCTGGATTTGAACAGTGCGATGAACTTGACGCAAGGGAGTGGTCTGAAAGTGATGGCAATGACCCTGGTTATCAGCATTTGAATGATGACGAAATAGTTCATCAGGTAATTGAGGACAATGATGATGGAAGCAGTGTAAGGGAGAGTGACGTCGATGAAGAAATGGATGCCGAAGAAGCTGCCGGTCCTTCACACACAGACGCCTATAAAGCATTCCAGACAGCTATGAACTGGATAGAGGCAACCTGAGGGGACGGCGACACAACTCGTACTTCTTAAAAGACTGAGAGACATGGCTGTAAAGAAACGTACGTCAACTCTTGTACAAAAAACAATTAAGGACTTTTTTACCCAGTAAGTTTCCATAATTACTGTAGATTCTTGTTTTTTTTTCTAAAAAGTATTGTAGAGTTACTGATCTAAATTACATAATGTACATGTTCTTATTCAATATACTTTATTAAAATATTTTGTGTACTGTATTTTTCGAACCCTTCAGCCTCTATTTTGCAATACAGTAGACTCCCGAGCGTCATGTATCCTCCAGTCGATACATATACGTATGTATACAGTTATTGAAAGTACATTTGAAAATCCGGACAATTCAGTAATCCGGATGGGTCCCGGTCCCAATCGATCCGGATTAACGACGCTCCACTGTGTTGCGCCTAGCAACAGATGTATCTTTATAAATAAGAGATAGAAAAAAAAAAATAGAAAATTGAAGATTGTCAGATAAATAATGACGACTTTATTGTTTGTAGCACTGTCCTGGTTTATCTTTATTTAGTTTATAATTTGTTTTAAAAAAAAATTTTCTTTTAGACCAATGCTCAGCGCTGGATATCTGATAGTTACATTGGTTGTCCTGGTTTGGTCCTACTATAAGCTTCGACGTCGAAATCTTGAGAAACATGCTGCTAAGATACCTGGAGGATCAGCCTTACCTATCATTGGTAACCTACGGGAGTTTCAGCATTGCAAGACGAGTACAGGTTGTCACCATATATATTATTGAATTCCTTGTTCCCAGAATCCCCTGTATCCCACCAAATATACATACATTACACTGACAAAATATATAATTAATAAATAATATTATAAAAATATATCGGGACATATAACATTATATTTATGGGCAAATAATCTGATGTAATTTAGATCCAGATGGAATAAATAGGCCTTATAGAACGAATAGACCAAATGGACCAAATCGATCCCTTGTCTAGATTTTAGTTTTGCCAATATATATATATTTTATAAGGCCGATATAAGTTTTGTAAAATAAAGTTAAAGGTGTATATATATGTAATAATAATTTAAATATAGAACAAAACCATTGTAAATAGAAATATCAAATTTTCTATAATGGAAGGTTCTAGAACGACGGTCTAGGCTGTTCTATGGCATTATAAATACCCAGGCCGGTAGAGCGAGACACACTCACTTTTGTACTACCACACACTCACTATCTTGTATTTGTATTCTTGTCTTCAATTTTTCATTGTGGGTCTATTATATTATAGTTTAGGTTAGGTTTAGGTCATGCCCGGGCTTTAACTACGAGGTCATATCGCCTACTACCAGAGCGCTCTTTCCTCACTCTGGTGGACATGAGCCCGACTCTATTGTGGGAGTCCTAAATTTTGCCTACCCTAAATTTTTATTCATCTAGCGTAGGGGTCTTTAACGAGTACCTGACATCGTACAGGCTCGGGACCATCCCTTAACGTCCCATCCGAAGGACGGCGTGCTTAAGTTTATTTTACCTCCCAGATAAAATAAACTAAGGGCCTCGGTCGGGCTACGAACCCACGACCTTGAGCTCAGAAGTCAAGCACGCATACCACTGAGCTACCGGCGCCCTCTTATTATATTTATTAATTGTATCTAGTTATTTCACTTATATCTGCCGAGCCGTGCCTGGACCTCAATTGTAAGTACAATATATATTTATCTGTTTCTCTTGTGTCTCTTTTATTACGATACCACTACCCCTTTTTAGATATCACTTCCACGGCGTGCACCGTCGAGAGAATAATCGTAATTAACTGGTTATAATAGTAATCAACTGGTAGCCGTAATAAAATACTGGTAACAGGGTAGCTATCGTAATAAAGTGGTAGCAGTCCGTGGTCATCGTAATAAGGTATTGATATGTAAAGACGAAAAATTTTTAAAAACAAAGAGATCGCCTCTGAAAGCTTATTCTTTATTGATTTCGGGTGGATCTTGCATCGTGCAACATCATCCGTCCGTCTTTGTAGAGGGAGCTCGGGGTCTGAGTAGTGGTTGTGAGGCTATGGCGGGCCGGGGGCGATCACCTGTGGTCCTTGTCTTCTGAGCTGAAGATCGTGGGTTCGAAATCCGACCGAGGCCCTTAGTTTATTTTATCTGGGAGGTAAAATAATCTTAAGCACGCCGTCATTCGGATTAAGCGATGTTCTCGAGCCTATACAATGTCAGGTACTCGTTAAAGACCCCTATCCTAGGTGAATAAGCCTGGTAGGGCAAAATTTGGGACTCTCATAGTAGAGTTGGGCTCATGTCCACCAGAGTGACGAAAGTGCGCTCTGGTAGTAGGCGATATGACTTTGTGGTTAAAAGCCCGGGCATGAGTCACATCAACTAACTCTTATCCACAACTTGTTCATAAAAATATAAATATTTTAAATTGTGGTTTGTTTCAGATGTCTATTACTGTCTATTTGCAATGACCGAACCATTTCCCGAAGGACTACGAACATTTTGGCTTGGTCCTATTTTCTTTATTGCTGTTTGGAAACCAGCATTTTTAGAGGTAATTATTTCAAATTTTGCCACCATAAATGATTCAACTTCCAAGGTAAATATAATATTTCCTTATTTACAGGTAATTTTGAACAGTCCATTTGCAGTTTCTAAATGTCCCATGATGTACAATTTTGCCCTGAGAGATTTAACAATGACTGGAGTGTTCGTATCAAATGGTAATGAAATAAATAAGTAAATAAATAAGTCATGTATTTCGATTTTATATAATTCTAATACTCCATATCCACGGAAAACTAACATATTTCTAAGTTCACAGAAGCTCCATGTTCCATGTGAAACTTATTTTGTTCGCGAGCATTATGAGTTAAATTTTTTAATTAGTAAAAGGTATAATTGGCTTATATTAGAAGAATTAATTTAGGAAATTGAAGAAAACAATTTGAAATAGTTATGGGGGCGTTCAAGTATTACGTAACGCAATTTTTCAAGATTTTTGACCCTCCCCCCCCCCCCCCCCCCCCCTCCCCATGTAACGCACCGTAACGTTTTTCTGTAAGCCCCCTCCCCCTCTCTAAACGTTACGTAACACCCAAGTGACCATTTTTACCTAAAAATCACAATTATGTTGCGCAAAGTACCGGAATTCGCTAAAATACCTTTGTTATTGTTTTAATCGCGTTTGCGGTAATAATAATAATTATTATTAAAACAAGAGATTTAATTATTAAAACAAGAGATTTAATTATTAAAACAAGAGATTTCTAACTCGCAATACATGCGTATGTTGTTTATTTTATTTATTCATATTGTTATTTAATAAACAATCACACACAATGTAATAAACATTTGCTTAAGTTTAAAATATGTTAAAATGAGCTCAAATTTGTCCTAATAAACTTTTACTACTAATCTTACATTTAGTTACGCCGTTTTCCTGACTTAGCCCTGTCCTTACATACATTTTTGGCTTCATCCACCATTGTTCTTCTCATGCATTCTCCTATTTTATTCCTTTTCTTTTTACTAATAAACTCTTGAAATAAAATAACATATTTATTTTAACCTTTGGCAATGCAATTAGAAACGGAAACCTAACTGAAATAAAACATTTTAGTCAAAGTAAAATCGTATTCTTCGTTGCCAACATGGGAGATTTTAATTCCCTAGTTTCCCCCCTCCCGCCCCTGTAACGCATCGTAACGTCTTACAAGACCCCCCCCCCCCAAAAAAAAAAATGCGTTACGTAATACTTGAACGCCCCCTATTGTGATTCATGCCCGGGCTTTAACTACGACATAATATAGCCCAATACCAGAGCACTATTTTGTCTATGCAGGTTTATTCACTTCCCATATGAAAAACCTAAGGACCTTGGCCGGGTTTCGAACCCGCGATCATGAACTCAGGAGTCAATCACGCTACTACTCAGCTACCGGCGCACTCTGAAAGCAATTTTTTATTATCAAAGTATGTTTTATGTATTCTATTTACAAATTTTCTTTTATGTCATTACCATTTCGTTTATTATCAGTTAAAGCGTTTACAAGAGAACATTTTTGACCACTAATGGCTTTATGACCGCTATAATAAGCAAAATAAACCATTGTGATATAATTTTACTGACGCCCTTTATTTAATAATTAAATATATTATTTTTTCTATTCGTGACGTGACGAATTAGTGTTCTCATCTCTTCGCGCATATGCCGTAGCACGTTCGTTGTCGCGCGAAATTACAGCTTGGGTTTCGTGGCGCATAACAATTTAAAAGAAGTTTTAGGAATTTTTGGGTAATATTGGAGGGTTTTTGCTCAATGGTAATAAAATTTTGAATGTTCTTTATTTCTATGAAACACAAAATATTTTTGCAAATTCAGGATATTCTTAATATATAGGCGCAATATATAATCTCTTGATTTTTTGGACGGGGTATTGGAATTATATCATATATAATATGTGAGCAAGTTGACACAAATTATTAACTGAAAATATTTTTGAAAACAGGAAAAACATGGAAAGAGCTGAGAAAACCAATAAATAAAACAATGAGAATCAAATCACTTGAAGAATATCATTCAACATTTGTAAAAAGAAGTGGCAATTATGTTAATTTTATAAAAAAAAAAATTAATAAGGGAGAGTTTGATGTAATTTGTAGCATTAGCGGTGTTCTGCTGGATATGTTTGCAGGTAAAATACTTTATTAAGTTAGTTGATAATTATTATGACTCATGCCCGGGCTTTAACTACCAGGTCATATATCGCCTACTACCAGAGCGCTCTTTCATCACTCTGGTGGACATGAGCACGCCTCTACTATGGGAGTTCTAAATTTTGCCTACCCTAAATTTTTATTTACGTAGAATAGGGGTCTTTAACGAGTTACCTGACATCGTACAGGCTCAGGACCATCGCTTAACGTCCCATCCGAAGGACGGTGTGCAAGTTTATTTTATCTGGTAGGTAGTATGGTCCTCGGCCGGGTTTTCAACCCATGATCTTGAGCTCAGCATGCATACCACTGAGCTACCGGCGCCCTCAATATTAACTCCAAAAATTTATATACTTTTTTTAAAGTTAACGTTGAAAACGAGGCTTATTTTCCTAATGACCGTCAATTTGTCGACATTGTATTTTTTTGGTAAAACAACTTATAAGAATTAATCATTTTTTTATCAAGGGATTGTTTGGATTTTTTAAATCAATACTTAGTTCAATTGTATAAGAACAATGACATAAATATAATATTCTTACATTTTTCAAGAAAACTGTCTATTACACAATAATTTATCACTTTTATAGTTTCAATGATGACAACTGTAGTAAACAAAGCAATGTGGTTTAAACCTAACATAATGATAACAATATTTAGCACTTAGATAACAGAAATTGGCACTTTTCTCAAGTAATTACTTTTTTTTATTTTTTGTAATCAAGTAATTACTGTCATTTTTTTTTTTTTTTTTTAATATAATTAAATAAACAGCTTTTTGGTGGACCATCCATCGACAAGACCGATTCTGTTACTTTCACAACAAATCTTCTAGTACAGTTTTCAGTTCACTATGTTTGTGTTGTTCAGAGGGATACTATATAAAGGCTTATAGGCTACTTTCTTTATAGGCTATAAAAAAGAAAAGTCAGATATAAAAAGTGAAATAATATAATAACAAGGCGTAGTTACTAACCTCCCACTATTTGACGTGGATTCAGAGAACGAATTTTAATAACCACCTGTGTTTGTTTTGGATCATGTTGCCACTTCAACACTGCGAACAATACGCATCAAGGCCTAATGACTTCAATGACACTATACACAATATTAAGGTGACCAACTATTTTTTTTTTTACAAAACGACTAAGGATGGAATTTCATTGAATTTGATGACTGGGGTTGTTAAAAAAAATTTTAAGTCGCAACTATTCATCTATACCTATACATATTTTTAAAAAATATTATAAAAACTAATATAAATTCAATTATTTTATACACCTACTGTGGCGTTCAAAAGTATTTGCACAAGCAATATTTTACTCATAATCATAGTAAGGGATAATTTAAAAAATCATATAACTAGGTACACAAAAACGTTATTTATTTATGCATATATTTACGTAAAAACCGTTAATGCGAAATAAGAATACATATTTTTACAACAATTTTTCTTGAAAAAGCTCCGTTCAAAAGTATTTGCACAAATTATACTGGTTATTTTAATTAGTACAGTAATTCTATACCTGAGTGTGTTTACTCCGTTTGTTTACATTTCCTTTCTCACTTAATTAGCGATTAACATTTTTCAGAATATTCTACTATTTTAATCCAGTCTCAGTCAACATGGCACCGAGAACGTAAGTTATCCCAGGCAGTAAGGGGAAATATTATTTTTTTGAGAAACCAAGGCAAAACCTACCGTGGAATTGGGAATATGTTAAATTTAAATTTTTCTACAGTCCGTTATGCCATAAAAAGTTTCGAGGAGACAGGAAATACGTTAAATAAGCAACGAACAGGACGACCAAGGGCTCTGACACAACGGGAGTACAGGGATATCGTAGGGGAAGTAAAGGCACATCCATCCACAAGTGGTTGGCAATTAGTCAATAAGGTCGAATTGACTTGTGAAAAACGTGTGAGTGAATCAACAGTAAAAAGAGCGCTCTATAAAGCTGATTTTCATGGAAGAGTTTCAAGGAAAAAGCCCTTCATTTCTGAGGTCAAAAGGAAAATAGATTGGAATTTGCAAAAACCCATCTCAGCAAGCCAATGGAATTTTGACAAAGCGTCCTCTTTAGTGATGAGAGCAAATTTAACCTTTTTAGAAGTGACGGGAAAAAATATATCTGGCGAAAACCAAATAAAGAGCTTAAACGCCTTAATGTCACACCTACGATAAAACATGGTGGAGGTCATGTGATGGTCTGGGGGTGTGTGGCTTACAATGGGGTAGGCAATCTTGTCCCAATTGAATCTGTCATGACTGCTGATACCTACGTAAACATTTTGCGCCATAATCTCCGAGCTAGTGCCATCAAATTGAATATGAAAAATATTTTTGTATTCCAACAGGACAATGATCCAAAACACAAGGCCAATAAAACCAGAGAATGGCTTCTTTACAACGCGCCCAGGATGCTACAAACCCCTCCCCAATCTACAGATTTAAATATTATAGAACATGTTTGCAACTATTTAGACCTTAACATTAGAAAATATAAAATTAAGGGAAAAAATAATTCAAAAGGAATTTTATTGGACGAGTGGAATAAAGTTGCCGTTAACTTCATAAAAAATGTAGTTAATTCCATGCCAAGGAGGTTTCAGGCTGTGATAGACGCCAATGGACTTTATACCAAGTATTAAAAATATTATAGGTTGTTTTATTGATTTTATAATAATTTTTATTTCAAGTTATATACTATGTGCAAATACTTTTGAACGGAGCTTTTCCAAGAAAAATTGTTGTAAAAATATGTTTTCTTATTTCGCATTAACGGGTTTTACGTAAATATATGCTTAAATAAATAACGTTTTTGTGTACCTAGTTATATGATTTTTTTAGTTGTCCCTTACTATGATTATGAGTAAAATATTGCTTGTGCAAATACTTATGAACGCCACCATCATTTTAATTTTTTGAAATCATATTTTCCTTTTGAATGATTCTTATTCTTCTAAGAGCGCACCTATGTGGCTCACCTCTAAATAAGCCTAATTTTAACTTTTCACCAATCCCTCGATAAGTAAGACCTTCATTCCGTAAAGAAATTATTTTATTCTTCGTAAACAATGACAATTCTTTAGATTTGCGAGACATTTTAAATTTAAAAAGCTTTCAATGGAATAGTAGGTACACGGTGTAATAGAACAGTTCAACCAACTGAAATACAATGCCAGTTTTCTTCAAGAAGGCTTAATGCCATAATACAAACCAAAGGGATGCATACAAAATATTAATTTTGTTTAAAATTGGAATAATAATTAAAATGTAAGTAGTTAATTGGTATTTCAGGCAATTGTCTATATTTTTTTGATGCTGTTTTTCCCCATTTTTCAATATTGATTTGTTGCAATGTTTTTTTTTTCTAAACTACTATTGTTCAAGTCTTTCTCATAATAAATGTTTTCTTTTAAAATGCTTTTTGTTATGTTCTTTATTTTGTTACAAGATTAAAACCTACAAAAATGAAATTGCCTATACATTTTTGAGTCACTATGTTAGAAAAACTTGCGTTTCGCATGTTGAACTTTACCGTTAAATTTGCAGCTAGTATTTCTGCAGATATTTGTGATTTTTTCACTGCTCTAGTAATCATTTGGGGGACAAATACCCTCTCCATAGCAGCATTAGTGACGGGGCAACACATTGCAAATTCAATTAATAATTTCAAATTTTTATGGGGAATATACTCTTGTTTAAAATGTGAAAATATTTCTATCCAACTTTTATATTTATTAATGGAGCCAAAAGGAGTACAAATGACTGCAAAGGAGTATTTTTGGAGTACGGTTCACGAAAAAGGAGTACAAAACTTTCTAAAGGAGTACAGTTGATCACCTTAGTTACATATATACACCCATCTGCTAACTCTACACCTATCAGCCAGGGAGTCCAGTTTTACAGCTATACCGGACTTTTTGACTGTACGTTAGCTTTCTGGGGTTAAATAAAAAAAAAAAAAAAAAAAAAAAAAAGTGTGTGTGCAGTTAGTACACACGTTTGAAGTATATCTTCCGTATCTAACTCTTCTAGTTTCAGTTTCTCTTTGTGCTAATATACTATATTTTTATTTTAAATATTTTTATTAACATTGATACAGGGTAGGAAATAATTTAATTGAGGAATTTTTTTCAATCAAATAATATATTGTCAACAATTTTTATTTACAGTTAAGGTTACATTAATTTATTAACTTATAGATATTGTCTCAAAGATATTATTATAAATATGATATAGATTAACTTATTGATAAATTAATAAATTAAGTGTTTTGTACATTTGACTTTTAACAACTTCTAAGTTGAGGAACGAGGACATATTGTGGAATTTGTAATAAATAAATAAAACAAGCTTATTTTTTTTAAATATTGTCTATTCCACTAAAGATATTTATAAAAATACAACTAGTTAACGAGTTAACTCGTAACTAGACCTGACGATGGTGTGAGGCCGAAACCGGTAGTATTTTTATAAATATCTTTAGTGGAATAGATAATATTTCAAAAAATAAGGTTGTTTTATTCATTTGACTTTTGTTTGTACATTTTTTTTTTTTATTGTATTGTGCATATTTTATGCGATACACAATAATATATTTAATAATATAATATATAATACATTCAACACAATAGTTTTTTTTTTTTTTTTTTTTTTTTTTTCTTTTGGCTTTATGAACGGGGCATATTAGCCATGTCAATGTGTTATGTATAATTATTTAAGACATCCATGGCCCCGGGAGGGAGTTCTATCTACGAAATAAAACTCACTCCCGGACGGGATTCGAACCCGCAAACCATGGTGAGACCATGCGACCAAAGCCCTACGCTCTAGCCCGCACGGCCACCATGGCCCCCGAACACAATAGTTACACTATACGATGCACAATAAGTAAATTTAAAAAGTTGCACACTCAAAAAAAAAAAAAAAAATCAGATAAAAAGTTTTGTTTTTGTCGTGAACAAGAGTTGAGGATGAAATAAACTGAGTAGTTCAGAATTTGGCCGCTGGAGTTTTTCATGCACTACGTGTCTAAGTCTAGAAAGTACTCAGATAACGTATAGTCTCTAACCCCTCACCGTTTTTCATATTTTATTAATTTTCAACGCTAAATTAGATTTTTCAAAGAAAATTTTTATCATATTATTCATTCTTTATCATTAACCATCGATACGGTATACATAAATATATCCAAAAGTGTTTACCATGGCAGTTTTTCGCCCTAAAACCACAATAAATAATAATAATATTCAAAAGTGAATGGTCAAGACTGTATGTTGTCGTTTAAAACTTCAAAACTACTTAAAAAACGATACGTTAAAGTTACTTTCTAGCAGTGTTAAACAATTAATTAATTTCAATTGACAACAATTGTGTAATTTCAAGATTTATTCTTGTCGTTTGCAATTGAACATTTTATTGTCAATTAGTTGTAGCATCTTTTACGATTCATACCACTTTCCAATGTTCTCATTCCCGACATTTTTCTTATGTTGAGCATCTAAGTACTTTGAGATGGAGACAGATATATACTGGGGCGTAGCCAGGGGGGGGGGGGGGCGTGCCCCTTCCTGGCCAGAGCAAAAATCCAAGATAAAAATTAAATAAACTAAAAAAATCGTTTTTATTAAAAATGGATTGCTTGCAAGTTACCATAGGATCTTCAAATTTCCTGTGAGTCTGATTCCTAAATCAGCAATCAGCTGTTACATGAATGTACATGTACAAAAAAATAAATTAAATAAATTTATTTAATTATATATGAATTCCATCATTTCATTTCCTCGCTCAAAATCGACATTTATGTTATACTTTATACTCTTAAAGCTGATTTTACATGTGCAGTAAAAATGCAAAGCGCAGCAGCAGCACGCTATTGGCTGTGAGTCATTTAATTTTAAAAGCACAGAAATCACAGAGTGCCTTTGCTACTGCTGCGCTTTGCATTTTTTCTGCTCATGTAAAGTCAACTTAAGTATTACAGTCAATGGTTACCTCAGGGGAAGCTTCTAGAGGTCCGAGTCTCCCAAATTAATAACAAAAAGTCTACAACGCTAACCACGGAAATTGCGGACTGTGCCCCCGGAAGTCTATACCCCCCACCCTCGTAGCCTGACTTTGCCCCCCCCCCCCCTGCTCGAAATCCTGGCTACGCCCCTGGATATATATGTATATACATACATCTATACATATATATACACATTTACAGACATACATCCATATACATATTTTATTTTTTCTATGTATTATTATATACTTTTACATTTTTCTTAACCTGCTCTCTGTAAGTCGTATTCGTTAAACATTATTCAGCAGACCAAATACATAATATAAGAATACATAATGCATAAAATGAATGTGTACATTTTTGTTTTTTAGAAACTCATCTAGGTGTGGATTTAAACGAACTAGAAGAAAATAAATATGATTTTCATCTCTCTTTTACCAAGTTAGTAAAGGTTATCTAGTGTTTATTATATTCTATATTGGTAGATAACATTTAAGTTGCTAGATAGATGTATGGAAACGACTAATGTGATGTGGCTTTAATAGGACTTTCATTTACCAACCACCTTACTACAAATCACTCTTTCCCCCCTCTCAGATTAGTTTCATGCTGCCATTACTGTGTATATGAAAGTAATGTATCGGGCCTCAGTTTTCTTTGTTTCATTGTACACAGTAATTCTGAGTGTGATTTCTTTATACTTTGTATTGTCTGTATGAATATGAGGAGGGGGACATACAGTAGGCAAAAAAAGTATTTGCACAGCATGAAATTTTTTATTTAACGACAATAAGTAATTGTAAATAACACAATAAAAATTTTTTTCTTGTCTAAATGTAAGAAGATTCAAGAATTTGTCCTTAAATATTTAATAATAACTAACTTAACTTTAACAGTAACAGAATTAACAAAATTTTCCCCAAAATACGTATTTGCACAGCCTGAAAATTACAGTGTCTTTCTTTTGAGGGCGCCTTCCTTTTATTCCCTCATTATGGAGAACGTTCCTTACTGTTTGTGACGTAACAGCATTCCGCCATGTTGTCGCCAAGTCATCAGCAATTTTTTGCGCGCTAGATTTAGGATTTTTAAGAGCATTTCGCACTATTTCACGTTTTTGTCGATGCGTGAGTTTGGATGGTCGTCCTTTCCGGGGGTTTGTTTTCAACACTACCAGTCAATTATTTTTTTTTTTTAACAATATATCGAACTGTTGAAAACCCGATTTTTCCGATTTCACGGTAACTTTTGCCTAACTCACGCAAAAAAATGATTTTTTCACGATCAGAACGCGATATTTCGTTTTTCTTCGGCATGTTAATCAATTCAAACACAAAGTTCAACTGAATCATAGTGCGTATTAATCCTTATTTGTTTGTAACCAACGAAACAAACTACCGAACGAATTACCTCTACCGAACCAAAGTAATAATTGTAATATGTATAATAATATGAGCGTGCAAATACTTTTTTTGCGTGAAATTCTGTTAATTGTGTTGATATAATTATTAAATGATTTTTTTTTAGACAACTGCTATTATATTTTTGAATCTAAGCAATTATAGAATAAAACAAATTAATTTCATGTTATTCTCTGTTAGTAGTTAAAAATAAACCCAAATTTTTATGGTGTGCAAAAAACTTTTTTTGCCTACTGTATGTATGTGGTAGGGGGGAGAGCCCTATGCATGCAACCATCCCCCCTTTCCCCCAATGCAAATTTTGCATTTTGCCTTTTTGTAAAGATGCATTTTTACATTTTGTATAGAGATAGACAAGTTTAAATATGTAGATGACGGTTTTTACAGCCGCAATTTACATGTAATTTCTGTTTTTGAACTAACTTCAATTTTTATTTTATAATGCGAGCATTCAACATCTGATTATTTAAACAAAAATCAACTTATACGTGTGAAGTTATGTAGCCGAAAATTAATGTTTTCATGACCAAAAATTGACAAAATAAATAAATAAATAGAAATAGAGTTATGAGATCTCATTGAGGTCTACAGATCTAATTAGTCCTTATCTACTAACTTCAGGGATTTCGACGAAACTTAATATTTAATAATTTAAAAACATTATTACCTGCCCTTCCGTGTTCTGTCCCATTTCTTCAGTTCGCTATCTAGGTCTCAAACTTGACAAACGTACCCATATATGTATCGTATAACCTAATCAATAATATCTACAAAAAAAAGCAACAGAGAAAACTGAAAGGCACATTTTATACAAAACAGGTTTTTTCGCATATACATATATATATATATGCGAAAAAAAAGTGTTTTGTATAAAATGTGCCTTTGAGTTTTCTCTGCTTCTTACTGCTTTTATTTGTAGAGATTATGGATTAGGTTATAATTATTATAATTATAATAATATTAATATTATAATATATATTTTAATAATAATATAATATACAATATATATTATTATATATATATATAATATATATTATATATTATTATAAGCGGAATTTGATTGATGTTAAGCTGATGTACTTAATTTTATATTCGTATTCAGAACCCCATAAGCACGCCAACTATTAATTTTCAGCGAATTCGGCTAAAGATATAATAATTATAATATATCTAAAAATTCAAATCGGTCAAAGGACTTTTTTTTTTTTTTTTTTTGGTACTTCTCTAATTATACCAAGTATAGGGTAGGTTATGTAATCTGTCAAAAATTCTGTGCGGAGTTTTCAACGGAATTTCATGTTTTTCGACTTCTAGATTCCAAATATGAAAAAAAAAAATTCTGTTTGTGGGTGTGTGTCTAACACGATAACTCCAGATAGAATGAATATATCGACACATAAGTATAGTATGAGAATTTAGGAGCCCCTTTGTAAGTCAACTATTGAATATTAGCGCAAACGGTCGACTGTTCTGGAGGGGTAGCGAAAAGTTAATTGATTAATTCGTTCTGGGGAAGTACATTGTAGTTGATAACCGATGAGGAGCCATTCATAAATTATGTAAGGCGCTAATTTGACCCCCCCCCCCTATTGTAAGATTTCAACTACCCCCCCCCCCCCCCTCCCCCCCATAAGAAATTTTCGTAAAAAATGATCGACTTACCTGTTTAACGAAATAACCAAACATACTTGTTTTTTTCTTAGCAGCAAGTTGTTTTAATTCATTAATTTTTTGAGAAACACAGGTCTCAAAAGCACTGGAGTTATTTTTAAAAGTTTCTTTATTAGTTTTCCAAAACATGTTTGACTCTTCTTGACAAATCTTTGAAGTTTTACGTGGAAAACCTTGTACCCAAGCTTTAAATAATAGTGGATGTAAATATGCAGACGTCAGATATAATAAATAAATGATAGTAAAATGACAATTATTTTTCAAAATTCAAGCAATAGGGAAATCCCTAGGCGGTGAGACAATAGAATAAAAAAATGTTTAGAAGTACTGACCATATGATTTCTCTAGCATTCAATACTGAATTTGAGAACTAAGTACAGATGGCGCTATCCAATAGCGCCATTTTTTAGCGCGAAAGTAGAGATTTTAAATTCAAAAACTTACATAAGATCAAATTCTTTACCCCCCCCCCCCCCCCCCCCCCCCCCAAATGCCTTACGTAATTTATGAATGACCCCTAACTTCTTTTTTTTTCTTGATCTAATAATTGTATTGAAATTACAGATTTATACAATTAACTGTGGAAAAAGTATTAAATTATTATGTAATTTGGGAACCATTTTATTATTTAACTAATGCATCAAAAGAATTGAGAGGAGTCATTAGAAAGATCAAAACATTTGTTTACTGGGTAAGTAATTTTTATTATATTTTTCATTAACAATTTTCATGAACAATAGAAAATCATCAAATATTCTTGAACAGAAAATTCTACATAAACAGTAGAATTGCGAGATTGTCAGTCAGTTTTTTTTAAATGAATTGTGTTTATGTACAGTTAGTACAGTCAGTTGTAAATAGATGTTTTTACTGTTTATGTGATTCAGTCTTTATTTGTTTATGAATTGATTTATTATTATTATTATAAATTAATGTGATATCAATAAGAAAAGGTAATAGTATTATATATATATAAATAATAGATAACAATAAATTATCTATACACAAAACAATTAATAAAATGTGTAAAGTTATATATTAAATTAAAGAGGGCGCCGGTAGCTCAGTGGTATGCGTGCTTGTTTGAGCTCAAGATCGAGGTATTTAGTTTATTTTATCTGGAAGGTAAAATAAACTAAAGCCCGCCGTCCTGTACGATGTCAGGTACTCGTTAAAGACCCCTACCCTAGGTGAATAACAATTTAGGGTAGGCAATATTTAGGATTCCCATAGTAGAGTCGGGCTCATGTTAAACTAGTGTGACGAAAGAGCACTCTGGTAGTAGGCGATATGACCTTGTAGTTAAAATAAAAATAAAACAAGCAGGTTCTCGGATGTGTGTTTCGCCTCTTTGCACCCTAAATCAGAGGACATTATTGGGCCGTGTATTATGACTCCACAAAGGTGGCATTTCTAACTAAGTGCCGCCCTTGAGCTCCACACGGCAAACTTCCCAGCATATCAATATCATTAATAATAATATCACAAAACTAGACATTTTATTCACTACAGAATTATTTATTCATTTAATTGAATTTAATCTATTTTTAGCCTTAATTTAGCCTATTTTTTTAAATTAGGCTTTTAAGAATATTACATGTTAAATTTCATTACAATCCGATCATCTGTTGATGAGCCAGACCTATTTTTATGTTTACCCCCCCCCCCCCCCCCCCTTCCCCTTAAGAATTTCTTGACGCCAGATAGTCTATATCTCAATTGGCTCTTAAGAATACTACATGTGAAATTTCATCACGATCCGACTATCCGTTAATAAGCTAGAACAATTTTTATGCCTAGCCCCTCTCATAACCCCCCTCCCATTCAATGTTTTCAGACGCCATATAGTCTATTTTTCAATCTGACTCTAAAGGATGCTACATTGCCACCAGAACAAATTTGATCGGATGAACCTTTTTCAAGAATTCCTAAAATCCACTTTTTTATCAGTCTTTTTGTTCAAACAAAAAAAACGGGTGGACCGAATTTGATAAAATTCCTTTCAGATCATGTTTACATTGATAGGCTTCGATTTGCACCAAAACGGAGTCGATATCATTTTTCGTTAGCGAGATACCGTGCAGGAAAAATTGACCATGCACGTACGTATATACGTACGTACACACACACATACTTCTTTCCAAAAATAATGTAGAAATACCTTCCCTATATGCTGGGAAGTTAATAAAATAAAGGGGAAATGAAACAGTAAAAAAAATATTAAAATATAAGTGGCCTAAATAGCTTTCAGGTGGAGACCCCTGGAAGTACTCCCGGTTTTTTGACACCCCCATTCCTCTAACTTGAAAGTCAGTAGAGGCCGCGGGGGACCGTGTGATCCCCCCGCCAACTTGCTCTATGTACACTGCATAGCAGTGGAGGTAGACTCCAAGAAGGAAGAAGAGTTGAAAGTGTGAGTTGATGAAAGGAGAATCTGGTCACTATCAATTTGGTATATTATACTAGCAGGTCTCTTGGCCAACACCAACTCAGCCTTCGAGGGGGATTATCTGTATGAGAGCGGAAGGATCTCTTTTGAAATTAAATGATTATTTTAGTAGTTGTCTGTTTTCTCCTTACATTTTGAACTTGTAAAGTTTTCTTTTGGACAGGCCGTATACTAATGGAAAAATTGTAAATAGAGAGTATTGTGAAACATTCATAAGTCACAAGTAGACAGGAAGTCGGTGACGTTATATTTTAATAAATCTTGCCTTAAAAATTTTAAATTTTGCCTTATAAGGAACGACCAAACCAATCTAAAATATTCCCCTTTACTGTCACCAATAATATGACCCTCCAGAGTCGATGTGCACAGGTACGTTTAAATATACATAGAATTTACTGATTAGAATTATCTGAATCTTGCCAATAGAGGTTAGGTTAGGTTTTATGACTCATGCCCGGGCTTTAACAACGAGGTCATATCGCCTACTACCAGAGCGCTCTTTCGTCACTCTGGTGGACATGAGCCCGACTCTACTGTGGGAGTCCTAAATTTTGCCTACCCTAAATTTTTTTATTCATCTAGGTTAGGGGTCTTTAACGAGTACCTGACATCGTACAGGCTCGGGACCATCGCTTAACGTCCCATCCGAAGGACGGCGTGCTTAAGTTTATTTTACCTCCCAGATAAAATAAACTAAGGGCCTCGGTCGGGTTACGAACCCACGACCTTGAGCTCAGAAGTCAAGCACGCATACCACTGAGCTACCGGCGCCCTCTCTTGCCAATAGATATATTTATATAATTTACAATATAATAATTTTAATTAAGTTGTAACTGGAACCTATTATTTTTGATTTGTTAATGTTATATTATTCGCCTGTTCATTGTTAATGCTTTATACCTAGATCTTAGAAGGGGTCACACATTTGAAATATGGGGACCGCCTTGTCATAAAATATCTCACAGCTTGACAATTTAGCTTAGTTAGGAATGTCTGACGTCATGGGGAACACCAGTAGGGAGGGTAATGGGTTCCTCGAGAGGCTGACATTCTGAAAATTAACTTAGTCTTATCTCTTATGCTTTTGGCTGAGGATGGTAGAAATACCGAAAGTACTCCCATGTATATATAGTTAGTGAAATTAGACAATATATTAAATAAACAAGTTTTATTTTATTTTTCAAGTCCACTTATAAGGTTTAATTAGGGTGTCTTTGACGAGTACCTAACATTGCACAGGCTCTGGAACGACATTTAATGTCTACTCGGAAAGACGGCGTGCTCACTTTTTTTTTTTCTTCCAAGATAAAACCCACAACTTTGAGCACAGTATACAAGCACGCTACCTATGTGCTACGCTAAAAAAAAAATGGTTAATATTTTCTTTTGTTATGAAGTTACGCTATCTGTATTTATTATTATTAGTTTTTTTATATTTAGCTTATTAATGAAAGAATGCAACGAATTCCAGGGACTAATGAAGGTAATATCTTATATATTAATATATGAAAATGATTTTTATATATTACTTCTGCATGCTCCGCTTGCCAATCCATGTCTTCGGCACCTCCAGCCTCGCATATCAGGTGCTGAACTAAGCAGATATGTCGAGCGGTTTATCGTCTACCCGTTTCATGTCATTTTTTCGAAGGTTTGCTTGATTTATGCGAGATCGGTTGTTTTTATGGAAAAAGCGTTTACAAAGTTATAACGTCTCAAGGATTGCTTCCCCTAAATTCGAAAAAAACCTAGGAGGAGATAATAATCTTGAGAACTTTGACCTTCGGATGAAACATTAAGCGATGGTCCCGAGCCTGTTCGATGTCAGGTGCTCGTTAAGACCCTCTCTACCCTAGATGAATAAACGGTAGGTAAAACTTACGACTCACATAGTAGAGTTGGGCTCATGTCCACCAGAGCGACGAAAGAGTAGGCAATATGACCTCTTAGTTAAAACCAGGGGATGAGTCATAAAAGCTTACTAGGGGCGCCGGTAGCTCAGTGGTATGCGTGCTTGACTTCTGAGCTCAAGGTTGTGGGTTCGTAGCCCGACCGAGGCCCTTAGTTTATTTTATCTGGGAGGTAAAATAAACTTAAGCACGCCGTCCTTCGGATGGGACGTTAAGCGATGGTCCCGAGCCTGTACGATGTCAGGTACTCGTTTAAGACCCCTGCCCTAGGTGAATAAAAATTTAGGGTAGGCAAAATTTAGGACTCCCACAGTAGAGTCGGGCTCATGTCCACCAGAGTGACGATAGAGCGCTCTGGTAGTAGGCGATATGACCTCGTAGTTAAAGCCCGGGCATGAGTCATAAAAACCTAACCTAACCTAAAAGCTTACTACAAAAAAATATGGATATTCATCAACAGCTGTTAAATTAAACCTATGATAGGTTTTTTTTTTTGGTTTTTTTTTTCCTCTTGGCCTGATGTTCCGTGCATATTGGCCAAAACTAGGGTTAAAGGTAGGTTTAAAGTGTAGATAAATAACTAAAATAAAAAATAAATAACTAAAATAAATATTAAATTCAAATTGAAAAAAAAAAACATTAAGGCGTAGTCAAGGTCCACGCCGTAGATTTTCCGTGAAAACGTCTTTGCGCCGTTTTTTCATTTTCTTTTCAATGCTGCCGTAGCTCTTGCATTTGATCGGCACTAGACATTTTAGGTCTTTTCAATTCCTTTTGATGCGAGCTTTCCTCTGATTTGCGTTTTCTATAATTCCGCGAATATTTACGATTCATATGAGACAACATCTTTAATTTTTTTGCAATTTTCAATTTAATACCAATTTTTACATATATTTCGGCGAATATTTTTATTGTTTCACTTTGAGTCCTAGTAGTGCTCCTCAAGCTCTTTACAATGACACCCGAATCAACGTCCTATCTAAACGCGTTATCACGCTACATTAATTTCTAATTTTACACAACGCTAATTCGCAACAATCATCCGCCGGCGCCGACACTAGCCCGATAACGTCACAGGCGAAAGAAACATTGCACAACAAACACGTACAGACATGCTCTATCCATTGTGACCTCAACCGTTGTTATCGCATTATTAGTCTCGTAGTTACTAGCGATTGAAATCTGACAGAATTTTGTAACACAAGAAAGTTTGACCGGCTATCACGAGCGAATAGACGTTTTCACGTCAATAAACCTTAAAAAGCCCCTCCCCCCCCCTCACCCGGTTGAGAGGCTTAGTGGGGAGAGGCTTGGCCTTATAAACATTTGAGCTCAAACTCCAAGTCTCTAGCTGTAATAGAGACCGAGATCCCTACACAGGCTCTGATGAAACCGGAATATCTTGGAAACGGCATATCCGATTTCCACCAAACATGGCTAAGAACCATCTCGCAAATACCAGCTTTTGAAACGAAAAAACCGCTTTGAAGTCTGTTTAGCCGTCTTGGATGCCACAAACAGACAAAGGCTTCAAACTTATAACACCCCTCCTTTTGCGTCGGGGGTTAAAAATAAATTTAATTGAACTCTAATAAAACAAAGAGCATAAATAGATTCTGTTGAGGTTGCTGAGATGGGAGGCCTGGCGGGGGTTCTCGGGATTGCCGGGCCTGTGTGTGCCTGGCTGGCCGGGGGTTGGGGCCACATCGCCGGGGCTTCTGGGCTCATACAGTCCCGGGCTTGGAGATGATTGATGTACCTCGTTCATGTATATAGTATTGCCCGAATTGAGTGGCTAATAAGCAGGTTGGGTGCCCCGGGGATCCCTATCTAGTCTCCCTGATCCTCCTATCCCAGACACGAATGATCCGGCTATATAGGACTACAATTAGTCTTAAGGCCAAGAAAAAATAAAAAAATAAAATAAAATAAAAGTCGACATAATGAATGTATCGACACAAAATGTGTGAGGATTTAGAAGCCAACATGTAAGTCAAATATACACTTTTAGCCCAAACGGTCAACTTGTTTTAGAGGGAGAACGGAAACTGAATTAATTAGTTAATTATGAAGTCGGTGATTCAACGACAAATTTTTTCAACTTTCATTAAAATCGGAAGTTTAAATATACCAAAATGCCGAGACGCTATCGCGGTTGGCCAGCGAAGTGGTGCGCATACTGAATTTTTTTTAAAAATTTGATTTGTTTTTCAGGTTTTGAATTCACTGACTTCGTTATAAAAAAAAATAGTAAAAAAAGCAAGACTGAGATGTTTAAAGAGCTGGTTGATTTTATTGCGGCGGTAATTATTATTATTATTATTACAATTGATTTATTTATTTAAATAATTTGATGATAATCATAAAAAATTACAATGAAATTTCACGTCTCAATGTCTTCTATTTTTTGACCATTTTCGCAATATTTGTCTGTGGGTATGTGATTGGAACTTCGTGAACAACTTACTTAGTAATGAACTTGACAATTGTGATGATGTCATCTTGTATCTGATTAGGTTTCAACCAAAATCTGACGTTTGAAATGACTTTACTTGAGGGCCGAAATACATTTTACAGATGTATGACCTAACTAAAATTCCCTTTATATAAAATATGAAAGGGATATTATAAATAATTATTTTTCGAAGACCGTGTACTTTGTTCGCATGGTTACGGGTTCGAATCCCCTCCGGAAGCTTTATTTTATAGAACTCCTTCTCAGGACCATGGATGTATAAACAAATAACACTCTTATGGAGACATGGCTAGTAATCATAGTATATAAGGTCAAAAAATCTCAACATAAACGTAGATTCTTGTTATTAAACCCTTAATAATTTTGTTTTTTTGCTGTAGTAAAACGAATTTTAATAAGACTAGAATAGTTAATGCTCCTTATTACGTTCCAAACAAAACTCTTCACACTGATTTTAACGTACCTTTTGTCACATATAAATAAACAATTACCTATTTTCCATTCTTAGTTCCCACAATAATCCTCTAGTCCGTGCCCTCCATTCTGCCATACTTCCCCAAAGACGGCTTAAGCGTCAGAGGCCTAGAGATCTTCTTAGCAGCAGCAGTAACAGTGATTAGTTAGAAATGAGAGTAACACAGTGACATTATTTCTCTTTTAGGACATTTGCTTGTTGTATTTATTTTTTTATACAGTTGTAAAAGAGGGCGCCGGTAGCTCAGTGGTATGCGTGCTTGTCTTCTGAGCTCAAGAACGTGGGTTCGAAACCCGACCGAGGTCATTACTTTATTTCATGTGGGAGGTAAAATAAACTTAAGCACGCCGTCCCGAAGGCCACCATCTATCCGAAGATGGGACGTTAAGCGATGGTCCCGAGCCTGTACGATGTCAGATACTCAAAAGGTAGGGTAGGCAAAATTTAGGACTCCCACAGTTGTGTCGGGCTCATGTCCACCAGAGTGACGAAAGAGCGCTCTGGTAGTAGGCGATATGACCTCATAGTTAAAGCACGGGCACGAGTCATAAAACCTAACCTAACCTAACCTACAGTTGTAAATATCTATTTGTAAATAAAAAATAAAAAAATAATAATATGACTTCTTTAATTAACTGGTCATACCGTGTTGGCTGGAGTTCAGACTTTATCGATCCCTTCCAGAGTCTTAACTTTCCAAGATAATTGTGTCAATTTCGTTTTTTCAATACTATTAAAAGGTTTATTCTCTTTCAAGGGTACAGACACATCTACCAGTATAGTCAGCAGTGCGTTACTCTTCCTGGCCATGTTTCCTGAAGTGCAGCAGAAAGCATACGAAGAGCAGATGATGATCTTTGGAGATACATCACATGACCCAAGTCCTAACGATGTCTCTTCTATGGTCTTCCTGACCCGAGTCATTAAGGAGACTCTTAGAATTGTTTCTCCCCCAGGAATATTCAGGAAACTTTCAGGAGATATCGTCGTTGGTAAGTAAGCACAGCGGGAATTGGTCAACAATTCGTAATGATAAGTTTTCATAGAAATTTCTGACCTCTGAATCCAAAAATTAAAAAAATATATTCTGGGTTAGGTAAGGAGGTTTTCTCTAATTTATTTTAATTTTAAATAACTTCAAATGGAGAGAGGGGAGTTCGATTTGATCCGGATGTATCGACAAGAAATTCAGTACATAAATTCAAAAAACCCATAATAGCGACACACATTAATTTTCAGGAAAAAATCGGACTAACGGAAGTGGGAACATAGGTGGCCTCAATTCAAAAACCCTAAAAACTGCCAATGCAATGAATGTATCGATACAAAGTTTAGTATGACGATTGAAAAGTCTCTATTTAAATCAACTAATGATTTTTGCTCAAACGGTCGATTGATTTTGGAGGGAGAGTGATGTTTACAACTAATGATTTTTGCTCAAACGGTCGATTGATTTTGGAGGGAGAGTGATGTTTACGATTAATGATTTATTACACCATTCAGTACTCATGTTGAATTTATGCTGGCCCAATAATCATAGTAATTTTTTTTGAGGAGTTGTGCTGTCCTCAAATTTCAAAGTATAATGAGATTTGTAATGTTCAGTTTTCATTCAAATTTTTTGTTTTCTGACCTCTAAATCCAAAAATAAAAAATCTGTATAATGTAAGAAGATTTTGAGTTCACATTTATAAATTTTTTTGGCTGCTGTACAATTCTCTAATTTATTTTAATTTTAAATAATCTCAAATGAGGGGGTGGGAAGAGGGTGCGATGTAATTGATGTATCGACACGAAATTCAGTATGTAAATTCAAAACCCCTTAGTGAAAACACACATGAAGCTATACCCAACTACCCCTGCGCCCCCCTGCCTCACCACCCCTCCCGCCCCTGCGTACTTTATTTATATCGATTTTTCCCTCAAATAGCGATTTCTCGTTGAATTTTTGCTCATTTCTCCTCTTCACCCTCTCTTAAGAACTACAAAAATATTTTAAGCTGCGAATACTATCAATATGTAACCATTAATTATAGTTTATGATGCATGTGAATTGATCTTTTCGTTTATTGAACTAATAAACATAAATAATATAGGTGAACTTCTTTATTTAAATAAGTATTCTTGAACTAAGGAAACCAAACTTTGCTCCATGTGTAATAACAAGCAAGATGAAGATGTGTTTCACTTTATTGCCGTAAGGCCCATCTTAAAAGAATTTCGTTTTATTTATTTTAGTAAAGCAGAGTTAAGCTATGTTCAGTTTATTGAATATGTAAATGGACGAAATTACAAAAGTTGAATTAACTATCGCAAAGCCTCCTGGAATTATAGATTTGAGCTAGTTTCAGAATTTAATTATTAGTGATATATAAACAGGAAGATGTTTTTTATTTTTATTTTTTGTTAGTTTTTTTAAAGAATCATTTAAGTTAATTTTGTAAATTACTGCATTTGTATTTGAATAATTTTATTTTTATTTTGTCACTTTTATATATGTGTATTATAGAGTAGAAATAGAAGAAATAACCCCTCAGACGGTCAATTTGATCATGAGTATTGTCTGTCAATATTATTATTATTACTAGCAGTAATACCCGGCGTTGCTCGGGGAACTTTGACTTTTCACCTAATATCTCTCATTCGAATCCAATTCAATTCTTCGACAGTACATTCATGATGTTATAATTTTCAATTATTCATATAGAATAAGCCTTATAGAACTTCAACGGCAGACACCACAGCTAGTATCTGCTTAATACCGGTGTACAGAAGAAGAGAAAGCTACATGTGAAATTCCTTCAGCTTAATGCACCCCACCCCTCAGGTTCAAAAAGTTGAAACGTCACAACGAATTTTCAAATTTTGTTTTGAAATTACTACATGCGAAATTCCATGACAATCCGACCATTAGTTAACGAGCTACCACTACTTATATACTTAAGTCTAGCCCCACTATCCTCCCTTTCGTTCAATATCTTGAGAGGTCACAAACCCTATTTTTCTATTTGGCCTTTAAGAATACTACATGTGAAATTTCATGATAATCCGACCATTAGTTAATGAGCTACCGGTATCTTTATATTTAGGCCTATCCCCACCACCCCCCCTCCCGTTCAAAATTTTGGGACGCCACATAGCCTATTATTCAACTGGGGTCATAAGACTGCTACATGTGAAGTTTCATAAAAACCCGTCGAGTCGTTTGGGTGTGATGCTGGAACAAACAAACAAATAAACCCCGTTTCAGCTTTATTAATGTAGATTTCTTCCTTGATAATTTTAGTTGGAGCCAAACGGAAACGTATTTTTTCTTTATATTTGGAGTCTACTGAGCTCAGGATCGCAAGTTGGAAATCTAGACGGGGCTCTTAGTTGTTTTTACTGACTTATATTATTTATTTTTTTAAATATCCTTGAGCACTTCGTCCTTCGGTTGGGACTTTCCCGATACATCTGAATTTGTCTTTGGTTGACCATCTTCATTTATGGTCGCTGCCTATCTACCAACATTGCTGTATTAATTTGTTTTTCAGAAAAGATGTCAAAACGGTACCTCAAAGCCCACTTATATTCCACATTTCTTCCTTGATAATTTTAGTTGAAACCAAACGGTAACTTATTTTATCTTACATATGGAGTCTATCGAGCTCAGGATTGCCATTTAGAAATCTAGCCAAGTCACTTAGGTCAGATGTTTTAATGGGGAAGATAAAAATAAATATGAGCACGTCGTCCTTCGGATAGGACTTTAAGCTATGATCGACGGCCTTTTCGTATGTCAGGTACTGGATAATGAGTCGTATGTTATGTATCTAAACCTGGGTAGCTGAAATTTCACTTAGGTTAAAAAAACCTTGAGCACGTCGTCCTTCGGATGGGACTTTCCCGATATTTCTGAATCTGTCTATCAGTTTCAACAAATATTAAATCTATAATCCGTTAAAAAGCAGGAAATTTGAAAAATGGTATTTAGCCCGACTTTTTTCGAAAAACATTTTTATATCGATTCTTGTGTAGGATTCAGATACCCCGGTTGTTCATCAGTTTTAACAAATATTAAATCGAAAAACCGTTTAAAAGCGAGAAATTTCAACAATGGAGTCTACCGAACTTTGGATCGCCATTTAGAAATCTAGCCAAGTCACTTAGGTCCGATGTTTTATACGGGAAGATAAAAATAAATTTGAGCACGTCGTCCTTCGGTATGGACTTTAAGCGATGATCGAGGGCCTTTGCCTATGTCAGGTACTGGAGAATGAGTCGTATGTTATGTATCTAAACCTGGGTAGCTGAAATTTCACTTAGGTTAAAAATACCTTGAGCACGTCGTACTTCGGATGGGACTTCCCCGATATATCTGAATCTCTCTATCAGTTATAACAAATATTAAATGTAAAAACTGTTAAAAAGCGAGAAATTTGAAAAATGGGATTAGCCCGACTTTTTTTGCTAAACATTTTTATTTCGATTTTTGTGTAGGATTCAGAGATCATAAGATCATAAGATCATAAGATTTAACAAATATTAAATCTTTTTTTTTTTTTTTCCTCCCCTTTTCTGGCTTTATGATCAGAATATTAAATCTAAAAACCGTCGAAAAGCAAGAAATTTGAAGAATGGAGTTTACCGAGCTCAGGATTGCCATTTAGAAATCTAGCCAAGTCACTTAGGTCAGATGTTTTAATGGGGAAGATAAAAATAAATATGAGCACGTCGTCCTTCGGATAGGACTTTAAGCTATGATCGACGGCCTTTTCGTATGTCAGGTACTGGATAATGAGTCGTATGTTATGTATCTAAACCTGGGTAGCTGAAATTTCACTTAGGGTTAAAATAACCTTGAGCACGTCGTCCTTCGGATGGGACTTTTTCGATATGTCTGAATCTGTCTATCAGTTTTAACAAATAATAAATCTATAAACCGTAAAAAAGCTGGAAATTTGAAGAATAATATTTTGCCCGACTTTTTCCGAAAAACATTTTTATTTCAATTTTTGTGTAGGATTCAGATATCCCGGTTGTTCATCAGTTTTAACAAATATTAAATCTAAAAACCGTTTAAAAGCTAGAAATTTGAAGAATGGAGTCTACCGAGCTCAGGATCGCCATTAAGAAATCTAGCCAAGTCATTTAGCTCAGATGTTATAATCGGGAAGATAAAAATAAACTCGAGCACGTCGTCCTTCGGATGGGACTTTCCCGATACATCTGAATCTTTCTTTGGTTGACCATCTTCGTTTCTGGATGCTGCCTATCTACCAACATAGCTGTATTAATTTGTTTTCCAGTTAATGTGTCAATACGGTACCTCAAAGCCCACTTATATTCCACATTACTTTCTTGATAATTCAAGTTGGAACCAAACGGTAACTTATTTTATCATACATATGGAGTCTATCGAGCTCAGGATAGCCATTTCGAAAACTAGCCAAGTCAATTAGGTCAGATGTTTTAATCGGGAAAAAAAAAATAAATTTGAGCACGTCGTCCTTCGGATTGGACTTTGAGCTATGATCGAGAGCCTTTTCGTATTTCAGGTACTCGATAATGAGTCGCATGTTATGTATCTAAACCTGGGTAGTTGAAATTTCATTTACGTTAAAAATAACTTGAGCACGTCGTCCTTCGGATTGGACTTTAAGCTATGATCGACGGCCTTTTCGTATGTCAGGTACTGGATAATGAGTCGTATGTTATGTATCTAAACCTGGGTAGCTGAAATTTCACTTAGGTTAAAAATAACCTTGAGCACGTCGTCCTTCGGATGGGACTTTTTCGATATGTCTGAATCTGTCTATCAGTTTTAACAAATAATAAATCTATAAACCGTAAAAAAGCTGGAAATTTGAAGAATAATATTTTGCCCGACTTTTTCCGAAAAACATTTTTATTTCAATTTTTGTGTAGGATTCAGATATCCCGGTTGTTCATCAGTTTTAACAAATATTAAATCTAAAAACCGTTTAAAAGCTAGAAATTTGAAGAATGGAGTCTACCGAGCTCAGGATCGCCATTAAGAAATCTAGCCAAGTCATTTAGCTCAGATGTTATAATCGGGAAGATAAAAATAAACTCGAGCACGTCGTCCTTCGGATGGGACTTTCCCGATACATCTGAATCTTTCTTTGGTTGACCATCTTCGTTTCTGGATGCTGCCTATCTACCAACATAGCTGTATTAATTTGTTTTCCAGTTAATGTGTCAATACGGTACCTCAAAGCCCACTTATATTCCACATTACTTTCTTGATAATTTCAGTTGGAACCAAACGGTAACTTATTTTATCGTACATATGGAGTCTATCGAGCTCAGGATCGCCACTTAGAAATCTAGCCAAGGCACTTAGGTCAGATGTTTTAATCGAGAAGATAAAAATAAATTTGAGCACGTCGTCCTTCGGATTGGACTTGAAGCTATGATCGAGGGCTTTTTTCTTTGTCAGGTACTCGATAATGAGTCGTATGTTATGTATCTAAACCTGCGTAGTTGAAATTTCACTTAGGTTAAAAAAACCTTGAGAACGTCGTCCTTCGGATGGGACTTTCTCGATATATCTGAATCTGTCTATCATTTTTTACTAATATTAAGCCTATAAACCATTAAAAAGTGAGAAATTTGAAGAATGGGATTTAGCCCGACTTTTTCGAAAAACATTTTTATTTCGATTTTTGTGTAGGATTCAGATATCACGGTTGTTATCTATCAGTTTTAACAAACATTAAATCTAAAAACCGTTAAAAAGGGAGAAATTTGAAGAATGGAGTTTACCGAGCTCAGGATCGCCATTTAGAAATCTAGCCAAGTCACTTAGGTCAGATGTTTTAATCGGGAAGATAAAAATAAATTTGAGCACGTCGTCCTTCGGTTTGGACTTTAAGCTATGAACGAGGGCCTTTTCGTATGTCAGGTACTCGATAATGAGTCGTATGTTATGAATCTAAACCTGGGTAGTTGAAATTTCACTTAGGTTAAAAATACCTTGAGCACGTCGTACTTCGGATGGGACTTCCCCGATATATCTGAATCTGTCTATCAGTTTTAACAAATATTAAATCTAAAAACTGTTAAAAAGCGAGAAATTTGAAAAATGGGATTAGCCCGACTTTTTTTGCTAAACATTTTTATTTCGATTTTTGTGTAGGATTCAGATAACCCGGTTGTTCATCAGTTTTAACAAATATTAAATCTAAAAACCGTTTAAAAGCAAGAAATTTGAAGAATGGAGTTTACCGAGCTCAGGATTGCCATTTAGAAATCTAGCCAAGTCACTTAGGTCAGATGTTTTAATCGGGAAGATAAAAATAAATATGAGCACGTCGTCCTTCGGATTGGACTTTAAGCTATGATCGAGGGCCTTTTCGTATGTCAGGTACTGGATAATGAGTCGTATGTTATGAATCTAAACCTGGGTAGTTGAAATTTCATTTACGTTAAAAATAACTTGAGCACGTCGTCCTTCGGATTGAACTTCAAGCTATGATCGAGGGTTTTCTCGTATGTCAGGTACTCGATAATGAGTCGTATGTTATGTATCTAAACCTGGGTAGCTGAAATTTCACTTAGGTTAAAAAAACCTTGAGCACGTCGTCCTTCGGATGGGACTTTTTCGATATATCTGAACCTGTCTATCAGTTTTAACAAATATTAAATCTAAAAACTGTTAAAAAGCGAGAAATTTGAAAAATGGGATTAGCCCGACTTTTTTTGCGAAACATTTTTATTTCAATTTTTGTGTAGGAATCAGATAACCCGGTTGTTCATCAGTTTTAACAAATATTAAATCTAAAAACCGTTTAAAAGCAAGAAATTTGAAGAATGGAGTTTACCGAGCTCAGGATTGCCATTTAGAAATCTAGCCAAGTCACTTAGGTCATGTGTTTTAATCGGGAAGATAAAAATAAATATGAGCACGTCGTCCTTCGGATTGGACTTTAAGCTATGATCGAGGGCCTTTTCGTATGTCAGGTACTGGATAATGAGTCGTATGTTATGTATCTAAACCTGGGTAAGTGACATTTCATTTAGGTTAAAAATTACTTGAGCACGTCGTCCTTCGGATGGGACTTTCTCGATATATCTGAATCTGTCTATAATTTTTAACAAATATTAAATCTATAAACCGTTAAAAAGCAGGATATTTGAAGAATGGGATTTAGCCCGACTTTTTTCGAAAAACATTTTTATTTCGATTTTTGTGTAGGATTCAGATATCCCGGTTGTTCATCAGTTTTAACAAATATTAAATCTAGAAACCGTTTAAAAGCTAGAAATGTGAAGAATGGAGTCTACCGAGCTCAGGATCGCCATTTAGAAATCTAGCCAAGTCACTTAGGTCAGATGTTTTATCGGGAAGATAAAAATAAATTTGAGCACGTCGTCCTTCGGATGGGACTTTCCCGATATATCTGAATCTTTCTTTGGTTGACCATCTTCGTTTCTGGATGCTGCCTATCTGCCATCATAGCTGTATTAATTTGTTTTTCAGAAAATATGTCAAAACGGATGTGTCAAATCTAAAAACCGTTTAAAAGCGAGAAATTTGAACAATGGAGTCTACCGAACTTTGGATCGCCATTTAGAAATCTAGCCAAGTCACTTAGGTCCGATGTTTTATACGGGAAGATAAAAATAAATTTGAGCACGTTGTCCTTCGGATTGGACTTTAAGCTATGAACGAGGGCCTTTTCGTATGTCAGGTACTCGATAATGAGTCGTATGTTATGTATCTAAACCTGGGTAGGTGACATTTCATTTAGGTTAAAAATTACTCGAGCACGTCGTCCTTCGGATCGGACTTAAAGCTATGATCGAGGGCTTTTTTGTATGTCAGGTACTCGATAATGAATCGTATGTTACTTATCTAAACCTGGGTAGCTGAAATTTCACTTAGGTTATAAATAACCTTGAGCCCTCGGATGGGACTTTCCCGATACATCTGAATCTTTCTTTGGTTGACCATCTTCGATTCTGGATGCTGCCTAAGAACGCCGGACACCTTAGATAGTATGCGCCTTGCAACTCCGTGCAACCAGGTATTAGTAAGTTCTTAGGAACGCTGGGCAACACAGATAGTATGTATGTAGCTAGGAATGCTGGGCACCGCAGCTAGTATGTGCCTTGCAACAGCGGATGCCCTGATTTTCTGCTTAACAACGCTGGTGATAGCTATTATTTACCGTGCAACGGTGGACCTCCTAGGTAATACATGCTTAGGAAACCCACCATATTAAAATTAGAGCTATATCCCATCTTTAAGAAAGCTCAATGTGAGATTCATTCTGCATTAATGCACCCCCGCCCCTCCCGTCCAAAGGGTCACAGCCAATTTTTAAATATTGCTTTTGAAACTACCATTAAGGTATATGCTTGCCCCCCCCCCCCCCCTTACCCTCCTCCCGTTGACAATTTTGAGACGTCACCTATCCTTTCTTTGTTTTTGTCTATTATGAATACTACATGTGAAATTCCATGACATTCCGATCATCCGTTAAAGACCTATCACTACCTTTATATGTAGGCCTACCCCACAACCCCCCTTCCCGTTCAAAATTTTGAAATGTCACGTAGCGTATTTTTCAATTTGGCCTTTAAGCATACTACATCTCAAATTCCATGACATTCCGATCAAAAGACCTATCACTATCTTTATATGTAGGCCTACCCCCACAACCCCCCCTCCCGTTCAAAATTTTGAGATATCACGTAGCGTATTTTTCAATTTGGCCTTTAAGAATACTACATGTCAAATTCCATGACTATCCGATCATCCGTTAATGACAGCACTATCTTTATAATTAGGCCTACCCCCACAACCCCCCGTCACGTTCACTATTTTGTGACGTCACACACCCTATTTTTTTATTTGGCCTTTAAAAAAACTACATATGAAATTCCATGACAATCCGATCATCCGTTAATGACTTAGCACTACCTTTATATTTAGGCCCTCCTTACAACCCCCCCTACTGTTCAAAATTTATGGATGCCACATAGTCTATTTTTTAACTTGGCTTTTAAGAATACTACATGTGAAATTTCATGATAATCCGTCCATCCGTTAATGCGCTAGAGCAATTTTTGTGCTTAGCCCCCCCCCCCCCCCTCTCCAGTTGACCGCTAGGAACTCTCTTCATAAGAACCTTCCTCGGACTTCAACGAATATTTGAAGAAAAAAAATTAGCCGAATTGGTCCAGCCGTTCTCGAGTTTTGCGCTTAGCAAAATTAGCCAGTCATTTTTATTATATAGATTATTATTATTAATGTACATGTGTAAAAATAAAAATAAATAAAGACGTTTATTATTATTATTACATAAATAATATATTTGTATTTACATTTTAGGAGATTATACACTTCCAAAAGGAGCTTCTGTGTTCATTATGTTACAAAAAGTGCATAGAAGTCCTGAGTTTTGGGACAATCCAGAAGGATTCGACCCGGACCACTTCCTTCCAGAGAAAGTTGCTTCCAGACACCGATTTGCATACTTGCCGTTCAGCTATGGGCCCAGAGGATGTCCAGGTATTTGTCTTCAAAAAATATATAACGTGGCCTTAGTTGAGACAAGAGATGGGGATGGTGGTTGGTGGGGGGAGCCAAGAGTCTGCGTCTCTTGGTTCACAAAGTAAGCGCTCTTCTAGTGGGAGGAATACCCTGTTGTCATACCTACCCTCCTCTCTCAAAGTTTTCGCTCTCCCTCCAAAATCGATTGTTCTAATTAAATGTCAATACTTGATTTATATAGGGACTTGAGGGCGCTGGTAGCTCAGTGGTATGAGTACTTGCTTACATTTTTTTTTTTCGGGTATACCGGCCACTGAAGGAGGCTCAAAAACACCCGTCCTCCGCGTAGGGGGGAATAAGGGGACAATATTATTCTCGTTTATTTTATTGCTGCTACGGCCGGGTCCCCCAACCTACCTTATCGGCGTTTCCCGAGAAAACTCGGGACCAGGCATCCATGCTCTTGGCTCCGTTGCGCAGAGGATGGTCGCAGGTGGGCTGTGTTACTAGCAACCCGCGGTCATCCCCGGGACCACGCTAAACTGCCTTCTTTACCTTCCGCCAGGAGGCGACGAATCGACCGAACTCTGGGTAGTCAGCCTCACTCATCAGCTTCCGCGGGTTCAGTCCCAGGTACGATCCTGTCCGGCGTATCAACTCCACCCTAGGCCCGTCGTACAGCGGGCATTCGAGAACTACGTGTTATGCAGTCTCGACGCCACCGCACGAGCAGTTCGGGCTTTTTTTTTTTTTTCTCTCTTTATTGGGTGCCCCCGACTCCCTGAGGGGGGTCGGCCACATCCCCCTATCTTCGTTCGGGAATGGGTAACCTTCTCCCGTTTACTTACTATATACAATATTTACATGATGCAATGGACGGCCGTGGACTGGCTCGATGGCTACGGTCCATGGTCGTCCTTGGTTTTCGGCGTTTTATACCGAGTGAGCTCGGGATCTTGTCGGGGGTTCTTTTCTGCCTGCTTCCCTAAGCCGGGGGCAGCCGCCACAGCGCCTGTCGGCTAAAAGAAAAGCCTTCTAACCCGGCGCCGGGGGCCCCGCGTTAGAAGGCTTTTTGATTCTCCGCCAGGAGGAAAGAAAAGAAGAGCTTGGAGTTGAAATCCCCATACACATATACATATAAGATGCTGATTCCTTTGTGATTTTATTGTGATTATTGTGATTTTTGAGTTGAGTCCCCTCTTTCACCCCCTCCCCTTCGGTCGATTGCGCAGGGAATTAATAGATATCCTGGTTAAAAAATTTTGAATTTACATACGAAATTCCTTGTCAATACGTTCATTACAACGACAGTTGCTTGAGTTTTTCGGTTAAGCTCTCCCCCTAATCCCTTCGACCGATGTATCGTGTTCACACACATACGCACGATTTACCAAATGTTCCAATTCAAGTCCTCTGTCCACCAAAGGCACACCAGATCCCGTCCTTCAGACCTCTTCATCCCCTCCCATCGCTCCTCAGCCTTCCACAAATCATTTCTTGTACAGGCCTCCTCCCTCTGGAACTCCCTGCCTCCCCCAATCCTTCACTCTTCCTCCGTGGCCTCCTTCGGACCTCTTCATCCCCTCCCATCGCTCCTCAGCCTTCCACAAATCATTTCCTGTCCAGGCCTCCTCCCTCTGGAACTCCCTGCCTCCCCCAATCCTTCACTCTCTCTCCGTGGCCTCCTTCGGACCTCTTCATCCCCTCCCATCGCTCCTCAGCCCTCCACAACTCCTTCCTTGTCCAAGCCTCCTCCCTCTGGAACTCCCTGCCTCCCCCAATCCTTCACTCTCCCTCCGTGGCCTCCTTCGGACCTCTTCATCCCCTCCTATCGCTCCTCAGCCTTCCACAAATCATTTCCTGTCCAGGCCTCCTCCCTCTGGAACTCCCTGCCTCCCCCAATCCTTCACTCTTCCTCCGTGGCCTCCTTCGGACCTCTTCATCCCCTCCCATCGCTCCTCAGCCTTCCACAAATCATTTCTTGTACAGGCCTCCTCCCTCTGGAACTCCCTGCCTCCCCCAATCCTTCACTCTTCCTCCGTGGCCTCCTTCGGACCTCTTCATCCCCTCCCATCGCTCCTCAGCCTTCCACAAATCATTTCTTGTACAGGCCTCCTCCCTCTGGAACTCCCTGCCTCCCCCAATCCTTCACTCTCCCTCCGTGACCTCCTTCAGACCTCTTCATCCCCTCCCATCGCTCCTCAGCCTTCCACAACTCTTTCCTTGTCCAGGCCTCCTCCCTCTGGAACTCCCTGCCTCCCCCAATCCTTCACTCTCCCTCCGTGGCCTCCTTCAGACCTCTTCATCCCCTTCCATCGCTCCTCTGCCTTCCACAACTCCTTCCTTGTCCAAGCCTCCTCCCTCTGGAACTCTCTGCCTCTCCCAATCCTTCACTCTCCCTCCGTGGCCTCCTTCGGACCTTTTCATCCCCTCCCATCGCTCCTCAGCCTTCCACAACTCTTTCCTTGTCCAGGCCTCCTCCCTCTGGAACTCCCTGCCTCCCCGACTCCTTCACTCTTCCTCCGTGGCCTCCTTCAGACCTCTTCATCCCCTCCCATCGCTCCTCTGCCTTCCACAACTCCTTCCTTGTCCAAGCCTCCTCCCTCTGGAACTCCCTGCCTCCCCCAATCCTTCACTCTCCCTCCGTGGCCTCCTTCGGACCTCTTCATCCCCTCCCATCGCTCCTCAGCCTTCCACAACTCTTTCCTTGTCTAGGCGTCCTCCCTCTGGAACTCCCTGCCTCCCCCAATTCTTCACTCTCCCTCCGTGGCCTCGTTCGGACCTTTTCATCCCCTCCCATCGCTCCTCAGCCTTCCACAACTCTTTCCTTGTCCAGGCCTCCTCCCTCTGGAACTCCCTGCCTCCCCCAATCCTTCACTCTCCCTCCGTGGCCTCCTTCAGACCTCTTCATCCCCTCCCATCGCTCCTCTGCCTTCCACAACTCCTTCCTTGTCCAAGCCTCCTCCCTCTGGAACTCCCTGCCTCCCCCAATCCTTCACTCTCCCTCCGTGGCCTCCTTCGGACCTCTTCATCCCCTCCCATCGCTCCTCTGCCTTCCACAACTCCTTCCTTGTCCAAGCCTCCTCCCTCTGGAACTCCCTGCCTCCCCCAATCCTTCACTCTCTCTCCGTGGCCTCCTTCGGACCTCTTCATCCCCTCCCATCGCTCCTCTGCCTTCCACAACTCCTTCCTTGTCCAAGCCTCCTCCCTCTGGAACTCCCTGCCTCCCCCAATCCTTCACTCTCTCTCCGTGGCCTCCTTCGGACCTCTTCATCCCCTCCCATCGCTCCTCTGCCTTCCACAACTCCTTCCTTGTCCAAGCCTCCTCCCTCTGGAACTCCCTGCCTCCCCCAATCCTTCACTCTCCCTCCGTGGCCTCCTTCGGACCTCTTCATCCCCTTCTATCGCTCCTCAGCCTTCCACAAATCATTTCCTGTCCAGGCCTCCTCCCTCTGGAACTCCCTGCCTCCCCCAATCCTTCACTCTCCCTCCGTGGCCTCCTTCGGACCTCTTCATCCCCTCCCATCGCTCCTCAGCCTTCCACAAATCATTTCTTGTACAGGCCTCCTCCCTCTGGAACTCCCTGCCTCCCCCAATCCTTCACTCTTCCTCCGTGGCCTCCTTCGGACCTCTTCATCCCCTCCCATCGCTCCTCAGCCTTCCACAAATCATTTCTTGTACAGGCCTCCTCCCTCTGGAACTCCCTGCCTCCCCCAATCCTTCACTCTCCCTCCGTGGCCTCCTTCGGACCTCTTCATCCCCTCCCATCGCTCCTCAGCCTTCCACAACTCCTTCCTTGTCCAAGCCTCCTGCCTCTGGAACTCCCTGCCTCCCCCAATCCTTCACTCTCCCTCCGTGGCCTCCTTCGGACCTCTTCATCCCCTCCTATCGCTCCTCAGCCTGCCACAAATCATTTCCTGTCCAGGCCTCCTCCCTCTGGAACTCCCTGCCTCCCCCAATCCTTCACTCTCCCTCCGTGGCCTCCTTCGGACCTCTTCATCCCCTCCCATCGCTCCTCAGCCTTCCACAAATCATTTCTTGTACAGGCCTCCTCCCTCTGGAACTCCCTGCCTCCCCCAATCCTTCACTCTTCCTCCGTGGCCTCCTTCGGACCTCTTCATCCCCTCCCATCGCTCCTCAGCCTTCCACAAATCATTTCTTGTACAGGCCTCCTCCCTCTGGAACTCCCTGCCTCCCCCAATCCTTCACTCTTCCTCCGTGGCCTCCTTCGGACCTCTTCATCCCCTCCCATCGCTCCTCAGCCTTCCACAAATCATTTCTTGTACAGGCCTCCTCCCTCTGGAACTCCCTGCCTCCCCCAATCCTTCACTCTTCCTCCGTGGCCTCCTTCGGACCTCTTCATCCCCTCCCATCGCTCCTCAGCCTTCCACAAATCATTTCTTGTACAGGCCTCCTCCCTCTGGAACTCCCTGCCTCCCCCAATCCTTCACTCTCCCTCCGTGACCTCCTTCAGACCTCTTCATCCCCTCCCATCGCTCCTCAGCCTTCCACAACTCTTTCCTTGTCCAGGCCTCCTCCCTCTGGAACTCCCTGCCTCCCCCAATCCTTCACTCTCCCTCCGTGGCCTCCTTCAGACCTCTTCATCCCCTTCCATCGCTCCTCTGCCTTCCACAACTCCTTCCTTGTCCAAGCCTCCTCCCTCTGGAACTCTCTGCCTCTCCCAATCCTTCACTCTCCCTCCGTGGCCTCCTTCGGACCTTTTCATCCCCTCCCATCGCTCCTCAGCCTTCCACAACTCTTTCCTTGTCCAGGCCTCCTCCCTCTGGAACTCCCTGCCTCCCCGACTCCTTCACTCTTCCTCCGTGGCCTCCTTCAGACCTCTTCATCCCCTCCCATCGCTCCTCTGCCTTCCACAACTCCTTCCTTGTCCAAGCCTCCTCCCTCTGGAACTCCCTGCCTCCCCCAATCCTTCACTCTCCCTCCGTGGCCTCCTTCGGACCTCTTCATCCCCTCCCATCGCTCCTCAGCCTTCCACAACTCTTTCCTTGTCTAGGCGTCCTCCCTCTGGAACTCCCTGCCTCCCCCAATTCTTCACTCTCCCTCCGTGGCCTCCTTCAGACCTCTTCATCCCCTTCCATCGCTCCTCTGCCTTCCACAACTCCTTCCTTGTCCAAGCCTCCTCCCTCTGGAACTCTCTGCCTCTCCCAATCCTTCACTCTCCCTCCGTGGCCTCGTTCGGACCTTTTCATCCCCTCCCATCGCTCCTCAGCCTTCCACAACTCTTTCCTTGTCCAGGCCTCCTCCCTCTGGAACTCCCTGCCTCCCCCAATCCTTCACTCTCCCTCCGTGGCCTCCTTCAGACCTCTTCATCCCCTCCCATCGCTCCTCTGCCTTCCACAACTCCTTCCTTGTCCAAGCCTCCTCCCTCTGGAACTCCCTGCCTCCCCCAATCCTTCACTCTCCCTCCGTGGCCTCCTTCGGACCTCTTCATCCCCTCCCATCGCTCCTCTGCCTTCCACAACTCCTTCCTTGTCCAAGCCTCCTCCCTCTGGAACTCCCTGCCTCCCCCAATCCTTCACTCTCTCTCCGTGGCCTCCTTCGGACCTCTTCATCCCCTCCCATCGCTCCTCTGCCTTCCACAACTCCTTCCTTGTCCAAGCCTCCTCCCTCTGGAACTCCCTGCCTCCCCCAATCCTTCACTCTCCCTCCGTGGCCTCCTTCGGACCTCTTCATCCCCTCCCATCGCTCCTCAGCCTTCCACAACTCCTTCCTTGTCCAAGCCTCCTCCCTCTGGAACTCCCTGCCTCCCCCAATCCTTCACTCTCCCTCCGTGGCCTCCTTCGGACCTCTTCATCCCCTTCTATCGCTCCTCAGCCTTCCACAAATCATTTCCTGTCCAGGCCTCCTCCCTCTGGAACTCCCTGCCTCCCCCAATCCTTCACTCTCCCTCCGTGGCCTCCTTCGGACCTCTTCATCCCCTCCCATCGCTCCTCAGCCTTCCACAAATCATTTCTTGTACAGGCCTCCTCCCTCTGGAACTCCCTGCCTCCCCCAATCCTTCACTCTTCCTCCGTGGCCTCCTTCGGACCTCTTCATCCCCTCCCATCGCTCCTCAGCCTTCCACAAATCATTTCTTGTACAGGCCTCCTCCCTCTGGAACTCCCTGCCTCCCCCAATCCTTCACTCTCCCTCCGTGGCCTCCTTCGGACCTCTTCATCCCCTCCCATCGCTCCTCAGCCTTCCACAACTCCTTCCTTGTCCAAGCCTCCTGCCTCTGGAACTCCCTGCCTCCCCCAATCCTTCACTCTCCCTCCGTGGCCTCCTTCGGACCTCTTCATCCCCTCCTATCGCTCCTCAGCCTGCCACAAATCATTTCCTGTCCTGGCCTCCTCCCTCTGGAACTCCCTGCCTCCCCCAATCCTTCACTCTCCCTCCGTGGCCTCCTTCGGACCTCTTCATCCCCTCCCATCGCTCCTCAGCCTTCCACAAATCATTTCTTGTACAGGCCTCCTCCCTCTGGAACTCCCTGCCTCCCCCAATCCTTCACTCTTCCTCCGTGGCCTCCTTCGGACCTCTTCATCCCCTCCCATCGCTCCTCAGCCTTCCACAAATCATTTCTTGTACAGGCCTCCTCCCTCTGGAACTCCCTGCCTCCCCCAATCCTTCACTCTCCCTCCGTGGCCTCCTTCAGACCTCTTCATCCCCTCCCATCGCTCCTCTGCCTTCCACAACTCCTTCCTTGTCCAAGCCTCCTCCCTCCGCAACTCCCTGCCTCCCTTCATCCGTCACTCTCCTTCCGTGGCCTCCTTCAAATCCTCGCTATTCCAATCCCTCCTCAATAAACAATCTTCTCCCTCTGATTAGCCTCTTATTCCCCTTCCTCCATACTTTCCCTCTCCTTAACATCAATTTCTTGTTTCTTTGTATTTTTCTTATTTATTCTATTTATCTTTTCATCTTCATACTTTTATTTTATTTATTTTTTTCATTAGTTTGTCTTAAATTAATTTTATAGCAAGCCTGCTCTAGATTCCCTCCTCCATAATATATATCGCACGCTGGGAAGAATACTGGTATATGACCGAAAAATAGGTTTTGAGAAAATCGAGTTTAAAGATTTTTCAACTCTACACTCACCTATTGCGGGCGCACCAATTATTGTTTCAAATTGCACTCGGTAATGATGCATTAAAAAAACTATGCCTCCGACATTTGCCAAGTCAATCTAGTTAAAAAAAACTGATTTTGAACCGCTGTTCTCCCGCCTCGAAGTAGACTTTCTGTTCAAAAGCATAGTGGCTTTTCTGCTCTCTAGCGGTCACTCCTTGTGCTATCTTTATAACGCTACTACCCCTACGTAGAGCAAGACGAGCTCTACCTAGTGGTATATATAACTCAAAAACCGATTTTTCGGACTTATACCAGTATTCTTCCCAGCGTGCGATATATACATAATGTTTTTTCTTTTTATTTTATTTTATCCTCTACATATTTATTTAAACGCATTTATCTTCTTTTGATTTCTTCTTAATGAATCTGTATTTTAACTCCTTTTTTACTATTATTTTTTTAGTTTATTTATTTATGTTTAATTTTATCAACATTATCTATTTTATTTCTATTTAATGGTATTTTCTTATTTATTTTTATTTATTTTGCTCTTGGTTTTATCCACTGTAGCACCTTTATCTCATCACTGATATTTCATTTTATTTGTTTCTCTGTCCAGTCATGTATTTATTCTTAGGGGACCTCGGTCCCAGAATAAAATTTATTTTCATTTCATTTCATACGCAGACAGAAATTTTTTTAAACTTTTCCTATATTTCGTATAGATATTAATTTTGCACGAAATCAACTCTAAATCCCTAATAACTCCCAATGTAATGAATGTATCGACTCGAAATTTAGAATGCGGATTTCCGAAGTCTCCGTAGTAGAAGGGAAATGGGGACTCTGGACCAGTTGCTCCACATGACCTTTGACCCCACGGAGTCACGTGACCCATCACCCCCCACCACCACCACTCCCTCCCCGCTCCGAATCACCCACCATCGTACATCCCCAGCTCAATAAGTTTCTACTCTCCCTCTAAACCTCAATAAGTTTCCGCTCTCCCTCTAAACCTCAATAAGTTTCCGCTCTCCCTCTAAACATCTATAAGTTTCCTCTCTCCCTCTAAACCTCAATAAGTTTCAGCTCTCTCCTTAAACCTTAATAAGTTTCCGCTCTCCCTCTAAACCTCAATAAGTTTCCGTTCTCCCTCCAATTCAGTCTGATTTTGTGACCTTGAACAGACACTTGCGTGTTCAAGCATGTCGAACCCTGCATTCGTGTAGCGTACCATATCATGTCCTAGCATCATCATCATCATCATTGTATTCAGTATTATTTTAAACTGGAGTATTATGATGGAAAAATCGCCTACCTACACTTTTGAGCATGCCGTCCTTCGGTGCCTTGAATAGTATTGCATTTAAAAATATAATTCAAAGCTCGTCATATTGAGTATGTTGTCCGATTGGAGAAATATGTGCGAAAAAATATTTATCTTCAATTCCGAGCATGCCGTCCTTCGGTGCCTTGAATAGTATTGCATTTAAAAATATAATTCAAAGCTCGTCATATTGAGTATGTTGTCCGATTGGAGTAATATGTGCGAAAAAATATTTATCTTCAATTCCGAGCATGCCGTCCTTCGGTGCCTTGAATGGTATTGCATTTAAAAATATAATTCAAAGCTCGTCATATTGAGTATGTTGTCCGATTGGAGTAATATGTGCGAAAAAATATTTATCTTCAATTCCGAGCACGCTGTCCTTTGGTGTTGTTTGTGAATTCTTGTTTTTTATTTATTTTTTTAACATCTACTATGGTTTGGAAATGACCTTCGTATCTGTAGGGATTAAGTCGTTGTTTACATGTTTCAAACATGTCGAGACCTGTTGTTCATACTTCACCAATTTTTATTTCATGATTTAATCTTACATCCCCACGTCAATTAACACATCCAATATGCTTCCCCATCTCAATACCCCCGCTCTCCCTCCGATTCACTACTCTCTATCTTCAGCGGCGTAGCCAATCCATCTCAATTTTCTCACTTATACTTCCCCACCTAATTCTCCCTTTAAACCTTTTACTCAGACACACATCCAAGCAATTTTCTTTAGATTTCATCATAGTCCACTACTCTTAGCACCATCATGCTTCGCCCCTGTTCAACACCTACAACCTCTCTAGATCGTCTGACATTTTCATCATAACCCGGTCTACCCATACATAAACCTACATTCTACGTCCATTAGCCTTTCCCTCTCAATCAGTCAAACTTACCCACCTCAAATCATCTTCAATGCACATACCCACATCAATTATTCTAAAACATAATCTTTAATTATAATAGTTCTACTTCCTCAGACCTATTGTACTTCTTCCAATCCGGCAGAGACTTTGCAACCCACACCTAATCCTCAGGTCTTTCTCCTAATTTTTATGACTCACTTCTACTTCCCCACATCAATCGTCTAATTGTTTTTTCTCAACTTGTCCTTACCAATTTTCTGTTCTCTACTTCTAAAACCTTTTACTCATACATACCCGCCCATACACGCGGAGTAATCTTTAGATCTAGATGTACCTTTCCATGGATACATTCTTAGGCTAACATGCAGTATATTCAACTTACGTTATGTTACATACTACTTCTCATCTCCAGCACTTAACTTATTTAGCACCTCTACTGTATTCCAATCCTCGTTTATAGCGGTCAAAACAATTTCTCTTTCCTTCCACCAACCGTCCTCTACTGTAATTGCTCTCCTAACCTTCTTAAACCCCCGCACAATTCTGACAACGACCAATCCATCCCAATATTCTGCTCTCCACTTCTACTTCCCCAACATCATATCAAATTAGAACCCTACAAGTGTAGACTACTCCCCCGTCAACATTTCTTTCTCATTCAAACCACTTCTATCCCACCTCTCACTCAGACATACCTGCACACTTGCATCACATGCAGAAAATCAAATTTAAATGCTTCTCCCTACCTAAACCGCCAGGTCAACACCCCCACAGTTCTCGTCGATATTTAGATTCGCATTTCCAATATTACTTTACCATCACTATTTTTACGACTAATAACCTACAATCTAGCAGGAACTTAAATTATCCCCCTGCACAACACTACTCCGGATATATTCAGAACCCACTCCCACACATCTGAGCACCAATAGAACTCTAACCTAGGACCCCTGCTGTGTAGGCTCACTCACATTGGTACCTGTCAACCCATCTTTATAACTGCAAAAGCCGGGGGTAATTTCATATTCAAGTATTTTTCCTAAGATTTCATACTGATGAAGGCTCTAGACCCCTTCATCACCAACGAGATCAGTTAAAGAACTATTTTATAACACAGCCCCAACGTACTTATAAGGTGTGTCCAATACAATAGGAACTCTTCTTATATAGCTATCCTAAGAAGAAGTCATTGAAAACTTTACCCACTGAGCCGGATAATTATTTATAGTAGAGATACTAATATTTTTTGAATGGGTAGGCGGCCTTGTGTAACATTTCATTATCAGAGATTAGCTGTGATGTACTTTTCTACAAATCAGAGACTATGTATATTTCCTACAATAGAATCCTTCCGAGAGATCCAATATATCGTCACGACACAACACTTCACAAAAATACGGAATTGTTCATCTATCCCTATAAACATCACTCAACTGCAACTTCCCCAAATCTAAAAAACTTAGAAGTCGCTCGGACACATTTTAAAAACCCCACCACTCTTCTATATACTTCCTCAGCTAAATTCTTTCCCTGGTTCCCCTCTATAGTATATCTTAAACTCTAAAGTAACCCCAACCCGAACACCATTCCTATCAATCTAAACTTTTATTTCTCAGTCATGCACCATAGATAGGGTTTTCTATAGGTGCTATCACCAATCTCCTACATGCATATATATATATAATATATTTTCTATAGTTCCCCCGACATTTTTCTACAACTAACACTCAATTAATATTATAACGCAGCCCTCACACCCATACTCCATTGTATTTATTTTTCAAGTCCCAAGCTCTTCGTCTAATATACATCACAGTTCCCACCGGTATTTGAGAACCCATATAGTATTATTGTTCCATCCTCACCCACATCTCATGGACCCCACAATTCAGCCCTCCTTCCCCGCATATATGGTATTGAGAGCCAAAACACTTACGATGACCCAATACAACAGTTATTTTACCGATTCATCTTCATAGCCACAAAACCCGGGATTATTTAATATTTTAGTATATTTCTTTTTTCATTATTTGTCACAGGTTTTTTTTTCCTCACATACAACGCCTACTCCACTCAACTGTTTTTTCTTAAAGTCCTATACATATCTTACATCCTTTCATATATTTATTTTTTATTTAGTCATATTATTTAATATTTTATGCGATTAATATTTATTTACATTTTCGAAAATTTACGTAAATTATGAAAATTTTGTAGCATATTCAGGAACATTTTTTGTGATGAATGTGACTGCGTAATAACTATCGTGATTATAAGAAAAATTGGTGAGTACAAGCTGGTCAGTATTAAGAAATAAAAATCGTATATAGGTTCCATATCATAGGCAGTTTCTTATTGTTGTTGGGGCTAGGTGTATTGCTGGAAACCCATTAATGATCGGCTCTTCTCGGCTCGTCTCGGATTTTATCGGCTCCTTTCGTTGCATGTAGGATGAAAAAAACTATAAATACGTTCTGTTTGGTCAGTAGTTATCTGTTTTCATTGTGAACGTGTTAACAACGTTGAGATAAATACAATCTGATCATTCACTATTTATTGAACCGAAGTTGTCAACCCTGTTACAATAAATACGGCCTGTTTGGTGATTATTAGGCAGACTTCATTGATCTAGTAATCCACAGCAGGTTAGATACCATGGGGGTCAAACGAAACGCTCTCACTATAGAAAGTAAAATAAAAATAATTAAACTTTTTGATGAAGGAGAAAAGGTTGGAGAAATATCGAAACATTTCAAGATTCCTCAATCCACGATTTCTTCAATTTTAAAGAGACGAGAAACCATTTTTCAATTAGATACATGTGGTAAAAGACATATTAAACGAATTAGAACTAATGGTGATTATCCAATGGAACAAGATGAAACTGAGGATACACCCCCTCTTGCCTTCAACGGAGAGAATTACACACAACAACACACAGACTCTTCAGAGGAGGATGTGGGTGAACACTCCAGTTCATCACAACAGCAAACGGACTCTTCACAGCATGATACGGATGAAGACGGAAGTGAACGAATTCATTCAACAGAACACCGACGAGTAGTATATGGTGATAAAAAACCAACAAAAAAGTTCAACCTTCCTAAACCCGTAAAAGGCTTAATACCTCTTTCTAAGGAAAATATGACGTTTTTACGTTTGGTCGGGTATAAAGTTCTGTCATCAACGTATAGATGTTAGATTTGGATAGTTCAAAGAGGGGTTCGGATATCATTCTCATTACCGAAACCATCGGGGGTATAGATGGAATAAGAAAATCTGTTAGACATGAAAACACTCTATCTATTTAAAAGGTAGATTTTTTCAAGGAGAATGGGACAACGACAGTTGCAACATTCTAAAAGTGGTTTTTGTTCAATTCCAGTGCTTCCAGGGTAATAACTCGGACTATATTTTGAAGGATATATCAATAATGGGCATTAACTTTATTGGGAATAGGTACACAGCATATCACAAACGAAAAGATTATTAGAAAGAATCAAATCGAATGCTGTGAGGTTGTGCAGGCTTGGAGAGGCTATAAACGCACGCAGGTCGTATGAGTGAAGGTTTGGAGAGGATATAGACGCCCGCAGACCAGTGTGATCACCAGCAGTTCTAAATGTTGAAAACACTGATTTGAGGAAAAGTAGGAGAGTACAATCGTGTTAATATGCCTGTATTTTTGATTTGCAGGAAAGGGCCTTGCCCCCTTTTTATTCATGCTTTGTATCCAAAAGTATATATATATTTCAGTTTTCATTTGACTATATGCTTATATCATCTCTTTGTGAGAGCGGTTCTAAATCTGCTGGGTAAGTTTCGTTCTTGAGCAGTGTCTACATGTACCCCCAAAATCCTGTTTCTTTGAACCAAATTCAACTCAGTCAAATCGATTCAAATCCCTATATTATACTGCAATATTCTCGCTCAAACATCACTACACTCTCCTTCTAGTTATAACGATATCGCTATATTTATAACGATATTACTGTAGTTATAACGATATTGCTATATTTATAACGATATCACAGGAGTTATAACGATATCGCTATATTTATAACGATATCACAGTAGTTATAACGATATCGCTATATTTAAAACGATATCACAATAGTTATCACAGTATTTATAACGATATCGTTATAACTAGAAGGAGAGTGTAGTGATGTTTGAGCGAGAATATTGCAGTATAATATAGGGATTTGAATCGATTTGACTGAGTTGAATTTGGTTCAAAGAAACAGGATTTTGGGGGTACATGTAGACACTGCTCAAGAACGAAACTTACCCAGCAGATTTAGAACCGCTCTCACAAAGAGATGATATAAGCATATAGTCAAATGAAAACTGAAATATATATATACTTTTGGATACAAAGCATGAATAAAAAGGGGGCAAGGCCCTTTCCTGCAAATCAAAAATACAGGCATATTAACACGATTGTACTCCTACTTTTCCTCAAATCAGTGTTTTCAACATTTAGAACTGCTGGTGATCACACTGGTCTGCGGGCGTCTATATCCTCTCCAAACCTTCACTCATACGACCTGCGTGCGTTTATAGCCTCTCCAAGCCTGCACAACCTCACAGCATTCGATTTGATTCTTTCTAATAATCTTTTCGTTTGTGATATGCTGTGTACCTATTCCCAATAAAGTTAATGCCCATTATTGATATATCCTTCAAAATATAGTCCGAGTTATTACCCTGGAAGCACTGGAATTGAACAAAAACCACTTTTAGAATGTTGCAACTGTCGTTGTCCCATTCTCCTTGAAAAAATCTACCTTTTAAATAGATAGAGTGTTTTCATGTCTAACAGATTTTCTTATTCCATCTATACCCCCGATGGTTTCGGTAATGAGAATGATATCCGAACCCCTCTTTGAACTATCCAAATCTAACATCTATACGTTGATGACAGAACTTTATACCCGACCAAACGTAAAAACGTCATATTTTCCTTAGAAAGAGGTATTAAGCCTTTTACGGGTTTAGGAAGGTTGAACTTTTTTGTTGGTTTTTTATCACCATATACTACTCGTCGGTGTTCTGTTGAATGAATTCGTTCACTTCCGTCTTCATCCGTATCATGCTGTGAAGAGTCCGTTTGCTGTTGTGATGAACTGGAGTGTTCACCCACATCCTCCTCTGAAGAGTCTGTGTGTTGTTGTGTGTAATTCTCTCCGTTGAAGGCAAGAGGGGGTGTATCCTCAGTTTCATCTTGTTCCATTGGATAATCACCATTAGTTCTAATTCGTTTAATATGTCTTTTACCACATGTATCTAATTGAAAAATGGTTTCTCGTCTCTTTAAAATTGAAGAAATCGTGGATTGAGGAATCTTGAAATGTTTCGATATTTCTCCAACCTTTTCTCCTTCATCAAAAAGTTTAATTATTTTTATTTTACTTTCTATAGTGAGAGCGTTTCGTTTGACCCCCATGGTATCTAACCTGCTGTGGATTACTAGATCAATGAAGTCTGCCTAATAATCACCAAACAGACCGTATTTATTGTAACAGGGTTGACAACTTCGGTTCAATAAATAGTGAATGATCAGATTGTATTTATCTCAACGTTGTTAACACGTTCACAATGAAAACAGATAACTACTGACCAAACAGAACGTATTTATAGTTTTTTTCATCCTACATGCAACGAAAGGAGCCGATAAAATCCGAGACGAGCCGAGAAGAGCCGATCATTAATGGGTTTCCAGCAATACACCTAACCCCAACAACAATAAGAAACTGCCTATGATATGGAACCTATATACGATTTTTATTTCTTAATACTGACCAGCTTGTACTCACCAATTTTTCTTATAATCACGATAGTTATTACGCAGTCACATTCATCACAAAAAATGTTCCTGAATATGCTACAAAATTTTCATAATTTACGTAAATTTTCGAAAATGTAAATAAATATTAATCGCATAAAATATTAAATAATATGACTAAATAAAAAATAAATATATGAAAGGATGTAAGATATGTATAGGACTTTAAGAAAAAACAGTTGAGTGGAGTAGGCGTTGTATGTGAGGAAAAAAAAACCTGTGACAAATAATGAAAAAAGAAATATACTAAAATATTAAATAATCCCGGGTTTTGTGGCTATGAAGATGAATCGGTAAAATAACTGTTGTATTGGGTCATCGTAAGTGTTTTGGCTCTCAATACCATATATGCGGGGAAGGAGGGCTGAATTGTGGGGTCCATGAGATGTGGGTGAGGATGGAACAATAATACTATATGGGTTCTCAAATACCGGTGGGAACTGTGATGTATATTAGACGAAGAGCTTGGGACTTGAAAAATAAATACAATGGAGTATGGGTGTGAGGGCTGCGTTATAATATTAATTGAGTGTTAGTTGTAGAAAAATGTCGGGGGAACTATAGAAAATATATTATATATATATATGCATGTAGGAGATTGGTGATAGCACCTATAGAAAACCCTATCTATGGTGCATGACTGAGAAATAAAAGTTTAGATTGATAGGAATGGTGTTCGGGTTGGGGTTACTTTAGAGTTTAAGATATACTATAGAGGGGAACCAGGGAAAGAATTTAGCTGAGGAAGTATATAGAAGAGTGGTGGGGTTTTTAAAATGTGTCCGAGCGACTTCTAAGTTTTTTAGATTTGGGGAAGTTGCAGTTGAGTGATGTTTATAGGGATAGATGAACAATTCCGTATTTTTGTGAAGTGTTGTGTCGTGACGATATATTGGATCTCTCGGAAGGATTCTATTGTAGGAAATATACATAGTCTCTGATTTGTAGAAAAGTACATCACAGCTAATCTCTGATAATGAAATGTTACACAAGGCCGCCTACCCATTCAAAAAATATTAGTATCTCTACTATAAATAATTATCCGGCTCAGTGGGTAAAGTTTTCAATGACTTCTTCTTAGGATAGCTATATAAGAAGAGTTCCTATTGTATTGGACACACCTTATAAGTACGTTGGGGCTGTGTTATAAAATAGTTCTTTAACTGATCTCGTTGGTGATGAAGGGGTCTAGAGCCTTCATCAGTATGAAATCTTAGGAAAAATACTTGAATATGAAATTACCCCCGGCTTTTGCAGTTATAAAGATGGGTTGACAGGTACCAATGTGAGTGAGCCTACACAGCAGGGGTCCTAGGTTAGAGTTCTATTGGTGCTCAGATGTGTGGGAGTGGGTTCTGAATATATCCGGAGTAGTGTTGTGCAGGGGGATAATTTAAGTTCCTGCTAGATTGTAGGTTATTAGTCGTAAAAATAGTGATGGTAAAGTAATATTGGAAATGCGAATCTAAATATCGACGAGAACTGTGGGGGTGTTGACCTGGCGGTTTAGGTAGGGAGAAGCATTTAAATTTGATTTTCTGCATGTGATGCAAGTGTGCAGGTATGTCTGAGTGAGAGGTGGGATAGAAGTGGTTTGAATGAGAAAGAAATGTTGACGGGGGAGTAGTCTACACTTGTAGGGTTCTAACTTGATATGATGTTGGGGAAGTAGAAGTGGAGAGCAGAATATTGGGATGGATTGGTCGTTGTCAGAATTGTGCGGGGGTTTAAGAAGGTTAGGAGAGCAATTACAGTAGAGGACGGTTGGTGGAAGGAAAAAGAAATTGTTTTGACCGCTATAAACGAGGATTGGAATACAGTAGAGGTGCTAAATAAGTTAAGTGCTGGAGATGAGAAGTAGTATGTAACATAACGTAAGTTGAATATACTGCATGTTAGCCTAAGAATGTATCCATGGAAAGGTACATCTAGATCTAAAGATTACTCCGCGTGTATGGGCGGGTATGTATGAGTAAAAGGTTTTAGAAGTAGAGAACAGAAAATTGGTAAGGACAAGTTGAGAAAAAACAATTAGACGATTGATGTGGGGAAGTAGAAGTGAGTCATAAAAATTAGGAGAAAGACCTGAGGATTAGGTGTGGGTTGCAAAGTCTCTGCCGGATTGGAAGAAGTACAATAGGTCTGAGGAAGTAGAACTATTATAATTAAAGATTATGTTTTAGAATAATTGATGTGGGTATGTGCATTGAAGATGATTTGAGGTGGGTAAGTTTGACTGATTGAGAGGGAAAGGCTAATGGACGTAGAATGTAGGTTTATGTATGGGTAGACCGGGTTATGATGAAAATGTCAGACGATCTAGAGAGGTTGTAGGTGTTGAACAGGGGCGAAGCATGATGGTGCTAAGAGTAGTGGACTATGATGAAATCTAAAGAAAATTGCTTGGATGTGTGTCTGAGTAAAAGGTTTAAAGGGAGAATTAGGTGGGGAAGTATAAGTGAGAAAATTGAGATGGATTGGCTACGCCGCTGAAGATAGAGAGTAGTGAATCGGAGGGAGAGCGGGGGTATTGAGATGGGGAAGCATATTGGATGTGTTAATTGACGTGGGGATGTAAGATTAAATCATGAAATAAAAATTGGTGAAGTATGAACAACAGGTCTCGACATGTTTGAAACATGTAAACAACGACTTAATCCCTACAGATACGAAGGTCATTTCCAAACCATAGTAGATGTTAAAAAAATAAATAAAAAACAAGAATTCACAAACAACACCAAAGGACAGCGTGCTCGGAATTGAAGATAAATATTTTTTCGCACATATTACTCCAATCGGACAACATACTCAATATGACGAGCTTTGAATTATATTTTTAAATGCAATACCATTCAAGGCACCGAAGGACGGCATGCTCGGAATTGAAGATAAATATTTTTTCGCACATATTACTCCAATCGGACAACATACTCAATATGACGAGCTTTGAATTATATTTTTAAATGCAATACTATTCAAGGCACCGAAGGACGGCATGCTCGGAATTGAAGATAAATATTTTTTCGCACATATTTCTCCAATCGGACAACATACTCAATATGACGAGCTTTGAATTATATTTTTAAATGCAATACTATTCAAGGCACCGAAGGACGGCATGCTCAAAAGTGTAGGTAGGCGATTTTTCCATCATAATACTCCAGTTTAAAATAATACTGAATACAATGATGATGATGATGATGCTAGGACATGATATGGTAGGCTACACGAATGCAGGGTTCGACATGCTTGAACACGCAAGTGTCTGTTCAAGGTCACAAAATCAGACTGAATTGGAGGGAGAACGGAAACTTATTGAGGTTTAGAGGGAGAGCGGAAACTTATTAAGGTTTAAGGAGAGAGCTGAAACTTATTGAGGTTTAGAGGGAGAGAGGAAACTTATAGATGTTTAGAGGGAGAGCGGAAACTTATTGAGGTTTAGAGGGAGAGCGGAAACTTATTGAGGTTTAGAGGGAGAGCGGAAACTTATTGAGGTTTAGAGGGAGAGTAGAAACTTATTGAGCTGGGGATGTACGATGGTGGGTGATTCGGAGCGGGGAGGGAGTGGTGGTGGTGGGGGGTGATGGGTCACGTGACTCCGTGGGGTCAAAGGTCATGTGGAGCAACTGGTCCAGAGTCCCCATTTCCCTTCTACTCTCCGTGTAGGTCAACTATATATTTTTAGCTTTAATTGTCGATTAGTTTTAGAGGGAGGGCGGTAACTTAATTTATGCTGGGTAAGTGCACTGACGGTGATTCACTAACAACAATGAAGGTACTTGCACGGGTTTCGTGTTTTAATGGTTATTTTTTCATTGCAGGCTATCAATATGCATTCAGCTCTATTAAAGTGATCCTATCGGGAATACTTCGCAACTTTAAATTGACAACAAGCCAGAAATTTGAGGACATTAAATACAGTTATGGTGTTATGTCAGATATTTATCCTGGCTATAAAGTTGAATTTGAAGAAAGAAAAAACTAATATACATCGTAAGGTGAACGTTTAAACATTACCTATCGTAGGTCATGGCCCACTTCATCTTAACATGGGCCCCCAGGCCAGGATCTATGGGGCCTCCATACCTTGACACTACAAGAGTTAGAATAAATGTCACTTTAATTTATGAGATGGCACAAAAGATATATGTATTTTCTTAAAAACTTACATTAGCATTCAAAATTAACTATTTAATTAAGTTTTTGCAACAAATTTTTCAATGATTTCACTAAAATCGAAAAGTTGGTTTGAACAAAAGAAAAGTGGTTAAACGTTAGTTCGTTAGTTATTGTGACTCATGCCCGGGCTACTAACTAAGAGGACCCATCGTCTATTATCAGAGCGCTCATTCGTAGACATGGGCCCACGACTCTAGAGTGGGCGTCCTAATTTTTGCCTACTCAGATATATTTACCAATAGGTTGATGAATAAATCTGGTCTTTAACGACTACCTGAGGGCGCCGGTAGCTCAGTGGTATGCCTGCTTGTCTTCTGAGCTCAAGATCGTGGGTTTGAAACCCGGCCGAGGCCCTTAGTTTATTTTATCTGGGAGGTAAAATAAACTTAAGCACGCCGTCCTTCGGATGGGACGTTAAGCGATGGTCCCGAGCCTCTACGATGTCAGTTACTCGTTAAAGACCCCTACCCTAGATGAATAAAAATTTAAGGTAAGCAAAATTTAGGACTCCCACAGTAGAGTCGGGCTTATGTCCACCAGAGTGATGAAAGAGCGCTCTGGTAGTAGGCGATATGACCTCATAGTTAAAGCCCGGGCATGAATCACAATAACTAACCTAACGACTACCTGACGTACAGGTTCGGGAGATTTTTTTTTTTTTTTTTTTTTTTTACCTCCGTTTAAACAGCTGGGTGATACCAAACACTGGGGAATATTTGTTGTAAAAATGTTTCTAATTAAAAACGAAAAAAGTTCAGAATTTTGAAATCTCCTATTTTCAGAAAACAATTCTTAATCATTTTCCTATATTTTTATAGCTGAAACATTTGAAATAATATCAGTTTTTTTAAAAAAATAAACTGCAACTATCTTAGTAAAAACTCTTGGAATAATCCTCAGTTATTCTATATAATAAGTTCCAAATTGAATCTTTTATATTATAAAGTTGAAGTATCTCGCTTTTTGAGTACATCGTATTCATTGTTATATTGATTTTGTTACTATCCAGTATTTCTTTATTATACTCATTAATACCAAGTTCAATTTTATTATAATAAGCCCTTTATAAGTTCAACTAATCGAAGAACAAGAACAATTAATTATTAATTAATTAGGTTAGTAGGTAACTCACATTACTGATGATCTCTTTCAATGATCGGTTGGTAAATACTAAAACGTATTATGGAATAAGCTTAATCCGGCATAGGTAATGTTTTTTTGTGTCATTGTTCATCTATAGATCGCTACTGTGTAATGTAAATTTAGATTAGGGCCAATTTATTAAGAAATTGTTATTAGGAACGATCTCACATGCCCGGGCGTTAACTACCAGAGGGCTCTTTCGTCACTCTGGTGGACATGCGCCCGACTCTACTATGGGAGTCCTAAATTTTGCCTACCCTAAATTTTTATTCATCTATGTTAGGGGGTCTTTAACGAGTACCTGACATCGTACAGGCTCGGGACCATCGCTTAACGTCCCATCTGAAGGACGCCGTGCTTAAGTTTATTTTACCTCCCAGATAAAATAAACTAAGGGCCTCGGCCGGGACCCACTATCTTGAGCTCAGAAGGCAAGCACGCACACCACTGAGCTACCGGCCCCCTCTCACAGTATGTTAACCTTCCGCCAGGCGCGACTCAGTTATTGTACAGTCAAGTTAGATACTAACTAAATGTCATTTCGAGATAATTACCTTCAAAGTTATATAGTAACATCGTAAATTCAGGTATTACCCAGGTATTTTCCACTAGATAGCATTACTGGTACTAACAATCGTTCTGATCATTAGCCAGTAGTCAGGGTAGGTGTCAAGGAAGATTTAACACACATATCTCAATTTCAGCCGATTTGTCACTTACATCCCTTTGCTTCTAACCCCCTCAATTATTTATTATAGGTATATCCACAATAAAATAGTAGGAAAGATAGTTTTATGGTCAGTCTTTATTGTACTATGCATATTGACCATAAATAAGTGTGTATTATATTTACTTAATTTTTTGAAAATAAAAATCTATATATTTTTATATATTTTTTTATTAAATTTGAATATTACCTTATTACCAAAAGTGTTAGATTGAGAAAATTTAAATGTTTCAAAAATAATAAATAAAATAAAAATAACCTAAGCTAATATTGCTGTCTAAAAGACTCAAAAGAAAAAAAGTGTCGATGAATCAACCTACTTCCCACCCAAAACCAGTGAACCGTTTATATTGAACGGTTGTCTTACATAGGGTACCCTAAATCCTCACACTAAATTGTATGCCGATAAATTCATTACATCGGCAGTTATTAGGGCTTTTGAATTGAGTCCCATCCCCTGAAACCTCCTCCCCCTTTGCCGATATGGCTAAAATTGACAGGTTATGTCCTCATTGAATTTTAAATTTAAATATGAAATGTCATGTTACAATCATTACAAGTTAAGCCTTTTCCCTTTGACTGATTTGGCTGAGATGGGTATTGTCCTTATTGGGGTTCAGGTCACATATAAAATTTCGTGTCGATACATTCTAACGAGAGTTATCGTGTTCACATATACACAATCTTACTTAAAAAAAAGTGATAATACTCAACGAATATACACTTAGAATTAGACCAAAATAAGAAAAAAGATTCTTATGGTAAAAGTTATGGTCAAAAAAGAATCCAAAAAAAAAACAAGTTTTGGAAGAATAATGAATTATATCAATAAACGGATTCTAGAAATAAAAAATAAAATTCTGTCTGTGAATACAATATCTGCCGATATAATAAATTTTATAGATGTATCTAGAACCCTATAAGACCTACACCTATTAATTTCAGCCAAATTGACCTTGGAGAATGAGGGGATTAGGGAGGAGGCCCGTCTCAACACCCTAATAACTACCGATGTATGAGCATTCAGAAGCTTCTATGTAAGTCAATAATGGATTAATGCCAAACGATCAAATGGTTTAAAGAGAGAGCGAAAACTGAATTGAAATGAAATGAAAATGAAATGAAAAATAATCTTTATTCTGGGACTTTCGTCCCCTAAGAATAATAACATAAGAAGTAGATAAAAGAGTACAAGTATCGACCCATTGAGACAGAATAAAAATAAAGGAAAAGAGGTCTCTAGTAATAAATATAAAATGTTAGAGAGAGGCAATGATTAAAACAATAAAAAACTGGTGAAAATTAGTGATAAAAATAAGAATAAAACAAAGTTTGAATAATAATGTAAAACATAATAACAATAGTGAGTTATATATGAATTTAATCGCTAAAACTGGGCAGATGAAACTGGAGTGTGACAATCTGTCCAGTGGAGTGAGAGACTTATAGGAAGACTAGAACTATCTCATAGGAGCCCGCCTTAGGAATCAGAGGTTTGTTGATTATCTGTTTGATTGTCTCTTGATTGTCTGTTGAATTGATTAATTTGTTCTGGGGAAGTATATGGCATTAATTTGTTCTGGGGAAGTATATGGCATTAATTTGTTCTGGGGAAGTGTACATGGCACTCATTGGTTCTGGGGAAGTATATGGCATTAATTTGTTCTGGGGAAGTGTACATGGCATTCATTTGTTCTGGGGAAGTGTACATTGCATTAATTTGTTCTGGGGAAGTGTACATGGCATTAATTTGTTCTGGGGGGGGGGGGGGGGGGTACATGAAATTAATTTGTTCTGGGGAAGTACATGGCAATAATTTTGGATCGACTGGTTCCTGTCCCTATTTCCTTTCGTCTATAATACAATAAAAATGTCAATTTTTTTTTCAAATAAGTGTACTCGTTGAACATTTCTTCTAAGAGTTTGAACATGACGTACACTAAACGGTTTATCGTTAATGACCTTTGTGGTGGGGTACAGTACCCTGAAGGACCCTGATTGTTGGCCAGCTAGTCTCTGTCATTGTTCAATCATCTTCCTGATCATGCACATGTAAGTAGCCACTCACTTTAAGGGCCAACTCTATGGGAAATGGCGCCCTGTGACAAGAGTGCATTTTGGCGCCTCTGTGTCCCATTTAAAAAGGATCAAAACAATATAGCTTAAAAACTACTCAAAATTGAAAAAATTAAGGCGTAGTCAAGGTCCACGCCGTAGATTTTCCGTGAAAATTTCGGGATAAAATAATTTTTCATTTTCTTTTCGATGCTGCCGTAGCTCTTGCATTTGCTCGGCACTAGACTTTTTAGGTTTTTTAAATTCATTTTGATGCGAGCTTTCCTCTGATTTGCGTTTTCTATAATTCCGCGCATATTTACGATTCATATGAGACAACACCTTTCATTTTTTTGCAATTTTCAATTTAATACCGATTTTTACATATATTTCGGTGAATATTTTGATTGTTTCACTTTGAGTTCTAGTAGTGCTCCTCAAGCTCTTACAATGACACCCGAATCAACGTCCTATTTAAACGCGTTATGACGCTACACTAATTTATAATTTTGGGCCCCCGACTCTAGAGTGGGCGTCCTAATTTTTGCCTACTCAGATATATTTACCAATAGGTTGATGAATAAATCTGGTCTTTAACGACTACCTGAGGGCGCCGGTAGCTCAGTGGTATGCCTGCTTGTCTTCTGAGCTCAAGGTCGTGGGTTTGAAACCCGGCCGAGGCCCTTAGTTTATTTTATCTGGGAGGTAAAATAAACTTAAGCACGCCGTCCTTCGGATGGGACGTTAAGCGATGGTCCCGAGCCTGTACGATGTCAGGTACTCGTTAAAGACCCCTACCCTAGATGAATAAAAATTTAGGGTAGGCAAAATTTATGACTCCCACAGTAGAGTCGGGCTCATGTCCACCAGAGTGACGAAAGAGCGCTCTGGTAGTAGGCGATATGACCTCGTAGTTAAAGCCCTAGGATGAGTCATAAAACCTAACCTAACCTATATATATACAGGGTGTCCTATGTTAAGGTGTGACAAACTTCAGGTATCAATTCTACATCTCATTTGGAACAAAAAATACTCTATTGATATTATTCTGAAATCGCTTCGTTTTCTAGTTATTTCACTTTTTTCTTTTTTTTTTATTATCGTATTTTTTCACCTAAAAGTAAACATAACTCCAGTTCTATTTGTGCTACAGAAGATCTGAGAGTACCATTGAAAAGTAGACAAAAATTTCTTTTAGATAGTTGTGTCACCATATTAAGTTGACCTCATCTGGTTGTGACTTCATATATATATATATATATGATTGGAATGTTGTGCGCTCTCTACCGCAAAAAAAAACCACTGTAGTTACAAACATGAAATTCGGAATGAAGAGGTCACATATGCTAACTCAACAATGATTGGATTTTGCACTGAATTAGCCGATAAGTCTGACTCCTTTTCTCCGGGGCTTATATAGATTTGACAAGATACCGTTATATTTTTGACCTAATCAAAACATTTTTCGAATAATATTTTTTTGGAACATTGATTTACATATTTTATAAGAAGTGCGATTTTTCGCAGGTCGTTCGGTTTTTGAGATACATGCCGAAAATCATCTTGGAAATGTAGTTTTGAAACACATATTTTTAGACGTTTCCTTGATTTACCCCAAAACAGTTTGTCCTATCAAAAAGTTAATTATTTCCAAAAATGTTCCTTATTAAATTTCCAATCGTTAATAAGTGCATAGTTTTCGGATAGGATCGATAGTACAAAAGTTATAGCGCCCCCAAGAATATAAACTAAATGTCTATAAGGAGTATATCTAAGTAGGTAATGTTTAAATCGTCACTCATAACAACGAATTTTAAAATATGGTTTTACTATTGGTAGTTTATTGAAAAATTATAAAAATGAAGAAAAAAAAAAAAATATAAGTGATGTGGTCATTAACGTACATTCTTATACCAACCACATTTACAGATCACTCTCTTCTGAAAATTATTTCATTTTGGCACTACTGGGTAAAATAATGTCTAATTGCAGGATTACGCTATAAAAAGAGATAAAATTAAATTATTTTGAGAGGGGGGGAGTGTGGTTTGTATAAGAAAATCCTGTAATGGCCACATTGCATATTTCTTTATAATGAAGCCATTCAAAATGTTTATTCAGCAATCCAAGTCTGTTTTAATTCACTAATTAAAAAAAAAATATATAAAATATTAGATTAATGTTCCCTACGCAGATATAATTAGGATACGTGTCTTTAACGTGTATCTGATGACGTGCTCAACGTGTTTACCTCTAGATAGCAAACCTTGGAATCGAATTCAGGAACTTTTAGAATATTATTTGAGATATTCAAGTAAAAAATACTGACTACTAGTTACACAAAATGAAACCGTAGATGACTGAATATGATGCGTATATTTCATAAGAATGAATAATATTTCGTTTAGTTTGAGATTCAACTATGTATAGTATAAATCATTATATTTATGCATAGGGCCCCCCACAACCCCCCCTCCTCGTAAGTATTTTGAGACCTCACACACCATATTTTTCAATTGGCTATTAAGAATACTAAATATGAAATTTCATGACAATCCGACTATCCGTTTATGAGCTAGCATTATATTTATGCATAGAGCCCCCCCACAACCCCCCCTCCTCGTAAGAATTTTGAGACCTCACACACCATATTTTTCAATTGGCTCTTAAGAATACTAAATATGAAATTTCATGACAATCCGACCATCCGTTTATGAGCTAGCATTATATTTATGCATAGGCCCCCCCCCCCCCCCACAACCCCCCCCCTCAAGAGAATTTTGAGACCTCACACACCATATTTTTCAATTGGCTATTAAGAATACTAAATATGAAATTTCATGACAATCCGACCGTCCGTTAATGAGCTAGAACAATTTTTATGCTTAGTCCTTCTCATAACCCACCCTCCCGTTCAATGTTTTCAGACGCCATAACGTCTCTAAAGGATGCTACTATTGCCACCAGAACAAATTAGATAGGTTAAATATTTTTCAAGAATTTATAAAATCCACCTTTTTAGCAGTCGTTTTGTTCAAACGTGTGGACTAAATTTGATAAAATTCCTTTCAGATCATATTTACGTTGGTATCGATTGGCACAAAAGCGAAGTCGATATCATTTGTCATTCGCGAGATATCGTGCAGGAAAAATTGTACACACACACTTCTTTCCAAAAATAGTGTAAAAATACTGTAATGATCTTGAAACATAAAAATATGTTGAACATTTTGATTTCGATTTTCGGACCCATTACAGTAACTTGCCTATATGCTGGGAATTTAAAAAAACTGACAAGATCTTAGAAATTTCAGTGTCAAAGAAGCCATGCTGGTGGAAAGCTCGGTTTGGCAACTATTCAAAATATAAATTTTTTTCTTTATTTTACAAGGTTGGGATATTGAATTTACATATTTTGTGAACACCATGATGCACAATCTCCATAATCAAAATTATTCAAATTTGATAATTTGGAAGCCACGACGCAAATATTGTTAAAAATATTCTCTCTATTTGTGTGTGTTGTGTCTGTGAACCGGACAACTTCCGGTAATGAAGGTATCAACTATCTAGAACTTTATTGAGCTGAGTTTACGAAGCCCTTTCTTAGGCGACTCATCTATTTCGTTGTACTCGTACTCCTCCTAAACCCCTTTACCGAACACATTGAAATTTGCCACGATGGTAGTGGACACGGTGACAATGGTTTACTGCTAAAAAAAATCTGAAATCGAACATTCCACGGAGGAATAATCACCGAAAAACGAAATCCCCATTGAAATCAATTGAGAGACAAAATTCTCGCGCAAAATAGAATTTTTCGATTTCAAATGTAAAAATCCGGCCGAAGTCCTTTTCGGTTTACCATCGGACACTACTTTTTTTCAGTGTTCTAACGTACAAACTTCGACTTTTTTTTGATAAAAATATTCTTCAACATACAAAGAATACATAGTAAAAAGAATTTTGTGCAAAAACAGCTGTTGTTGTCTACAAAAAGGCTAGATAAATCCATTGAAATCTATTTAAAGTATTAATATATTCCTAAAGAACATACAAGGTGAGAAGTTACTGATAATTATTAATTTCAAATGTACTACTTGTATGTTAACCGACCACATTAACAGTATGATTCAATAAATTTAGACTGACTCAGCTCAGTTTTTGCAAACAGCAGAATGCGTTGCCCATCTAGTATATTTTTATATACATCCTCTGATATTGAGCCAAATCGCCCAAAGGGCATATTAGGGGGAGGCTTAGTTCAAAAAACCCCATGACAATAGCTGTTAATTTTTAGCATAATCCGAATGGACCCCAAAACCCTTAATAACTGCCGATGTAATGAATTTATCGACACAAAATTTAGTGTAAGAATTTAGGACCCCCTACGTAAATCAACGGTATATTAGCACAAACGGACTTGTTTTGTAGGGGAGCGAAAAATTAATTGATTTATTCGTTCTGAAAAAGTACATTACTGACGACTTTTTTTCGTTCAGTTGTAATTCAAATATATTTAAATTATGAAGTCTTGAGTAAAATAATGAAAATCATCTGAAATAAAAATAAATTATATTTTAATGACAATAATAATTATTGTCATTAAAATATCATTTATTTTTATTTTTATATTATTTATTTTTAATTATTAGCATTTTACTTGTCACTGGAGTAAATAAAGAAATAAATACACGACAAAAATAAATATTAATTCATTGCGGCAAAAACTTTTATTTATTATTATTATTTGTTTCGGTCTTCGTTATGCTTTTTTTTTTTTTTTTGACTGGAGGGGGAAATGCCAGTCACGGGCTCGAGCCGTTCCTCCATACCCACTAAAACCCCCTCCTTCGCCGATCCTGATTCCCTTCCGCAGAACTGACGGCCTGTCATTACTGCGCGGAAGGGAGGAAGGGTGGCTGGTAACGCCCCGTCTTCTGTTCTTATTGCCGCTACTGTTGTTCCTTGTCAGCCCTCTCCTGAAGGGCCAGCCCACCCATGATGAGTGCTGCAAAATCGCAGCCTTCATCCCCCGACTTCTGGGAGCGCAGCATAGCGTCCACGTAACTGGTAGCAGTCAGTGGGGCGCCCATGCTGCACTCCAGATTTTTCCTTCCCTCCTCAAATCTGGGGCATTTGAGAAGGACATGCTCCGCCGTCTCCGTCTCACCAAGGCATGCGGGGCAGTCTGGTGTTGTTGCTGCCCCGATTTTGTGGAGGTACCCCCGGAACCCACCGTGTCCCGTGAGTACCTGGGTGAGGTGGTAATTCACCTCCCCATGCTTCCTGGTGAGCCAAGGCTCGACTTGAGGGATGAGCCGATGGGTCCACCGTCCCTTTGTGGACTTCCTGCCCCTCCCTAATTGTCCTGGACCTCTCTGGCTCTGCTAGACCAGGGCTGGCCCCCGCGTCCTGACAGAAGACCCGGTTTCCCCTGCGGTCGAAGCGCTGCACCACCTCTTCCACCTGAACCGAGTCTTGTTTCCTATTGAAATGTCGCATACGCTCCCGTGCCAGTAGGTCTATGGGGGGCAGCCCAGCAATTACATAGGCAGCGTCGCCAGAAACTGTTCGGTAGGCGCATGCGACTCTCAGTGCGCTTCGCCTGTGAGCGGGGGCGATCAGCCTCAGGTATGAGGAAATCCTCGTTGCATCTGCCCATGCCAGCGCCCCGTGCAGAAGGATGGACGTGCTGACTCCTGCCAGCAGACTTCTCCTGCTCTGTCTAGGGCCACCGATGTTGAGCAGAATCCTCGAAATAGCTGCCGATGTCCTGGTGGCCTTCGCTCCCACGTATCTGAGGTGCTCCCTAAAATTCAGCCTCTAATCCAGCATTACTCAGGTTATGCCTAGGCGAGGCCATCAAAATAAATACTATTTGTTTTTGTCGTCAACAATTATTTTCGACCTCAACAACCACTAAAATTGTATTTAATAGATTATTAAATAAGAACATCGACTCTATAGACACTCACTAACGGATTCTTCTTTCTTTAATTCACATTATATCACTCTAAACTATTTTTTATATGTGTGTACTGTGATAATTAATAAAATATGTGTGTTAAATAAAATAAATATATAAATAATAATAAATAAACAAATAATAAAATTAGCACATTTCCTGTAGAAATTATAGCTGGTCTTCCACTAAATTTTGATTTCTACGGTAGCTTCCGAAAAGGGCCCTAAAGAAATATCGAAAGTTCAAGACGTGCAATTTTGAAAAAAGAGCACGTATTTAAAAAAAATTAAATTAACATATTTTTCATTTGGATTTTTTCTAAAACTAAAGTGATATCTTGTTTCTTTTTTTATTAATGTTACATCTTATCCAAAGGTATAAAGTATCTTACTGGGTTCACAGGGAAAATGAATTGCAAATATTCGGTTTATTTACTTAAACCTACATTATAAAGAAAATCAAAACATCAATATCAAATTCAAAATATTGGAGTTTAAGCAGTCATCTATATATGGACAAAATGATTTGGCTGGAAACATATCCACTTGAAAATCGCACTTCAAATCAAAACCCGCTAAATGCAGTGGCATCACCACTGTCAGTTTACTTTGATAACCGTCGGCCGGCACATTCTATCCCTTCTCTATGCCCTCCGTTAGGGTTCAATCTATTCCAATAAGTATCGATACTTTTGCTTACGAGAAGTATCGTTTGAAACTTTCGACTCAAGTATCGATACCTACTTGTTTCGATTGAATCTAGTACCTACTTTGTTATAATTTCTAAAAAAAAATATATAAAAAATGTATTAATAATGAAAAAACAATAACATTTGAAAGATAAAAATTGAGATATTGTGGTGGGCATAAAAACAAATAAATCAAATGGAATAAGAACAAATTATATTATTAAAAGTTATTACAAATAAAAGAACAATTTCTCTTGGCAAAACGTACTGAAAATAATAAAATAAACATACAATTTATTCTTACTAACTAAGGAGATAAGACTACTCGTACTGGCACAATATTTCACTTTTTAAAACATTTTTCTCATTAGTCGCTGTGATCGAATCGTCCTTAATAGCTCCTTCACCATAGAACGAGGCATTATAATTTATAATTGACAAAATGAAATTTAAAAATAACATAAAATGCTGAAATTGTAATCACGTTCACGGTTCTGTTCAAAATCAAACAAACTTCTATCTTCATAAACGTTATAATTTAGCGTAAATAAGGTAAGAAGTAAGGACACACCACGCAGCCTGTTGCACTGCAAACATGATCATATCACATGAGGTTATCACCATCGATATATATCACTTGTCCGTATAGCGTAATTTGAGTTCAGTATTTTATTGTAACAACAAATAAAAAAATATATATATATAAGAAAATAAACGGTGAACGATTATGAATTGAAAAATTTATATAGATTTTTTTAATTGTTGAAATTTGAAAGGAGTAGGTACTTTGAATCAATACAAGTAATATCTATTCGATATCTACTTGGTATCGAAAGAACAGAATACTTTACTAGTATTTACCTGTATCGATAGATCCCTACCCTCGGTGCTCTGCTTATCATTTTTGTTGTTACCGTTGCTTTCCTCCACCTATCTTTATTTTGTCATTTAATATCTATTCGATATCTACTTGGCATCGAAAGAACAGAATACTTTACTAGTATTTACCTGTATCGATAGATCCCTACCCTCGGTGCTCTGCTTATCATTTTTGTTGTTACCGTTGCTTTCCTCCACCTATCTTTATTTTGTCATTTAATATCTATTCGATATCTACTTGGTATCGAAAGAACAGAATACTTTACTAGTATTTACCTGTATCGATAGATCCCTACCCTCGGTGCTCTGCTTATCATTTTTGTTGTTACCGTTGCTTTCCTCCACCTATCTTTATTTTGTCATTTAATACTATTTTTATGAGCGATTTGTGTACTCAGTAAGCAGAAATCCTGCATTCGAGTGCTACTCATTAGCTATCGATAATGGAGAAATACTAAATAAACAAGTCGAGGCTCTCAATGTATTGTTATCCTTTCCCATCATAATAGATTATTGATTAACCTAATTAAAGAATTACTATTTTTTCAGTAAATCCAAAAAATATTTAACAGAAAAAGGTACATAAAACTGACCAAACTCCTAAATTTTCCCAACACTTTTTCAATATAAACTCAACCAGACAACAGATGATCAATGTACAGTAGAATCCCGCTAATCCGCACTAGATGGGACCGGACCCCGTCCGCATCACCGAAAGTCCGCATTAAACGGAATTTGCTGTAAAATGCACCTGGTTAATATTTTAGCGATTATTTTTTTCTCATAAATACACCTTTTCTTTCAGGTTAATTTTATTTTCAATTTTATATAATGTAGATGTATGTAGATCTAGGTTTTCGACCTAGAACTCAAAATTTATTTAAAACTCAAAATTTATTTATTGTACATTACTACTGTACAAAACAAACCACGGTACATTAATGTTATAATGTAAAAATTAAGAATTTTAAAAACGAAATATGTATACGTTAAATTCTGAACAGGACTATAAAATAAAACAATGTACAGTACGTGATGAAAACAAGAATAATATTTTTAGACTCACTGAAAAAAGTCATTTCACTTTTTCATCGTAGCCAACAGAGGTAAGTCAAGTCAAACTATCTCTTTGAATTATTTTCGTACTTACCGCTCGCTAAATTAAATTTTTAGGTTACTAAATTTTAATTAGTTTTTTTTTTAATCCGGGCCGGATTAACCTGATGTCCGGATAATCGGTGTCCGGATTAGCGGGACTCTACTGTATATCAGAAATTGATAATTACGAACAAAAACTAAAATGAAAAAGAAGCAACATCAAATATAAGAATAAACAAAAAGTGAAAATATGTTTCAAAAGTTAAAACAGAATTTATAATAATATAACAATAAATAATAGCATTTATAATAAAATAACAATAAATAATAGCATTTATAATAAAATAACAATAAACTTGTGATGTATAATATATATTACGGAAAATATTAATGGGATTCGGAGAACAAAATGTCTCGATTGCGACATATTACGTTTTGATGAATAATAATAAAAAATAAAATGATAGAAAGAATAACATGAAACCTTTTCTCAGAATAACTGAAAGATGTCGTACATAGTTAGTTATTTTGACTGATGCCCGGTCTTTTTATGTCTTCATTGAATATTGATGAGCAAATGATGTCTGGAAAGATGGTAAAGTTATGTTTGATATCTTGGTAACTGCAGCACTTGAAGTTGTTATCATTGCTGTAATCAGATGGGAATTTTTCGGTCCAAAATCCGCAGTCAGAGTAACACGAGGGGAACCAATTAGTTTTCCGCTTCTTCAGACTGTTCCTGAAGACAGCGACGATGCAGGCCTGGTTCTTGCGTAAAAGGACCCACAAACAATTGTCTTGTATTTTTGGTCCTGTAACGCCGATCCACATTTCAAGTGTCTCACCATTCTCTCGAGCCCATTCTCGAACTGATTTCGCAAAATACCACCATTGTTTCTTGTACAGTAGACTAGCCATGGGTATCTTAAACTTTTGACCTATGTTTTTGTAAGTAGGGAAGAAAAAGTCCAACTGCTAGAAGAGAGACCTGTCGGTGTATAATGTATTACTGTCAAACTGGATGTTCAAGTCCTTCTCCAGTATCGCTCTCCCATCCAACTCGTATGAGACGTACCTTCCACAGCCTGCACTACCCTTTCTTTTTTCATTGCTTGTAACCCATTTAGTCTCGGCCAAACTCACTAATTTCACGACTCCATAATTGAGCTGTACTAAAAATCCGAAATAAAAATCGTTCCTAGAGGCTTCAATTGTCTGCGCCGTTATTATTTCTGCATTATACTTACACCGTGATTTGAGGACGTGGTCCTCGACCACGTGCTCAAGTAAATCCTGGGAGTTATCACTGCGGCTCGTAATCTCTAGTTGGTCGTTCTGGCAGGTGGCCGACAAGACGATTTCATGATTTTTCTCACTCAGACAGGCGAGGTTTATGGTATGGTCCTCTTTCACAACAATATACCGTCCTTCATCCTTCACCCGAGTCCGGATAAGGTTGCTATTATTATCCAAAAAGAGAGGCTGGTTCATCCCTTGGTGGAGTGAATCTAATGGGGTCTCGCACTGACACTGCACATGCACCCTTAACACTCCCAACCCCAGGAACACACTCATCATTAAGATCATCATCTTGTCAATTGTAAAACTCAACTGAATACTGCAAGTACCGCCTCATAACCTTCAAACATAGAAATGACGCCTTAGCCTCCATTACACTTGTCCAAACACTCTTCTATTGAATTACTTGAATAATGAATATTTCTGTAACAAATTTAGAAGCAGTTCTCACATTAAATTCATTTTTGTAAAATATAACTCTATATATTATTTCGGATCAATAGTTAGTTAGTGCGACCCCTGCCCGGGCTTTAGCTATGAGGTGAAATATGTAAAAATGAAGCTCTGATTGAATTAAGAATAACCAGGGACTCTGTTAAGGAGATGCGTTCGCAAATATTACTTCTATGAACATTTTCGGTGATTGATATTTGGTATTTGGCTATTATGAGAGAAATTAAGAGTTCCCCGAGCAACGCCGACTAACACTGCTAATAAAATAATAAAATATCGAAATAATAGGAAACAAGGATCTCGTTCAACTTTTATATTGTTTAATAATATAAAAATAAATCGGGCTTATCAGTCTGCTACATATGAAATTTCTAGTCGATCCAAACCCCCGTTAATGAGCTACGATGACCCCCGCTGCTCGCCCTTAAATTTCTAGTCAATCCAAAACCACGTTAATGAGCTGCGATGAACACCGCTGCTCGCCCTTAAATTTCTAGTCAATCCAAAACCACGTTAATAAGCTGCGATGAACACTGCTGCTCGCCCTTAAATTTCTAGTCGATCCAAGCCCCCGTTAATAAGCTGCGATGACCACCGCTGCTCTCCCTTAAATTTCTAGTCAATCCAAAACCACGTTAATGAGCTGCGATGAACACCGCTGCTCGCCCTTAAATTTCTAGTTAATCCAAAACCACGTTAATAAGCTGCGATGAACACTGCTGCTCGCCCTTAAATTTCTAGTCGATCCAAGCCCCCGTTATAGAGCTACCATGACCACCGCTGCTCGCCCTTAAATTTCTAGTCGATCCGAGCCCCCGTTAATGAGCTGCGATGACCACCGCTACTCACCTTAAATTCTAGTAGACCCAAGTTTAATAGTTAACAAAATGTATTGTGGTTTTTTTTAAATTTGAACCATAACTTCGTAATTTTTTGACCAATTTAAAATCGAGTTGCACCGTTGATTCCTGGGTACAAAATCCTTTAAAATGATGTATCGGAAGGTATAGGGTCCTATTTGAAATTTTTAAGTTGTACTGGTCCTGCGGTACCCCAAATAATTTTTTTTTTTTTTTCAAAAACAGGTCGACGTTTTAACTTGAACTAAACTAAATACGTATTTTTTATTTTTTTTTATAACCCTTAGTTTATTTTATCTGGGAGGTAAAATAAACTTAAAGCACGCCGTCCTTCGGATGGGACGTTAAGCGATGGTCCCGAGCCTGTACGATGTCAGGTACTCGTTAAAGACCCCTACCCTAGATGAATAAAAAAATTTAGGGTAGGCAAAATTTAGGACTCCCACAGTAGAGTCGGGCTCATGTCCACCAGAGTGACGAAAGAGCGCTCTCAGCGAGTAGTAGGCGATATGACCTCGTAGTTAAAGCCCGGGCATGAGTCATAAAACCTAACCTAACCTATATATATATATATATTATATATAATTGTAATATATTTGTGATTAAATATACTGTTGAATATATATTGAGTAGAATGTCACTTAACTTGTGAAATTACTTGTGGAAATAAATATAAATTTGAATTGTTTGCAATATAAGTTAAGAAATAATTATTAATAATATAAAAAAAAACTTCTAATCGCTTTTCTGTAATGATGTTTCATATAAAAAGTTTATTTCAAGCAAAATGACTTATTTTTATTTATAAAATTAAGAAAATACCTAGCTTTTCTTTGTTGTAAATATATATATATATATATATAAGAAAATATATGGTATATATATATGTATAGATATGGGCCCCTGCCCCCTCCTGGCTACCCCTTATTACTATATCTATATCAAAAATGAAAGAAATGTATACAAAAAGTTAAAATTCTAACGATAACTAGTCATATATCTATACAATAATTTATTAGATGTAATTCATTGCAGTGAAAAATGTATAATGATTCTTTGTTATTCCTTTTTTTTTTTTTTTTTTTTTTTTTTTTTTTTTTTTTTTTTTTTTTTTTTTTTTTTTTTTTTTTTTTTTTTTTTTTTTTTTTTTTTTTATAAAATTTTTAACATTTATTAAATAAATATAATTATAATAATAAAAAAAATATTATAATAATAAATTTTTTTTTTAAATAAAAATCCAAGAAAATATTCAATATTCGCCGATAGAATGACCTAAGCAATAAGGTGAAAGGGATTGAATTGTGGCGGTGAACCTCTGCGCAGGCGCAGCAACTGGTCTCTCATTAACTCGGATTACTATTTTTTTTTTTTTTTTTTGCGTTAAAACGATAAATTTTCTTTGTATATTATTCGCCTCTTGATATGTATACAAATTACATACTATCTAAATCCTTTAATTTTCCTCAACAAAATTGAGGGAGGGGGAAAAAAAGACTCATTCCATTTAAGTTTAAATTCTTTTTCAGAGGAAGAAAAATTGTTGTGTGATTTTTTTTTTTCGTCAACCCCTTTTTTCGTTCTATGAAACCCTTGCATTTCACAGCTTAATAATGTTTCTTGAAATGCAGAAAATAGGATGGACATAGTGGATTTTGAAACAGTAAGGGTGACAAAGTGGATTTAGGAAAAGTAAATAATGGACAAAGTGGGTTAGGGGGAAAAAAATGTGATTCAGTAGACAAAGAAGACAATGTTCATTCCTTTTTATTTCAGCAATAAAATATTTATATATATATTGTTATTCTCGAATAATACTAATTTTTTTATAAAATTTACAAATTGTCTCAAAGAATAGATCATTGTTATTCCTATTCAACCCTTTCTCGCCACACTCACTTCTTTTTGTATTTAAAATATTCAGATTCGTGTATAATAGCGCTACACCTTCGAGGACCACATTTTCTTCGACTACGTCTTCTTCCTGATGCTCTTCTTCTGCAGAAAGATATTGAAAGAAAACGGGTTCTATTCTAAACTTCTAGTTGCAAGAGGAAATAACAACAGACAAAGTAAGTTTTGTTCCTGGTTGGACCAAGTGGATTATGGAACTGTAAAGGCCGTTGACAAAGTGAATTTCGGAACTCAACCCACATTTCATCAGCTTTTTTAAATATCAATGAGTCATGATTAATATAGTTGATAGTATCTTTTCAATGTAGAAGGAATTCGTGGTTCTGTCGTGTAAATGAAAACTCAATATTTGGCCAACGTTTCGGAAACTTTTTATTTCCTTCTTCAGGGGGCCTTATAATGACTTGAGTGGATGTGTGTAGTGCAGGTGTTGAGAGTTTGTGTCCAGTATAATACAATAGTTACTGGACACAAACTCTCACACATCCACTCAAGTCATTAGGGGGCGTTCAAGTATTACGTAACGCAATTTGGGGGGGAAGGGGGGGGTCTTGTAAAACGTTACGCTGCGTTACAGGGGCGGGAGGGGGGAAACTAGGGAATTAAAATCTCCCAAGTTGGCAACCCTTTTCGTTAGGTTTTCGTTTCTAATTGCATTGCCAAAGGTTAAAATAAATATGTTATTTTATTTCAAGAGTTTATTAGTAAAAAAAAAAGGAATAAAATAGGAGAATGCATGAGAAGAACAATGGTGGATGAAGCCAAAAATGTATGTAAGGATAGGGCCAAGTCAGGAAAACGGCGTAATTAAATGTAAGATTAGTAGTAAAAGTTTATTAGGACAAATTTGAGCCCATTTTAACATATTTTAAACTTAAGCAAATGTTTATTACATAACACAAACAACATACGCATGTATTGCGAGTTAGAAATCTCTTGTTTTATTTCTTATTACCGCAAACGCGATTAAAACAATAACAAAGGTATTTTAGCGACTTTCCGGTACTTTGCGCAACATAATTGTGACTTTTAGGTAAAAATGGTCACATGGGTGTTACGTAACGTTTACGGAGGGGGAGGGGAGGGTACAGAAAAACGTTACGGCGCGTTACATGGGGGGGGGGGGGGGGGAGGGAGGGTCAAAAATCTTCAGAACTTTGAATTCCTTCTACATCACAGAGTGAGTTTAACTAAAAACCGATTTCACCTTCGTATTCTACGCTATCGATTTAGACAAAATCGATACCTTACTGATTTTTATTTAAATTGACAGTGGCCTTTGGAAATGGGCTGCTCATATGTCAATACAGGCCCTGAAGAAGGCACTCGGTGACAAAATTAGCAGAAATTCTACGTTTGTTTTATCGACCCCAAGCCTCATCTCTCCTTCCTATTGCATATTTGGTCAATCCTTCCCTAATTTATTTTTTTAATTGTTACCTTTTTTTTTTTTTTCTACTAGACAAATGTTCAGCGTTGGGTACCTGATAGTTACGTTGGTTGTCCTAGTTTGGACCTACTATAAACTTCGACGTCGACATCTTGAGAAACATGCTGCCAAGATACCTCCAGGACCTGCCTTACCTATCATTGGCAACCTCCAAGAGTTTCAGAATTGCAAGACGACTACAGGTATTGATAATTTAAAGCGGAAAATGTTTTAAAACAGAGAGATTGTCTCTGTTAACTTCCCATTTCCTGCAACTCTAAAGACAAAGGTGCCCGGTACCTCGGTGTATTCTTAGACCCACGATTTTCAAGGAAACTTCACATTAACACAGAATTTAAGCCAACATACCGTCGTCTGAAACATCTCTATCCACTATGAGGATTCAGAAATCTTTATGTTAGTCAACTATAGATTTTTATACCGAAGATTGTTTTTGGAGGGACATCAAGATTAATTCATACTGTGGAAGTACATTGTCAGTGATGCACCGACAAAGTTTTTTTGCAGTTTTGGTGACAGGAAGTTCAAATTACAAGAAATTCAAATGAACATAATATGTATATTATAAGCTAGTATATTATGGCCTATATATTATAGGCCAGTCATTCTGGCTCAAAAAAGGCGGTTTAGGGGAAAGTTTTGATGTAGTCGAAATTTTTCACCCTTTATGTTTTTTGGGTCGCTGAACACGAATATGAAGTTTGCTGACAGAAATTTTGCCTGGAATATGTTTTTTTTTTCAATTTTAGTCAAAATGTTGGCACTTTTACGAGTTTTTCGCCCATATCTCAAAAAGTATGCGTTTTTTCGCAAATGTTAGTATGCACAAAATTAAAGTAGATGCAATTTCCTACATTTTTTTCTACAAAGTTTTTTTTGTATGACTAACCGTTTGGCCGCTAGAACGCGCCGAAAAATTGGCCAAATTGCCATGGAAAAAACACGATTCCCGCGGAAACGACGCGTGTTTCAATACTAATGGCCATAAATGAATTAAATAAATGTATGTGGATGAGTATATACATAATAAATAAATACATACATAATATATATTATGTATACGAGTACGTGTCAACGGCCAAACGGTTAGTCGTACAAAAAAACTTTAGAGCGAAAAATGTAGGAAATTGCATCTACTTTAATTTTGTACATAGTGACTTTTGTGAAAAAACGCATAATTTTTGAGATATGGGCAAAAAACTGGAAAAAGTGCCAAAATTTTGACTAAAATTGCAAAAAAAAACATGTTCCGGGCAAAATTTCTGTCAGCAAACTTCATATTCGTGTTCAGCGACCCAAAAAACATAAAGATGAAAAAATTACGACTACCTCAAAACTTTCCCCTAAGAATGCCAGAATGACTGGCCTAATTGCATCAAAATTCTGAACGATTACTGTGTTATATAAAAATACACACATTCAAATTATTAATATTATAAAAATTAATTATATTTATTTCTATATAAAAAAAACAAAGAATGAAACTAAATTAGTAAATAAATATATGAATGCATTTTAGTCGAAAGTTGGAAGGTCTCAGTTGAGATGGAGTGAGAGTTTTAGGCTTAAGGTGTGGAGAACTAAGTTAATTGGAGTTTTAATTGAAGTAGATGCACAAAGGAGGTACTTTAATTTATTTATATGTTTTATATGCCCTAAAATAACTTAAATTTGAAGAATGGTCAGTATTTAAAAAGAAAAGAGACTAAAAATAAATGTAAACATTAGGTTGTAAGATTTCTTTTTGTAGATGATTTGATTTTTTTTTTTAAATCTCTTATTTATTAATTTTATTATGTAGTTTTAAATAAATTAACCCAATTATTTGTTCTCGTGATTCTATGCTTTTCATTTTCTCTGTTGACCCAGTAACATAATTTTAAAACCTTTGGATTAGATTTAATATTTTTGCAAAATTTATAAAACAATATGGCATCTCTTTAGAAATCCAAATGAAAAGTTGGTTAATTAATTTTTTTTTTTTAATACGTGCACTCTCTTAAAAATTGCACGTCATGAACTTTTGATATATTTTTAGGGCCCTTTTCGGAAACTACTGTAGAAATCAAAATTTAGTAAAAGAAAAGAGATATAATGTCTACAGGAAATGTGGTTATGTTATTTAATTTAATTATTTAGTCTTTTTGTTTTAATTTTTATTTGTTTATTTAATCTTTATTTGAATTTTATTAATTCAATGATTATTTATATATTTATCATATATTTAACATTATCATTTTTTAATCATCACATTACATAACTTCCCCTAGAATGCAGTGATAATTATATAATCAATCGTCTGCAAACGATGCCGATGATTCTATTTGACATAGGTGAACGAACAAAATGTCATTATCTTCAAGGCGAAGCTAATTACAAAATGACTATCGACGATTTTTTATGTACTTTTTTTTTCTACGCTTTTTTGCCATCTGACCACATAAATTGCATTTTATACGTGCCTTGTCCATAACGAAGGCGCCGGTAGCTCGGAGGTAGAGTGCTAGCCTTCTGAACTACAAATCGGGGGTTCGGAAGCCGGTCAAGGCCCTTAGGCGCTCTTATACGGGAGGTGAAACAACCATGAGCCGCCGTTCTTCGGATGGGACGTTAAGCGATGTTCCCGAGCCTGTACGATGCCAGGTAAACGTTAAAGACCCCTGCCCTAGGTGAATAAAAATTTAGGGTAGGCAAAATTTTCACAGTAGAGTCGGGCGGATGTTCACTAGAGTGACGAAAGAGCGGTCTGGTAATGGCAACATGACCTTGTAGTTAAAGCCCGGGCATGAGTCATAGTAATTAGTCATAATCATACAGAAATAAAATTTACCCTATCTTCTATTTCTACTACCAAACGACCTGCAAAAAATGATATTGTATATAAAATATGCATTTTAGTCTTTCCTATAACTTTTCCTTAGCAGTAAGAGCGCTCACAACTTTCCAATGGAAAATGGTCAAAACATATTCGGGGGACCTTCAAACGTGAAAATCTGTTGAATCCTCGATCTCGGATTTTCAGACGATTACAATACTTCGTTATACTAAAGTATAAGAAAGTAAGGAGGGCGCCGGTAGCTCAGTGGTATGCGTGCTTGACTTCTGAGCTGAAGGTTGTGGGTTCGTAGCCCGACCGAGGATGTTAAATGTTTATCTGGGAGGTAAAATAAACTTAAGCACGCCGTCCTTCGGATGGGACGTTAAGCGATGGTCCCGAGCCTGTACGATGTCAGGTTCTCGTTAAAGACCCCTACCATAGGTGAATAAAAATTTAGGGTAGGCAAAATTTAGGACTCCCACAGTAGAGTCGGGCTCATGTCCACCAGAGTGACGAAAGAGCGCTCTGGTAGTAGGCGACATGACCTCGTAGTTAAAGCCCGGGCATGAGTCATAAAACCTAACCTAACCTTGTTGTATGTTTCAGATTTTTATTACTGTCTATTTGCAATGACCGAACCATTTCCCGAAGGATTACGAACATTTTGGCTTGGTCCTATTTTCTTTATTGCTGTTTGGAAACCAGAATTTTTAGAGGTAAGTATTTCAAATTTTGTCACCATAAATGATTCAACTTCCAAGGTAAATATAATATTTTCTTATTACAGGTAATTTTGAACAGTCCATTTGCAGTTTCTAAATGTCCCCTAATGTACAATTTTGTCTTGAGAGATTTATCAGTGACTGGAATACTCGTATCAAATGGTAATGAAATAAATAAAAATAAAAAATGCATGTATATTGATGATATAATTCTAATACTCCAAGGTTCACAGAAGCTCCATGTTCCATGTGAAACTTTGTTTCTGTTTTCCTCACTAGCATTAAATTTACTAGGTTCATTTTATTTTTTATAATTGAAATGTGCATGTAGAATGTATCGATTATTGAAAGTATCGATAAAGATATAATTGAATAAGATGAAATAATTTATGAAATTTAAGAAAAGAATTTTATTTATTGTGACTGATTTTATCTATGAGGTAATATCGCCTACTACCAGAGAGCTCTTGGAAATGAGTACGATCCTAAATTTTGCCTACCCAGGTTCATAAATGTTTTGTCCCCTCCAAGATAAGAAACCTAAGGACCTCGGCGAAGTTTCAAATCCGTGATCTAGTGCTCAAAAGCCAATCATGCTATCTTTGAGCTTCCGGCGCCCTCTGAAATCTATTTTATATTCAAAGTATGTTTTATGTATTCTATTTATACATTTTCGTTATTATTACTTTTTACGTCATTGTCAATTCGTTTATTTTGATACGATAACCATTATGTTTACCGGGAAGTCTCACCCTCTAATCTTGTTGGTGGAAAACCGTAGAGAATTATCTCGGGTCAGTGACCATTCAAGACTTCAAGGCGCAGCGCATGCAATCTTAGCTAAAGATGCATTCCAAGCGCCACCGACAATCGCGGTTGGATTTTTTGTGGCGGTGGTAACTGGAGCCACTATTGGACGCCACATTTTCGCTGGATCTAATGTTGGAGTAGAAGTTCTACCGCGCCCTCTCTGTCTGATGAAATCCATGGTGGTAAGGACAAAGGGGTATGTCAGTCGCCATTTACACTGTTAATTGGTTTATTATCAATTACAGAGTTTACAGGAGAGGTTAGGTTTTATGACTCATGCCCGGGCTTTAACTATGAGGTCATATCGCCTACTACCATAGCGCTCTTTCGTCACTCTGGTGGACATGAGCCCGACTCAACTGTGGGAGTCCTAAATTTTACCTACCCTAAATGTTTATTCACCTAGGATAGGGGTCTTTAACGAGTACCTGACTTCGTACAGGCTCGGGACCATCGCTTAACGTCCCATCCGAAGGACGGCGTGGTTACGAACCCACGTTCTTGAGCTCAGAAGTCAAGCACGCATACCACTGAGCTACCGGCGCCAGCTGTTTACAGGAGATATTTTTGCTCTAAACATGAAACAATAGCTTTATAACAGCTGAAATAAGTAAAACAAACAATTGTAATATAATTTTACCGACGTACTATGTAATTCCGACGTCTTATGAACATCGGCTGACGCTACTTTACATTAAGTGACGCCGTACCAAAGCCTGGTCGTTCTCATGCCTCCCCTTCGTGCATATGCCGTAGCACATTCGTTCTCGAATGAAATAACAGCTCAGATTTCGTGACGCACAACGATTTAAAAGAAGTTTCACTTCGAAACAAAGGGTATAGCCGGATAAGAGTGCGAAAACTGCCCCCAAAGATTTTCGAATGGAAAATTGACCGATAGTGTGCACATATAAAAAGAAAATTTTCCTGAAAATTTCAGCTCCCAACTCCCATTATTCGATGAGAAAAAAAAAAAAAAAAAAGGCAATTTTATTATTTTTTTTTTTTTCTCATCGATTAATGGGAGTTGGGAGCTGAAATTTTCAGGAAAATTTTCTTTTTATATGAACTAACTGTCTGTCAATTATCCATTCGAAAATCGTTGAGGGCAGTTTTTGCACTCTTATCCCGCTATACCCTTTAACAGGGAATATTTAAGGGTTTATTTTGCTCAAATGGTAATACAATTCCGAATGTTCCTGTTGGGTTTGGGTACAGGTTAATGAGAACTTCGAGTAGAACAAGAGATATATTTATTTGGACAACACCCTTATTACAAAACCGCGAGGTAACGAACACAAAGTCAGTTGTTCAATAATAAGTCCCATACCGCGTGGGAACTACACAAGTCACTCACTTACTGTGCTTGGTAACAGACGACTCACTTTATACATGGTAACTAACGATTCACCTTATACCCGCGTGGTAATAAGGACGAATCCATTCCGCACACCGCGTGCTGGCTCGACCCAGGCTCTCAGACCACCCCGCGTGGTGACCAACTGGTCCCTCTCGTTGTTAAGAGACGACTCACTTTATACCCGCGTGGTAACAGCCAACTCAACCAACTCAGTCCACCCCGCGTGGTGCCCAACTGCTTACTGACTCATGTAGTTCAAGAGTCCCGCCGACTCCTATCGATTGTCTCGGCGTGTTCCCGAATTCACCCACACTCAACTCGCGACTTAACAGTTCCTTATTTCGATTAAACAAAAGATATTTTTGCTGATGCAGGGTATTCCAAATTTGTAGAAGGAAGATTTTTACCATTCGACGCAAAAAACAAAAAGCTCATTACTTGAATTTTTGGACGGGGTATTAGAATTAGCTCTTCGATATGAAATAATATGTGAGCAAGTTGACACAAATTGTTAACTGGGAAAATTTTTTGAAAACAGGAACAACATGGAAAGAGCTGAGAAAACCAATAAATAAAACAATGAGAATCAAATCACTTGAAGAATATCATTCAACATTTGTAAAAAGAAGTGGCAATTATGTTAATTTTATAAAAAAAAATATTAATAAGGGAGAGTTTGATGTAATTTGTAGCATTGGCGGTGTTCTGCTGGATATGTTTACAGGTAAAATACTATATTAATAAGGGAGAGTTCGATGTAATTTGTAGCAATGGCGGTGTTCTGCTGGATATGTTTACAGGTAAAATACTATATTAATAAGGGAAAGTTTGATGTAATTTGTAGCAATGGCGGTGTTCTGCTGGATATGTTTACAGGTAAAATACTATATTAATAAGGGAGAGTTTGATGTAATTTGTAGCAATGGCGGTGTTCTGCTGGATATGTTTACAGGTAAAATACTATATTAATAAGGGAGAGTTTGATGTAATTTGTGCTCTAGCCTTTTGTCCGAAAAATCTTCTAGAACAGTTTTCAGTTCACTATGTCTGTGGTGTTCAGAGGTAAGAAAAATTGGAGGAAATATAGACGCCCGCCACCCCCTGGTTCTTGCAGTACACGACCGACGCGTTGAATTTCCGGCCGTGATCACGTAACTGGGTGTGGGGATTGGGCCGGGATTCAACGTCACGCCCCACGCTGTTGCCATCAAGGATAGGACAACAGCTACCTTTAACGCTCTGAGCTACCTAGCCCGAGCGACGTGGGGTCTCGGCTACTCCGCGTGTAAAACTATTTACACCGGGGTTTTCGAGGCAGTAGCAAGGTACGCCGCTGCCGGATGGTGGGTTCACCCCACCAAGCGACGGCGTACGTTGCTACTTCAAGCTCAAAGAGCAGCCCTCCTCAGGATTACCAAAGCCTACCGTACAGTTTCCACGGCTGCGCTGCAGGTGCTGGCGGGGGCCCCACCCATAGACCTTGTCTTGGATGGGGCCGTCGCCTCGTACTTCTGTAGACGCGGCTTACCAATAGAGGCAGACACGGACATGGCCTTGCGTCAAGTCCTGGAAAGGGAGATGCAAGGACGGGCGAGACTAGAGCGCCTGAGGGGCATTGTCCAGGAATGGATCGTAGAAAGATGGCAACAGCGTTGGGCGCAATCGACAGATGGCCGTACAACCTTCACCTATTTCCCAGACGTCCAGACGCGCCTTGACTCTCCATGGGTACAACCAGACCATTGGACGTCACAGATGCTATCAGGTCACAGCGACTGCAGCGCCAAGCTCTTCTTCTTTAAGAAGAAGAACAGCCCAGCCTGCTCGTGTGGCGGCGTCGAGACTGCGGAACACGTAGTTCTCGAATGCCCGCTATACGACGTGCCCAGGGCGGTGCTGATTCGCCAGACAGGATCGTACCTGGGACTGGACCTGCCGGGACTGATGACAGAGGCTGGCTACCTGGCTTTTGGTCGGTTCGTCTCCTCCTGGCGGAGAATCAAGAAAGCCTACTAACCCGGTGCCGGGGGCCCCACCGACCACCGACAGGCGTGCGGCGGCTGCCCCCGGCTCCGGGACACAGGCAGAACAGAACCCCCGATAAGATCCCGAGATCACTCGGCGTAAGGAGCCGGGAGAACATAGGGTGGTGTGACCGACCCCCCTAAGGGGTCAGGAGCACCTGAAAAAAAAAAAAAAAAAAAGAGGTAAGAAAAATTGGAGGAAATATAAACGAAAGAAAAGTAAGATATAGGTTAGGTTAGGTTTTATGGTCATATCGCCTATTATCAGAGCGCTCTTTCGTCACTCTGGTGGTCATGAGCCCGACTCTACTGTGGGAGTCCTAAATGTTGCCTACCCTATATTTTTATTCACCTAGGAGTCTTTAACGAGTACCTGACATCGTACAGGCTCGGGACAATCGCTTGACGTCCCATCCGAAGGACGGCGTGCTTAAGTTTATTTTACCTCCCAGATAAAATGAACTAAGGGCCTCGGTCGGGTTTCGATCCCACGATCTTGAGCTCAGAAGACGTACCACTGTGCTACCGGCGTCCTCAAGTTAGATATATAAAGACAAAGAATATAATAACAAAGCATATTTACTAATCACCACCGAAAATTGGGATAAGGATATTACACATAAAGATATTACACATAAAGTTTAATGACAACTAAATTGACGGGCAGAGCTAAGTATGCTTGACTCCCTCGTCGATCAGGGACTTTAACCCTGCGAAGAACACTGATCGAGACCGAATGACTTCAATGGCAGTCTACAGCTACACCCACCTTGTTTATCGGGAAGGAAGTTAGTTTTACGTGATTTTTTGACGGTACATTAGCTTTTTAGGTTTGAACAAAAACTAGTTAAAAAATATTTGTTAAATAATTTATGATTTCCAGATGTAATCACATTTAAAGAATATTATAATTTTTATTTTTTTTTTATTTACTTTAAATTCTATTTTACATTTATATAATTCAAGACCCTTAGTTTATTTTATCTGGGAGGTAAAATAAACTTAAGCACGCCGTCCTTCGGATGGGACGTTAAGCGATGGTCCCGAGCCTGTACGATGTCAGGTACTCGTTAAAGACCCCTACCCTAGATGAATAAAAATTTAGGGTAGGCAAAATTTAGGACTCCCACAGTAGAGTCGGGCTCATGTCCACCAGAGTGACGAAAGAGCGCTCTGGTAGTAGGCGATATGACCTCGTAGTTAAAAGCCCGGGCATGAGTCATAAAACCTAACCAAACCTAACCTATAATTCAAGAGATCTACCTATATAAATACAAACACTTTTACTGTTACCTTCACTTTATTAGATTTATTCTTATTATATTTATTATTAGCTTGTAAATATATGTTTATTAGAATGTATAGGATAACAAAAACAAGGAATTCCCCGAAACTGACTAAAACCCCTCCTCCATAACTGTACCTTCTACCCCGTCAAACAATTTATCAATTTGTGACTCTTGATACATTAACACGGCGAAACTAGTCGATTATTTAAGAATATTGTGAAGTTTGAGGTAAAAAAATAGTGTATTTTAATTATCTATTCCTAGATTTGTTAAAGTCACTTTCTAGCAATGTTGAACATCAATTGATTAATCAAATAATATTGCAATTGATAACAATTGTGTAATTTTAAGATTTATTCTTGTTGTTTGCAATTGAACATTTTATTGTCAATTACTTGTAGCATCTTTACGATTCTTATCATTTTCCAATGTTCTCTTTCTCGACATTTCTTTTCATCTGCTCTGCGTAAGTCTTATTCGGTAAACATTCGTGAGCAGACCAAGTTTATATTATTGAATATGGAATATGTAATGTACTTGTCTGTATAAAATGAATATGTACTATTGTTTTAGAAACTCATCTAGGTGTGGATATAAACGAACTAGAAGAAAATAAATATGATATTCATCTCTCTTTCGACAAGTTAGTAAACGTTATCTATTATTTATTATTTCCAACCTATTATTATTTAATATTATTATTCAATCTTTTTTTTTTTTTTTTTTTTTTTTTTTGCATTGGAGGGGGAAATGCTGTGACGCACATCCAGGGAAGGTAGCCCTGGATAGTGTGGGACTCGAGACGGTTCACCATCACCATACCCACTAAAACCCCCTCCTTGCCGATCCTGATTCCCTTCCGCGGAACTGACGGTCTGTCATTACTTCGCGGAAGGGAGGAAGGGTGGCTGGTAACGCCCCTTCTTCTGTTTTATTACCGCTACTGTTCCTTGTCAGCCCTCTCCTGAAGGGCCAACCCGCCCATGATGAGCGCTGCAAAATCGCAGCCTTCATCCCACGACTCCTGGGAGCGCAGCATAGCGTCCACGTAACTGGTAGCAGTCAGCGGGGCGCCCATGCTGCACTCCAGATTTTTCCTTCCCTCCTCAAATCTGGGGCATTTGAGGAGGACATGCTCCGCCGACTCCGTCTCACCAAGGCACGCGGGGCAGTCTGGTGTTGTTGCTGCCCCGATTTTGTGGAGGTACCCCCGGAACCCACCGTGTCCCGTGAGTACCTGGGTGAGGTGGTAATTCACCTCCCCATGCTTTCTGGTGAGCCAAGGCTCGACTCGAGGGATGAGCCGATGGGTCCACCGTCCCTTTGTGGACTTGTCCCATTCTTCCTGCCACTCCCTAATTGTCCTGGCCCTCTCTGGCTCTGCTGGAGTCCTTATTATTCAATCTATTCTCATTTAAACGTTAACTATTATTTATTATTTTGAATCTATATTGTTCAATATTATTATTCAATCTATTATCACTTAAACGTTATCCATTATTTATTATTTCCAACCTATTAATATTTAATATTATTATTCAATCTATTATCATTTAAACGTTAACTATTATTTTCAATATATTATTGTTTTATATTATTATTCAATATATTATCATTTAAACATTATCTATTATTTATTATATTCAATCTATAATGATTTAATATTATTATTCAATCTATAATGATTTAATATTATTATTATTCAATCTATTAACAATTAAACGTTATTTATTATTCATTATGTTCAATATATAATGATTTAATATTATTATTCAATCATTATGATTTAATATTATTATTATTATTCAATATATTATCACTTAAACGTTATCTATTATTTATTATATTCAATCTATAATGATTTAATATTATTATTAAATCTATTATGATTTAATATTATTATTATTATTCAATCTATTAACATTTAAACGTTATCTATTAATTATATGGTCTCAGGGAATAAGTTGTTAAGTCATAAAATGGCCAAAATGAGTTAAGTGTACTGTGAGCATCTCTCAAGCCATCTGCGCAGTGTGAAGAAGTTGGGTGCTCAGGACTCTAAAACTTTCGGAATTATAAAGATGTGGGTTACTTGGTATCTCGTAAAATTCTGTATGATTTTCGGTTAAATCAACTTAATCTACTTCTTTGAGGAATCATTCATGAGATAACTGCGTTTAACCATTTATTCACTATGGCAGACTTAGTTGGACAGGCAATTTGGATTAGTGGGACATTATGCAAGGAAACTGAGAAGTGTTGTGAGTCTACCTGGTCCAGTAGTTGTCAGATTTATGTGATGAGTCGAGATTGGCGTAGAAACGTGACTACCAAGTGAATAACTGAGGCGTCGTCACCCAGTAATACAAAGCATCACTGGAAGGTCTAGTACCTCTCGTACCTTCTACATTCGTTGTGCGGAGTTACACAAGTAATGCAGTCTAGTGGAGAACTGCGGCTCATCGGATGACCATAAGTCAGCCGGGTGTGACCGATCTTCAGTCTGCTCAGAACAACTTCCTCTCGGCGGGCTGTTCTCGAACAAGTTTCTCAAGCCCTATCTTAAATCTGAGCTAATTTTTTCAGTTGACAATTTAATAAGAAACATTTTTGATAAGAAGCAATTTTTCGATAGAACTAACTGTTTTCGAGTCAATGAAGTACACGTCTAAAATATTGGGTTTCAAAACGGCATTTTAGGACGGTTTTCAGCAAGTACCTAGCAAACCGGACGACCTGCAAAAAATCCTATAATCATATAAAACGCGTCTTTCAATTTTCTCTACATCTCTTTTTCGTAGAGATTTTTGATCTGGTTATAAAATACAAGCGGGATTTTGTAAAATGTTCTTAAGTTGGTACTCCTAATTTTATATGTGTATCCAGAACCACATAAGAACGCCACTTATTAATTTTATATGTGTATCCAGAACCACATAAGAACTCCACTTATTAATTTTATATGTGTATCCAGAACCACATAAGAACGCCACTTATTAATTTTATATGTGTATCCAGAACCACATAAGAACGCCACTTATTAATTTTATATGTGTATCCAGAACCACATAAGAACGCCACTTATTAATTTTATATGTGTATCCAGAACCACATAAGAACGCCACTTATTAATTTTCAGCCAAATCGGCCGTTGAGAGAATCAGAGATTGGGCTCAATACAGTTACTCTAATAATTCAAATTGACCAAAGGGAAGGAGGATTGGTTTATTTTTTATTTTATTTTTTTATTTATTTATAATAATTGTATTGAACTTACAGATATATACGGTTAACTGTAGAAAAAGTATTAAATTATTATGTTATTTGGGAACCATTTTATTATTTAACTAATGCATCAAAAGAATTGAGAGAAGCCATTAGAAAAATCAAAGCATTTATTTATTGGGTAAGTAATTTTCATTTAAATTTTTACTATCAATTTTCTCCACGTCCTTAACGTTATTTAGAATCTGGAGTTAAGTATCATTTTGGCATATTAAACAAACATATAGTGTCCGACGAATCATGTATGGAATTTTGTGCCCAAGCTTTTTCTATTAGGTCCATTACCATGTTAGTTATTATGACTCATGCCCGGGCTTCAACTACAAGGTCATATCGCCTACTACAAGAGCTCTCTTTCGTCACTCAGGTGGATATGAGCCCGACTTTACTATGGAAGTCCTAAATTTTGCCTAACCTAAATTTTTATTGATCTAGAGTAGAGGTCTTTAATGAGCACCTGATATCGCACAGGCTCGGGACCAATGCTTAAATACCCTCCGAAGGACGGTGTTCTTAAGACTTTTTTCTCCTCCCAGATAAAAAAAACCTAAGGGCCTACTTGTACGCTATGGAGGTAGACTCCAAGAAGGAAGGAGAGCTAAAAGTGCGAATTGATGAAGGGAGTAGCTGGTCATCACCAGCACTCCCAGATAGTCTCTCGGCCAGCACCAACTCAGCCTTCGAGGAGGATTATCTATATTGGAGCGGGAGGATCTAAGTCACAAGTAGACTCTCAAGTATAGAAATCTGTGACATTATATTTTCGTAAATCTAATTTTCTCAAGTATTTTGATTAGTTGCTTGATGTGCGTGTCTCATGCCCGCGCCTTATCGTTTACACCCAGAGCGCTCTTTCGTCTCTTGGGTGAACATCTCTCTGAGAGACCTAAATTTTGCCTAACATTTAGATTAGCTCTTTGAGGAGTCCTAACATTGCACAGGCTCCGGACCACCATTTAACGTCTCCTCCAAAGGACGGGATGATCAATTTTTTTATCTATTTTTTTACCTTCAAGATAAAACCCACGTTATGGAGCACAGTAGACAAGCACGCTAAAAAAAAAATAAACTACTGTTAATGACATTCGCTACGAAATTACACTATTTTTATTGATATATTATTATTTTTTTTTTTTTTTATACTTAGCTTATTGAAGAGCGAATGCAGCGAATACCAGGGAGTAATGAAGGTAATATCTTATATATATATATATATATATATATAAAATTTATAAATTGATATATATTTTATATAATTTCCATAACTGCTGATATATGATATTTAAAATCAAAACGCCATAAGAATGACACCTATTAATTCCACGCGAAATACGTCGAAGAGAGGGGAGGAACAGAGAAAGGTTGACTCGAATGCCCTAATAACTGTCGATGTAATGAATATATCGATACAAAATTTAATATGAAGATTCAGAAGTCACTATTAAAGGTCAAATATTGAGTTTTAGCACAAACGGTCGATTGTCTTTGGAGGGAAAGCGGAAAAGTAATTGATTAATTTGTGCTAGGCAAGTCCACACATATAAATCGATATATTCCTATGTGTATGTTCGAGGGCGTCGGTAGCTCAGTGGTATGCATGCTTGTCTTCTGAGCTGAAGAACGTAAGTTCGAAACCCGACCAAGGCCCTTAATTTATTTTATCTGGGAGGTAAAATAAACTTAAGCACGGATGGGACGTTAAGCGATGGTCCCGAGCCTGTACGATGTCAGGTACTCGTTAAAGATCCCTGCCCTAGATGAATAAAAATTTAGGGTAGACAAAATTTAGGACTCCCATAGTAGAGTCGGGCTCATGTCCACCAGAGTGACGAAAGAGCGCTCTGGTAGTAGGCGATATGACCTGTTACCGGAGGCAAAATATGCCGAGACGCTGTGGCGGTTGGCCAGCGAATGTACCAATTGAACAATTTTTTAGAATTTATTTTGTTTTTCAGGTTTTGTATTCACTGACTTCGTAATAAAAAGAAATATTATGAAAACTAAGGATGCGATGTACAAACAGCTGGTTGACGTTATTGCCGCGGTAATTATCATTATTTTTAATAACTTACTTATAGGTTAGGTTAGGTTTTATGACTCATGCCCGGGCTTGAAGGCTTGACTACGAAGTCATATCGTCTACTACCAGAGCGCTCTTTCGTCCCTCTGGTGGACATGAGCCCGACTCTACTGTGGGAGTCCTAAATTTTGCCTACCCTAAATTTGTATTCATCTAGGGTAAGGGTCTTTAACGAGTACCTGGCAGAATCCCCTGTATCCCACCAAATATACATACATTACACTGACAAAATATATAATTAATAAATAATATTATAAAAATATATCGGGACATATAACATTATATTTATGGGCAAATAATCTGACGTAATTTAGATCCAGATGGAATAAATAGGCCTTATAGAACGAATAGAACAAATGGACCAAATCGATCCCTTGTCTAGATTTTAGTTTTGCCAATATATGTATATATTATAAGGCCGATATAAGTTTTGTAAAATAAAGTTAAAGGTGTATATATATGTAATAATAATTTAAATATAGAACAAAACCATTGTAAATACCTTATATATAGAAATATCAAATTTTCTATAATGGAAGGTTCTAGAACGACGGTCTAGGCTGTTCTATGGCATTATAAATACCCAGGCCGGTAGAGCGAGACACACTCACTATCTTGTATTTGTATTCTTGTCTTCAATTTTTCATTGTGGGTCTATTATATTATAGTTTAGGTTAGGTTTAGGTCATGCCCGGGCTTTAACTACGAGATCATATCGCCTACTACCAGAGCGCTCTTTCGTCACTCTGGTGGACATGAGCCCGACTCTACTGTGGGAGTCCTAAATTTTGCCTACCCTAAATTTGTATTCATCTAGGGTAAGGGTCTTTAACGAGTACCTGGCATCGTACAGGCTCGGGACCATCGCTTAACGTCCCATCCGAAGGACGGCGTGCTTAAGTTTATTTTACCTCCCAGATAAAATAAACTAAGGGCCTCGGTCGGGCTACGAACCCACGATCTTGCGCTACTACTTAGCTACCGGCGCCCTCCTTACTTTCTTATACTTTTAGTATAACGAAGTATTGTAATCGTCTGAAAATCCGAGATCGAGGTTTCAACAGATTTTCACGTTTAAAGGTCTCCGAAAATGTTTTGACCATTTTCCATTGGAAAGTTGTGAGCGCTCTTACTGCTAAGGAAAAGTTATAGGAAAGACTATATATCATTTTTTGCAGGCCGTTTGTTTTTGAGCTCCAGACCGAAAGCCGTCCTGAAATTTATATTTGAAACATATATTTTTAGACGTTTCCTTGATTTTCCCGAAAGCAGTTTGTCCTATCAAAAAGTTAATTCTTTCCAAAAATGTTCCTCATTAAATGTTCAATCGCCTTAAGTTTTTAGAGTGGAGATAGAATCAATATGAGAAGATATAGCGCCTCAAACATTGAAAAATAAATTTCCTTAGAATATATTTCAAATTAATTGTAACAAATTTTATAATTATTGTTAGTGCCCCTAGCTTATTTTATCTGGGAGGTAAAATACACTTGAGCGCGCCGTCCTTTGGTTGGGACGCTAAGGGATGGTCCCAAGCCTATACGATGTCAAGACACCTATAGAATAAACCTAGGCTGGCAAAATTTAGGACTCCCAAAGTAGAGTCGGGCTTATGTCCACCAGAGTGACGAAAGAGCGCTCTGGTAGTAGAAGATATGACCTTGTAGTTAAAAGCCCGGGCATGAGTCATAATAACTAATTATATTTTGTAAATATATCTTGTAAAATGATGTAAGTTGGCTATGTGACTTGTTCGAGCTCACTAAGTATCAATCACATACAGACAGATCACACAGATAAACATCAGGAAAATGATCCAAACGGGTTCAAAGGACCTATAGGTATTAAGAAGTAAAAATATAATAATCTGAACAAAACAGGGCTTTATTATACACAGTAATCCCAGTTTGAAGGGGAGGGGGGTGTGATCTGTAAAAACATGGTTGGTTTAACAAAGTCCTGTTGTGTCATCACATATTTTCATTTATACTTTATTCAACGTTATTTATAACATTTTTTCCTGGTTGTATCGCAAGAAAATTTTTTGAAAAAATCATTTTTTCCTCGCTAATAAGAGAAAACAACATCTCAGGGCCGAAGTGGCATATGGGCTAGATTTGGATACCATGGTTGCGGGTTCGAATCCAGGAATTTTATTTAATAGATAGAACTCTATGTTGTGTTAGTAATCAAATAACACCAGAGGCATGATTAATATGCATCGGACAACTTAAATAAGTCGAGGGCGCCGGTAGCTCAGTGGTATGCGTGCTTGACTTCTGAGCTCAAGGTCGTGGGTTCGTAACGCGACCGAGGCCCTTAGTTTATTTTATCTGGGAGGTAAAATAAACTTAAGCACGCCGTCCTTCGGATGGGACGTTAAGCGATGGTCCCGAGCTTGTACAATGTCAGGTACTAGTTAAAGACCCCTACCCTAGGTGAATAAAAATTTAGGCTAGGCAAAATTTAGGACTCCCCCATAGTAGAGTCGGGCTCATGTCCACCAGAGTGACGAAAGAGCGCTTTGGTAGTAGGCGATATGACCTCGTTGTTAAAGCCCGGGCATGAGTCATAAAACCTAACCTAACCTAACTTAAATAAGTCTTATTAAAAGAATATAAGACTTGTTCAATTAACTGGTCGTGCCGATTTGGCTGGAGTTCTTACCTTTCCAAGAAAATTGTGACAATTTCATTTTTCATTATTATTTAAAAATCTCTTTCAAGGGTTCTGGTACATCTACCAGTGTAGTCAGCAGTGCGTTACTATTTCTGGCCATGTTCCCTGAAGTGCAGCAGAAAGCATACGAAGAGCAGATGATGATCTTCGGGGATACATCACGTGACCCAACTCCTAACGATGTCTCTTCTATGGTCTACCTGACCCGAGTCATTAAGGAGACTCTTAGAATTGTTTCTCCCCCAGGAATATTCAGGAAACTTTCAGGAGATATCGTCGTTGGTAAGTAAGCACAGGGGGAATTGGTCAACAATTCGTAATGATAAGTTTTCATTGAAATTTCTGACCTCTGAATCCAAAAATTAAAAAAATATATTCTGGGTTATGTAAGGAGGTTTTGAATTCACAATAATATATATTTTTGGCAGCTATATATGGAGGGTTCAGAGTTCAAGTGAACCAAGTCCATGAGATTCATTTCTGAGAAAACAGACCTCAAAGTTGATTAGCTCCAATTAATTAACAATTGACTTCTAATTGTTCTTGCTGGTACAATAATGTTAAACATTGTTCAATTTAGATTATTTTATTGGCATTTTAAAATAATATACAGCAATTATTATGTCATCACATGGAATTCCAGTGTACGCTTGGTTCACTTTAACACTGAAACCTTATATATTGAGAAATGGTTGAAATTAAAACACATAATAATAATATAATCGAACATATTTATTATCTTAATTTATTTATTTATTACTCTGGCAAGCACATTTCTTCACATAAAGGTCATACATTTTTTTAATGGTCAAGTTGCAGATATTTTTTGTTGGCATTATCCTTTCTTGTATAATGACTCTGGTAACATAAATAGAGAAAGGTTCTAGATTTTTCTGAACCACTGCCAGTTCTTTGAGCTCTGTTGAATCTTGGTCCTGGTCTGGTCCTTCAACTTGAGCCTCTGCGGTAGGTGGACGATGGCCAACGCTGTAGATGGCCTTGCAATGCCCAACCCTCCTTCCTCAGATACATTCTTATTGAGACTTTTTTCATTTCCTTGGCTTGGTGAAGGACAAAACGACTGCTCTTCTTCCTTGCCTGGAGAATAGAGAAGTAAATAAATAAATAAATACAGGTATATTATGATGAATGTTTGCTTATGTTTTAAGGCCGGCCTTGCTGTACAGTTTCAAAAAGCGAAATCTTCTTAATTAGCTTCAACAATCAATCTTTTAACATAGCAGAACCAAAAATTATTATTATCTAACACAGTTAACATACCTTGACTGAAATCTGAGCTATCTGGTTCCCACTCCTCATCTGATGACATTCTTACGAAGTCTGAGTATCTATTTAATCTATTTCAGACACCTAAAATATAATAACAGAAGACACGCTTGCTCAAACCAAGGAGAAAATGGACTTGGTTGGACTCTGAAAGATAATCAGTTGATCTTCCTCTCCTACTAGAATTGCTGCCCCCTGGTGCATAAATATTGAGTTATGGACTTGATTCACTAGTACACAGAAACTATAACATTTTTACTCTACCATGGCAGTGTTAGTGCAAAATAGGCAAAATATGGACTTGGTTCACTTTAAACTGACATTATTGCAGATATATTGTGAAATAATTCAAATGGACTTGAAAAATAAAATAAAACTTGTTTATTTAATATATTGTCTAATTTCACTAACTATATATACATGGGAGTACTTTCGGTATTTCTACCATCCTCAGCCAAAAGCATAAGAGATAAGACTAAGTTAATTTTCAGAATGTCAGCCTCTCGAGGAACCCATTACCCTCCCTACTGGTGTTCCCCATGACGTCAGACATTCCTAACTAAGCTAAATTGTCAAGCTGGGGGGGAGAGTTAACTCTTGGATTGAAAGGTACCATGCCCCTTCCTCCGCACAAAGCAAAATTCCATATCAATAGAATTACCTGAAAATAGTGTTAACATAGATCAAACATTCTGAAAAAAATCATATAAACGTGACAATATTATTATTTTTTTGTTTCTTTGAAAGCAAATCAACCATGAGGATATCTGAGGGCTTTAATTGGTATATTGGTCTTGTAGAGAAACCAGAGGACCGCCCCAACCAGATTAGCAACGGTACAACTGGGCGTCTCTTTGTAGGCATTGGACCCTTGAGTAGCTAGCCCTATTTGCGAAAGTGTGCTTGTATGTGGCACCAAACCAGTCCAGAGACCCCGGCGGCGCCGCACCAGCCTCCCCAGGGGTCCCGCCACACCGCCTCTCCCGCCCCCGCGTTATCAGCTTTTGACCTCTCAGGCATTGAAACTACTTTATTTATGTCGTTTTTTTCTCAAATAACGTCGTTCTTTTTTGAATTTTCTATTCTTTCTCCTCCCACCCCTTATAAGAACTACAAAAGTATTTTAATTGGCGAATATTATTTTTGTGTAACATTTTAAGATGTCCTAGCGTGTGTGCAATTAGGAGAAGAAAGATGTTAGAAGGAAGGGGAGCGCGGTAATTTGATGAACAATAAAATAAAATAAATAAATAAATGTTATTCGCGACTCCAAATATCGCTCCTGAACCATAGGAGGGTTCTAGTTGGAGGACCGGCTTTATCCTAATATCGCTCCTGAACCATAGGAGGGTTCTAGTTGGAGGACCGGCTTTATCCTAATATCGCTCCTGAACCATAGGGGGGTTCTAGTCGGAGGACCGGCTTTATCCTAATATCGCTCCTGAACCATAGGAGGGTTCTAGTTGGAGGACCGGCTTTATCCTAATATCGCTCCTGAACCATAGGGGGGTTCTAGTTGGAGGACCGGCTTTATCCTAATATCGCTCCTGAACCATAGGAGGGTTCTAGTTGGAGGACCGGCTTTATCCTAATATCGCTCCTGAACCATAGGAGGGTTCTAGTTGGAGGACCGGCTTTATCCTAATATCGCTCCTGAACCATAGGGGGGTTCTAGTCGGAGGACCGGCTTTATCCTAATATCGCTCCTGAACCATAGGAGGGTTCTAGTTGGAGGACCGGCTTTATCCTAATATCGCTCCTGAACCATAGGGGGGTTCTAGTTGGAGGACCGGCTTTATCCTAATATCGCTCCTGAACCATAGGAGGGTTCTAGTTGGAGGACCGGCTTTATCCTAATATCGCTCCTGAACCATAGGAGGGTTCTAGTTGGAGGACCGGCTTTATCCTAATATCGCTCCTGAACCATAGGGGGGTTCTAGTCGGAGGACCGGCTTTATCCTAATATCGCTCCTGAACCATAGGAGGGTTCTAGTTGGAGGACCGGCTTTATCCTAATATCGCTCCTGAACCATAGGAGGGTTCTAGTTGGAGGACCGGCTTTATCCTAATATCGCTCCTGAACCATAGGAGGGTTCTAGTTGGAGGACCGGCTTTATCCTAATATCGCTCCTGAACCATAGGGGGGTTCTAGTTGGAGGACCGGCTTTATCCTAATATCGCTCCTGAACCATAGGAGGGTTCTAGTTGGAGGACCGGCTTTATCCTAATATCGCTCCTGAACCATAGGAGGGTTCTAGTTGGAGGACCGGCTTTATCCTAATATCGCTCCTGAACCATAGGAGGGTTCTAGTTGGAGGACCGGCTTTATCCTAATATCGCTCCTGAACCATAGGAGGGTTCTAGTTGGAGGACCGGCTTTATCCTAATATCGCTCCTGAACCATAGGGGGGTTCTAGTTGGAGGACCGGCTTTATCCTAATATCGCTCCTGAACCATAGGAGGGTTCTAGTTGGAGGACCGGCTTTATCCTAATATCGCTCCTGAACCATAGAGGGGGGTTCTAGTTGGAGGACCGGCTTTATCCTAATATCGCTCCTGAACCATAGGAGGGTTCTAGTTGGAGGACCGGCTTTATCCTAATATCGCTCCTGAACCATAGGGGGGTTTTAGTTGGAGGACCGGCTTTATCCTAATATCGCTCCTGAACCATAGGGGGGTTCTAGTTGGAGGACCGGCTTTATCCTAATATCGCTCCTGAACCATAGGAGGGTTCTAGTTGGAGGACCGGCTTTATCCTAATATCGCTCCTGAACCATAGGAGGGTTCTAGTTGGAGGACCGGCTTTATCCTAATATCGCTCCTGAACCATAGGAGGGTTCTAGTTGGAGGACCGGCTTTATCCTAATATCGCTCCTGAACCATAGGAGGGTTCTAGTTGGAGGACCGGCTTTATCCTAATATCGCTCCTGAACCATAGGAGGGTTCTAGTTGGAGGACCGGCTTTATCCTAATATCGCTCCTGAACCATAGGGGGGTTCTAGTTGGAGGACCGGCTTTATCCTAATATCGCTCCTGAACCATAGGAGGGTTCTAGTTGGAGGACCGGCTTTATCCTAATATCGCTCCTGAACCATAGGGGGGTTCTAGTTGAAGGACCGGCTTTATCCTAATATCGCTCCTGAACCATAGGAGGGTTCTAGTTGGAGGACCGGCTTTATCCTAATATCGCTCCTGAACCATAGGAGGGTTCTAGTTGGAGGACCGGCTTTATCCTAATATCGCTCCTGAACCATAGGGGGGTTCTAGTTGGAGGACCGGCTTTATCCTAATATCGCTCCTGAACCATAGGAGGGTTCTAGTTGGAGGACCGGCTTTATCCTAATATCGCTCCTGAACCATAGGGGGGTTCTAGTTGAAGGACCGGCTTTATCCTAATATCGCTCCTGAACCATAGGAGGGTTCTAGTTGGAGGACCGGCTTTATCCTAATATCGCTCCTGAACCATAGGGGGGTTCTAGTTGGAGGACCGGCTTTATCCTAATATCGCTCCTGAACCATAGGAGGGTTCTAGTTGGAGGACCGGCTTTATCCTAATATCGCTCCTGAACCATAGGAGGGTTCTAGTTGGAGGACCGGCTTTATCCTAATATCGCTCCTGAACCATAGGGGGGTTCTAGTTGGAGGACCGGCTTTATTCGCGACTCCAAATATCGCTCCTGAACCATAGGAGGGTTCTAGTTGGAGGACCGGCTTTATCCTAATATCGCTCCTGAACCATAGGAGGGTTCTAGTTGGAGGACCGGCTTTATCCTAATATCGCTCCTGAACCATAGGAGGGTTCTAGTTGGAGGACCGGCTTTATCCTAATATCGCTCCTGAACCATAGGAGGGTTCTAGTTGGAGGACCGGCTTTATCCTAATATCGCTCCTGAACCATAGGGGGGTTCTAGTTGGAGGACCGGCTTTATCCTAATATCACTCCTGAACCATAGGAGGGTTCTAGTTGGAGGACCGGCTTTATCCTAATATCGCTCCTGAACCATAGAGGGGGGTTCTAGTTGGAGGACCGGCTTTATCCTAATATCGCTCCTGAACCATAGGAGGGTTCTAGTTGGAGGACCGGCTTTATCCTAATATCGCTCCTGAACCATAGGGGGGTTTTAGTTGGAGGACCGGCTTTATCCTAATATCGCTCCTGAACCATAGGGGGGTTCTAGTTGGAGGACCGGCTTTATCCTAATATCGCTCCTGAACCATAGGAGGGTTCTAGTTGGAGGACCGGCTTTATCCTAATATCGCTCCTGAACCATAGGAGGGTTCTAGTTGGAGGACCGGCTTTATCCTAATATCGCTCCTGAACCATAGGAGGGTTCTAGTTGGAGGACCGGCTTTATCCTAATATCGCTCCTGAACCATAGGAGGGTTCTAGTTGGAGGACCGGCTTTATCCTAATATCGCTCCTGAACCATAGGGGGGTTCTAGTTGGAGGACCGGCTTTATCCTAATATCGCTCCTGAACCATAGGAGGGTTCTAGTTGGAGGACCGGCTTTATCCTAATATCGCTCCTGAACCATAGGGGGGTTCTAGTTGAAGGACCGGCTTTATCCTAATATCGCTCCTGAACCATAGGAGGGTTCTAGTTGGAGGACCGGCTTTATCCTAATATCGCTCCTGAACCATAGGAGGGTTCTAGTTGGAGGACCGGCTTTATCCTAATATCGCTCCTGAACCATAGGGGGGTTCTAGTTGGAGGACCGGCTTTATCCTAATATCGCTCCTGAACCATAGGAGGGTTCTAGTTGGAGGACCGGCTTTATCCTAATATCGCTCCTGCACCATAGGGGGGTTCTAGTTGAAGGACCGGCTTTATCCTAATATCGCTCCTGAACCATAGGAGGGTTCTAGTTGGAGGACCGGCTTTATCCTAATATCGCTCCTGAACCATAGGGGGGTTCTAGTTGGAGGACCGGCTTTATCCTAATATCGCTCCTGAACCATAGGAGGGTTCTAGTTGGAGGACCGGCTTTATCCTAATATCGCTCCTGAACCATAGGAGGGTTCTAGTTGGAGGACCGGCTTTATCCTAATATCGCTCCTGAACCATAGGGGGGTTCTAGTTGGAGGACCGGCTTTATTCGCGACTCCAAATATCGCTCCTGAACCATAGGAGGGTTCTAGTTGGAGGACCGGCTTTATCCTAATATCGCTCCTGAACCATAGGAGGGTTCTAGTTGGAGGACCGGCTTTATCCTAATATCGCTCCTGAACCATAGGGGGGTTCTAGTTGGAGGACCGGCTTTATCCTAATATCGCTCCTGAACCATAGGGGGGTTTTAGTTGGAGGACCGGCTTTATCCTAATATCGCTCCTGAACCATAGGGGGGTTCTAGTTGGAGGACCGGCTTTATCCTAATATCGCTCCTGAACCATAGGAGGGTTCTAGTTGGAGGACCGGCTTTATCCTAATATCGCTCCTGAACCATAGGAGGGTTCTAGTTGGAGGACCGGCTTTATCCTAATATCGCTCCTGAACCATAGGGGGGTTCTAGTTGGAGGACCGGCTTTATCCAAATATCGCTCCTGAACCATAGGAGGGTTCTAGTTGGAGGACCGGCTTTATCCTAATATCGCTCCTGAACCATAGGAGGGTTCTAGTTGGAGGACCGGCTTTATCCTAATATCGCTCCTGAACCATAGGAGGGTTCTAGTTGGAGGACCGGCTTTATCCTAATATCGCTCCTGAACCATAGGAGGGTTCTAGTTGGAGGACCGGCTTTATCCTAATATCGCTCCTGAACCATAGGAGGGTTCTAGTTGGAGGACCGGCTTTATCCTAATATCGCTCCTGAACCATAGGAGGGTTCTAGTTGGAGGACCGGCTTTATCCTAATATCGCTCCTGAACCATAGGAGGGTTCTAGTTGGAGGATCGGCTTTATTCGCGACTCCAAATATCGCTCCTGAACCATAGGAGGGTTCTAGTTGGAGGACCGGCTTTATCCTAATATCGCTCCTGAACCATAGGAGGGTTCTAGTTGGAGGACCGGCTTTATCCTAATATCGCTCCTGAACCATAGGAGGGTTCTAGTTGGAGGACCGGCTTTATCCTAATATCGCTCCTAAACCATAGGAGGGTTCTAGTTGGAGGACCGGCTTTATCCTAATATCGCTCCTGAACCATAGAGGGGGGTTCTAGTTGGAGGACCGGCTTTATCCTAATATCGCTCCTGAACCATAGGAGGGTTCTAGTTGGAGGACCGGCTTTATCCTAATATCGCTCCTGAACCATAGGAGGGTTCTAGTTGGAGGACCGGCTTTATCCTAATATCGCTCCTGAACCATAGGGGGGTTCTAGTTGGAGGACCGGCTTTATCCTAATATCGCTCCTGAACCATAGGGGGGTTCTAGTTGGAGGACCGGCTTTATCCTAATATCGCTCCTGAACCATAGGAGGGTTCTAGTTGGAGGACCGGCTTTATCCTAATATCGCTCCTGAACCATAGGAGGGTTCTAGTTGGAGGACCGGCTTTATCCTAATATCGCTCCTGAACCATAGGAGGGTTCTAGTTGGAGGACCGGCTTTATCCTAATATCGCTCCTGAACCATAGGAGGCTTCTAGTTGGAGGACCGGCTTTATCCTAATATCGCTCCTGAACCATAGGAGGGTTCTAGTTGGAGGACCGGCTTTATCCTAATATCGCTCCTGAACCATAGGGGGGTTCTAGTTGGAGGACCGGCTTTATCCTAATATCGCTCCTGAACCATAGGAGGGTTCTAGTTGGAGGACCGGCTTTATCCTAATATCGCTCCTGAACCATAGGAGGGTTCTAGTCGGAGGACCGGCTTTATCCTAATATCGCTCCTGAACCATAGGAGGGTTCTAGTTGGAGGACCGGCTTTATCCTAATATCGCTCCTGAACCATAGGAGGGTTCTAGTTGGAGGACCGGCTTTATCCTAATATCGCTCCTGAACCATAGGAGGGTTCTAGTTGGAGGACCGGCTTTATCCTAATATCGCTCCTGAACCATAAGAGGTTTCTAGTTGGAGGACCGGCTTTATCCTAATATCGCTCCTGAACCATAGAAGGGTTCTAGTTGGAGGACCGGCTTTATCCTAATATCGCTCCTGAACCATAGGAGGGTTCTAGTTGGAGGACCGGCTTTATCCTAATATCGCTCCTGAACCATAGGAGGGTTCTAGTTGGAGGACCGGCTTTATCCTAATATCGCTCCTGAACCATAGGGGGGTTCTAGTTGGAGGACCGGCTTTATCCTAATATCGCTCCTGAACCATAGGAGGGTTCTAGTTGGAGGACCGGCTTTATCCTAATATCGCTCCTGCACCATAGGGGGGTTCTAGTTGAAGGACCGGCTTTATCCTAATATCGCTCCTGAACCATAGGAGGGTTCTAGTTGGAGGACCGGCTTTATCCTAATATCGCTCCTGAACCATAGGGGGGTTCTAGTTGGAGGACCGGCTTTATCCTAATATCGCTCCTGAACCATAGGAGGGTTCTAGTTGGAGGACCGGCTTTATCCTAATATCGCTCCTGAACCATAGGAGGGTTCTAGTTGGAGGACCGGCTTTATCCTAATATCGCTCCTGAACCATAGGGGGGTTCTAGTTGGAGGACCGGCTTTATTCGCGACTCCAAATATCGCTCCTGAACCATAGGAGGGTTCTAGTTGGAGGACCGGCTTTATCCTAATATCGCTCCTGAACCATAGGAGGGTTCTAGTTGGAGGACCGGCTTTATCCTAATATCGCTCCTGAACCATAGGGGGGTTCTAGTTGGAGGACCGGCTTTATCCTAATATCGCTCCTGAACCATAGGGGGGTTTTAGTTGGAGGACCGGCTTTATCCTAATATCGCTCCTGAACCATAGGGGGGTTCTAGTTGGAGGACCGGCTTTATCCTAATATCGCTCCTGAACCATAGGAGGGTTCTAGTTGGAGGACCGGCTTTATCCTAATATCGCTCCTGAACCATAGGAGGGTTCTAGTTGGAGGACCGGCTTTATCCTAATATCGCTCCTGAACCATAGGGGGGTTCTAGTTGGAGGACCGGCTTTATCCAAATATCGCTCCTGAACCATAGGAGGGTTCTAGTTGGAGGACCGGCTTTATCCTAATATCGCTCCTGAACCATAGGAGGGTTCTAGTTGGAGGACCGGCTTTATCCTAATATCGCTCCTGAACCATAGGAGGGTTCTAGTTGGAGGACCGGCTTTATCCTAATATCGCTCCTGAACCATAGGAGGGTTCTAGTTGGAGGACCGGCTTTATCCTAATATCGCTCCTGAACCATAGGAGGGTTCTAGTTGGAGGACCGGCTTTATCCTAATATCGCTCCTGAACCATAGGAGGGTTCTAGTTGGAGGACCGGCTTTATCCTAATATCGCTCCTGAACCATAGGAGGGTTCTAGTTGGAGGACCGGCTTTATTCGCGACTCCAAATATCGCTCCTGAACCATAGGAGGGTTCTAGTTGGAGGACCGGCTTTATCCTAATATCGCTCCTGAACCATAGGAGGGTTCTAGTTGGAGGACCGGCTTTATCCTAATATCGCTCCTGAACCATAGGAGGGTTCTAGTTGGAGGACCGGCTTTATCCTAATATCGCTCCTAAACCATAGGAGGGTTCTAGTTGGAGGACCGGCTTTATCCTAATATCGCTCCTGAACCATAGAGGGGGGTTCTAGTTGGAGGACCGGCTTTATCCTAATATCGCTCCTGAACCATAGGAGGGTTCTAGTTGGAGGACCGGCTTTATCCTAATATCGCTCCTGAACCATAGGAGGGTTCTAGTTGGAGGACCGGCTTTATCCTAATATCGCTCCTGAACCATAGGGGGGTTCTAGTTGGAGGACCGGCTTTATCCTAATATCGCTCCTGAACCATAGGGGGGTTCTAGTTGGAGGACCGGCTTTATCCTAATATCGCTCCTGAACCATAGGAGGGTTCTAGTTGGAGGACCGGCTTTATCCTAATATCGCTCCTGAACCATAGGAGGGTTCTAGTTGGAGGACCGGCTTTATCCTAATATCGCTCCTGAACCATAGGAGGGTTCTAGTTGGAGGACCGGCTTTATCCTAATATCGCTCCTGAACCATAGGAGGCTTCTAGTTGGAGGACCGGCTTTATCCTAATATCGCTCCTGAACCATAGGAGGGTTCTAGTTGGAGGACCGGCTTTATCCTAATATCGCTCCTGAACCATAGGGGGGTTCTAGTTGGAGGACCGGCTTTATCCTAATATCGCTCCTGAACCATAGGAGGGTTCTAGTTGGAGGACCGGCTTTATCCTAATATCGCTCCTGAACCATAGGAGGGTTCTAGTCGGAGGACCGGCTTTATCCTAATATCGCTCCTGAACCATAGGAGGGTTCTAGTTGGAGGACCGGCTTTATCCTAATATCGCTCCTGAACCATAGGAGGGTTCTAGTTGGAGGACCGGCTTTATCCTAATATCGCTCCTGAACCATAGGAGGGTTCTAGTTGGAGGACCGGCTTTATCCTAATATCGCTCCTGAACCATAAGAGGTTTCTAGTTGGAGGACCGGCTTTATCCTAATATCGCTCCTGAACCATAGAAGGGTTCTAGTTGGAGGACCGGCTTTATCCTAATATCGCTCCTGAACCATAGGAGGGTTCTAGTTGGAGGACCGGCTTTATCCTAATATCGCTCCTGAACCATAGGAGGGTTCTAGTTGGAGGACCGGCTTTATCCTAATATCGCTCCTGAACCATAGAGGGGGGTTCTAGTTGGAGGACCGGCTTTATCCTAATATCGCTCCTGAATCATAGAGGGGGGTTCTAGTTGGAGGACCGGCTTTATCCTAATATCGCTCCTGAACCATAGAGGGGGGTTCTAGTTGGAGGACCGGCTTTATCCTAATATCGCTCCTGAACCATAGGAGGGTTCTAGTTGGAGGACCGGCTTTATCCAAATATCGCTCCTGAACCATAGGGGGGTTCTAGTTGGAGGACCGGCTTTATTCGCGACTCCAAATATCGCTCCTGAACCATAGGAGGGTTCTAGTTGGAGGACCGGCTTTATCCAAATATCGCTCCTGAACCATAGGGGGGTTCTATTTGGAGGACCGGCTTTATTCGCGACTCCAAATATCGCTCCTGAACCATAGGGGGGTTCTAGTTGGAGGACCGGCTTTATTCGCGACTCCAAATATCGCTCCTGAACCATAGGAGGGTTCTAGTTGGAGGACCGGCTTTATTCGCAACTCAAAATATCGCTCCTGAACCATAGGGGGGTTCTAGTTGGAGGACCGGCTTTATTCGCGACTCCAAATATCGCTCCTGAACCATAGGAGGGTTCTAGTTGGAGGACCGGCTTTATTCGCGACTCCAAATATCGATCCTGAACCATAGGAGGGTTCTAGTTGGAGGACCGGCTTTATTCGCGACTCCAAATATCGCTCCTGAACCATAGGAGGGTTCTAGTTGAAGGACCGGCTTTATTCGCGACTCCAAATATCGCTCCTGTACCATAGGAGGGTTCTAGTTGGAGGACCGGCTTTATTCGCGACTCCAAATATCGCTCCTGAACCATAGGAGGGTTCTAGTTGGAGGACCGGCTTTATTCGCGACTCCAAATATCGCTCCTGAACCATAGAGGAGGGTTCTAGTTGGAGGACCGGCTTTATTCGCGACTCCAAATATCGCTCCTGAACCATAGGAGGGTTCTAGTTGGAGGACCGGCTTTATTCGCGACTCCAAATATAGCTCCTGAACCATAGAGGAGGGTTCTAATTGGAGGACCGGCTTTATTCGCGACTCCAAATATCGCTCCTGAACCATAGGAGGGTTCTAGTTGGAGGACCGGCTTTATTCGCGACTCCAAATATCGCTCCTGAACCATAGAGGAGGGTTCTAGTTGGAGGACCGGCTTTATTCGCGACTCCAAATATCGCTCCTGAACCATAGGAGGGTTCTAGTTGGAGGACCGGCTTTATTCGCGACTCCAAATATCGCTCCTGAACCATAGGAGGGTTCTAGTTGGAGGACCGGCTTTATTCGCGACTCCAAATATCGCTCCTGAACCATAGGAGGGTTCTAGTTGGAGGACCGGCTTTATTCGCGACTCCAAATATCGCTCCTGAACCATAGGAGGGTTCTAGTTGGAGGACCGGCTTTATTCGCGACTCCAAATATCGCTCCTGAACCATAGGAGGGTTCTAGTTGGAGGACCGGCTTTATTCGCGACTCCAAATATCGCTCCTGAACCATAGGAGGGTTCTAATTGGAGGACCGGCTTTATTCGCGACTCCAAATATCGCTCCTGAACCATAGGAGGGTTCTAGTTGGAGGACCGGCTTTATTCGCGACTCCAAATATCGCTCCTGAACTATAGGAGGGTTCTAGTTGGAGGACCGGCTTTATTCGCGACTCCAAATATCGCTCCTGAACCATAGGAGGGTTCTAGTTGGAGGACCGGCTTTATTCGCGACTCCAAATATCGCTCCTGAACCATAGGAGGGTTCTAGTTGGAGGACCGGCTTTATTCGCGACTCCAAATATCGCTCCTGAACCATAGGAGGGTTCTAGTTGGAGGACCGGCTTTATCCTAATCGAATAAAAGAACATAAATAAAAACAAAACAAATAAATAAATGAAAGAAGGAAAAAATCTTAGATCAACTACGCTTACAAATAACAAAACTATATTTAATGTAATATGTATATATGTATATCAGGGTGTATCGAAAAAATTTTTTTTAGCCGGCTATGGTTTAAAATGAAAAATCCTATCATAAATAACTCACCAGAATTTTTTTACCATTTTTTTCCAATATATAGATCGCTTGAAAATGTCATTTTTTACACTTTTTCATTTTCAAGGCTTGATAACTTTTTGTAGTTTGGACGATATTTCCTGCTATTTTCACACAAACAGCCCACAACAATATGCAGCCAATTTCACGTATTAATTGATTTTTATCTGCAATCTATTGCTGCATAAAAAATGGTTATTTATGATGAGATCTTTCATTTTAAATCATAGCCGGCTACTAAAAATTCATAAGAATGAGCCAAAAAATTGTATTAAATGTAAAATCATTTAAAAAAGTGCATAAATGATAATTGTTTGCATATTATTGTAGGCTGTTTGTGTAAAAATAGCAGGAAATATCGTCCAAACTACAAAAAGTTATCAAGCCTTCAAAATGAAAAAGTGTAAAAAATCGCATTTTCAAGCGATCGGTGCGCCATCTATATATTGGAAAAAATGGTAAAAAAATTCTGGTGAGTTATTTATGATAAGATCTTTCATTTTAAACCATAGCCGGCTAAAAAAAAAATGTTCGATACTTTAAAAAATGGAAATTGTATGAACGACCAAACCAATCTAAAATATTCCCCTTTACTGTCACCAATAATATGACCCTCCAGTAGATGTGCACAGGTACGTTTAAATATACATAGAATTATATATATATATATATAATATATATATATATATATATATATATATATATATATATATATATATATATATATATATATATATATATATATATATATATATATATATAATTTATCTGAATCTTGCCAATAGATATATATATATATATATATATATATATATATATATATATATATATATATATGTATATGGTTCCAATTACATCCTAATTAAAATTATTATACTGTAAATTATATATATATATATATATATATATATATATATATATATATATATATATATATATATATATATATATATATATATATATATATATATATATAATTTACAGTATAATAATTTTAATTAGGATGTAATTGGAACCAATTATTTTTGATTTGTTAATGTTATATTATTCGCCTGTTCATTGTTAATGCTTTATACCTAGATCTTATAAGGGGTCACACATTTGAAATATGGGGACCGCCTTGTCATAAAATATCTCACAGCTTGACAATTTAGCTTAGTTAGGAATGTCTGACGTCATGGGGAACACCAGGGGGGGGGGGGGGGGGTAAGGGGTTCCTCGAGAAGCTGACATTCTGTAATATTAACTTAGTCTTATCTCTTATGCTTTTGGCTGAGGATGGTAGAAATACCGAAAGTACTCCCGTGTAAATATAGTTGGTGAAATTAGACAATATCATAAATAAACAAGTTTTATTTATTTCAAGTTCATTTGAATTATTTCACAATATCTCTGCAATAATGTCAGTTTTCACTAGAATCAATATCTCTGAATGATATATTTATATTTACATTTCAGGAGACTATACACTTCCAGAAGGAGCTTCTGTGTATATATTTTTTCAAAAAGCCAATAGAAGTCCTGAGTTTTGGGACAATCCAGATGGGTTTGACCCAGACCACTTTCTTCCAGACAAAGTTGCTGCCAGACACCGATATGCATACTTACCGTTCAGCTATGGTCCCAGAGGATGTCCAGGTATTTTGTCCTCGAAAAATATATAGCATGTATTTTTTATTTGTTGTACTTGTCCGGCCTTAGTTGAGACTTGCGATGGGAATAGTTACTGTTGTCATACCTTTCGGTGGATACCGTCGTCACTGGCTGCTGGTCGAGTACTGTGGGCGAGCGCTTTCGATGTAAAGAAATCATCTTCAAGCCACTGTTAATGTTGTACTCCTGTAATAATGAGTACAACATTAACAGTGGCTTGAATATGATGTCTTTACATCGAAAGCGCTCTCCCACAATACTCGACCAGCAGTCAGTGACGACGGTATCCACCGAAAGGTATGACAACAGTAACATATTTACTGGCGGAACTAACCCCCTTAGATTATATACCAGATGTGAATAGTGGTTAGTGGGGAGCCAATCAGTGACCTGCGTTCTCGGTTCACGAAGCAACTGCTCTTCTAGTGGTAGGAATGCGCCGTTGTCATAACTATTCTGCTCTGTAACCCATACCGTACGAATATCGATGCGTTCTGATAAATGTTTGTCTTTATTTTTCTTTACTTGTTTAGACGCTATACTTTAGCTTGGTTCACTTAATATTTTGGTTGTTTTAATTTTGTTTTAATCAGCTTTATATTGTTTCCTAGGAAGTAAACATCACTATGTCACAACCAGAGTTGGGCAAAAATTATTTGAGATAACGGATAACGAGTGATAAATGAGGTTATTCGTTATTTTTTTTATCTATGAGGTTCGGATATCCATCATCCGTTATTCGAACATGTTAACAAATAATTCACGTTATTCTTATTTTTTATCTTTATCTTTATAAAATAATCATTCGAATAAAAAGTTCATTGGACGGATAAAAATTTCATCCGAGGGATAAAAATGTCATTTTGAAATAAATAAAAATTAATTGAGTAAAATTTCTTCTACTTCGGTCTATTTTCCAAGTTACTCTGGAAATATAGAGGATTTAACTGCTTTATGTCCGCTGCAAGAAAACCAGTATTATATTTATACGGACGGATCCAAGACTAAACTGGGCTGCGGTTTGTCCTTCTTTGACCCTCAGAGAAACTTCAAGGCTTCATTTTCAGTTTCTCACTTCTTTTCTGTAGCGACTGTCGAAATGATCTCTATTCTAGAAGCTCTGAAATATTCTGTCTCCCTGCGTGGCCCTGAAAACTTGATTATCGTGTCAGATAATCAAAGTACATTAAGTCAAATCGACAAATTTTGTATCAATAGGAACCTTCCCATCTTCTTGTAGAAATTATAGAACAAATTAATGTTTCGAAGAGGTTAGGAACAAAAGTGGTATTTATGTGGGTCAAGGCTCACTCAAGGGTGGAGGCTAATGAAATTGTGGACAAGTTGGCAAGGCAGGCTATAGTGGAGAGCTCAAAGCTTCACTGTTTGATTCCCTTCAGAGAGTTTTATGATTCAGTTGGAAGACAGATTTGGAGCTCCTGGCAGGAGGAATTTTCAGTTTCTAGAAAGGGAAGATTTTACAAAGATCTGAATCCTATGGTTGAAGTTCGTCCTTGGTTCATTCGGGAGCCGACTACCAAGGAACTTAGTCGCACAATTTGTCGTCTGAGGTCCAATCATGGGTTGTGTGGTTTGTATAAACACAGGATAGGTTTGACTGAATCGGCTTTATGCCCTCATTGTGGTGAAGTCGATTCTTTTGAACATATTTTCATGTTGTGTCCGAAATATGCTGAAGAGAGGCTCATTTTGTTTTTGGAGATATATTCCAAATTGTGTCAGCTATTCAACTACACTTGTCTTCTGGGTTCTGGTAAGGTGGACATTTACAGGAGTATCTTAAGTTTCATTAAGGCATGTGGAATCTCGGTGTAAAATAAAAAATAAATCTAATATATATTCCTATGAAATTCTTTTGTTTGACTATGGCTTAGTGCTAAGGCCATATAAAAAAAATAAATAAAAAAATTTTTTTAAAAAAAACATGTTACACTAAATTCCCCAAGTTCATCAAAAGTAGAGACCTAATGTGACAAATTATATGTACGTTCATCTCATTTTTAGGTGATTATGGATAGATGTCAGCTTGTTGAACACAGCGACCTCGAGTGTGGGACATAGTGAGGGACTGAGAATCGACCATTTTGAAAGAAATTTATTGATACAAGAACAAGGCTTAGAATGATAATAAATTATTGAAAATGTCCCCCAGGCCATTATTCAGCTCATGGAAAAAGAAAAATTCCAAAACTACTATCACACCAGTCACAAAGTCCTTGGGACAGCGATTTCTTTAGTTTCAGAGAATCACCCACTTACGAGTAAATACTTGTTTTTTCGTTGCAGGTTATCAGTATGCATTCAGCTCTATTTTAGTACTTCTATCGGGAATAATTCGCAACTTTAAATTGACAACAAGCCAGAAATTTGAGGACATTATATACGATTATGGTGCTATGGTTGAAATTAAGTCTGGCTATAAGGTTGAATTTGAAGAAAGGAAAAACAAACATACATTGTAAGGTTGACATTTGTCCTGTGCTTCTTATATCTGAGGAAATAAAAAAAATCAGACGAAGAAATCTATAATAATATGAAGACTATTCATACAGTTTGTAGCATGAAGCACTTCAGTACAACCCAAAAACTATTTTATTAAGAATCCTATGTAATGATAATACAGTACTACAATATTATGCATAACTACTGTATTGTACATATACATATGTATGTACTCTTATTAGTTTTGTTACTATAAATTTATGCACATAGTATGTACATATGTAATAAACATTGTTTTTTTATATACATAATTTTGTTTCGTTTTTGACTTCCCTGGAGCCTTTTGCTTATTGTTATCAGTAGGTTAATTGGATCTTATTTAAACTCAAATATAAATCATAGTAAAAATAAAGAAAAAGTATGTTTAAAAAAATATATATTGTCTATTTCACAAATAATATATAATATGGGAGTACTTTCGGTATTGCTACCATCTTCAGCCGCGACTTAACAAATACTGATATTTATTTATACCGGTATTTGTTAAGTCGTGGCTGAAGATGGTAGCAATACCGAAAGTACTCCCATATTATATATTATTTGTGAAATAGACAATATATATTTTTTTTAAACATACGTTTTCTTTATTTTTATCAAGTGTTTCACAATATCTCTGCAAAAATGTTAAGTATCATAAATCATAGTAGTTTGAATCTCACATTGTGGGTTATATGACGGAAATTTTTATAAGGAATTCAAAATTTTCCAGTGTCAAATTTCAATTACAATGAAAAAATAAGCTTTAGTATCTATTGGACTCACCTTACGTACTTAAGGGTTATATTTCTTATAAAAATGCTTTCTTAAACCTTTACCTGAGCCATAAAACACCTACTGAATGAATGAAAAATATATATATACAGTAGACTCTCCCTTATCCGGGACCGACGTAACGCCGGATAACGGAAATCATCAATTGATGAGAAAAAATATATCAATTAAAGCATAAAAAAAAGTGTTTTTAGGTGAGCTAAGGTAGCTAAAGTATGTACTTTGTTGATAACATTTTAAAAAGATATTTTGAAATCTGCGTTTAATTACATACATATTTAAAACAAAATTTAAATTCTAAAGTATTATTTGTTAAAAAAATCGGAAAGTTTTCTTTTTTTTCGCTAACACAACACTGTTCCGTGCTGCATAGTCCCACCATTTGTTTAGTGTTAAGACGTCTGAAAAAGTGGAGGATGGTTGTCGTTCAACATAATGAAGTGCTTTCTCTAAGGCCTCCTTACCTTATTTGTGTGACATATCAATTGTTTCATTTTCATTATTTTTATAAATTTTTGATTTTCAACTATGTATTTATTATAATTTATTTACAGGATATTAGTGAAGTAATAGAATATTGTATTAGCGTTCCCTTCATTATAAATACAATATAATATGTATGTACAATAAAAATACATAAAAGATTCGTGAGTTACGGAATTATTATGTGCTCTTAAATACACGTGGCTCATAATATTGAATGTTAATTTTAGTTTAACAAATTTGATATTATTTTGTGAGCGCCGGATATGGGAGCGCGCCGGTTAACAGAACGTCGGATAAGGGAGAGTCTACATATATATATATATATATTTGTTAGTTATAGACGGGTGATGTTGCACAAAAGCAAGGTGCACCCAAAACAATACAGAGCAATAATAAAGTTATTGTGATTCATGTCTCGGCTTACGAGGTCATATCGCCTACTACCAGTGTGCTCTTTCGTCGCTCTGGTGGACTCTACAATGGGAGTCTTAAATTTTGACAGGAAGGCCTGCTCAAGGTTTTTTTCATATATTATTATTTTATAACGTTTTAAAGATTCAACAAACTTTTTCTTCAAATGTTGACCACTTAACGTAGTTGGTTTTTCCCTCCTTTGTCTTAATTTAGAATAAAGCGGCCACGTAGAATAAAGAACATCATATGAGTTATTCTCTCTATGCATTCTGGGTACAGATAGGATCTGCATCAGGCTTCAGAGTTATCTTTCTGTTATTATCATATGGAGGACGTCTTCATTAGATGAAATATAATATGTACCAGAGACCGAGGTCAAACACGGCGTCATACCGTGTCGTTGTTCTGAGAGAAAATTAATTTTTCATTAATGATAAGAGTAAATAGGTAAAATAAACTTAAGCTCGCCATCCCTCGGATGAGACGTTAAGCGATGGTCTTGAGCCTGTACGATGTTAGGTACTCGTTAAAGACGCCTACTCTCGGTGAATAAAAATTTTAGGGTAGGCAACATTTAGGACTCCCACAGTAGAGTTGGGCTCATGTCCACCAGAGTGATGAAAGAGCGCTCTGTTAGTAGGCGATATGACCTTGTAGTTAAAGCCCAGGCATGAGTCATAATAACTAACTGATAAGTTGGCATGTAAATATCATAATTTAGGTTTCGAAAAGACAATTTGTAAATAAAGATTCATAGGCTTGGACTTGTATCGCAAAATTGGTCGAAAAACATATATTGTGTTTTTAGGCTACCTAACTATTCTTTATAGAATCTTCCTTTTAACAAAACTAACTTTAACTTTAGGTGCATAAATGTAGAAGTCGACTCGAATATCATCTATAAAAAGAATATTCTGATTGACAGAAGGAATAGTCAACCATGGTGCATAAGAACTGATTTCGAGGATTTTGATCGTTCTGACCTGAAAGTAAACGACTACGTTCTAGTTTTTTTTTTTAAAGATGAGAAAAATAAAGATGTCTACTATGTTGGCCAGGTGAAAATTACGGCAGGTTCAATAGAAATTTCTTTCATGAGGAAGGCGACTAAAATTGAAAACGCCTTCATCTTTCTGACGGGGCCTGTGCACAATTGTGGTAGTGGACAATTGTGACATTGTTAATTAACCTCAGTGGTCCAAATTAAGAAACCAGTTGCCTTTATTGGATCAAATGCACAATTTGTTTTTTGCTTATCATAGCAGAAAATTTTACTTGATTTGAATACTAACTTTGTGCATTTGAATCGGTAAATTCCGTGGAAAACCACACAAAGAATTTGAAAGCAAACAGATAGAAAGGTTGGTTACAAACAAATAAACTTATGGTACTGCTCCAATATAGGCAACTCTCCCCTATATATATATATATATATATATATATATATACAGTAGACTCTCCCTTATCCGGCGTTGCCGGGACCGACGTGACGCCGGATAACAGAAATCATCAATTAATGAGAAAAAATATATCAATTAAAGTATTTAAAAAAAGCCATTTTTTACTAAATGAATCCAAATTTTATTTTAAACAATTAATCGATTATTTAACCAACAATTAATAAGTGTATCGATTAATTAGTAAAAAATAATAATCTATGTTTTGTTGGTCGATACCCATCCCTACCATATAACTGTCTCCATGCTAACAATTAACTTCCTACCTCTTGAAGCGCACAACTCTTCTGGGTTCTCTGCCCTTATAGATATTATTTTTTTATGCTAGCCAAAGTTGCCTACAAAAAACTCACCATTTAGAGATGTTTTCGCCAGAGATCTTGTGGAAGTTCATTGTAAATACTACTGAATAGAACACTTAGAATGAGTCAAAAATTCCACTATATTTATATAAAAGACACAATATATATTGCTGGTTAGAGCAGGTGGGAGGGGGAGTTCACAGTTAATAATCTAATGTTACAGGGGTGCAATATGTTATTTCAATTTAAGGTGATCTAGTAGTTGTCTGTTTTTTAGTTTTAATTGTGATATAGGTAATAGGTTAATATTGAGATATATTATTTAATTATTTTTCTGATTAAATTGTGATATTATATGGTAGTTCCCCCCCTCACCTTTTCCCCTCCTACCACTACTAACAGAGCTCTCTTTCATCATTCTGGGAACTACTAAAATTTGTTCCACTTCTCTTATAGTGAATACTAAAGTTCCTTTTTTCATCACTACATATTACTATTTATACATTACAATTTTTAATACTTTAAAAAAATATATTATTGACATTTTTATTAAAATTATTAATGCACAAATTTTATCATTTCTAAAAAATGCTCATTGCTAAAAGAGATTTTAAAAAATTAAATAAACACAAATTATAATTGCTAAAATAAGTACATAAAATACTTGATATATGCGCTAAAATAAATTCAATTAACAAGCAACAAAAAATTAACGTACCTGATAAAACATTTTTTGTTTTAAATTAAAATATAAGTAAATAAATAAAATAAAATCGTTCAATAAATTGTATTCCTGTTTCCCAACTGAATCATGACTGGCAACACTGAGAGAGTTAGGGCAAAAAGGCTTATCTCTTTTCTAGAATATAGAGACATTGTGTAATAGGTGAAGGAAGGTGTTGGAAGAATTCAGAGTCGCTCTTTCTCAAATGTTGGCTCATTGTAGTTCTCAGCTTCTGGCCTGACTGTTCAAGATGATTATGTAGATGATGGGTGATTTGTAGACAGCCTGATGATGAGGGCAACCTTGATGATGATTCAAGATCGCGGGCTCGGTCCCCCTCCCCCCCCCCCTCGAGTGCTTTTCGATTTCTATATGTAAGGTGAAAAAACGTTGAGCGTTAGGCGAAGGACCCGAGCCTCTACAATGTCAGTTACTATCCCAGTTCAAAAAACCTAGGTAGGCAACATTTAGGACATCCACAGTACGAGTCGGATTCATGTCCACAGCGCTCTGGTAGTAGGCGATACGACCTCGTAGTTAAACCCCGGGCATAAGCCACAATAACTAACTGTTAATCTATAAATATAACATAGATAAAATGGCTGAAGGCTAAAAGGGGGGAGTGGTAATATATATTTTTTTTAATTGCGTTTTCTCGCGTTACGTAATTTATGGACGTCTCTAATGGACCTCTCATAAACGCTATTCACATCCTGTAGATAAAATCATAACTAACAAATTTTATGGACAATAAACAAAAGATTAAATTAAAACAATGATTGTTTTTATCCATGCCAGTTATGAGAGCAATAGAATTATTTGACGGAGAATAATTAAGATAGTAGGATAGTTAAGTTTGTTTGGCCTTCATGTTGTGTCGGCTGGCGTAGAACACACCGTTCTATATAAATAGCGTAGAGACTACAGAACACAACACCGACCGACACAACATGAAGGCCAAACAAACTTAAATATATATATATAGTGTGTTCTGTGGTCATATATACAGGGTGGCCCAGATAAGCGGGCCAGAAGTGAAATAACTCCTAAACGGTTAGATATATTAAAATTGTGCAAAGGACTAAAGTTGTAGCACTCGCCAAGAGCTATAGTATGGCGTCCTCGAAAAGACAAAAATGACCCTTTTAATGGCTCAAACAGCCCTTCGAAGGGCGGGGTTCCCTTTTGACCCTTAAGTTTCATTACATTTTATTAAAGTAATAAAGAAACAAGGAACAACTGTGCAAACTGATTTTTGATACGTGAAGTAGTTCTCGGAACCAAAATGTTTGCACAGTTCTTCCTTGTTTCTTTAGTACTTTAATAAAATGTAATGAAACTTAAGGGTCAAAAGGGAACCCTACCCTTCGAAGGGCTGTTTGAGCCATTAAAAGGGTCATTTATGTCTTTTCGAGGACGCCATACTATACCTCTCGGCGAGTGCTACAACTTTAGTCCTATGCACAATTTTCATATCTCTAACCGTTTATGAGTTATTTCACTTGTGGCCCGCTTATCTGGGCCACCCTGTATATAGCGTAGCGATATATATATATATATATAACTTTATGTACTTATTTTTGTAATTGGAATTTTATATAGTTTTTCTGTAATGTAAATTTTCAGAATTAATGAACAATCAAGAGAAAAATATATTTCCTGATATACAAATATAAATGTTGTTTGTCTAATTTGCCACCATGCCTCACCACTGGCCCACTGTCATCATCAGTAAACATCCACACTGAATTTTACAAGGCGAGCTGGTACCATTGCAACCATTTTTCGAAGTATTCCTTCCTGATCAGCTGAGGGCGCCAGTAGCTCAGAGGTAGCATGCTATTCTACTGAGCTCAAAATCGCGGGTTCGAAACCCGGCCTAGGTCTTTGTTTTTTTTTATCTTGGAGCTTTCCGCACACTCCCGCAGTTGAGTCGGTCTTATGTCATGACGAAAGAGCACTCTGGTAGTAGGCGATATGACCTCGTAGTTCAAGCCCGGGCATGAGACATAATAACTTACTAATTTCCTGATGAGCTATCGTTCCCGTCTCTAATTTAACTCCCGTACCTCTCTCTATTCAATCAAAACACTAAATTTCTGTCTCGTTAAGGCAACACCATCCTTGTGGAGTTTGACATAATGTTTACTACAAAGAAACTTTTCCCGTATGATATCCTTATTCAGGGTTGGGCAAAGTTATTTACATTCGAGCCAGATAGAAAAATTGAAGAAAGCTGGCTAACTTATAATAATAAAATCTGTGAGAGGTCAGATTACATTTTTATTTTGCAACCTGTGAAATAATCACTTCTCAATAATAATAATACATTTATTTCCGTTAAACCAATACATGGTAATAGAATACGTTAAAAGAATTTATACATATAATAGCTTATAAATTAGATTTATAACGACTTGAGTCTAACATACGAATGATTAATAGTAATAACAAAACAATTAAAAAAGTGAAATGAAATGAATAAAAACTGAATAAATAAATACTTAAAAATATATGAGTATAAAAAAAAAAAATTAATACATAGATACATTTATAATAAGTAGACACATTTTTCAATTTAATAAAAATTAAGATAACTATTTTTTTTTTAAATCTTCGGAAGTGTCTTTCTCCCAACGATGTTTCTGGACGTTCTTACGTCCCTTCATCAGCGTAATATGGAAAAGAAAAAGAAAACAATTTAACTATAACAATATACAAAAAAAATAAAATAAAAATATATATTAATCAAGTATAAATTAATAAATAAAAAATATAAATATAAATAAATAAAAATTATAAGTGAATAAATAAAGGAATAACGTACTTCTGACTGACCTTTAAGGTGTGGTGGAACTCTGGCCATAGAATAAAAATGAAAGCTTTGTATCAAATAATGTTAGGGATATGAAATACATTTTCACATTAATTTTATGGCAAGAATCTCCTTAAAAATAACTCAAATATCTTAGAACGAATCTAGGGTGCGTTTAAGTGCGCTATTCAACAAAATTTGAAATGACTTTAATAGTTCAATTGTAGCAATCATATTGAGATGAGGTACCTATGTAGATACAAATAGCGTTGAATCAGTTTATTTAAATTTTTGTAATTAACCCGTTTAAGACATTTTCACAATTTTTAACAATGGATTCAACACAAAAGAAGTGTTTTTAATGGCCTATGATTTGAATGTTATTAAAATTTGGGTAGCCTTCTCAAGTGTTGATAAGTAGTTCTAGAAGAATTTTCAGTGATATAATACCTTCCACATTATGTCATTAACAAACCCTGAATAACATTTTAAGATTAATAATAGTTGCTAAATTATCGAGAAAAAAAACTCCCTTTCGTACATTGTTTTGTTATGATTTTATCCCGTCATTTTCACGGAAAATCTACGGCGTCGACCTTGACTACGCCTTAGTCTTTTTTTTTTAATTCCTTATTATCATTATTTTTAATGATATAATTTTTTAATCGATATTAATATTATTTTATCATTTTGTACTACCGATAGTTTTACTGCATATTGGAAATTGGAAAAACCGAATGAGTCAGTCAATAAGCTTTTTTATGAATTGTGTTAGTTGGTTATTATGGAACTACAAGGTCATACGCCTAATACCAGAGCGCTCTTTTGTCGCTTGACATCGTACAGGCTCGGGACTATCGCTTAACGTCCTATCCGAATGACGACGTGCTCAAGTTTTTTTTTTCACTTTTCAGATAAAAACTTAAGGATCTTATAGCAGTATTTTGAGCAGTCTAACTCGTCCTTTCATTTTCTGCCGAGTCTGTGAATAAAAAAATTTAAAAAGATTTCCTACTTGGAGAAGTAAATCTCCTCTCTTCAGCGAAACGAATTTTTTTTTAACAGAAACTTCTTTAAAGAGTCTAGTGAATCCGAACTACCTCGACATAAAAAATCTAACATGAAACGCTAAGGTTATTAAGGCAATTACGCTCCATTTATATTTTTTAATTATTAATATTATTGATTTCTTATTGATTACATTATAATTATGAATTCAAAATTAATTTAATTTAATTTACACATGTAAACTTGTAGGTTGGCCAATATGGCACGGAACATGCCAAGTGGAGGGAAAAAAAAATTAAGGTACACGATGACTAGGTTCTGACCTAATATTTTTATTGTCCTTTATTAACCTAACATTTACCTACTTCAAAATGGTTAATACTTATAATAAAAATCAAATAAAATGTATTTATATTAATTAATTTGTTTATTTAATTCGTATGGTTAATGAAGATAAAAGAAGTTTCACTTCAATCTTGCGCTTATTTGAGGCACACCTGTTTTTTTTATTTTTTATTAAGAAAGTTAAAAAAAATGCGTTCCACTGCAAAGAGGACATATACACTCCCAAGTAGGAATTCTATTTATAACTCAACAATAATGTGTGTTCGTGTATCTTGTCAAGCATTACTTTTCCGGAACATCTGACTATAATGATACGTTTCCAAGATACATTATTAAGTTTTGTGTTGTAAGGGGTCATCAGTCCTTCCGAATGGATCATACACAGTATTCTTATAATTGTAGTGGAGAACAGTCTCTCTGATTCTTCGAATGAGATAATAAGTTTAACGGCCTCATGTTCTCCAGAATGGAGATATAATGGACTTAGTGTTAACTGCCCGACTTTCTATAAATCTGATAGTCACATTTATTCATCAGAAATTAATATAAAAAGTATGAAATGATTAGTTATCAATGTTACAATAATGACGATTCAATACTAAAGTGTCTAATATTTGAATATAGGAAGATATGATAAACACGTATTTGATTTCAATATCGTCTGTATTTGATATCAGCCGTAATAAGAATACAACACTATTAGAATCACAAGATGGAACAACTGGAAGGTAAAACATGACTCAAGGAGAAGGTTACAATCTGGAAAACATTGTTGAGGTTATAACAGTGTTCCCCCTTAATTTGGAACTTGAATATTGAAAAATTTCATGGGGTTCAAAACTTGAGCTGATAGTCCCCCAGATAGGCTGGAGGTCGGCGAGTCCGTCCAGAACGTCTCGGCTCGACCGTAGGAGCTCTCGGACCTGGATCTCCCGGTGCTGGTGCTGAGGCGGAAGTGTCCTGAGGTAATGCAGGGTTTCTTTCTGGAACCGAAATAGGCTTCTCTTCCTGAGGAGTAGCCAGAGGAACTTGCCATAGCCGAGGTTCTGTGGCTTGCAGATTAAAATGGACCTTCTTCACCAGGGTATGGCGGAGTTGGTCCAGATGTCGTTTGATGGTGTAGCCAGAGTCTAGTTTGACAATGTAGTGCAGTACCCCCAATTTTTGAATGATGGTACCAAAAACCCAGGTGTACTTATTGTTCTGTGAGTAGTCCCTTACTTGGACCCTCTCCCCCACTTTAAAAGTGCGGAGAACCTGGTATGTTGAATCTGGATTTTTAGCTGGCTGATAAGGCCGGAGTGCATCTAGCTTGATCCTGAGCTTCCGATGAAGGTAGCGCTCAGCTGGAGACTGGCCACAAGCAAGTGGCGTTGCGCGATAACGAAGAAGGACGTCCTGAACCTTTACATGAATTGGACGTGGATCATCCTCGAGTGCCTTCAGTCGCTGCTTCAGAGTCTGAACTGTCCGTTCAGCTAAGCCATTGGTAGCTGGATGTTCAGGAGCAATTAGTTTTTGAAACATTCCATGTTCGGTGCAATTTGCGAAATTCTAAATTTTTCTGTAAATTAGATATATTTAATAATAACATTCCTCCGTTTGAAGTTTTCGATTCACAAAAAGAGAGATTCAAAAACTACCTGGAGCGTTTCGAAAACTATTTGTTGGTCAAAAATGTCACTGACCCTTCCAAGCAAGCTCAACTTCTCAGTGTTTCGATCGGTTCCACTCATTATAACAACTTATCTTCGATGCTGGGTCCAGACAAACCAATCAAAAACCTCTCATACAGGGATCTCACTGAAGCGTATCCCATCCTCGTCACCAAATAAAGTGTCTAATATTTGAATATAGGAAGATATGATAAACACGCATTTGATTTCAATACCGTCTGTATTTGATATCAGCCGTAATAAGAATACAACACTATTAGAATCACAAGATGGAACAACTGGAAGGTAAAACATGACTCAAGGAGAAGGTTACAATCTGGAAAACATTGTTGAGGTTATAACAAATACCACTTCAGAATGATATGCTTAAATTTTGTAAATCTTCGAAATTAGAAGAACCTCAATTCAAATCAGATTCCATCATAAGATGTAAAAAAACATTTGATTCTCATAGTGAAAAGAATCGTTGGATCGTTTTTTTTCGTTAGTGAAATTGAATGTTTAAAATTTTATTTTACTCACATGCGACGTTTTTGTTTACGGACGTTTTGTACGGTCGGTGCAGGATAGTGAACAGTCTTTTTTTTTTAAATCATCAAGTTATAAAGTGATAAAACTTCAACTTCAAAAAGAAATAAAATTGTTCTTTCCTTTCAACAAAAATTGACGGCAATTGAAAGAATGGAAAAGGGAGAAACAGCTAAAGATTAGAGGAAAAATTGAGATAATTTGGTGCCTCAATGCCAGATCAACTTTAGAGGAACTTGGCGAGACAGTATGGATGTGGTTCATGCAGCAACGCAACCTAGACTGCACTATAAGTGGTGTCATTTTAAAAGAAAAAGCCATTTCATTCAAACAAAGCTAGAATGGGGATCCTACCTGTGAAATACATATCTGTTTTATTTCTTAGCTCACCTAAAAACACTTTTTATGCTTTAATTGATATATTTTTTCTTATTAATAGATGATTTCCGTTATCCGGCGTCACATCGGTCCCGGCAACGCCGGATAAAGGAGAGTCTACTGTATAAGCATGGTTGGTATAAGAAAGTCCTGTAATGATTTTTTTTGTCCTGTTGATGAAGTACTATCCTTGACGCACTCCAGTCAAGGTTTATTCTAGTGGCTCTTTGATTATAGTGCTAAGGTGGGGTAAAGTGTCCTGAACGTTTTCTGTAACTGGTCTGTGTCCTCCAGTCTCTCTACAGCTTCAGGATCACAACCATGTAAGTATCTTCTCAATTTATAAGTTCAAGTTTCTTATATTTTGTATACAAGCGACATCGTATAACAAATTAACGCAACACAACCAGCCTCTAAGAGGCAAAATCAAAACAAAAAATTAGTTATTAATAAATATTTATTTAAATATATTTATAATATGAATTTTTAAGAATAGAAATTGGCTGGAGTTCCCCGCGATTTTGCTGAAACGTATTAACCTTTTTTGATCCGAAAGTAATATACTTTTGAATTATTTAATTATTTTTTATTCTAATTTCATGAATTATGGGATGGAAACTTCCAAAAAAAAAAGTTAAAACTTCACCCGAACACGCTAGTGGAAGCAATGTCTATCTGGTTCTTTCCGGACAACCCTTCTCGACGACTGAATCGTCGTTGGCCGCGTGACCTCCTGCCTGAGGAGGAAGCGGTGATGTTCACCAGTCACTTCATGGTTCAAGTATTTTTGTTATTCTCCTGTGTTCATATTTTCTTATTGTTTTGAAAGTTTTCTATCAAAATCTATATTGTGGAAAAAAAATAAGAAGAAAAAAATAATGGTGGTATGTATCTAATGAAACCTAATATTATTCCTAACCAGCTTTAAGTCTTATTAAAATAAATATTTGTCGATGAGTGCACATTTTTTTTGTTGTATAAAAAACAACATACAGGTAAGAAAATAAGGTGGAGGCCCAGCGCTTCCAGGGAAGAGACAAGAGCTTTGAATGCTTAGGTCACTGGAATAAACAGTAAAATCCGGTTATAAGGACCAAGAAAAATACATCGTTATATCCGGAAATCGGTATATCCGGAACCAAGCTGTTAAACCGACATACAAATGTATGGGCTTGTTAGTGAAAAACAACGTGTTTTACAATGATCATAACGAGAAAGTTTACATATTTTTATTTAATTTTTAAAATTTACTTACATACATTTGTAACCATACATAAATTATGCATACACATGAGTACATATGTATTAATGTTCCACAAAAAAATTAGCTATTTTAGTTTACCTGTCTTTTCTTCAAGTCTAAATTTTTGCTTACATGGTTATGAAGTTTTTTTAAGGAAGCTGTGGTTTCCGGTTTATTTACGTCATCATTTAGGGCGACGTACGTCCGAATGACTCCAAGAGCGCTGTAGACTTGTGACAAAGTCGGAGTTTTGAAAAGGTCTTCTTCAGTGCCGTCGATATCATCGTTGTCCTCCTCCTTGCTCTTATTCAAAACAGACGCCACGATTGTTTCTTCCGTCGGTTCCTCTGATGTATGGATGTTAGCATCGATTTCTGCTTATGTATGTACAACACCGTGAAAATTAAAATCGAGCTTTTGGGTCCATTCATTAACATTTGTAGAGTCGTCATCTTGATCGGCACCAACTTCGTCTACAGCGTTCTTTAGAATGTTTTCCTCCATGACACGTTTCACCTTTAAATCTAAACGTTTTGTCCGGGGTTATCCGATAAAACAAGCCGGTCTCATCAGCATGTTAGTATATGCGACCTAAGCATCCAGTGCTGTTCAGCGCTAGGCTTCCCTTTATTTTGTTACCTGTATGTTTATTAGGGTGGTCCTTAAACATACATTTTTTTTTGTAAGGCTGAATTTCGGTTTTTTGAGATAAAAAAACAAGACAAACATGTTTTTCAAATTTTTTTGAAGTCATTTATTGTGCCTCTAGATAAATGAATTTTCAAAAAAACGATATTTTCCATATACAACTTTTAATTCAAACTATTTCTGTATGGTAGTGAAGGTTCAAAATTGCCCAAAACTCGATCATCTCTATTCAATGTTTGTAGACTTAATCATTATAGAAATTAATTAACAACTTTGAATTTTCAGTTTAGGTTAGGTTAGGTTAGGTTTTATGACTCATGCCCGGGCTTTAACTACGAGGTCATATCACCTACTACCAGAGCGCTCTTCATTTTATTTCGAGCCTTTAATTTTAAATATATCTATATTTAAAAAAAAGTTTAAAACGATGATACTGTGGAACAATTATGATTGTTCAATTTATCAAGTCAAAAGTTTGTAAAGTAAGCATTAAAATTATTTTTGTTCGAATTAAAAGTTGTATATGGAAAAGACTCTACTGGGTTCCCGGACATTCGGGGATCCAGGGAAACGAAGAGGCGGACCGACTAGCCAAGGAAGGTTCAAGTAAACCTTTCATGGGGCCAGAACCGGTGCTGGGAGTATCTCGGGAGACATATCGAACCCGAATCAAAGAATGGACTAAGGACCTTTTGGAGCGCACTTGGAGAGAAAAGACCACATGCAGGCAGTCGAAGATGTTCCTGGGAGGGGAGTCCAGGGTTCTGAAAGACGAGATCCTGAACCTCAAAAGGAACGAGCTCAGGCAACTGACTGGAGTTCTCACAGGACATGATCCGTTCAATAGACATCTACACACTGTGGGAGTCAGGGACAGTCCTACCTGCGATAAATGTGGGGAAGAAGATGAAACGGCGGCACACTTCCTGGGTATCTGCTCGGGATATGCGCGAATAAGATTCCACATCTTTGGTAGAGATGCAATCGCAGAGGAAGACTTCAGAAGATTGAACTATGAGAGCATTCTTAGGTTCATTAAGGAAACTGGGAGACTGAGCACTCCATGAAGGACTTGGGTCAGGTAGTATAAGTTAGTATCAATATAGGCATATAGGTGATATAATAAGGGGGAAGCCAAGCGCTTCCAGGGGAGGGATAAAAGCACTGAGTGCTTAGGTCCCTAGGTGTAAGCACCAGCCCACCACAGATATATATATATGTATATGGAAAATATAGTTTTTTTGAAAATTCATTTATCTAGAGGCACAATAAAGGACTTCAAAACAATTTGAAAAACATTTTTTTCTTGTTTTATTATCTCAAAAAACCGAAATTCAGCCTTACAAAAAAAAATTTATGTTTAAGGACCACCCTAATGTTTATACTATCTAAACCAAGCCCTTCATGAAGTACTCAGTCTCCCAGTTTCCTTAATGAACCTCAGAATGCTCCCATGGTCCAATCTTCTAAAATCCTCCTCTGTGATTACATCTTTACAGAAAATGTGGAACTTCGTTCGCGCGTATCCCGAGCAGATGCCCAGGAAGTGGCCGCCATGACTTCCTATTAAAGAATTTATTTACTAAAGAAGTTATTTATTCAAACCGGAATCTGTCCCAGAACCCGTCAGTTATTTAATTTTAAAGAACACTTCAGTTATTTATTAAATTAAATAAAAGAATTAGTTATTAATATTATTTAATGTTTAATTTCTTAAAACCTTCAGGTATTGTAATTATTATTCTTCTTTTTTTCAGACAAAATGCTCAGCGCTCTGTACCTGATAATTGTGGTGGTTATCCTGGTTTGGTCCTACTTTAAGCTTCGACGTCGGCATCTTGAGAAGCTTGCAGCCAAGTTACCTGGAAAACCTACCTTGCCTATCATTGGCAACCTCCGAGAGCTGAAGGACTGTAAGACAAGAGCTGGTATGATAAATCAGTGGTCAAAAAGACAATAAATAATGAAAATGTTTTAGATATTAAATAATTTTCTTTTAAATGTTAAGAAAGTGATATTGCACAATATTTTGAGATCTATTATAATTTATAGTGTTTATCATATACCAGAAAACCTTTGATAACGCCACAATACGAGAAGAATCGAGAAAAACTATGAATAAAACAGACACAAACTTGTGAAGGCGCCGGTAGCTCAGAGTTAGCATCGGAGCTCAAAATTGCGGGTTCGAAACCTGGCCGAGGCCCTTAGTTTTTTTTTATTTGAGAGGTGAAAAAATCTTGAGCTTACCATCCTGTCTGTACGATGTCAGATACTCGTTAATGATCCTTACCCTAGGTGAATGAAAATTTAGGATAGGCAAAATCTAGGACTCCCAAAGTAGAGTCGGACTCATGTCCACCAGAGCGACGACAGAGCGCTCTAGTAGTAGGCGATATGACCTCGAGTCATAATAACTAATTGACAAATGTGTCTTATGTCTATAGTTTTGTTATGTTGTCAGTGTTAAGAAAAGATGTATTACAATAGCATTTTTTTTTTTCAATAGTTAACCAATTTTTGGTTGTGAATTAATTTTTTGAAATTAAGTAATGACTTTTCTTTTGAAATAGAGTTTTTTTTATTATTTGACGGGATTAGAATCAAAGTGGTCTAAGTGACCTTTTTAAAACTTTGAAGAAACTGTGCATTAAGTGCTTAACCTACTTAAAAAATCTATAATTTATCTCTTCTGCTTTTATGGTGAAAGTTGCTGAATAAGTGATTTGCCACTAGATCTCAGCACTGGCTAGGATTTCATTTGTACAACTTTTTTCCTGAACAGAACTATCATTCTTGTACCCGATTATGCACTTAACGAACAATTTTCAAAAATGTCACTTGGACCATTCTGATTCCGACCCCGTCATTTATATTAAGACAGTTGTCTGTTTTCTCCTCAAATTTTTGTCAAGTTTTCTTTTGGAAAATAGTGAACAAAGAGTTACTGATTGAAGTCTGGATTATTTATGACACTATTATTATAATTAAAATGGTAATAATTTAATTTATTAATTTTTTATGATATATGTTCCAGATTTACTGAACTTATTTCATTCAATGTCTTTACAATTTCCTGAAGGACTTCGCACCTATTGGCTTGGTCCTGTGCTCCTGATTGGTGTTTGGGAACCAGAATTTTTGGAGGTAATTCATTTTTTTTTTTCTTTTTAATGTTCACTTCCCCAGCTATACGAAGAATAGAGGAAGTTATTTAATCGGGCAAAAATTTAAAACGAGTTTTTCGAGAAATGAAAAAATGTCTGTCTGTTGTTATGTAGTCAATTTGCGAATAGATTTAAAAATATTCTGTAAAATAAATAATAATATATAAAAAATATAAAGTATGGAGGAAGAAATTAACTCTAGGGGCTGAAAAGGGACTTGGGTGGCCTTCGTCAAGCACTTGCCTAAAATAAGGGACAGGGTGTAATAAAAGGCACCTCCAGTCACCTGCATGAATATTTATATAGCCCTTTACAACCCGGATTTTACAATCTGGCTACAGTCAGGTACCAGATTGGAGCTCCAAGCCCGCTGTTGGTGGCCCATAAAACTATCCAACATAAAGATGACAAGGGCAAATAGGGGCTTCACAAAGAGAACCCGCAAATTTCCCAAGAGGACAGAGGAGAAGGAAGAAGAAAGAGGAGAGGGGGAACAGTTCGAGAGCATCGAAGAAAGGAGAGAGGAGAGTCAGTTCCAAGTGAGGAGAGGAAGAAACCAGTTGAAGTCTGAGTCCTGATCCAGTAGCCCTCGAGGGAAGCTCCAGCCCCCATCACCCAACCCCAGAAGTTCAGGAGGAACTCAGCCGCTAGTCTGTTCTTCCACCCTCAAACCCTCGCAGAGCCGTCCAGCGCTCACCATCCGATTAGCCTCCAACCCCAGCATCCATACACCATTATCAATAAGGTTATTATGTTTTTAATTTTAAGTTATTTATTTTGTTGTAAATATATTAATTTCAATATGACTTGCTAGATTTTTTTGTTTGCTTCCCTTACTTATCCTAGTCAATATTGATTTAAGAATTTGGTTTTTCAAAACTCTTTTCGCTGACGAATCCTTCGCCTTTGGACTATAGAAATTCAATTTATATATTAAAATCAGTAAATTTAAATGATCGTTCTATTACCTAATAGAGCTGGCATCCTTTGGACATTTTAAATTAGTAAAGACAAAGTATTTTTGAAAAAATCTCCGCAGTTTAGATTAAATGTAAATTCAAGTATCATTTTTTTTATTAAAACCGCGACGCGCACTCTTTAAAAATATTACACTGTATATGTGTTTGTGAACACGATAATTCCCGAAATAAAGAATATATCAACTCGAAATTGTATACGTGTATCCTGAACCCTCTAAGGACGACACCTATTGATTTTCAGCCAAATCGGGGAAAGGGTAGGGGGGGGGGGGGGGGGGGAATATGACCCTTGTTTTCGAGGGGCCTTTCATATTTATAAATATAGTTGATGAAACAATAGTATAGAAGTTGTTAATAAGTATAAATATCTTGAGATTTCCTTATCTTCAAATTTATCCTTAGAAAATCACTTTAAGGAGAAAGTAGAAGCTGCTGAATTTGGTCTGTCTCCATTTAATTAAATAATTTTAAATAAAACGATACCATTTGCCTCAAAATTAAAAATCTTTAATGCTGTATCACGCTCAGTCCTGTGCTATGGGGCTCAAATCTGGGGACATCGGATGCACAGTAATATTGAAAAAATCTTCAAATTATTTATTACTAGCAGTAATACCCGGCGTTGTCCGGGGAACTTTGACTTTTCTCCTGATATCTCTCATTCGAATCCTATTCAATTCTTCAACAGTACACTCATGATGTTGTAATTTTCAATTATTCTTACGGAATAACGCTTATACTTAGTCTTCATCACATCCCAGCTAGTAAGTTTTTAGGACTCCTGGGCACCATAGCTAGTACGCGTCATTCAACGGCGGAAACCACAGCTAGTGAATACTTAGCATCACTGGACGTCCTAACCAGTACGTACTTAAGAACGCTTGTGACCACAGCTAGTATGTGCTTTGCAACGGCGGACCCCACAGCTAGTACGTAGTTAGCAACGCTGGGGACCACAGCTAGTACGTAGTTACTACTACTACATGTGAAATTTCATGAGAATCCGATTACCTCCCGTTCAAATTTTTGAGATGTCACATAGTTTATTTTTCTATTTCGCCTTTAAAAACACTACATGTGAAATTCCATGACAATCGGATCATCTATTAATGACCGATCACTATCTTCATATTTAGGCCTACCCCCACTGCCTTTCAAAATTTTGAGATGTCACAAAGCGTATTTTTCTATTTGCCCTCTAGGGATACTACATATGAAATTCCATGACAATCTGATCATTCGTTAATGACTTAACAGTATCTTTATATTTAGGCCTATCCCCACACCCCCCCCCCCCCCTCCCGCTCAAAATTTTGAAATGTCACTTAGCGTATTTTTCAATTTGGCCTTTAAGAAAACTACATATAAACTTCCATGACAATTCGAGCATCCGTTAATGATAGAACTATCTTTATATTTAGGCCCCCCTTACAACCCCCCCTCCCGTTCAAAATTTAGGGACGCCACATAGCCAATTTTTTTAACTAAGCTTTTAAGAATACTACATATGAAATTTCATGATAATCCGACCATCTGTTAATGAGCTAGAACAATTTTTAAAGTTAGGCCCTACTTACAATTCCCCCTCCCGTTCAGTATTCATGAACGCCACATAGCCTATTTTTCAAATTGGCTTTTAAGAATACTACATGCCGTTCTCGAGTTTTGCGCTTAGCAAAATTAGCCATTCATTTTTATTATATAGAAGAATAAGGCACTCCGCCAATTATGACTGAAAGTTTCCTATCTTCTGGATTAATGAATATTTTACGTCTGAGCTGTCGTAGAATTTCGTAAGTTTTCGGAAGTCGTCTACAGAAGTCAGGGATATTCTAATTCTTTTATTGTATAATTTTGTCTCGAAGGTGAAGTTACTACTTTTTTTATATCAATAATAATTTCTTGATAATTGTCAGCCTGAATCAGAAATATTGGAGGAACTTTCGGTTTGGTGATTGTGTTGGTTTCAGTGGTGTTAGTGTTTATTTTGGGCTGTGTTGTAAGTGATGGAGAGTCGTTAGGTAATGTTGAGAGCACTGAGTATCTGTTTCGAGATGGGATGGGTGTAGGCTCTAATTGGTACTTGTGCCGTTTCGGCCTGGGCTGCGGCATGTCATCTTGCTCGGTAGAATGCGGAAGGTCCACTAACATGGCACCTTCTGTTTGCGGCTGAGGCCGTGAAAGTTTGACACTGCATTCCTTAGGCAAGGACCTTTTGGACTTATCATTTGTTATCTTCTTCTTATTATTACGTCCTATTATCTCACCTGAAAACTCTTCATCACTGCTTGGAAGCTCGTCCATCCATTGGGGTAAGGTTAGGTTCTTTCAAATGTGTTAATTTTAAGTTGTGATGTTTGACAGGGGAGGGTTTCATTATTGTCTTTGAAGGGGGGGATATATAGTTCTCAAAAAGCACAATTGCACTATTTAAAATACTAATTAAATCACTTTTCACAACAATTTAAATTTTACATTTTTTATAGCTACTTTACCATGCCGGTCAAACAGCTGTTTTCTGACTGCATCCTAATTATGTATATGAAATATACATATAATATATGTATATATACATATATACAATTATATTATATGTATATTTCATATACATATATACATATAATATAATTGTATATATGTATATGAAATATACATATAATTGTATATATGTATATGAGATATATATATAATATACTATATAATACAATTTATGTATGTGAAAGGGTGCCGGTAGCTCAGAGGTAGCGTGCTAGCCTATTGAGCTCAAGATCACGAGTTCGAGACCCGGCCGAGGCCCTTAAGTTTTCTATCTGGGAAATGAAAAAACCTTGAGCATGCCGTCCTTCGGTTGAGACGTTAAGCGATGGTTCCGAGCTTGTATGATGAGGTACTCATCTAAAAGTCCCTATCCTTCTAGATGAATAAACCTGGATAGGCAAAATTTTGGACTCCCAGAGTAGGGTCGGGTTCATGTTTACAAAAGCGCTCCGGTAGTAGGCGATATAACCTATCAATTTTACATTAGGGATGAGTGATTTTTGGTTTCCCGGGCAACCAAAGTTACTATAGTTAGTTACTTATGAATTATCTCTCAAAATTTAAAATAATTTATGGTTTCCAGATTTACTTTGTAAAGCTCCATTCTAGGAATAGATAATTAAAATACACAATTTTTTTGTCAAACTTCACTGTATATTCTCAAATACTCAACTAGTTTCGCCGTGTTAAGGCATTATCAAGAGTGACATAAACTGACAGAAAAGAGACATTTAGAGAATACTATAATTTTAATTTGATGTTTTAATTTCTATTTATTTGTTTTTATTCACTTTAAATTCTATTTTACATTTATATAATTCATGAGTCATACCTATATAAATACCAGCACTTTACTGTTAACTTCACTTTATTAGATTATATATATATATTTTCTTTTTTATTTTATACTAGCAGTAATACCCGGCGTTGCCCGGGGAACTTTGATTTTTCTCCTAATATCTTCTATAACGCTATTCAGTTCCTCGACAGTACATTCATGATGTTATAATTTTCAATTATTCATACGGAATAAGGCTTATAGTCCTTCAGCTGTTGTAACGCTAGTAAGTTTTTAGGACCCCTGGGCACCACAGCTAGTATGCGCCTTTCGACGGCGGAAGCCACACCTAGTGAATACTTAGCATCGCTGGACGTCCTAGTCAGTGCGTACTTAAGAACGTTTGTGACCACAGCTAGTATGTGGCTTGCAACGCTGAGCACCACAGCTAGTACGTAGTTGGGAATGCTGGGCATCATAGCTAGTATGTGCCTTGCGACGGCGGACCCAACAGCTAGTACGTAGTTAGGAACGCTGGTCACCACAGCTAGTATGTGCCTCGCAACAGCGGACCCCACAGCTAGTACGAAGTTAGGAACGCTGGGCATCACAGCTATTAAGTGCCTTGCAACAGCGGACCCCACAGCTAGTATGTAGTTAAATACTCTGGGCATTACAGTTAGTAAGTGCTTTGCAACAGCGAACTTCACAGCTAGTACATAGTTAGGAACGCTGGGCACTACAGCTAGTAAATGCTTTGCAACAACGGACCCCACAGCTAGTACGATATTAGGAACCCTGGGCATCACAGCTAGTATGCTTTTGCAACGACGGACCCCTCAGCTAGTACGTTTTTAGGAACGCTGGGCCCTACAGGTAGTAGGTGCCTTGCAACTGCGGACCCCACAGATAGTATGTATTTAGAACCACAGGGCATCACAGCTAGTATGAGTTTTGCAACGGCGGACCCCACAGCTAGTACCGACGTAGTTAAATACGCTGGGCCACACTGCTAGCGCCTTGCAACAGCAGACCCCACAGCTAGTACGTAATTAGGAACGCTGGGCATCACAGCTAGTAAATGTCTTGTAGGTGCCTTGCATCAGCGAACCCCAGAGCCAGTACATAGTTAGGAACGCTGGGGCTGAGCACTACAGCTAGTAAGTGCCTCGCAACAGCGGATCCCACAGCTGGTACGATATTAGGAACGCTGGACATCACAGCTAGTAAATGTCTTGCAACAGTGAACCCCACAACGAATACATAGTTACTACTACTACATGTGAAATTCATGACAATCCGATTCATGACAATACGATCAACCATTAATGAGCTAGCTCTATATTTATACTTAGTCCCCCCCCCCCTCAACCCCGCCACCCGTTCAAAACTTCGGGACGCCACACACCTTATTTTTCTATTTGGCCTTCTGGAATAATATATGCGAAATTTCGTGACAATACGACCAACCGTTAATGAGCTAACTCTATATGTATATTTAGCCCTCCCACAACCCTCCTTCCTGTTCAAAACTTTGGGACGCCACACACCTTTTTTTCCTGTTTGGCTTTTAAAAAGACTACGTGTGAAATTTCATGACAATTTGACCATTAGTTAATGAGTTAGCACTATTTATATACTTAGGCCCCCCTTACAACCCCCCCTCCCGATCAAAATTTTGGGACGCCACACACCTTTTTTTCTTGTTTGGCTTTTAAAAAGACTACGTGTGAAATTTCATGACAATTTGACCATTAGTTAATGAGTTAGCACTATTTATATACTTAGGCCCCCCTTACAACCCCCCCTCCCGATCAAAATTTTGGGACGCCACATAGCCTATTATTCAATCGGGCTCAAAAGAATGCTACATGGGAAGTTTCATAAAAATCCGTCCAGCGGTTTGGGCGTGATGCTGGAACAAACATACATACATACAAACAAACAAACCCCGTTTCAGCTTTATTAATATAGATATCACAATGTACACAAGTTTTAATTTGTGTTCATATCTATACATACATCTTTTTTTTTTTGGCATTTTTCTTCCATAGTGGATCGGTGTCACCATATTTAAAGTCAGTCTGAACGTTGTGCTGACGTTGGCATAATTCGAAACCAGCACACTCTATGGCTCTGTCAGTTAACAAATATTAAATCTATAAACCGTTAAAAAGCAAGAAATTTGAAGAATGGAGTCTACCGAGCTCAGGATCGTCACTTAGAAATCTAGCTGAGGCACTTAGGTCAGATGTTTTAATCGGGAAGTTAAAAATAACTTTGAGCACTTCGTCCTTCGGATGGGACATTAAGCGATGATCCAGGGCTTTTTCGAATGTGAGGTACTCGATAATGAGACGTATGTTATGTAAATAAACCTGGGTAGGTCAATTTCCACTTAGGTTGAAAGCCTTGAGCACGTCGTCCTTCGGATGGGACTTTCCGGATATATCTGAATCTGTAGTATCAGTTTTAACAATTATTAAGCCTATAAACCGTTAAATAGCGCGAATTTTTTGAAAAACGTTTTCATTTTGATTTTTGTGTGGGGTTCAGATAATCCGGTCGTTCTCTATCAGTTTTAACAAATATTTAATCTATAAACCGTTAAAAAGCGAGAAATTTGAAGAATGGAGTCTACCGAGCTCAGGATCGCCACTTAGAAATCTAGCTGGGGCACTTAGGTCAGATGTTTCAATCGGGAAGTTAAAAAACACTTTGAGCACGTCGTCCTTCGGATGGGACTTTAAGCGATGTTCCAGGACTTTTTCGAATGTGAGGTACTCGATAATGAGACGTATGTTATGTAAATAAACCTGGGTAGGTGAAATTTCACTTAGGTTCAAAATAGCCTTGAGCACGTCGTCCTTCGGATGGGACTTTCCGGATAAATCTGAATCTGTCGTATCAGTTTTAACAATTATTAAGCCTATAAACCGTTAAATAGCGCAAATTTTTGGAAAAACATTTTTATTTTGATTTTTGTGTAGGATTCAGATAATCCGGTCGTTCTCTATCAGTTCTAACAAATATTAAATCTATAAACCGTTAAAAAGCGAGAAATTTCAAGAATGGAGTCTACCGAGCTCAGGATCGCCACTTAGAAATCTAGTTGAGGCACTTAGGTCAGATGTTTCAATCGGGAAGTTAAAAAACCTTTTGAGCACGTCGTCCTTCGGATGGGACTTTAAGCGATGATCCAGGGCTTTTTCGAATGTGAGGTACTCGATAATGAGACGTATGTTATGTAAATAAACCTGGGTAGGTGAAATATCACTTAGGTTGTAAATAGCCTTGAGCACGTCGTCCTTCGGATGGGACTTTCCGGATAAATCTGAATCTCTCGTATCAGTTTTAACTATTATTAAGCCTATAAACCGTTAAATAGCGCAAATTTTTTGAAAAACATTTTTATTTTGATTTTTGTGTAGGATTCAGATAATCCGGTCGTTCTCTATCAGTTTTAACAAATATTAAATCTATAAACCGTTAAAAAGCGAGAAATTTGAAGAATGGAGTCTACCGAGCTCAGGATCGCCACTTAGAAATCTAGCTGGGGCACTTAGGTCAGATGTTTCAATCGGGAAGTTAAAAAACACTTTGAGCACGTCGTCCTTCGGATGGGACTTTAAGCGATGTTCCAGGACTTTTTCGAATGTGAGGTACTCGATAATGAGACGTATGTTATGTAAATAAACCTGGGTAGGTGAAATTTCACTTAGGTTCAAAATAGCCTTGGCAACGTCGTCCTTCGGATGGGACTTTCCGGATAAATCTGAATCTGTCGTATCAGTTTTAACAATTATTAAGCCTATAAACCGTTAAATAGCGCAAATTTTTGGAAAAACATTTTTATTTTGATTTTTGTGTAGGATTCAGATAATCCGGTCGTTCTCTATCAGTTCTAACAAATATTAAATCTATAAACCGTTAAAAAGCGAGAAATTTCAAGAATGGAGTCTACCGAGCTCAGGATCGCCACTTAGAAATCTAGTTGAGGCACTTAGGTCAGATGTTTCAATCGGGAAGTTAAAAAACCTTTTGAGCACGTCGTCCTTCGGATGGGACTTTAAGCGATGATCCAGGGCTTTTTCGAATGTGAGGTACTCGATAATGAGACGTATGTTATGTAAATAAACCTGGGTAGGTGAAATATCACTTAGGTTGTAAATAGCCTTGAGCACGTCGTCCTTCGGATGGGACTTTCCGGATAAATCTGAATCTCTCGTATCAGTTTTAACAATTATTAAGCCTATAAACCGTTAAATAGCGCAAATTTTTTGAAAAACATTTTTATTTTGATTTTTGTGTAGGATTCAGATAATCCGGTCGTTCTCTATCAGTTTTAACAAATATTAAATCTATAAACCGTTAAAAAGCGAGAAATTTGAAGAATGGAGTCTACCGAGCTCAGGATCGCCACTTAGAAATCTAGCTGGGGCACTTAGGTCAGATGTTTCAATCGGGAAGTTAAAAAACACTTTGAGCACGTCGTCCTTCGGATGGGACTTTAAGCGATGTTCCAGGACTTTTTCGAATGTGAGGTACTCGATAATGAGACGTATGTTATGTAAATAAACCTGGGTAGGTGAAATTTCACTTAGGTTCAAAATAGCCTTGAGCACGTCGTCCTTCGGATGGGACTTTCCGGATAAATCTGAATCTCTCGTATCAGTTTTAACAATCATTAAGCCTATAAACCGTTAAATAGCGCAAATTTTTTGAAAAACATTTTTATTTTGATTTTTGTGTAGGATTCAGATAATCCGGTCGTTCTCTATCAGTTTTAACAAATATTAAATCTATAAACCGTTAAAAAGCGAGAAATTTGAAGAATGGAGTCTACCGAGCTCAGGATCGCCACTTAGAAATCTAGCTGGGGCACTTAGGTCAGATGTTTCAATCGGGAAGTTAAAAAACACTTTGAGCACGTCGTCCTTCGGATGGGACTTTAAGCGATGATCCAGGGCTTTTTCGAATGTGAGGTACTCGATAATGAGACGTATGTTATTTAAATAAACCTGGTTAGGTGAAATTTCACTTAGGTTGAAAATAGCCTTGAGCACGTCGTCCGTCGGATGGGACTTTTCGGATATATCTGATTCTGTCGTATCAGTTTTAACAATTATTAAGCCTATAAACCGTTAAATAGCGTGAATTTTTTGAAAAACATTTTTATTTTGATTTTTGTGTAGGATTGTGTAGGTACTCGATACATCTTTTTTTTTTTGGCATTTTTCTTCCATAGTGGATCGGTGTCACCATATTTAAAGTCAGTCTGAACGTTGTGCTGACGTTGGCATAATCCGAAACCAGCACACTCTATGGCTCTGTCAGTTAACAAATATTAAATCTATAAACCGTTAAAAAGCAAGAAATTTGAAGAATGGAGTCTACCGAGCTCAGGATCGCCACTTAGAAATCTAGCTGAGGCACTTAGGTCAGATGTTTTAATCGGGAAGTTAAAAATAACTTTGAGCACTTCGTCCTTCGGATGGGACATTAAGCGATGATCCAGGGCTTTTTCGAATGTGAGGTACTCGATAATGAGACGTATGTTATGTAAATAAACCTGGGTAGGTCAATTTCCACTTAGGTTGAAAGCCTTGAGCACGTCGTCCTTCGGATGGGACTTTCCGGATATATCTGAATCTGTAGTATCAGTTTTAACAATTATTAAGCCTATAAACCGTTAAGTAGCGCGAATTTTTTGAAAAACGTTTTCATTTTGATTTTTGTGTGGGGTTCAGATAATCCGGTCGTTCTCTATCAGTTTTAACAAATATTAAATCTATAAACCGTTAAAAAGCGAGAAATTTGAAGAATGGAGTCTACCGAGCTCAGGATCGCCACTTACAAATCTAGCTGAGGCACTTAGATCAGATGTTTTAATCGGGAAGTGAAAAATAACTATGAGCACGTCGTCCTTCGGATGGGACTTTAAGCGATGTTCCAGGAGTTTTTCGAATGTGAGGTACTCGATAATGAGACGTATGTTATGTAAATAAACCTGGGTAGGTGAAATTTCACTTAGGTTCAAAATAGCCTTGAGCACGTCGTCCTTCGGATGGGACTTTCCGGATAAATCTGAATCTGTCGTATCAGTTTTAACAATTATTAAGCCTATAAACCGTTAAATAGCGCAAATTTTTTGAAAAACATTTTTATTTTTATTTTTGTGTAGGATTCAGATAATCCGGTCGTTCTCTATCAGTTTTAACAAATATTAAATCTATAAACCGTTAAAAAGCGAGAAATTTGAAGAATGGAGTCTACCGAGCTCAGGATCGCCACTTAGAAATCTAGCTGAGGCACTTAGGTCAGATGTTTTAATCGGGAAGTGAAAAATAACTATGAGCACGTCGTCCTTCGGATGGGACTTTAAGCGATGTTCCAGGACTTTTTCGAATGTGAGGTACTCGATAATGAGACGTATGTTATGTAAATAAACCTGGGTAGGTGAAATTTCACTTAGGTTGAAAATAGCCTTGAGCACGTCGTCCTTCGGATGGGACTTTCCGGATAAATCTGAATCTGTCGTATCAGTTTTAACAATTATTAAGCCTATAAACCGTTAAATAGCGTGAATTTTTTGAAAAACATTTTTATTTTGATTTTTGTGTAGGATTGTGTAGGTACTCGATACATCTTTTTTTTTTTGGCATTTTTCTTCCATAGTGGATCGGTGTCACCATATTTAAAGTCAGTCTGAACGTTGTGCTGACGTTGGCATAATCCGAAACCAGCACACTCTATGGCTCTGTCAGTTAACAAATATTAAATCTATAAACCGTTAAAAAGCAAGAAATTTGAAGAATGGAGTCTACCGAGCTCAGGATCGCCACTTAGAAATCTAGCTGAGGCACTTAGGTCAGATGTTTTAATCGGGAAGTTAAAAATAACTTTGAGCACTTCGTCCTTCGGATGGGACATTAAGCGATGATCCAGGGCTTTTTCGAATGTGAGGTACTCGATAATGAGACATATGTTATGTAAATAAACCTGGGTAGGTCAATTTCCACTTAGGTTGAAAGCCTTGAGCACGTCGTCCTTCGGATGGGACTTTCCGGATAAATCTGAATCTGTCGTATCAGTTTTAACAATTATTAAGCCTATAAACCGTTAAATAGCGCAAATTTTTGGAAAAACATTTTTATTTTGATTTTTGTGTAGGATTCAGATAATCCGGTCGTTCTCTATCAGTTCTAACAAATATTAAATCTATAAACCGTTAAAAAGCGAGAAATTTCAAGAATGGAGTCTACCGAGCTCAGGATCGCCACTTAGAAATCTAGTTGAGGCACTTAGGTCAGATGTTTCAATCGGGAAGTTAAAAAACACTTTGAGCACGTCGTCCTTCGGATGGGACTTTAAGCGATGTTCCAGGACTTTTTCGAATGTGAGGTACTCGATAATGAGACGTATGTTATGTAAATAAACCTGGGTAGGTGAAATTTCACTTAGGTTCAAAATAGCCTTGAGCACGTCGTCCTTCGGATGGGACTTTCCGGATAAATCTGAATCTCTCGTATCAGTTTTAACAATCATTAAGCCTATAAACCGTTAAATAGCGCAAATTTTTTGAAAAACATTTTTATTTTGATTTTTGTGTAGGATTCAGATAATCCGGTCGTTCTCTATCAGTTTTAACAAATATTAAATCTATAAACCGTTAAAAAGCGAGAAATTTGAAGAATGGAGTCTACCGAGCTCAGGATCGCCACTTAGAAATCTAGCTGGGGCACTTAGGTCAGATGTTTCAATCGGGAAGTTAAAAAACACTTTGAGCACGTCGTCCTTCGGATGGGACTTTAAGCGATGATCCAGGGCTTTTTCGAATGTGAGGTACTCGATAATGAGACGTATGTTATTTAAATAAACCTGGTTAGGTGAAATTTCACTTAGGTTGAAAATAGCCTTGAGCACGTCGTCCGTCGGATGGGACTTTTCGGATATATCTGATTCTGTCGTATCAGTTTTAACAATTATTAAGCCTATAAACCGTTAAATAGCGTGAATTTTTTGAAAAACATTTTTATTTTGATTTTTGTGTAGGATTGTGTAGGTACTCGATACATCTTTTTTTTTTTGGCATTTTTCTTCCATAGTGGATCGGTGTCACCATATTTAAAGTCAGTCTGAACGTTGTGCTGACGTTGGCATAATCCGAAACCAGCACACTCTATGGCTCTGTCAGTTAACAAATATTAAATCTATAAACCGTTAAAAAGCAAGAAATTTGAAGAATGGAGTCTACCGAGCTCAGGATCGCCACTTAGAAATCTAGCTGAGGCACTTAGGTCAGATGTTTTAATCGGGAAGTTAAAAATAACTTTGAGCACTTCGTCCTTCGGATGGGACATTAAGCGATGATCCAGGGCTTTTTCGAATGTGAGGTACTCGATAATGAGACGTATGTTATGTAAATAAACCTGGGTAGGTCAATTTCCACTTAGGTTGAAAGCCTTGAGCACGTCGTCCTTCGGATGGGACTTTCCGGATATATCTGAATCTGTAGTATCAGTTTTAACAATTATTAAGCCTATAAACCGTTAAGTAGCGCGAATTTTTTGAAAAACGTTTTCATTTTGATTTTTGTGTGGGGTTCAGATAATCCGGTCGTTCTCTATCAGTTTTAACAAATATTAAATCTATAAACCGTTAAAAAGCGAGAAATTTGAAGAATGGAGTCTACCGAGCTCAGGATCGCCACTTACAAATCTAGCTGGGGCACTTAGATCAGATGTTTTAATCGGGAAGTGAAAAATAACTATGAGCACGTCGTCCTTCGGATGGGACTTTAAGCGATGTTCCAGGAGTTTTTCGAATGTGAGGTACTCGATAATGAGACGTATGTTATGTAAATAAACCTGGGTAGGTGAAATTTCACTTAGGTTCAAAATAGCCTTGAGCACGTCGTCCTTCGGATGGGACTTTCCGGATAAATCTGAATCTGTCGTATCAGTTTTAACAATTATTAAGCCTATAAACCGTTAAATAGCGCAAATTTTTTGAAAAACATTTTTATTTTGATTTTTGTGTAGGATTCAGATAATCCGGTCGTTCTCTATCAGTTTTAACAAATATTAAATCTATAAACCGTTAAAAAGCGAGAAATTTGAAGAATGGAGTCTACCGAGCTCAGGATCGCCACTTAGAAATCTAGCTGAGGCACTTAGGTCAGATGTTTTAATCGGGAAGTGAAAAATAACTATGAGCACGTCGTCCTTCGGATGGGACTTTAAGCGATGTTCCAGGACTTTTTCGAATGTGAGGTACTCGATAATGAGACGTATGTTATGTAAATAAACCTGGGTAGGTGAAATTTCACTTAGGTTGAAAATAGCCTTGAGCACGTCGTCCTTCGGATGGGACTTTCCGGATAAATCTGAATCTGTCGTATCAGTTTTAACAATTATTAAGCCTATAAACCGTTAAATAGCGTGAATTTTTTGAAAAACATTTTTATTTTGATTTTTGTGTAGGATTGTGTAGGTACTCGATACATCTTTTTTTTTTTGGCATTTTTCTTCCATAGTGGATCGGTGTCACCATATTTAAAGTCAGTCTGAACGTTGTGCTGACGTTGGCATAATCCGAAACCAGGACACTCTATGGCTCTGTCAGTTAACAAATATTAAATCTATAAACCGTTAAAAAGCAAGAAATTTGAAGAATGGAGTCTACCGAGCTCAGGATCGCCACTTAGAAATCTAGCTGAGGCACTTAGGTCAGATGTTTTAATCGGGAAGTGAAAAATAACTATGAGCACGTCGTCCTTCGGATGGGACTTTAAGCGATGTTCCAGGAGTTTTTCGAATGTGAGGTACTCGATAATGAGACGTATGTTATGTAAATAAACCTGGGTAGGTGAAATTTCACTTAGGTTCAAAATAGCCTTGAGCACGTCGTCCTTCGGATGGGACTTTCCGGATAAATCTGAATCTGTCGTATCAGTTTTAACAATTATTAAGCCTATAAACCGTTAAATAGCGCAAATTTTTTGAAAAACATTTTTATTTTGATTTTTGTGTAGGATTCAGATAATCCGGTCGTTCTCTATCAGTTTTAACAAATATTAAATCTATAAACCGTTAAAAAGCGAGAAATTTGAAGAATGGAGTCTACCGAGCTCAGGATCGCCACTTAGAAATCTAGCTGAGGCACTTAGGTCAGATGTTTTAATCGGGAAGTGAAAAATAACTATGAGCACGTCGTCCTTCGGATGGGACTTTAAGCGATGTTCCAGGACTTTTTCGAATGTGAGGTACTCGATAATGAGACGTATGTTATGTAAATAAACCTGGGTAGGTGAAATTTCACTTAGGTTGAAAATAGCCTTGAGCACGTCGTCCTTCGGATGGGACTTTCCGGATAAATCTGAATCTGTCGTATCAGTTTTAACAATTATTAAGCCTATAAACCGTTAAATAGCGTGAATTTTTTGAAAAACATTTTTATTTTGATTTTTGTGTAGGATTGTGTAGGTACTCGATACATCTTTTTTTTTTTGGCATTTTTCTTCCATAGTGGATCGGTGTCACCATATTTAAAGTCAGTCTGAACGTTGTGCTGACGTTGGCATAATCCGAAACCAGCACACTCTATGGCTCTGTCAGTTAACAAATATTAAATCTATAAACCGTTAAAAAGCAAGAAATTTGAAGAATGGAGTCTACCGAGCTCAGGATCGCCACTTAGAAATCTAGCTGAGGCACTTAGGTCAGATGTTTTAATCGGGAAGTTAAAAATAACTTTGAGCACTTCGTCCTTCGGATGGGACATTAAGCGATGATCCAGGGCTTTTTCGAATGTGAGGTACTCGATAATGAGACGTATGTTATGTAAATAAACCTGGGTAGGTCAATTTCCACTTAGGTTGAAAGCCTTGAGCACGTCGTCCTTCGGATGGGACTTTCCGGATATATCTGAATCTGTAGTATCAGTTTTAACAATTATTAAGCCTATAAACCGTTAAGTAGCGCGAATTTTTTGAAAAACGTTTTCATTTTGATTTTTGTGTGGGGTTCAGATAATCCGGTCGTTCTCTATCAGTTTTAACAAATATTTAATCTATAAACCGTTAAAAAGCGAGAAATTTGAAGAATGGAGTCTACCGAGCTCAGGATCGCCACTTACAAATCTAGCTGAGGCACTTAGGTCAGATGTTTTAATCGGGAAGTGAAAAATAACTATGAGCACGTCGTCCTTCGGATGGGACTTTAAGCGATGTTCCAGGAGTTTTTCGAATGTGAGGTACTCGATAATGAGACGTATGTTATGTAAATAAACCTGGGTAGGTGAAATTTCACTTAGGTTCAAAATAGCCTTGAGCACGTCGTCCTTCGGATGGGACTTTCCGGATAAATCTGAATCTGTCGTATCAGTTTTAACAATTATTAAGCCTATAAACCGTTAAATAGCGCAAATTTTTTGAAAAACATTTTTATTTTGATTTTTGTGTAGGATTCAGATAATCCGGTCGTTCTCTATCAGTTTTAACAAATATTAAATCTATAAACCGTTAAAAAGCAAGAAATTTGAAGAATGGAGTCTACCGAGCTCAGGATCGCCACTTAGAAATCTAGCTGAGGCACTTAGGTCAGATGTTTTAATCGGGAAGTTAAAAATAACTTTGAGCACTTCGTCCTTCGGATGGGACATTAAGCGATGATCCAGGGCTTTTTCGAATGTGAGGTACTCGATAATGAGACGTATGTTATGTAAATAAACCTGGGTAGGTCAATTTCCACTTAGGTTGAAAGCCTTGAGCACGTCGTCCTTCGGATGGGACTTTCCGGATATATCTGAATCTGTAGTATCAGTTTTAACAATTATTAAGCCTATAAACCGTTAAGTAGCGCGAATTTTTTGAAAAACGTTTTCATTTTGATTTTTGTGTAGGGTTCAGATAATCCGGTCGTTCTCTATCAGTTTTAACAAATATTTAATCTATAAACCGTTAAAAAGCGAGAAATTTGAAGAATGGAGTCTACCGAGCTCAGGATCGCCACTTACAAATCTAGCTGAGGCACTTAGGTCAGATGTTTTAATCGGGAAGTGAAAAATAACTATGAGCACGTCGTCCTTCGGATGGGACTTTAAGCGATGTTCCAGGAGTTTTTCGAATGTGAGGTACTCGATAATGAGACGTATGTTATGTAAATAAACCTGGGTAGGTGAAATTTCACTTAGGTTTAAAATAGCCTTGAGCACGTCGTCCTTCGGATGGGACTTTCCGGATAAATCTGAATCTGTCGTATCAGTTTTAACAATTATTAAGCCTATAAACCGTTAAATAGCGCAAATTTTTGGAAAAACATTTTTATTTTGATTTTTGTGTAGGATTCAGATAATCCGGTCGTTCTCTATCAGTTCTAACAAATATTAAATCTATAAACCGTTAAAAAGCGAGAAATTTCAAGAATGGAGTCTACCGAGCTCAGGATCGCCACTTAGAAATCTAGTTGAGGCACTTAGGTCAGATGTTTCAATCGGGAAGTTAAAAAACACTTTGAGCACGTCGTCCTTCGGATGGGACTTTAAGCGATGTTCCAGGACTTTTTCGAATGTGAGGTACTCGATAATGAGACGTATGTTATGTAAATAAACCTGGGTAGGTGAAATTTCACTTAGGTTCAAAATAGCCTTGAGCACGTCGTCCTTCGGATGGGACTTTCCGGATAAATCTGAATCTCTCGTATCAGTTTTAACAATCATTAAGCCTATAAACCGTTAAATAGCGCAAATTTTTTGAAAAACATTTTTATTTTGATTTTTGTGTAGGATTCAGATAATCCGGTCGTTCTCTATCAGTTTTAACAAATATTAAATCTATAAACCGTTAAAAAGCGAGAAATTTGAAGAATGGAGTCTACCGAGCTCAGGATCGCCACTTAGAAATCTAGCTGGGGCACTTAGGTCAGATGTTTCAATCGGGAAGTTAAAAAACACTTTGAGCACGTCGTCCTTCGGATGGGACTTTAAGCGATGATCCAGGGCTTTTTCGAATGTGAGGTACTCGATAATGAGACGTATGTTATTTAAATAAACCTGGTTAGGTGAAATTTCACTTAGGTTGAAAATAGCCTTGAGCACGTCGTCCGTCGGATGGGACTTTTCGGATATATCTGATTCTGTCGTATCAGTTTTAACAATTATTAAGCCTATAAACCGTTAAATAGCGTGAATTTTTTGAAAAACATTTTTATTTTGATTTTTGTGTAGGATTGTGTAGGTACTCGATACATCTTTTTTTTTTTGGCATTTTTCTTCCATAGTGGATCGGTGTCACCATATTTAAAGTCAGTCTGAACGTTGTGCTGACGTTGGCATAATCCGAAACCAGCACACTCTATGGCTCTGTCAGTTAACAAATATTAAATCTATAAACCGTTAAAAAGCAAGAAATTTGAAGAATGGAGTCTACCGAGCTCAGGATCGCCACTTAGAAATCTAGCTGAGGCACTTAGGTCAGATGTTTCAATCGGGAAGTTAAAAAACACTTTGAGCACGTCGTCCTTCGGATGGGACTTTAAGCGATGATCCAGGGCTTTTTCGAATGTGAGGTACTCGATAATGAGACGTATGTTATGTAAATAAACCTGGTTAGATGAAATTTCACTTAGGTTGAAAATAGCCTTGAGCACGTCGTCCGTCGGATGGGACTTTTCGGATATATCTGATTCTGTCGTATCAGTTTTAACAATTATTAAGCCTATAAACCGTTAAATAGCGTGAATTTTTTGAAAAACATTTTTATTTTGATTTTTGTGCAGGATTCAGATAACGGTCGTTCTCTATCAGTTTTAACATATATTAAATCTATAAACCGTTAAAAAGCAAGAAATTTGAAGAATGGAGTCTACCGAGCTCAGGATCGCCACTTAGAAATCTAGCTGAGGCACTTAGGTCAGATGTTTCAATCGGGAAGTTAAAAAACACTTTGAGCACGTCGTCCTTCGGATGGGACTTTAAGCGATGATCCAGGGCTTTTTCCAATGTGAGGTACTCGATAATGAGACGTATGTTATGTAAATAAACCTGGTTAGATGAAATTTCACTTAGGTTGAAAATAGCCTTGAGCACGTCGTCCGTCGGATGGGACTTTTCGGATATATCTGATTCTGTCGTATCAGTTTTAACAATTATTAAGCCTATAAACCGTTAAATAGCGTGAATTTTTTGAAAAACATTTTTATTTTGATTTTTGTGCAGGATTCAGATAACGGTCGTTCTCTATCAGTTTTAACATATATTAAATCTATAGCAGTTATACCCGGCGTTGCCCGGGGAACTTTGATTTTTCTCCCAATATCTTCTATAACGCTATTCAGTTCCTCGACAGTACATTCATGATGTTATAATTTTCAATTATTCATACGGAAGGCTTATAGTCCTTCAGCTGTTGTAACGCTAGTAAGTTTTTAGGACCCCTAGGCACCACAGCTAGTATGCGCCTTTCAACGGCGGAAGCCACACCTAGTGAATACTTAGCATCGCTGGACGTCCTAGTCAGTGCGTAGTTAAGAACGTTTGTGACCACAGCTAGTATGTGGCTTGCAACGCTGAGCACCACAGCTAGTACGTAGTTGGGAATGCTGGGCATCATAGCTAGTATGTGCCTTGCGACGGCGGACCCAAAAGCTAGTACGTAGTTAGGAACGCTGGTCACCACAGCTAGTATGTGCCTCGCAACAGCGGACCCCACAGCTAGTACGAAGTTAGGAACGCTGGGCATCACAGCTATTAAGTGCCTTGCAACAGCGGACCCCACAGCTAGTATGTAGTTAAATACGCTGGGCATTACAGTTAGTAAGTGCTTTGCAACAGCGAACTTCACAGCTAGTACATAGTTAGGAACGCTGGGCACTACAGCTAGTAAATGCCTTGCAACAACGGACCCCACAGCTAGTACGAAGTTAGGAACGCTGGGCACTACAGCTAGTAAATGCCTTGCAACAACGGACCCCACAGCTAGTACGATATTAGGAACCCTGGGCATCACAGCTAGTATGCTTTTGCAACGACGGACCCCACAGCTAGTACGTTTTTAGGAACGCTGGGCCCTACAGGTAGTAGGTGCCTTGCAACTGCGAACCCCACAGATAGTATGTAGTTAGAACCACAGGGCATCACAGCTAGTATGAGTTTTGCAACGGCGGACCCCACAGCTAGTACCTACGAGTGAAATACGCTGGGCCACACTGCTAGCGCCTTGTAACAGCAGACCCCACAGCTTGTACGTAATTAGAAACGCTGGGCATTACAGCTAGTAAATGTCTTATAGGTGCCTTGCAACAGCGAACCCCACAGCCAGTACATAGTTAGGAACGCTGGGGCTGAGCACTACAGCTAGTAAGTACCTTGCAACAGCGGACCCCACAGCTAGTACGATATTAGGAACGCTGGACATCACAGCTAGTAAATGTCTTGCAACAGTGAACCCCACAGCGAATACATAGTTACTACTACTACATGTGAAATTCATGACAATACGATCAACCGTTAATGAGTTAGCTCTATATTTATACTTAGGCCCCCCCACAACCCCCCCTCCCGTTCAAAACTTTGGGACGCCACACACCTTTTTTTCTTGTTTGGCTTTTAAAAAGACTACGTGTGAAATTTCATGACAATTCGACCATTAGTTAATGTGTTAGCACTATTTATATACTTAGGCCCCCCTTACAACCCCCCCTCCCGATCAAAATTTTGTGACGCCACATAGCCTATTATTCAATCGGGCTCAAAAGAATGCTACATGGGCAGTTTCATAAAAATCCGTCCAGCGGTTTGGGCGTGATGCTGGAACAAACATACAAACAAACAAACAAACCCCGTTTCAGCTTTATTAATATAGATTTATTATTATCTTGTAAATATCTGTTTATTGGCATGTATAGAGTAACAAAAACAAGAGATTCCCCATCACTACCTAAAAAAAAACCCTCCATAACTGTACCTTCTACCATTTCTGTCAGTTTGTAAGTGACTCTTGATAATGCCTTAAGACGGCGAAACTAGTGGAGTATTTGAGAATATATAGTGAAGTTTGACAAAGAAATTGTGTATTTAATTATCTATTCTCTCAAAATTTATTTATTTAATCTTATTTTACTTCAAATTACTTTTAAAAGCTTATTTGATTGTTTATAGGTAATTTTAAACAGTCCATCTGCTATCATCAAAAGTCCCATCGTTTACAAGTTTGTTTCCAGAGATTTAACGACAACAGGAATATTTGTTTCAAATGGTGAGAAAAGTTTGTTCAAATGTCATATATTTTTAATGCCAATATTTATTATTAATCAAAGATATTTTTGAAATAGGAACAACATGGAAAGAGCTGAGAAAACGATTTAATAAAACTATGCCAAATAAATCTCTTGAAGATTATCATACCACATTTGTAAAGAGAAGTTCAAATTATGTAAATTTTATCAAGAAACGACTTGATGAAGGAGAATTCGATGTTCTTACTAGTTTTAGTTGTGTCCTTCTTGATATGTTCGTAGGTAAGATTATATGAAAGATAGAATTAAGATAATTATTATATTATTACTGATAAATAATGAAATATTAAATAATGTAACTCGAGATAACAATATAATTTTCCGCTGTTGTAGGATAGCAAACCCTTACAGATAACTAAAACGTTTGATTTTGTTTCGATAAAATGAGAAAGCGGATGATGTTTTCGGAAAAGATTGAAAAATACCACCCTTACTTTAAAAAAAAAAAAACTGTTTTTTCGTCGTCTCATGCCCGGGCTTCCAATATGAGGTCATATCGCCTGCTATCAGTGTTCTTTCGTCACTCTGGTGGCCATGAGCCCAACTGTACAGTACAGTACCTGACATCGCACAGGCTTGGGACCATTGCTTAGCGTCCCATTCGATAGACTGCTCAAAATGGTTTTTTACCCCCAGATAAAAAAAACTTAAGGTGTTTCGAGTTCAAGGACTTTCCACGCCCTCTCGACTGTACTACATATTGGTACGGAAACCATCCCCATGCTTATATGTAAGTCCCAACTGCTAAAGCTGTTGGTGGAAAACCGTAGGGATTTATCTCGGATCCGCTAAAATGGTATTACGGGAGGTGGATGGTTTCCATGCGGCACCACCAATTGTGGTTGGATTTGTAGTGGCGGTGGTTGCTGGGGCCACCATTGGACGCCATATTCTGGTGGGATTCAATGTTGAAACTAGAGCGAAATAGGAGATCTCCCGCGTCCTCTCTTTAGATGGGACTCGTGGTGGTAAGGACTTCGGCTAGGTTTCGACATGGATTACGCATCTCTAGGGTGTGCCATATACACTCTACTAGATATACCATTTTGTATTTGTCAAAGCAGAATTATTCTTTAGTTGTATAACTAGGTTAATAAGATATCACACTATTTGTTTTTCCGGAATTTTTAATGCTACCACCATGGCAATTTTTGAAAAATTTTGACACACCCCCACCCCTTTCACATAGTGTCAAACTTTTCTGATCCCTCATCCCTCGTAACATAAGAGAGAAGAAAAAATAGTAGAAAATGTTATAATATGATCTTTAGAAAATTGCAAAAAATAATTCAAATCTATAAAAATGAATTTGTTAAGAAAGTTCACCATATTAAGGCATGCCCATTTTGAGTTGGCTCAGTAATATGCGTGCTTGCTTACTGAGCTCAAAATTGCAGGTTAGAAACACGGCCAAGACCTCTAGTTTATTTTATCTTGGAGGTAAAATAACTTTAAACAAGTCGTCCTTCGGATGATCCGGAGCCTGTTCTGTATCAGTTACTCTTTAAAAACCCCTGCCCTAGGTAAATATAGATTTAGAGTAGACAAACTTTAGTGCTCCCAAAGTAGAGCGGGCTCATGTCCACCAGAATGACGAAAGAGCGCTCTAGTAGTAGGCAATATAACCTTGTGGTTAAAGCCCGGGCATGAGTCACAATAACTAACTAGCTGTATTAAGTAATTTTTTATGGACTGCTCTTTACTTATATATTTATTGCTATTTTATTTCTCTGCTATTTCTCTATTTATTTATTTTTCAGAAACGCACTTAGGAGTGAATTTGAATGAACTGGAAGAAAATAAGTATAAGTTTAATCACACTTTTACCAAGTAAGTTAGTAATTTTGAAAGATTTATTTTATTGCTAATTGATAATAAAATTATTACATGTAACTAGGAGTGATAGTAATGCATATATCAATGAATAACATCTTCTTTCAATTTATGCTTTCAATAATTTTCTCTCTATGTTAAGCGATAGTGGCCGATCTTGTGCGATGTTAATACTCGTTAAACACCTCTGCCCTAGGTGAAAAAAAATTTAGGACTCCCACAATAGAGTCGGGTTTATGTCTTCCGGAGTGACGAAAGAGTGCATTGGCGGTAAATCGATATGACCTTATACTTAAAGCCCGGGCATGAGATATATATGTGTGTACGATACTCGATTCATTCATGCCCCATCTCTACATGTATAGCGATTTTGGAATGCTGTTAAGTAGGCTATATTTTTTAGAGGTTTCATGGTTTATTTCTACAAATTATTAAAATTATGTTTGAAAATTACAGATTTATTGAACTTTCTGCTCATAAAATAATTTATTATTATGTTCTTCTTGAACCTTTTTATTATTTGACAAAAGCCTCGAAAGAGTTGAAAGCAACCGTAGAAGTAATGAGAACGTTTGTGGACAGGGTGAGTAATTGTTTTGATTTTATTATTGTTTAACTTAATTTTATGCTCGTTTAGAATACTGTAATGTATATAATATATATGCTATCATGTACAAAAATAAAAATCGTTTTCATCCCGAAATGTCTATAATTACTAGGTTGTAAAAACTAAAAAAAAATAAATGGAAGAAGTATAGAATTGTAAAAATAAATATTATATCAATTTAGAATTGATATATCACCTGAGATGTATTTGAAGGGTCGCTCTCTGCAAACTAACTTAGTTCATAACTAGACCTGACGATGGTGTAAGGCCGAAACCGGTAGTTATATATATATATATCTTTAGTGGAATAGAAAATATTTCAAAAATAAGTTTGTTTTATTTATTTATTAAGTTTCCACAATATGTCCGCGTTCCTCAACTTAGAAGTTGACTCTATTAATCATAATGATGAAATTCAATTCGGCTAATTTCACCTATGGTTACGCCGTCAGTAGATAAGTAAGATTATGTGAGTAACAAGAAAGTTTAGATTTCCAAAATGTATCTCTCAAAGGTTCCAAAATTGCAATAACTTCTGCCGTAAAAACTGAGGGTCAGTCAAAAATGGAAGAAAAACAGGCAACACTATTCAAACACCAACGTTTCGATGTATTTTATATCATCATCAGGGTCTACACACATGTGAACCTGACTTACTAACAAAACATTACTAAACATTAAAATTTAGACTTTCTATGAATACATTACCAAGTTTAGTAATGTTTTCATAGTAATTCAGGTTCAATTTTTAACTTGTTACAATGTCTAATTTAACTTTCAGTAATGTTTATCAACACACTAATTTTGTTTAATTGTGATTCTAATCTTGATTCCCCCCCATGTGTGTAGACCCTGATGATGATATAAAATACATCGAAACGTTGGTGTTTGAATAGTGTTGCCTGTTTTTCTTCCATTTTTGACTGACCCTCAGTTTTTACGGCAGAAGTTATTGCAATTTTGGAACCTTTGAGAGATACATTTTGGAAATCTAAACTTTCTTGTTACTCACATAATCTTACTTATCTACTGACGGCGTAACCATAGGTGAAATTAGCCGAATTGAATTTCATCATTATGATTAATAGAGTCAACTTCTAAGTTGAGGAACGCGGACATATTGTGGAAACTTAATAAATAAATAAAACAAACTTATTTTTGAAATATTTTCTATTCCACTAAAGATATATATATATATATATAACTACCGGTTTCGGCCTTACACCATCGTCAGGTCTAGTTATGAACTAAGTTAGTTTGCAGAGAGCGACCCTTCAAATACATCTCAGGTGAAAGGGTGCTATTAAAACTTGGGAGTTCCCTGGCTGTAGCGTTAGCTATCTCATGAAATATTTCCTAACAAAACTTAGTTCTAAATTTACATAAAACAATATCATTAGACTAATACGTGGAAAAATAACAAATAAATAAGTAAAAATACAAAAAAATAATAAAAATAGAAATAAAATTAATAATAATATTAAGATTGAGATAACATGAAACATATATGTGGAACCAAATAGTAATAACAGATAATACAAACATATATGTGGAAACAGAACTGTTTGTATTATCTGTTATTACTATTTGGTTCCACATATATGTTTCATGTTATCTAAATCTTAATATTATTATTAATTTTATTTCCATTTTTATAATTTATTTGTATTTTTACTTATTTATTTGTTTTTCCCACGTATTAGTCTAATGATATTGTTTTATGTAAATTCAGAACTAAGTTTTGTTAGGAAATATTTCATGAGATAGCTAACGGTACAGCCAGGGAACTCCCAAGTTTTAATAGCACCCTTTCACCTGAGATGTATTTGAAGGGTCGCTCTCTGCAAACTAACTTAGTTCATAACTAGACCTGACGATGGTGTAAGGCCGAAACTGGTAGTTATATATGTATATATATCTTTAGTGGAATAGACAATATTTCAAAAATAAGTTTGTTTTATTTATTTATTAATAGAGTCAACAGTATCTTTTCAATTTAGAAGGAATTCAAGGTTCTGTCGTATAAATTAAAACTCAATATTTGGCCAACGTTTCGGAAACTATTTATTTTCTTTTTCAGGGCCTTATAATGACTAGAGTGGATGTGTATGGTGAAGGGGTTGAGAGTTCGTGTCCAGTATAGAGCTACGGTATCGTCTATGTTACCACATTCTATATTGAATTCCGTCAGTTCGCCTTGCAGATGAAGGGAGGGGATAAAGTTGAAGCAAAATTAAAGCTTAACTACTGGTCTATTTGTACAACTGATTTTAAAAAAACTTTTTTATATATTTTTTTTTGTTTATTTTAGATCCTTCAAGAGCGAATGCAAAAATTATCAGGAAATGGAGAAGGTAACATCATCTTGAATACATACACATTTATTTCGTGATTATACATATTCATTACATTAACATTAGCAACTGTCTGTTTGTCAATTAATAATAAATTTATTTTAGTATATTAATTCAATTTTAATTTCTTTTTTTTTAAACATTACTCTAAGTTAATGACTCTTCAACCAACCAGATTAGGGATTATTCTGGTGAAATCTACGTAATTGTCTGGAGTATATATGACTTTCACGGTCGTATAATAATAATTGTTTTCGTTAAACCATAACATGGTAATAAGATACGACATAAAAATGTGTACATCAACATAGCTTATAAATTAGATACATAAACATCACTTATTAAATCTTAAAGTACATATGTGTTTAGTAATAATAATAAATACATAATAGATAATAAATGAATATACAAATAATAATAATAGATACGATAGATACCGTTTTTCATTGTATTCTAAATTATGATTTTTGATAAATATTTTTTATAATTCTTCCAAAAGTTTCTTCTTTCATTCCAGGACATTCCTACATCTCTTCCTCAGGTCATAATCTACGAAATATAGAAAATAAAAAAAAAATAATAATTTACAATATAAATAAAATAAATGTAAATATTAAACTAAAAGTAATTTCGATAGACCTTATAGGATGAAAAAATGTTTTATCATGTTTATATTACTATTTTTGAACAATGAGAATTACTATCGCTAGTGTATTTGTTTTTTAATGTTTTGAGAAATAGAAATTTGACCAGTTAGTTAATATGACTCATGCCCGGGCTTTGATTACAAGGTCATATCGATCGCCAACTACCAGAGAGCTTTTTCGTCACCCTAGTGGACATGAGCCCAAATTTACTATAGAAGTCCTAAATTGTGTCTACCCTAAATTTTTATTCACCTAGCCATTGGAGGGTTTTTATAACGAGTACCTGACATCGTACAGGCTCGGGACCAACGCTTAACGTCCCATCTGAAGGACGGCGTGCTTATGTTTTTTTTTGTTTTGTTTTTTTATTTTATTTATAAGGATACAACTGTTGCTAGGGTGCAACAACCAGCATCTATGATGGTAGGTATTGAAATGTTGGCGTGAAGGGCATGTGAGAGGAAGGCCACCCAGTGGTAGGTCCTCGGGACGAAAATTTATCTTAATTATTAGGACAAGAAAAAAAACAAAAAAATATAGAAATAAATAAATAAAAAAAATTAATAAATAAAAAGGAATTGAAAGACAATTTTGATGGATGGTTAAGAGAGACGATAAAATTAAAGGAAAATTATGTAAAAAAATAAATAAAAAATATTAAGAACGAATAGGATTCAAGTTGGCAGTAAGTCGCGGTTCCATCTTCTCTTCAACCTTCGTGGGGGGTTTTGTGGTAAGTGTTGTGAAGATAAAGTACGTATTTCTGGGTTTGGATGTGTGTAAAGTTTTCTCAAAAATAACGTATGTAAGTAGTTTGTATGATAAATGATAAACTGAAAAAAAAAAAATGAAACTGAAAATATATGCGTTAAAATCTCCTTCAATCGGTGATGTAGGCCAGAGTTTTGCATACCTCATTTTGAAGGTCTAGCGGGAAAATCAACACCCAGGATCATTGTTGCCCCCATTATAGTTCCTATTTAATGCAAAATGTTAATATTTGGGATTAATATTAAGAATAAAAAGGAATAATAAAATAAATAATAAATATAAACATTAAATAAAGAGAATAGTTAATTTAAAACGGGAACTGGAGGTCTCTATGACGTCAGGCATCTAGGCGGTTTGTCTCACAGCCTCCCATATAATTATTCCTTCAAATGTTTATTTTATTTTAATTATTTTCGTTAATGAATTTATTTTTACATACAATTAATATTGATTACAATTATAATATTTAATACTGATTACAATTCTGCAATATTCAACATCCTACTTCGGTTCTCTCAGAAAATGTTTTGCATTTGCGATTCCCTAATTTTTGCCTCCACATTGGAGGGCTCCATGTGCCGCAGTCTCGCTGCCACTCCACGAACAGTTCGGGTTTTTCTTTCTCTTAAGGAAGAAGAGATTGCAGTTAAAGTTACCATGACCTGATAATATTTGGGACATTCAATCTTTAAATATCATTCTTATAATAATTATTGAATGATTATATTTAATTGTTCATACTTTTTTTTTTTTTTCCAGATGACTGTCAATATTTTTCTGATTTCTTAATAAAGAGAAATTTAAAACGTAAAAAAACGAAAAAGGAAATGTTCTGCGAACTTATTGATATTATAGTGGCGGTAAGTGAAGTTCATTTTGAAAGTTGTTATTTATTTATATGTATTTATCTATTCAAAGCCACAAATATACAAAATATGTGATGCGGCCATTACAGGACTTTCTTATATGTCAGTTTTTTTTCCAAAATCGGGTTTTTGCACTAAGTTGTACCATCTGTTTGAGCTCTATTTAGTGGTATACTGCATCATGTCCTTTTTAAAGTAATTACAAAATAGGTTGGTAAACTGCACTAAACCTAATGTCAATTTGGGGAGAAACAGAACTAACGCTAGATAAAAAATCACTATGTGTAGTTGGTGCTGTTTACCTCTCAGGCTGTTTAATGAAGTGAACTGAACTTAGCGTTGTTTTGCTACTACCCCATTGCAACCTTCCTCATAATCTGTTATTAACACATGTTTTTATGTGTGTTTTGTATTATATACTAACGTATTGAATGAGGGCGCCGGTAGCTCAGTGGTATGCGTGCTTGACTTCTGAGCTCAAGGTCGTGGGTTCGTAAGCCGACCGAGGCCCTTAGTTTATTTTATCTGGGAGGTAAAATAAACTTAAGCACGCCGTCCTTCGGATGGGACGTTAAGCGATGGTCCCGAGCCTGTACAATGTCAGGTACTCGTTAATGACCCCTACCCTAGATGAATAAAAATTTAGGGTAGGCAAAATTTAGGACTCCCACAGTAGAGTCGGGCTCATGTCCACCAGAGTGACGAAAGAGCGCTCTGGTAGTAGGCGATATGACCTTGTAGGTAAAGCCCGGGCATGAGTCATAAAACCTAACCTAACCTAACGTATTGAATTTTAATAAACCAATTTCATGAGTTTTGTGCTACTTTGTGTTCTTTCTTGGTAATAAAAAAATGTTCTCACGTAAAAAGCGCATCCTACAGGTATTAAAGGAAAGTCAAGCTGCTACCGCTGCTGGAAATCGCACTGAATTTAGTGGTAAGTAATTTTTGTATTGCTGTAAAATTGGGTTTCTATCACATAATGCAGTTTACTCTCGGTTTTATTCGTACAGAAATGATATAATGTACGAATAAAATACTTTTGGTGAGCAGTACAGGATCTGATGGTACATTAGTCAACTATGTGTTGCGCGCACCGGCCCACTCGCAGCTAAGACTGTACTGTAGCTCTACTGGTGGAGCACTAGGACAACAGTTTCCTCAAACCCCGAAATTAATAGCTATATTTGATTTTGTTCTTTCAAGGGTTCTGATACATCAACTATTGCAGCAAGCAGTGCACTTGTCTTCCTGGCCATGTTCCCTGAAGTGCAGCAGAAAGCATACGAAGAGCAGAAGACGATCTTTGGGGATACATCACGTGATCCAAATCCTAACGATGTCTCTTCCATGGTCTACCTGACCCGAGTCATTAAAGAAAGTCTAAGACATGTTTCTCCTGTGGGAATATTCAGAGATCTATCAGAGGATGTTGCATTAGGTAAGACTCGAGAAGTTATTAAAACGTCAACGATACAAAGATGTTATTATAAATTATTGCAATAATTTCCTTAAGCAGCTGCTATACTCATAATAATAATAATTATTATTATTTCCATTAAACCAAAACATGGTAAATGAATATGTCATACAATATTGTGCTAAATAAAATAACTTATAAATTAGACACATGAACCAATATTAAATCGTACACAAACACATGCGAGTAGTAATAGTTATGAAAATAAAATAAATAAATAATAACAAATTAATGAATATAAAATATATTATTACAGCATCACTTCTCCCATTTATTTTCTGCATTACCAAAAAATAGTAATTACAGACATTTCGGTAAGCACTGCCATCATCAGTATCTATAATACATGTGTTCTTTAGGTTGACTATTCCATCTGCCAATCAGAAACTTCCTTTTATAGAACATATTTATTGAGTCGACTTCTATATTTAAACACCTAGTCAAATTATACAGTGGCGGCAAAAAGTATTTGAACATCCGAGATTGAGGCATGTGTGTGTCTGTCTGTGATTTAAAAGTTGTGAGCTCTCTACCGCAACAACGATTGTAGCTACGAATTTCAAATTTGGAATAAAGGAGTCACTTGTGCTAGCTTAAGTCTGGCTAGATGTTGGCTGAAATCAGACGAAAATTCAGAGGCCAATTTCCTCCGGGACCTTACTACATTTTACAAGAAACCTCTTATGTTTATGACCTAATCAAAAAACTTTACAAATAATAGTTGTAGAGAATACTAAAATACTAAATTTTATATAAAATACGATTTTCGCAGGTCGTTTGGTTTTTGAGAAACATGCCGAAAACCATTTGAAGGGCTTAGTTTCAAAACCGGCTAAGTCCACTTTTGTTAATTTTGAGAAAACAACAAATAACTCTCCAGGTGCATGAATATTCAAAAAAATAGAAAACACTATATTTGGCGTATTGCTGATGGAAATAACTTTTAATTTCTGTAGTCCGGCTACTTTTTGTAAGTTAATACACACAGAAAACGAAAAAAAATGTTTGGACTTAGCCGGTTTTGAATCTAAGCAAGTTGACTTAGCCGGTTTTGAAAATAAACAACTTGGACTTAGACGGGTTTGAAAATAAAATAAGAATTTATTCAATTTTGTAGAAAAAAAAAGTATTTTTGTTTGCTTATAATTATCGATATTACATTGATATTTCAGTTGTATCGTCTGTTTAAATAACGCGAAATCCTTAAAGTCACTGTGGTCATAATGGGTAGATTTACCTTATTAGATTCAATACTTTTCATCGTAACATGTGGACTTCATTTTAGAAATGAATTCTTGGACATAGCCGGTTTTGAAAATAAAATTATTGGACTTAGCTGGTTTTGAAAATCAAATTTTAAAAAAATACATTTTTTAATAATGTTCGTTAAGAAAACATTTTTTTTTTCGACTATCTTGTTACTAAAAGTTGGGAAATATCTCAAAAAATATTTTCCTGAAATATCTCCGATTTTTATTTTTTTGGACTTAGCCAGTTTTGAAACTAAGCCCTTCATTTTGAAATGTAATTTTGAAACACATATTTTTAGGAGTTATGCGTATTTATTTATTTTTCAGGAGACTATACTCTCCCAAAAGGGGCTACAATGTTCTTATTTTTACAAAAAATACACAAAAATCCTCAGTATTGGGACAACCCAGAAGGATTCGAACCAGATCACTTCCTTCCAGAGAAAGTTGCTGCCAGACACCGATTTGCATACTTGCCGTTCAGCTATGGAGCCAGAGGATGTCCAGGTATTTGATAAGTGTTCAATGTACTTCCCCAGAACCCCCTCTCCCCTTCAGCCATTTCGCTGAAATTTGACAGAGGTTGTTCTCATTGGGTTATGATATCAAGTTTATAAAATACAAATAGTTCATGAATGTTCTCTAGCGACGAAAATAAGAAAAAAGATTTTTAAAAATATATGCTTCCCAAGTTTTGGCTAAGAAAAATGTTTTTGGGGATCAATTAATTTCTAGAAATTTTTATTTCGGAATAAAATAACTTTTGTGTTTCCCTTTTGAGCTCAAGATCACGGATTCGACCTAACGCCGTTCTTCGGATGGGAAGTAAAGATAACTTAACCTGAGTGACTAAATTTAAGACTCCTACTTTAGAGTAGGACTCATGCCCACCAGAGCGATCAAAGAGCACTCTGGTAGTAGGCAATATGACCTCGTAGTTAAAGCCCGGGCATGAATAACTAAAAGAAACATTTATTATATGTACTTAAAAACTTGTATTATTGCAGGTTACCAGTATGGAATGAACTCAATAAAAGTACTCTTATCCCAAATACTTAGAAACTTCAAATTGTCAACAAGTTTAAAATTTGAAGAAATAGAATATAATTATTCTCTGCTACTGGAAATAAGTTCTGGTTATAAAGTTAAATTTGAGGAAAGAAAAGGGAAAATTGACCTTACCTGAACATTCTAAGTTTTGTTTTGTCAGCAAAAAATTTCATTTTACTAATTCTTTGGCTTTTTTATTGTTTATTTACATAATATTTTTCTCAGAAGATATTTTTATTTAAATAATTGTTTTTTTTTTTTTTATAAAAATTTAGTTAAGTATGTATATATTTTTAAGTCCAGGTTAATATTTGTATTTTAGTTTTAATTTATTTTACTTTTAATATTAAATGATTTACCTATTAGCATTTTTTTTTGTTTATTTTTTACATCTTATCTTGAAATTACGGACTAGTAGTGACGTGCAAAAACGCTATTTCTATACTAACTGTTTCTGTTACTTTTAAAGGAAGGAGAGATGAGGCTTGTGGTCGGTAAAACACTTCAGGAATTTCTGTCAAGCTTTCGGCATTGAGTGTGCCTTCTTCAGGGCCTGAATTAACATACATTATCAGTGAGGTTATATATGTTATAGAGTTAAGTAAAGATATAACAATAAAACTAAATGTGACACATTATCAGTGAGGTTATATATGTTATAGAGTTAAGTAAAGATATAACAATAAAACTAAATGTGACACATTATCAGTGAGGTTATTTATGTTATAGAGTTAGGTAAAGATATAACAATAAAACTAAATGTGACACATTATCAGTGAGGTTATTTATGTTATAGAGTTAGGTAAAGATATAACAATAAAACTAAATGTGACACTTTATCAGTGAGGTTATATATGTTATAGAGTTAAGTAAAGATATAACAATAAAACTAAATGTGACTAAACAACAAACCTACATCATAAGCGAATATAACTTTAAAATTATTTACACACCCTTAACACAAAAGTGTAACTGCCACACATTTCTACTAACAACACTCTGAATGCATGACTCACAAATCTACGGTTCGGCTAAAATATCTAACCTGAAACGTATCCAGGTTTTCCAGTCAAAGACACTCAGACTCATTAAACAATGCCCACCATACGTAAGTAACAGAACACTCCACAATGACCTCATGATAAACACAGGACACGACACAATTACAGAAGTTTCCACAGCAAATTGCATTCACACACGAATTCTCCCAGGAGATTGAAGAGGAGGTGGAACCATGATTTACTGTAATCCCAAATTGCAACCGCCCACTTCTTGAAACAAAATCGTAATATCCCCATAATATTCATTGTTTTTAATTTCGCCCTGAGGAGCTACCGCTGGGTAGCCTTCCTCTCTCATGCCAATCAAGACATCAACTATCAATCAAATCCTCTTGGTAGCTTGTTGTTGCGTCATGACAACAGTTGCGAATAACATTATTAACAAAAAAAAAAAAATATTTACACTACAACGAAATAAACACAAGCAATTATAACTAAATAAAAAGTATATTTTCGTTTTGTTTTTGTTTTATATTTTATAAATTATTGTTCACCTCATATATGTTTTATTTAGTTATAATAATTATAACTATTATAATAATTATTACAATTATTGTTTGTGTTTATTTCATTGTAGTATAAATAATTTTAAAGTTATATTCACTCATGATTTGGGTTTGTTGTTTAGATACATTTAGATTTATTGTTACATCTTTACATAAGTATAGCTTATATAAAGTAACAAAATTTGTTATTACATTATTTAATAATGTATATATGTCAATACAGGCCCTGTTATTTTATTACTTTATAGGTTGTTTTTATAATAAGTCTTATTGTTTATTTCTTCATTTTATAAATATTTTTACTCTACCAATTTTCTTCTCAGTTTTTAAGCAAACCATTTTCATTTAATCTAATGTTCAATTTACTAACAGGATCTTTGTCACCCTTAACTAGATTATTTTCTCTTGTTTTTTTTTTTTTTTTTCTATTTATTTAGTTTTTTCTTTTTTTCAACAATATTTTTCTCTGTACTCTATTCTTACTTGAGCACCATTAGAGAACTTTTTATTTATTTATCTATTCATCTCTTCACACGTTTATATTTATTTCTATTCTTTATTCTTCTAATTTCCTGTACCATGTATTATGCCAACCTCCATCTGTAATATACTACCTCATGTATGAAAAACAGATGTAAATAAAAAATAAATAATAACAATACAGACCCTGAAGAAAGCACAATCAGTGCCGAAAGCTTGACAGAAATTCTACAAGTTTGCTTTTATCAACCACAAGCCTCATCTCTCCTTCCTTTTTACATCGTTGGTCAATCCTTCCTTAATCGATTACTTTTAAATAACAGTTCTAAATAATCAATTCATCTGTTAAACAGTTATTTTATATAACTGTCTAAAAACAGCTACTTTTGCTAGAGAATAGACAGAAAATATACCTAACAGTTCAAAAGTATTTGTTATTTCATGATATCTGTTGTCGGTTTGGAGGTCTTCAGACTTCACTTATCTCTATTATCTTTTTAGCTTACAATATTTTTTTTTTCTCGTCTGGCCCCATGTACTATATACATTGCCATAAATATTTTTGTATTATATTTATTTAATTTGTTGAAAATAAAAATTTATATATGTATTTTATTTTTTCAATTTGAACTTTACCTTATTACCACCAGTAATCTTAGTTAATAAAATAATCTAATCTGACAAATGTTATGCCTTTGTAAATATGTAAAAATAAAATAAAATAAATAAATAATTGTTGTTGTCTAAAAGACTAAAGGAAAATAGTCGTCGGTGAATCACCGGTCATGTACTTCCCCAGTACGAATTAATCAATTAATCTTTAGCTCCTCAAAAACCAGTCGACCGTTTGCGCTAATATTCAATAGTAAACTTACATAGGGGCTCCTAAATCCCCATACTAAATGTTGTGTCGATAAATTCATTATATCGGCAGTTATTAGGGTTTTTGAACTGAGCCCCCTCTGAATCGTCCCTTCGTTTTAGCCGATTTGACTGAAAATCGATAGGTGTTGTCCTTATAGAGTTTAGGTCACACATATAAAAAAAAATGTGTCGTTACAATTTTTCTACAACAGTTTGTGAGAGCACTCAAAAAAAAAAAGAAACCAAAAAAGAAAAAAAGTTATTACGATTATGGGTACGTAAATGCATCCTAAAAAAGTTATGATCAAAAATTTCAAAAAATAAAAAATTTTTATTGGAGTTAATAAATTATATTTTTATTAATTTTACTTTCCCAGCTATACGAAGTATAGAGGAAGTTATGTAATCGGTCAAGAAATCTATGCAGAGTTTTCAGTGGAATTTAAAATTTTCTGTCTCTTCTGTATGTGTGTGTGTGTTAGATAACTCCCGATAGAATGATTGTATCGATACGAAACTTTATATATCAATCCTGAAATCTCTAACGTCAACACTTATTGATTTTCAGTCTAATCGACCAAAAGAAAAGAGAATATTATGGGAGAGGCGTAACATAAAAACTCGCATAACTGCCGATAAAATGAATTATCGACATGAAATTTTATATGTGTACCCAAAACCCCATAAGGATATCACCTGTCGATTTTCAATCAAATCGGTCAAAGGGGTGTGGAGATTAGGGGAGGCTTAACTCAAAAACTCATAATAAGTGCCGTTATTGCCATAATGAATGTATCGATACAAAATTTAATTTCGGACGACACATCAATTGTTAAGCGGATATGGCAGAAAGGGAAGATGGGGATCCAGAACTCCCCTATTGATCAGCCAAATCGACCAAAAGGGCCTCTAATATTTATAGACTCTTTGCCTGTTGTCTATCTTCCTTCTTCTTCATATATTCTATCCTCCATGCTCTGGTCCCTTGCTTCCTGCTCCAGCCAAGGAAGGAAAATTTAAAGATGTCCTTTACATTTATAATTATATAATAATATAAACATTTCATTTACACAAAAAGACAGGTGCGAGGTTTCTGATCTCTTAGTAATTCACAAATTATACTTATTGTCTAATTACTTGTTTTCAATATCGTGGGAATGACCCTCTTTTCGAAGATCAATTCAGAAGATGAAAACTATTTGCATAATTACGTTATGCATTAATAATAATTTGGTCAGTAGTGGCTAGGTCAGGCGCAAGGAAAGTCTTAAAGCGAGTCATGAATTCCCTTCTAAGATTCAATTTTCAGGCTCCCCAAACACTCCTCTATTACTAGTTCCTAAATAGACCTAAAACGGCTCTTCCCATCTCGTCGGCAATATTTCCTAGGCTCCTTTCTCTATCAAACCATATCTTCCCAAAAGCCCTCCTACATCTTCCAAATATGCTCCAATTTAAATACCATATCTAGCAGAAAGTCACTAGATCCCGTCCCTCTGATCTTTATCCCCCTTCCTATAGGACAACAACCTACCACAACTCCTTCCTTATCCAGGCTAACTCCCTCTGCAACTCTCTCCCTCTCCAGATCCGCCATGCTCCTCTTCTTTCATTTAAGTCCCTACTTTTCCATTATCTCCTAACTCTGCAAACCTCTGATTGCTAAGGCTGGCTCCTATGAGATAGTTCTCGTCTTCCTATAAGTCTCTCTACATTGGACAGATTGTTACTCTTCTGTTTCATCAGTCCAGTTTTTTACAATTCATATATAACTCATTATTGCTATCATGTCTCACATTATTATTCATACTTATTTTTCTAATTTTTCTATTTTTATTTCTCTTTATTATTTTTCTCTAGTTTATTATATTGTTCTACTGATTGCCTGTTTTTAACATTTAATATTTATTCCTAGAGACCTCTTTTATTCTATATTTATTCTTTTCAACTGGTTGATATTTGTATACTCTTGTTTATTTTTTATGTTATTATTCTTAGGGGATGTATGTCCCAGAATAAAGATTATTTTTCATTTCAAAAGGAAACGGCGCTGTAGGCAAACTATAGTACCACCATAAGGTCAGCCTAGAGTCTTCAAGAAGTGGGGAGGGCATTAAAGAAATTAATTCCTTTATGAGTTATACTTTTTTCAAAAAGAGAAAAACAATGTTTAGTTATCCAAAAATCATCTTTCTTACATGTATCGTAATCATGACTAGAATTGTTAAGGGGGAAAATATTTTAATTTTTCCTAATAACCATTAATAATGTTACAAATATAAAGAGAATTTATAATAAAATATTTTTAAAAAACAATACTAGATGGGCTTTTGTTTAAAGTGAGAAAAGACTAACATATAAGACTCTAAATAAATAATTTGGGAGCCATGGTGGCCGTGCGGGTTAGAGCGTAGGGCTTTGGTCGCATGATCTTACCATAGTTAGCGGGTTCGAATTTTTTTAAAATGTATAAATAGATATTCACAACTGTATAAATAATATATAAAACAAGCAAATTTGCTAAAAGAGTAAAATATAGCATTGTCAAAATGTCAAGAGAGGAGAAATCACCCAGTGGTGACACTCCATAGGCATTATAGAGGAGGTCTCTAGGCCATTGTCGCTTAGATTGTCTTTGAGGAAGTGTAGCAGAATGGAGGACACGGACTAGAGAATAACTTTGGGGACTCACAGGAAAATAACTTTGTACCTGGATTTAGCTATCTCGGTGACGAGGGGATTGTTGAGTCCAGTATGGAGGATCTTGTTGAAATCATAGTGAGGAGCATTGGCTATTCTACGCAGAACCCTAGAGTTCTAGTAGGTTTCAACACTGCTTTGTATATAAGTATTTTTATTTTCATAGTTAATTTAGATCTTTTGTCTAGCAGTCTTATTAAGTTTGTAGTCTGTTTATTTCTTGTCTTATTAGTCTCGCGTGGGAGTTCCATGTTAGTCGCATGTCGAGTATGAGGCCTAGATTGTGAACATAGTTTTTTCATGGGATGGGATTATTAAAGTATACTGAAGAGCAGGTATATCTAAACATAAAATAAAATATAACATCATATTATGCTGTAAAATGATTTCGTAAAAATTGTATTCTTTATCTTTTTTGGATGAATCTTTGGTCACGAAAGACATCACTCGTCCGTCTTTCTCAAGTGAGGCTATGAGATGGGGACGACCAGTGGTCGCCTCCAACCCGTCACACGGCTTTTCTCTGTTTTTGGTAATAGCCGACAAACCGGCTGAACAGTGAGTTACCGGTCTCCGTCACCAGGTGCCGCAGATCCAGTCTCGCGAATCATCTCTACCCTGGCCTGTGTACAACGCGCAATCTAGGACTACATGTTCTGCAGTCTCGCCAGTTGGGTTGTTCTTCCTCCTAAAGAAGAAGAGTTTGGAGTTAAAATCTCCAGGACCTTATAATATCTGTGACATCCAGTGGTTGTTGTTGCAATTTCCCCACTATCCATACCTGGACGAAGTTTAACTTTTTGAGAAAAAATTAACTTTTTAGGGAATATGTTGTATTCAAACTTTGATTTAAATTAAACCATAAATACACGAAAAGGATGAGGAACTGATTTTAATGAATAAGTAAGTGACTTGGAGTGCTATTGAGCTCAAGATCACGGGTTCAAAAGAAGATTACCTTAGGTTTTTTTTTTATCTGGGAAGTAGAATCACCTTGTCCTTCGGATGGAACTTAAGCGATGTTCCTGAGTCTGTGCAATGTCAAGTACTCGACCTAAACCAGGGTTGGCAAAGTACAGAAATCCCACACTCTCTATGCTATTGTAATGCATTATACATTATGGTGGGGTGAAGTTACCTGAAGAGTCGGAGCTTGTGTATGTCTTACAGTCTTCATTCATCTTCCTCTGTGATCATTCAAATGTAAGTATCCACTCTCTTTATATGTTCATCTACCGAAATAGATAAATATATATATATATTATGGCAGCTATACAAATCTCCCGTTCGTTTGATATCAAAACATAATATAAAATCATAGATTGAATATGTCGACTCATTAAATAATTCTCGGTCAATAATAAAATGGACCAACAACATAAATATAGATATAAATACAGAAATTTCAAATTGATGAGTTACTGATGATCAGAGAACTTCAAATTCCAAATTTCCTTACACAAACCAACAATTGAACAATGATTGATAGAGTCGACAGTATCTTTTCACTATTAAAGTAAATTCTGTCGTGTAAATAAAAAAAAAACTGTAAATTGTTAATTTCTGTGTTCACTTGAGTCAATTTTATATTATTTGTTTGTGAATTTATCTTAACATTCAATTGTTGATCTTAAAAGAAATCGAGGTTCTGACGTGTAAATAAAAAAACTCAATGTTTGTTCAACGTTTCGGAAACTATTTATTTCCTTCTTCCTGAATTAAAAATTAAAGCCCTGGCTTTATAATGACTTGAGTGGATATGTGTGGAGAAGATGGTAAGTGTTTGTGTGTATCTATAGTTGGTGTTAACGATAGTTTCGATACTATCGATAGTTTAAGGACTGTTTTTCTGGGATCCACTGAATCGAAGGAAGGTTACATTTACTGTTCTTATAGAGTTATTCGTTGCTTTGAACTGAAAATTTACTATTCTTGTAGCGTGATTTGTTGTTTTGAACTGAAAAATGAGTCGTAAACGGAAGTCCGATGTGTGGAGTTACTTCGATAAAAATGTGGGTCCAAAAAAATTGGCTAAATGTCGTTTTTGCAGTGTCGAATACAGAACTTCCGGGAACACTTCCAACTTGGAGGATCACTTCTGTTTTTTTGTTTTATTTTATTTTGTTGAGGTTTCTGATGTTCTAGTGTTTGATTTTAGTCGTTCGTTTTTGATGTGATATATTTTGTTAGTAACTAACAATGGAAATATATATATATTGACCAAATTGAATATATAGGTATATATACGTGTTTTGAATTCATATTTTTATGTGCAATTAAAGTTTGTAGTTTAGTTGCTGATTGCGTTAACGAACCGATCTGATCAGCTGAAGTACGTATTGCTGAGCTTTTTTGCTACTTTAAAAAAATATAGCTACTAACACTGTACGACATCTTGTTTATTTGTCTTCCGTAAATTACTTACATGGTACATGTGTGCATGTACATGAGCATAGAGTGACTGGATGTCATTTCTGCTTGAAAAAATATCATAAATAGTTTCCGAAACGTTGGCTAAATACTAAGTTTCCTATTTACACGACAGAACCTCGATTTCATTTAATATCAATTGGATGTTAAGATTAATTTATAATTTAATAATAGAAAATAAACTCAAGTGAACATTTACACTTCGACGAGAAACATGCCCCCCCGTTTTCATCTACGACAAGCCCCTCCCTCAAACTAATACTGTACGATACCTAGGACTGACAATGGATCGAAGACTGACATGGAATCCTCACACGCGTCTCACACGAAACACGCTGAACCGTCGACTCAAAATACTCTACGGACTTCTAAATAGACGATCAAAATTAGACATGACACAAAAACGGAACTGTTATACTTACTTACTTAGACCATTATGGACATACGGATCACAGATATACGGTTCAGCAAAAACATCCAACATCAAACGAATTCAGGCATTTCAGTCAAAAACCCTCAGACTGATAACACAATGCCCTCCATACATAAACAACAGAACACTTCATAACGATCTTATGATACACACAGTACCCGACACAATACAAACTATTTACATACGTTTTTTTAAAAAACTTTACACACATACAAATCCAGAAATACGTACTTTATCTTCACAACACTTACCACAAAACCCCCCACGAAGGTTGAAGAGGAGGTGGAACCGCGACTTACTGCCACCTTAATTCCTATTCGTTCTTAATATTTTTTTTTTTTTTATTCTTTTACATTATTTCCCTTTACTTTTATCATCTTTCTTACCCATTCCATCAAAGTTGTCTTTCAATTCCTTTTTATTTTTTTTTTTTTTAATTATTATCATTATAATTTTTTATTTTTTTTTTTTTCCCCTTGTCCTTATAATTAATATAAATTTTCGTCCCGAGGACCTACCACTGGGTGGCCTTCCTCTCACATGCCATTCACGCCAACGTCTCCATACCTACCAACATAGATGCTGGTTGTTGCCCCCTAGCAACAGTTGCATCTTTATGAATAAAAGCCAAAAAAAAAAAAAAAAAAAAGTGAACACAGAAAGTAACAACTTACAATAATGCATTTTTTTCTAACACTCAAATATTCCAAAGTAATTTCCTATCTCATCTCTGAACTTAGTCCACAGTACTACGAGTAGCTACATCTCAACTGTGTCTTATTAACTGCCTTTTTTTCCAGAAGCCTGGAATAAATCACTATAATATTGGTCAGATTTAAACCATTTCTAATTATCTAGGAGGTCTACTTGATCTCAAACTATTTTTTGCATGAATTGAATACGTTATTTGGAATGAATGTAAATAAAGCCATTGAATAAATTTAATAATATATCGATTATTACAAATCAACATCAAGCATGAAAACGTTCGAATAGTACGTAAATGTGCAACGTTCCAAAGAAGTCTTGTATTCTTTTGTTTATTTCTTATTTTATTTATTCTTAGGGGACATATGTCCCAGAATAAAGATTATTCTTCAGTTTCAATTTCAATCGAAAGAGAAATTAGCAGATAAGGAATTGGAATAGAATATTTTCGACAATTTTCACGATAGCCCATGGTAGAGGAACGTTGGAGTGACCTTCGCCGCGACTGGTAGCTGGCTGATAATGGAGTGATGTAGATTATACTCCTAATAGAGTTAAGATTAATTCATAATCTAATATAGGGAGGATCAAAGCATCGACTTAAATACCATAACAACTGCCGATGTAAAAGAAAAATTAGGATGAACAATCAGAAAAGATCAACATTGATTCTTTGCCCAAATAGTTGATTAATTTTGAAGAGAGAAGGAAAACTGAAAAGCTTGACTTTTTTTTTGTTGTTATTTTCAGAAATCATGTTAAGCGCTGGCTACCTGATAGTTACGCTGCTTGTCCTACTTTGGACCTACTATAAACTTGGACGACGACATCTTGAGAAACATGCAGCCAAGATACCTGGAGGACCTGCCTTGCCTATCATTGGCAACCTCCGAGAGCTGCAGCACTGTAAAACAAGAGAAGGTATGATAATTCAGTGGTCAAAAAAGATAACATTGCACTTTTGAAAATGTTTGAGTTATTTTCTTTTAAACATAAAACATATGATATTACACAGAGGGCGCCGGTAGCTCACTGGTATGCGTGCTTATTTTCTGAGCTCAAGAACGTGGGTTCGAAACCCGACCAAGGCCCTTAGTTTATTTTATCTGGGAGGTAAAATAAACTTAAGCACGCCGTCCTTCGGATGGGACGTTAAACGATGGTCCCGAGCCTTGTACGATGTCAGGTACTCGTTAGAGAACCCTACCCTAGGTGAATAAAAATTTAGGGTAGGCAAAATTTAGGTCTCCCACAGTAGAGTCGGACTCATGTCCACCAGAGTGACGAAAGAGCGCTCTGGTAGTAGGCGATATGACCTCGTAGTTAAAGCCCGGGCATGAGTCATAAAACCTAACCTAACATTAGAGATATAATATTACAAGATATTTTGAGATTTATTATGATTTATAGTTATTATAAATTTTATAATGTGGTTGAGGTTTGGGCATTATTCCTGTTTATGCTAATCAAATACAAAATATTGGCGGCGCCACTGTACAGGAAGAATTAGAGAAAATATGGATAAAACAGTCTGACCCGATTTAATAAGAACAGACCAAGAAGGTATGGCTTGACAAAAATTACGAGGACTGGTCGTCGCTCTGGTGGACATGAGCCCGACTCTACAATGAGAGTCCTAAATTTTGCCTAACCTAAATTTTAATTCACCGAGGGTAAGGGGTGTATTTACCGAGTACCTAAGTACTGACTTGGGACCATCGCTTACCACCTCCAACTATCTTGCTACCTCTGAACTAGTCTGGATTATTTATTAAGTCGAAAGTGGACTTAATTATTAATATGAAATTTCTTTAATTTTGTATGATATTGGTTTCAGTTTTATTGAAGTCATTCCATGTTATGACTGAACAATTTCCTGAAGGACTTCGCACCTACTGGCTTGGTCCTGTTCTCCTAGTTGGTGTTTGGAAACCAGAATATTTGGAGGTATTTCCTTTTTTATATGTTTTGCTGTTTGCTTGTCTCATATATTAATAATAATTATTTGTGTTTGCGCAGCCTCAGTATGCTTGAGTTAGTAGAATTATACTCAGTACACTAGATAGTGCTGTATTATCAATATTTATATATATTATCAATGTATTTACATATATTCAGAGACATTACATATTGTATAGAGAGAAATTTCAGTCACTTCTAGTCCTAATATTTTGATGCATCGTTCAGTCTTTTGTATGTTTATTATAGGTTAGGTTTTATGACTCATGCCCGGGCTTTAACTACGAGGTCATATCGCCTACTACCAGAGCGCTCTTTCGTCACTCTGGTGGACATGAGCTTGACTCTACTGTGGGAGTCCTAAATTTTGCCTACCCTAAATTTTTATTGACCTAGGGCAGTGGTCTTTAACGAGTACCTAACATCGTACAGGCTCGGGACCATCGCTTAACGTCCCATCCGAAGGACGGCGTGCTTAAGTTTATTTTACCTCTCAGATAAAATAAACTAAGGGCCTCGATCGGGTTCCGAACCCACGTTCTTGAGCTCAGAAGACAAGCACGCATACCACTGAGCTACCGGCGCCCTCTATATTTATTATATATATTATTGAAATAGAAAGTACGAACGAGAGGGAAGTAGGAGGCAAAACATAAGATGCTGCACTCGAAGCTTTTTGATAGTTGATCGGATTTTCGTAAATTATAGTTTAAAAGCTGATTTCAAACATAGATGATGCGGAACAAAAATCAGCTGAACTCCACACCGTCCTAGTATAGCAACTTTACCTCTGGGATGAGAGATTTGTGCTTTTCTGGGCAACGATTGTTACTACTGGTTACTTATAAATTATCTCTCCAAAATATATATATATACATTTTTTTTAATTTTAGCTTCAAAATATTTTCAAAAGCCTAATAAATCGTTTACAGATAATTCTGAACAGTCCATCTGCTGTCACCAAAAGTCCCATGGTTTACAAGTTTATTGTCAGAGATTTATCAACAACAGCATTATTTGTCTCAAATGGTGAGGAAAGTTTGTTTAAATGTCTTATATAATTTTAATGCCAATAATTATTATTAATCAAAGATATTTTTGAAATAGGAACAACATGGAAAGATCTGAAAAAACCATTTAATAAAACATTGCCAAATAAATCTCTTGAAGATTATCATACAACGTTTGTAAAAAGAAGTTCAAATTATGTAAATTTTGTCAAGAAACGACTTGATGAAGGAGAATTCGATGTACATCGTAGTGTTAGTTGTGTCCTCCTCGATATGTTCGGAGGTAAGATTATTATTATTATATGATTATTGAAAAAGAATAATTTGGATTTTGTAAAATTAAGAATTATGTAAGTGTTGGCCTCTTTTACAGCAACCCCTTCTAGATAAAAACATTTGGATTGGTTGCGATATAATGAGAAAGAGCATGGTGTTTTTGGAAAAATTAAAAAATGTCATCCCTACTTAAGAATGAACAACCTAAAAAACTGTATTAAGTGTGTTTGTTGTTGTCTCATGCCCGGGCTTTCACAACGAGGTCATATCGTCTACTATCAGGGTGCTCTTTCCTCGCTCTGGTGACCATGAGCCCGACTGTACAGTGGGAATTCTAAATTGCGCCTGGATGATGTTATCTAGAGTTAAGGGTACCTGGGATTCCTTCCTGATAACGTTTGTGTTTGTTTCGATGTTTGAGAAAGTGATTAGTGTTTTTGGAAAAATGAAAAATGCTATTTCAACTTAAGAACGAACCAACTAACAGACTGTACTAAGTTTGATTTTTCGCAAAGATATTGTGAAACTCTTAATAAAAAATATAAAGAAAAACTAATGTTTTTTAAAAATATATATATATTTTGTTAAGTGGTGGCTGAAAATGGTAGCAATATCGAAATTACTTCCATGTAATTTTTATAACTTGTGAAATAGACAATATTTTTTAAAAAACATTCGTTTTTCTTTATATTTTGTATTACGTTTGTTAGCTTTTACTAATGGTCATGTCATATGAGCACTCTGGTAGGCTCTAGTGAACATGAGTCCGACTATGCATAGGGAGTCCTAAATTTGGCCGAGGTTTAGTTACTAAGGGTTTGGGGTCTTTATCGAGTACCTGAAATCGCACATCGGGGCCATCCATTAACGTCCCACCCAAAGGACAAAGTGTTCAAGGTCTTTTTACTTGCCAGGTAACAAAAAAACCTAAGGGCCTCAACTTGGGTTTCAAATCCGCGATTTACAGTTACTTTAGGCAAGCACGTTTTCTATGAGCTACCGGCGCCTTCGACTGAACTATGCTGCTATTTTGAAATGTATCTAAGCAGAATTGCAGCCTAGCTGTATTGCAGGGTTATCTTAGTATTTGTTTTTCCTATATTAGTTCTTTGGCGTAATGCTTTGGGATGGGGGTCATCCTTAAATGACGTTAATAAATTGTTGAAATATGTTAACACTCCCTCGTGTCACAAAGTGTCATACAGTACTGAACATCTCTCCGTACCGTAACACGAAAAACAAATATATTCTAAAGGTCATATAACAATTTTACTATTATATGTATACATATACAGGGTGACTTGCTACTCGTGCGACAAACTTCACCAGTAGATTCTTCACGATAAAATGAACAAAAAAGTTCATATTGACCATGGTCCGATTCTCAACCATTTCGGAATAATTTCGCATTTTATCGATTTTGAAAGATATCACGACCTGGCGTTGGAAAACCGTGATATCTTTAAATCTGAAAATTTCTTCGAAAATCTGATAGCACCGTTGAAATCTACGTTAATTTTTCAATAAGAAAATGACCATGGCAAAATTTTTGGACACATTTTTTGTGTTTTATTCCAGCCAGAACAACAAAATTTTCTAAATCGGAAAGTGTTTAAAGTAGTCAGCCAGAACAACAAAATAAGTGAACAATTTTGTAAATCGGAAAGTGTTTAAAGTAATCCAGAGTTTCTAATTTTAGTCTCAGAAGGCAGCAAATTTGTGAAAAAATACCTCATTTAATAACGCTTCTAACGCATTTGTCATTTTTTAATTTGGTGTTTCTAAGACCAAGAAATCGATGACAAAAAGAGAAAAAATGATGGTTCAAGGATTGTTAATGTTTGAGAGTTTAACATTATAGATTTGAAAAAAAAAAAAAAAAAAACATAGAAACTCACCAATAATCGTTAAAATTCATTTATTTTTAATCATTTTAATTGATGTTCAAATTGGAAGCCGCTCTCCGCAATATACAAACGTGACCGTTTTCTCATACTCCCAACTGTCACACCAAAACTGACAACTCGTCGAAGTTTTTCAGCAGCGGCGAAGATCCTTGCTCTCAAATCGTCTATGTTTGTCACTTCAGTGCGATAGACTAGTTCCTTGAGATATCCCCAGACGAAATAGTCCATAGGGTTAAGATTAGGAGATCTTGGTGGCCATAGAACTGTCCCACCACGGCCGATCCACGTTTCGAATGCACGGTTCAAATACGCCTGAACTATTCTAGAGGAGTGAGGAGGCGCACCATCGTGCTGAAAAACCCCTATATATATCCCCTATATAACGGACTATTTCGTCTGGGGATATCTCAAGGAACTAGTCTATCGCACTGAAGTGACAAACATAGACGATTTGAGAGCAAGGATCTTCGCCGCTGCTGAAAAACTTCGACGTGTTGTCAGTTTTGGTGTGACAGTTAGGAGTATGAGAAAACGGGCACGTTTGTATATTGCGGAGAGCGGCTTCCAATTTGAACATCAATTAAAATGATTAAAAATAAATGAATTTTAGCGATTATTGGTGAGTTTCTATGTTTTTATTGTTTTTTTTCAAATCTAAAATGTTAAACTCTCAAACATTAACAATCCTTGAACCATCATTTTTTCTCTTTTGTCATCGATTTCTTGGTCTTAGAAACACCAAATTAAAAAATGACAAGTGCGTTAGAAGCGTTATTAAATGAGGTATTTTTTCACAAATTTGCTGCCTTCTGAGACTAAAATTAGAAACTCTGGATTACTTTAAACACTTTCCGATTTACAAAATTGTTCACTTATTTTGTTGTTCTGGCTGAAATAAAACACAAAAAATGTGTCCAAAAATTTTGCCATGATCATTTTTTATTGAAAAATTAACGTAGATTTCAACGGTGCTATCAGATTTTCGGATACATTTTCAGATTTAAAGATATCACGGTTTTCCGACGCCAGGTCGTGATATCTTTCAAAATCGATAAAAAGCGAAATTATTCCGAAATGGTTGAGAATCGGACCATGGTCGATATGAACTTTTTTGTTCATTTTATCGTGAAGAATCTACTGGTGAAGTTTATCGCACGAGTAGCAAGTCACCCTGTATACAGGGTGTAACAAGTCGAGAGGGCGATACTTGGGGATCTTATAGTAAACTTAATTCTGAACAAAAAGTTCCTATAAACATAGGTCCGCAAATGCTTTGTTTAAAAGTTATAATAAAAAAACGCTAATACTACACTAATCACTTGAAAGTCAAGAGTAACTACAATAATTGTTCAAAATGTCTTCCCTGTCGTACACATAATTGATACCTCCGGGCAACTGAATTTATGGCTGTTAGTACCTCTTGTTCCTGTCCTCTCATTTCGTCACAAGCGCTCTGAATCCGTTCAACCAGTTCTTCCCTAGTGTTTACAGATTGCGAATAAACGTTAGTTTTTAACGCCACCCAAACGTAAAAATCCATGGGCGTTAAGTCGGGACTTCTTGCAGGCCATCTTACTGGTCCAAAGCGTCCAATCTATCACCTTGAATAATTTCTGTCCATCCAATCACGAATGACTGTCATTATGTGCTGGGTATCCATCCATTTGAAACCAACTATGTACTCGCAGGTTTAATAGGATATCCTCGAGGATGTCCACTAGATCATTTTCCAATAGATTTAGCATTGCATCCGAATTGAATCGGGCAGGAATAAATATTGGCGAAAGGAGATAGCGGTGAACATTCGCTGCATTTTATGCAAAAGTGATTCACAATAAATGAGATTAGTTGCATTGAAATAGAACCCAACATTCATAAACATGAATGGTATTGAACCTTGAACCCTATTCAGATCCTAATCCCTTATACCAATTGCAGGTACCTATTTCTTTCTTTGCCCTGCAGTTTTTTGATTATAACTTTTAAACAAAGCATTTGCGCACCCATGTTTATAGGAACTTTTTTGTTCAGAATTAAGTTTACTATAAGATCCCTCAGTATCGCCCTCTCGACTTGTTACACCCTGTATATATAATATATATATATATATATATATATATATATATATATATAATAGTAAAATTGTTATATGACCTTTAGAATCCTTCGCATTATAAAGTTGAAAAAATAATTCAAATCGACAAAAATGAATTATTGTTATTAATACTTTACTAATTAATGAGTAAAATTGTGAAAATTATGATTAGATAATTTAGTGTCGGCTCTTTACTTATATTTCTTGCGATAATTTATTTTTTCTAGTTAAGGCCTTTTAATTTGTTTTAATTCCTGTGTTTATTTATTTTTTCTCAGAAACTCACCTAGGAGTGAATTTGAATGAACTGGAAGAAAATAAGTACGATTTTAATAACACTTTTGGAAAGTAAGTTTCAATTCTTAGTATCTCTTTCATATATTATAATCAAAATATTAGAGGCAACAAATAATAAGCTTGCTTAAATCGAAACAACAAATCGATGAATAGATTATTATTTTGATGTTTTTATGCCTTTAATTAATTTATACCAACCACTTACTTACAGATCACATTCCTTCCACCTCTTCCCTCTCAAATTCACTTCATACTGGCATTACTGTGTATAAGAAATTCACTTTCAGAGTTCCGCTATTCGACGAAAGATATATATATATATATATATATATATATATATATATATATATTTAAATAAAACGTATATTTTTAAATGTATATAAATATAATAGCAATATATAGATTACAAAAGGTTTAAATGTAAAAAAAAAACAAAAATTTAATGCATAAATAAATTGATAATTTTATAAGAATTTCTTTTATGGTCTAAAACCAACGGAACTTGAAAAAAAACCATATATATATAATAAGATATTGTAACTATCAGTAATTAGAGGAATAAATAAAATTTGAAAAAATAAAACATTAATTAATTAATAATAATTAATCGAGAAGGCTTGAGCATGAAAGAAAAGGGAGACAGCTGGGTGGCTCTTTGTCGTCTGTTCCCGTGGGCTGTCTGTCATCTGTCCCCGTGTGTGTCGTCTGTCTGTCCTCGAGGGTACCTGTCCTTGCTGTAGATTTTGGATACAAGTAAGAAGAAAGAAAAAAAAGAAGAGGATACTTTCTAAAGAAAATTTTACAACTCATAACCTTTGAAGCGTACAACAACCAACCCATCACGAATAAGTAACTATATTTTCACTCCAGTATAATTTTATAATATAACCTACACCGTTACTAAAATAAAAATAAATTATTAAATAAAAAAGTATATTTGTATTTTTCAATTTTTAAAAAGAACCCCTAAAAAGAACAACCTTTACAATATATAAAAATTTAATTATATATATAATAAAAAAATATAGTAAAGGGGAATACTGTTAACTAAGCTTTTTTTTCAAGTTCCGTTAATTTTAGACCATCAAAGAAATTCTTATAAAATTATCATTTTATTTATTAACATTTTTAGTTAAGTATGGACAACTGTAGATTATACCTTCATTGTATCAAAATTATTAAACTGACATTTAAAATTACAGATTTATTGAACTTTGTGCTCATAAAATAATTAATTATTATTTTATTCTTGAACCTTTTTATTATTTGACAAAAGCCTCAAAAGAGCTGAAAGCAGTTGTTGAATTAATGAGAAAATTTGTGTACGCGGTGAGTAATTGTTTTGTTATTGTTTTTGTTCTTTTTAAATTTATTTTTATTTTTGTTTAGAATAATGTGATCATGATTACTGGACAAAATTAAAAATCATTTAATTGTGATTCCTTCTTCCATACCGTAGGAACAACTATTATTCATAGCAGGTAGGATAGTATTCTAAAAAGTGAACTTAACATAACCTGGACAGATAGGAGGATAATCTATAAAGCTAACAGCTTTAATCCTAACGTAATCTGGTCTTTCTGTATTTCATTGGGTTCACTGATGACGTTCCTTTCTGATTACAAATAAATGACAGACGTTATAATGCTCTCCGACGTGTCAGTATCGATGTAGCGACTCAAGCGCCAGGCATATCGAGAAAGAATCATTGATTTTGTCATAATATTCCAAGATATTGTGCAGGACGATAAATTCCTCTAAAAAAAAAAAATTCTCAATTAGATTTTTAATCCATATTCAGGCTGATTGTTGTACACTTTTTACAGCAAATGTTGTAGCACATTTTGGAAGCTTTAAGTTTTTGAGTACACAAACTTCCTCTCTGGAACCCAAATCCTCTCTAGCAGGCGCATGGGCCGCCATTAAACGAATCTTCACCCATCGCTATCAGTTCTGCAAATTTGAATGAAAATAAATTTTATTCTATGACCGAGGTTCCCTAAAAATGAATACAGAGTCAAAAAAAAAAAGAAACTATTAAATAAAGTATTAGAAATAAATACAAAAATAAATAAATTAGTGCTAGAGTAAAAAAAAAACTAGACCACAAAAATTTAAATTAACAGCTTAATTATGAAGAAATAAAGAAAAATAAATGTAATTACATAAATAGGAGAACGTATATAATAAAGGATCTATATAAATATGAAGGAAAATAAATTAACGAAAAGTCAACAGCATTTGATGCATTGGGTGTATTTAAAAGAGAAGAAAGAATGCCCAGACAAAAAAAAATAAATTAATTTCACAAAATAAAAATATATAAATGAACAAAATAAGTTGTGATGTTTATGATAAAGTAAACTGCAAAATGAAAAATTTAGGAAAAATAAAAATAAATTTAATGATGAAATTAAAGAAACGTTAAGGCTCTGTGTTATTTGTACTAATAAAAGTGAAAACATTTTTTTTTTATTTTAGATTATAGAAGAGCGAATGCAAAAATTATCAGACACTGGAGAAGGTAATATCAAATTATTTATTTCATATTTATATACGTAGACATTTCCTTAATATTAGCAATTATTGCTAAAAATACTGAAAATATATGCGTACCTTCCATACGTAGAAGGACTGGTGGGACTGAGGATACTGAGACGTCACGCAACTAGGCTGTCCCACACTGCCTTCCATGGCAATTATTCCTTCAACTGGTTATTTTTCTTTTATTTCAACAGCTATATGAAGTACAGGGGAAGTTATATAATCGGTAGGTCAGGATAGGTCTTATGACTCATGCCCGGGCTTTAACTACGAGGTCATATCGCCTACTACCAGAGCGCTCTTTCGTCACTCTGGTGGACATGAGCTCGACTCTACTGTGAGAGTCCTAAATTTTTATTCACCTAGAGCAGGGGTCTTTAACGAGTACCTGACATCGTACAGGCTCGGGATCATCGCTTAACGTCCCATCCAAAGGACGGCGTGCTTAAGTTTATTTTACCTCGCAGATAAAATGAACTAAGGGCCTCGGTCGGGTTTTGAACCCACGTTCTTGAGCTCAGGAGGCAAGCACGCACACCACTGAGCTACTGGCGCCCTCTCAAAAAAAAAATGTTTAAATATCTTAATTTAATGAATTTATCAACAAGATAATTTATATATGAATTCAAAACTCCATATGTGCTGTGCTATATTAATTTCCGCGAAATCGGCCTATCAATGTATGTGAACACGATAATGGAAAAGAAAGAATGTGTTGACACGAAATTTTATCTAAGGGCGACGTATATTGATTTTCAGTCATATCGGCCAAAGGAAAAAGCAGATTTAGGGGAAGGATTGACCCAAAAACTTTAATAACAGCCGTTGTTATAATGAATGTATTGACACAAAATTTCATATGTTTATTCAAAGCCTTATAAAGACGACACCAATTAATTTTTAGCGGAATCAGCCGAAAAGGAGGGGGGATCAAGGAGGGAGCTAGACTCGAAAATTCCAATAACTGCCTATATAATGGATGTACTGACACAACATTTAGTACGAGGATTCAGAAGCCACTATATCAAATATTGAGTTTTGGCGAAAGCGGTCGATTGGCTTTTGAGGGAAAGCAGAAGTGTTCGAAATTAATTTAAGCTGAGGATGTACATAGCCGGCGATTTACCGCCTACTTTTTTTATATAACTTAAAGTTAGTTATTCGGACTCATGCCCGGGCGTTAACTACAAGGTCGTGCCGCCTACTACCGCTCTGCTCTTTCGTGAGCCCGACTCTACTTTTTTGTCTACCCTACATTTCTATTGGTAGGTATCTAACAAGTACCTGACATAGCTTAATGTCCCATTCGAAGAACCATGTATGTGCTCAAGGTTTTTTCAGCTCCCAGATAAAAAAAACCTAAGTGGCTTTGCCAGATTTCGACTCCGCGATCTTGAACTCTGTAAAAATGTTTTCACTTGCTGGTCCCAAGGTTATGTCCAGGTTTCCCAAGAACCAAAGGTCATAAGGGTGTTATGGTTTCACACCAGGGACGAAAGCACCCAAGAGCTCATGGGGGTGGGTTTAGTGGAAAGCCATGCCGAGGCACACCACATTGTTTTGGGAATGCACGTGCATCCCTTCGTTGTAAGTATTCCCATTGCCCTGCGAAAAAAAAAAAAAAAAAGGTCAGAGCTAATTTTAAGGAACACGATATGTTTATAGTTAGAAAATGATCTGTTTTTTTTCTAGCTATCCTTCGTTCATAATTTTCGAATCATTTTTTTTTTTTTTCATATATTTTTTTTTTTTCAGATGATAGTCAATATTTTTCTGACTTCATAATAAAGAGAAATTTAAAACTTAAAAGAGGCAAAAAAGAAATGTTCTGCGAACTTATTGATATTGTTTTGGCGGTAAGTAAAATTCACTTTGAACGTGAAGTTGTAACAGCTTTCTTAGCACAGGAGTTAGCCGACCAGGTTACTGCGTTAGGCTTTTTACTTCTCCATCTATACGAAGTAGAGGGGAAGTTATGTAATCGATTAGAAATTCGGTGTTGAGTTTTCACCGAAATTTCGTATTTTTCTACCTATGAAAAAAAAAATATATATAAAATATTTCTAAGTGTATGAACACGATAACTTCCAATAAAAATGAATGTAATGACATGAACATTTATATTTGTATCCATAAAGGGGAAAATTTCAAAAGGAACTTCAAAAGTCCATAAGTGTGATACCTATTTTCTGGAGGGAGAGCGAAAACGTAATTGATTAATTCATTCTAGAGAAGTATTTTAAAATAGCTCGTGCACGCAGAAACAGAAACATTGTAGTCTTTTAAAAACATAAAAAAACTATTTTTGTACTAGAATATTTTTCTGAATTTGAATATCGACATTCCTCTTTTCATATACTGCCAAAGAAATGGCATGAATCATAGGGATTTTACCAGTCAACTCCGGATACTACATCTAGTATTTGTCTACATATCACCTACAACCAGAGCGCTCTTTCGTTGCTCTAGTGGATGAGAGGTCGATTCTACTTTGTGGGTCCTATAGTTTGCCTAATTAGGTTTATTCACCTAAAGGAGGGGTCTTTAACGAGTATCTGGGCCGTCGCTCAACTTTCAATCCTTAGGGCGGCTTGCTTAAGGTAATTTCACTTTCACAATAAAAACCTAAGGACCTCGGTCGGGTTTCGAACTCGCGATCTTGAGCTCAGTAGGCTAGCACGCTACCCCTGAACTACCGGCCCTCTCTGGTATATATATACGATATATGATATATGATATATATATATATATATATACGATGTATGATATATATAATAATATATATATATAATATGAAATAGGTATATATATTATTATATATATATATATATATATATATATATAATAATATATATATAATATGAAATAGGTAAGAACAAATCGTGTTCGAATTATGGAGGTAGTTTTGTAGGATCTAGTATAGCTCATTTCTTATATTATATATATTTCTTATATTAAGGTATAATAAAGCTCATTTCTTATAGAAAATAAAATATAAAAATTATTATTAATTTCTATTTATTGGTTGTCTATATTCTTTCATTTTTTTCTTTTAAGGGTTCTGACACATCAACTACCGTAGGAAGCAGTGCGTTACTGTATCTGGCCATGTTTCCTGAAGTACAGCAGAAAGCATACGAAGAGCAGATGATGATCTTTGGGGATACATCACGTGACCCAACTCCTAACGATGTCTCTTCCATGGTCTACCTGACCCGAGTCATTAAAGAGACTCTTAGACATAATTCTTCTATGGGAGTATTCAGAGATCTTTCAGAGGATGTGGTCGTAGGTAAGACATAACCGATGTTACAATGTTTTGAAAATCTTCAAATTAACCAAATTGTCCCGACACAAATGGTTGCAATAATTTCCCTAAGGTAAAATGATTAGTGGAAAAACTGCAGCTGGACTCATTCTCATGCATAATAATAATTATATTAATAATATTTGTTACCGTTAAACCGTAACATGGTAATAGGATACGTCATAACAATGTGTACACTAAGATAGCTTATAGATTGTATACATAAACAGTCCTTAACTCTTAGAGTGGGATATACATATAATTAGTAATCACAATACTATTAAAAAATAAGAAGAAATAAATAAATGCTTGAAAATATGAGTACAAAAATTATATTATAAATTAATACTCTAAATTTTTTTTTAAATTTATCTAGACATATATATATGTAAATAAAACAAACTTATTTTTGAAATATTGTCTATTCCACTAAAGATATATATACATATATAACTACCGGTTTCGGCTTTATACCATCGTCAGGTCTAGTTATGAACTAAGTCAGTTTGCAGAGAGCGACCCTTCAAATACAAGGGTCGCTCTCTGCAAACTGACTTAGTTCATAACTAGACCTGACGATGGTATAAAGCCGAAACCGGTAGTTATATATGTATATATATCTTTAGTGGAATAGACAATATTTCAAAAATAAGTTTGTTTTATTTATTTATTACAAGTTTCCACAATATGTCCGCGTTTCTCAACTTAGAAGTTATATATATATGTGGTGGACTGGTGTTTTACACCTAGGGACCTAAGCATCCAGTGCTCTTATCCCTTCCCTGGAAACGCTGGACTTCCCCCTTATTATATTAACTGTACGTTTATACTTATTCTGTACTTATACTACCTGACCCAAGCCCTTCATGTAGTGCTCAGTCTCCCAGTTTCCTTAATGAACCTGAGAATGCTCTCATAGTCCAATCTTCTAAAGTCTTCTTCTGCGATTACATCTCTACCAAAGATGCGGAATCTCATTCGCGCATATCCCGAGCAGATGCCCAGGAAGTGTGCCGCCGTTTCGTCTTCTTCCCCACATCTATCGCAGGTAGGACTGTCCTTGACTCCCACAGTGTGTAGGTGTCTATTGAACGGACCGTGTCCTGTGAGAACTCCAGTCAGTTGCCTGAGCTCGTTCCCTTTGAGGTTCAGGATCCCGTCTTTCAGAATTCTGGACTCCCTTCCCAGGAACATCTTCGACCGCCTGCATGTGGTATTTTCTCTCCATGTACGCTCTAAAAGGTCCTTAGTCTATTCTTTGATTCGGGTTCGGTATGTCTCTCGAGATATCCCCAGCACCGGTTCTGGCCCCATAAAAGGCTTATACTAGACTTAAGATAATAATTTTTTCAGAAAATGTCTCTCTCCTTCACGACGACATTTCGAGACGTTCTTATCCCTTCAAAATTTGCGAAATATAGAATAGAGACAAAAAACAAAATAACAATAACAATAATTTATAAACAATTATGTATATATAAATTAATAAAAAATGAATAAAATAATAATAAAAATACATAAAAGAAAAAAATCAAGAGAAATAAAATAAACTAAGTATTATATAAGTAATGAAAAATAATTATTAAAAAGTAGATTCGACAGACCTTAAAGAGGATATCTGTGGAGGATATCTTATACGAAGTCAGCTACTGAGTACCAGGAGATAAGCTCTCGGCATAAAGTCCCAGTGACTGACCTATATATGAACATTAACAAAGATCTCAGAGCCGCTTGGCAAAGAGTATATGATGCGAGCGATATAGGATTATTTTATAATGCAGTCAATGCACGTGTAGGAATACCATCCTGGTTCGGAAAAGATCTCTTCTCTTCCAGATCTTGAAGATTTGTTAAAAATCTCTGCAGAGTTAGATCAAATCATGCACTTTGTTGTAAATATTTTAATAGGATCTGTAGAAATGAGACTCCTCTCTGTGAGGACTGTGCAATGACCGAGGATCCAGAGCATATTATCATGTGTTACAGTAAATATTCTTATGCAAGGACCAAATTTGTAGATAAGGTACGGAAGATCACAAAGGATACCCCTACTTACATGGACCTGCTCAGGCTTCCCAATCTCCTCTCCGATAATTTATATTCATTTTTCCAGGAGATAGGCGTGGATTTTTAAGTTTCACTTTTTAGAGACCATTCATTTATAAAATTGGAGAGGGCGCCGGTAACCGAGGCCCTTATTTTATTTTATCTGGGAGGTAAAATAAACTTAAGCACGCCGTACTTCGGATGGGACGTTAAGCGATGGTCCCGAGCCTGTACGATGACAGATACTCGTTAAAGACCCCTGTCCTAGATGAATAAAAAATTTAGGGTAGACACAATTTAGGACTCCCATAGTAAAGTTGGTCTCACGTCCACCAGAGTGACGAAAAAGCTCTCTGGTAGTAGGCGATATGACCTCGTAGTTAAAGCCTGGGCATGAGTCATAAAACCTAACCTATAAAATTGTTTTTTGAAGTGGCTAATGGCTCAATGCTAAAGTCAAAAACAAAAGAAAAAAACGTATACAAGATTATTATTTCATTACATATATACGATGAGAAATAATAACTATAAAAATAAAATAAATAAAAAAATATATAACTCCTAATATTGGCTTCTTTTAACATACGTCTTTTTTTCACTTGGATAATAGCGAGCTATCGGTAAAGATATTAAAAAACGTCAACGGTGAAGCACTGATAATGTACTTCCCCAGCGTGTATTAATCAATTAAGTTTTTCTCTCTCCTTCTGAAACCAACTTCGTTGTAAATCAATATCTGTCTTTCTTACCGCCTTCTAAATTAATATACTAAATTTCGTTGTAAATCAATATCTGTCTTACTTACCGCCTTCTCAATTAATATACTAAACGTTGTAAATCAATATCTGTCTTTCTTACCGCCTTCTCAATTAATATACTAAATTTCGTTGTAAATCAATATCTGTCTTACTTACCGCCTTCTCAATTAATATACTAAATTTCGTTGTAAATCAATATATGTCTTACTTACCGCCTTCTAAATTAATATACTAAATTTCGTTGTAAATCAATATATGTCTTACTTACCGCCTTCTAAATTAATATGCTAAATTTCGTTGTAAATCAATATATGTCTTACTTACCGCCTTCTAAATTAATATACTAAATTTCGTACTGAAACATACGTTACAACGACTATTATTAGGGTTTCTAAGTCCCCCCCCCCCCTCCTCCTAATCCCCCACTTCCCTTTAACCGATTTGGCTGACAATTGATAAGTACTGTCCATATAGGGTTTTGAATAAACATATAAAATTTTATGTCGATAAATACATTATGATTATGTATTGAGCACTCACCTCTGATCATCCCTTTGCTTCGACTGATTCCTCTTAAAATTAATGTCGTTCTAATGAGGTGTCTTCATGAAGTTTTGAATTCGAATATCAATAAATACTATTTTTATAAGATGTTTTAATGTAAATATTTATATTTTTAAAGATATTACGGCCTACTAGTACGGCTACTACTACGACTACAATAATATTTATATTTAATTGTAATTTTTGTATGTATTTATTATTTATTGTTATACTTATTTATTTATTTATTTTCAGGAGATTATACTATCCCAAAAGGGGCTACAACGTTCTTATTTTATAACAAAATACATAAAAATCCTGAGTTTTGGGACAACCCAGAAGGGTTCGACCCAGACCACTTTCTTCCGGAGAAAGTTGCTTCCAGACACCGATATGCATATTTGCCGTTCAGCTATGGAGCTAGAGGATGTCCAGGTATATTTCACTTAACCAACTAGCAGAAATTAATATTGCTGTTCAAGTTGCCACGCAAAATCATACAGTATTTAAAATATATATATATGAAGGGCTTAGTTTCAAAACCGGCTAAGTCCACTTTTGTTAATTTTGAGAAAACAACAAATAACTCTCCAGGTGCATGAATATTCAAAAAAATAGAAAACACTATATTTGGCGTATTGCTGATGGAAATAACTTTTAATTTCTGTAGTCCGGCTACTTTTTGTAAGTTAATACACACAGAAAACGAAAAAAAATGTTTGGACTTAGCCGGTTTTGAATCTAAGCAAGTTGACTTAGCCGGTTTTGAAAATAAACAACTTGGGCTTAGCACTTTCCAGAATAAATAAATGGACTTAGACGGGTTTGAAAATAAAATAAGAATTTATTCAATTTTGTAGAAAAAAAAAGTATTTTTGTTTGCTTATAATTATCGATATTACATTGATATTTCAGTTGTATCGTCTGTTTAAATAACGCGAAATCCTTAAAGTCACGGTATAATGGGTAGATTTACCTTATTAGATTCAATACTTTTCATCGTAACATGTGGACTTCATTTTAGAAATGAATTCTTGGACATAGCCGGTTTTGAAAATAAAAATATTGGACTTAGCTGGTTTTGAAAATCAAATTTTTAAAAAATACATTTTTTAATAATGTTCGTTAAGAAAACATTTTTTTTTCGACTATCTTGTTACTAAAAGTTGGGAAATATCTCAAAGAATATTTTCCTGAAATATCTCCGATTTTTATTTTTTTGGACTTAGCCAGTTTTGAAACTAAGCCCTTCATATATACCTATCTTATTTGTAGTGTTATGTTTTTGGACTTAGCCAGTTTTGAAACTAAGCCCTTCATATATACCTATCACATTTGTAGTCTTATGTTTTTTGAAACTAAGCCCTTCATATATACCTACATATCTTATTTGTAGTGTTATTTTTTTGGACTTAGCCAGTTTTGAAACTAAGCCCTTCATTTTGAAACTAAGCCCTTCATTTTGAAACTAAGCCCTTCATATATACCTATCTTATTTGTAGTGTTATGTTTTTGATGAAACTTGTTGCGGGTATTTGTTTCAAGGACAATCGAAAAAATAATAAAAAAATATCTGATTATTGTTTCCCAAACTACGGGGATTTCATTTGCAGTTTCGGTAATCTTACTTTTTACCATGTTTATCGTTATAAAATCCATGAGAACAAATTAGGTGTCATATTAAATAGTTTTTTAACACAAATCCTCATATAAACCTATTCCCAATATGTTTTTGTAGTTCATTGTTTTATACCCAAAATAGTTGTAAAAAAAAATTAACTATTTCGAAATGAAATTTTATTGCTTGTAGTGATACAAATATCATAGCAAGGGTTGACCTTAGCCGTTCAGTCATAAATGTAATACATTATATATATATAACATACTATATAAGAGTTTTTATATCAATACAAGTTATATTTAAAAATAAAAAATATAACAAACTATTAATTTTGGAAGATACAACATTATAAATATGGGCAGAAGTAAAGTAAAGAAAAATACCAACTTTTGTGAAATGTGTTATATTGAAATGTATAAGGTAAACGAGAGGGCAAATCATAATAAAACTGTTTTTTCTAAATTTTAAACTATTAGTTACGAAAATAAATATACAGGGTGGCCCAGATAAGCGGGCCACAAGTGAAATAACTCCTAAACGGTTAGAGATATCAAAATTGCGCATAGAACTAAAGTTGTAGCATTCGCCGAGAGCTGTAGTATGGTCTCCTCGAAAAGACAAAAATGACCCTTTTAATGGCTCAAACAGCCCTTCGAAGGACGGGATTCCCTTTTGGCCCTTAAGTTTCATTACATTTTATTAACGTACTAAAGAAAAAAGGAAGAACTGTGCATACAGATTTTTGATACGTCAAGTAGTTCTCGGAAAAAAAAGTTTAAAGTTGCACATTTTTCTTATTCTGAAGTTATTAAATTCCAACAAACTTTGCACATTAATTATTATTATTTCAATTTGTACATGACGTGGCCCCACCACCGCTTATTAGTTAAATCTGCCGAGAATGAGTCATACCATCAGAAGTTTTAATTTTTTTTTTTTTTTTTTTTGACCTTAGAGAAAAATCCTCAATAAGTGTTATCAAAATCTGAATGATTGATGGTTTTTTTTCCTGAATGATTTGGCATGGAATGAATCAATTAATAAAACATTTAATATTTGTACAAAAAACTTTGTGATTGCAGGTTCCCAGTATGGAATAAACTCGTTAAAAGTACTCTTATCTCAAATACTTCGAAACTTCAAATTGTCAACAAGTTTAAAATTTGAAGATATAGAATACAGTTATTCATTATTAGTGGAAATAATTTCTGGCTGTAAGGTTAAATTTGAGGAAAGAAAAAATGACTGAACAGTCAAATTTTTATAGTCTTCATTTTCATAATTCTTCCTTCATATTTTTCTCCGAAGAAAAAATTAGGTAATTATTCCAAATCGGGGCTCCTAAATCACGCCCAATTTTTTTTATAGTAATTCGCATAGCCAACAGCAACATGAAAACGTTAATACTAAGTCGGGGGAAGGAAAAAATATATATATATCTAGTTCATAAAAACAATGTATATCTCAATATAAACTAATGTACAGTATGTCAACTATTCTTTATATTTTAGTTAATATTGAATGAAATAATCCAGGATTAGAGCATAAAACTACAATAAGAATATAGAATATAAACCATAGTAAGAATTTCAAAAATCCAGTTGATGTATTCGAAGAAATAAAATGTTGACCCTCCCGTCGGTTCTTTTAGTGTAACAGTGTTGTAGAGAAACCACATGAGGGAGCATAACAAAAATATCTATGTAGTTCATAAAAAAAATGTATTTCTCAATACAAACTATATAATAGGTCAATTAGATATATATATTTTTCAAAAAAATTTTAAAAAATTAAGAATAGTGGACAAAAAAATAATAAAGATAATTTTTATGTAGGTATTTCAATAATTACCATCTTATAGCCCTTTTTGGTCTCATTTATTCTTTTTCTTTATTTTTTCTTCTTCATTTCCATACAACAACAATAATAACCTCTAGGTTTATCAAAAATAAAAAATAAAGAAAAAAACAAATGCAACAAATTACCACCAAAAGAGTAGATAAAAATAGATGCACAATATGAAAAATGACACGACATATTAGAATATATTATAAGGAAAAAAAAGGAGTTTTAACATATATGTAATGAAAAAAATAAAAATTGATGTTCTTCAAAATGTCCTGGTAGGACGAAATATTGTTGTTGTATGGAAATGAAGAAGAAAAAATAAAGAAAAATAATAAATGAGACGAAAAAGGGCTATAAGATGGTAATTATTGAAATACCTACATAAAAATAAAAACTTAAGAGGTCTCGAACAATCGTATATATGATACGAAATTGAAGATAAATATAGATAATGAAAAATGAATTAAAGTTGATCTTTGCATATTAAGTTTTTGTTAAATACTTGTTATTTACAGTTTAAGTACAAAGTGGTTTCACTTAACGTTTATTACTTTGATTTTATTTAAAGCCATTATAATATGTAATGTATGTATATGAAAGTATATATATACATATTTTTTTGTTTTGCATTTTTCTTGGCTCTATGTATACAAGTAAATGTGCGCATTTATTATAATTAAGCTATAATATTCTTACTTTATTATTATATCGGATGTTTATTCAAATTGTACCCCAACTCTCTACAATAAGCCTTAATAGGCCTCAATGTAATAATAAATAAATAAATATATATATATTTTTTCTTCTTCCATACTTAATACTAAATATTAAAATTCTGGGGGTATTGAGGGTCAGTCAATGAAGAAAACACTATTCAAATGCCAACGTTTCGATATATTTCATATCATCATCAGGGCCTAACAAACATGGGTGTATCAAGATTAGAAAAATATAATGGGTGATCGATTAAAATTATATATAGGTACATAAATATACATTCACTCATACAACTCCACATAAATACATATATACATCCTAATACATTCACATACATATACACATTGATGAACAACAAGGAAACTTACTATGAATATAGATGGTTGAGGAGAAGGCATGAAGACTGTGAGGTCTTACGTTCAACTAAGGGTACAGAAGGGTCGGGGGTAACAGATAATAAATCCGGGGAAAACCCCAGTTAACGGGACTTAAATTTGAAGAGAACTACTTACTGGCTAACAGATATTTTACTATGTTGAGAAAAGAGTTAGGCCCTGATGATGATATGAAATATATCGAAACGTTGGCATTTGAATAGTGTTTTCTTCATTGACTGACCCTCAATACCCCCAGAATTTTGAAATCTACAGTCCCTAGCAAACATCTACACTAAATATTAATGTTTTCATGTTGCGAATTAATTATTTTATTGTTTTCTTTTTTTATTTATGTACATATTTAAGCCTTTTTTTTTTATTTGTATCTTAGCTTCCATTTACTTGTAATATGTAAATGAATTACTATTGTGTCTATTTAGGTCTACTATTTGAAAACAGGGAAGTATAATATAAGCACGCATTTGATCTTTCACTTTAATCTGGATAGAAACTGTAACATGAACACAGTAGAATAGTCTGGTTGGAAAGGTGACGCCATAACCTCTCGTAAACAACTTATATAGTAAACAGGTAAACATTGTTGAGGTTATAACAATTACCCATCAGCTTCTTCTTATTTATCTTGAAATTCCAGTCTTAAAGTGATGGCCAAAAAATGCTATTTCTGTGTAGCAGCTACAATCAGTTTGTTGCTACTTTTAAATAACAGCTCTAAATGTATATGTAAACCAGACTTCATTTAACTCATCGCCCCTCTTTTTAATATTGTACATATGTTTTTCTCGTTTGCATATTGGCCATAAATAATTGTGTGTTATATTTATTTAATTTGTTGAAAATAAAAATCTATATATTTTATATTTTTTTTTTCAATTTGAATATTACCTTATTAGCACCAACAGTGTTAGATTGAGAAAATTAAAATGTTGTAAAAGTAATGAATAAAATAAGAATAACCTAAGCTATATAATTACTCATATGCATACGTTGCTTACTGAGCTCAAGATTGCGGGTTCGAAAGGCCGAGGCTCTTAGTATATTTTATCTGTGATGTAAAATAAACTTATGCATTCCGTCCTTCGGATGAGACGTTAAGCGATGTTCCCGAGCTTGCACAATGTCAGATACTCGTTAAAGACCCCTATCCTATGTGAATAAAAAATTTAGGATAGGCAACATTTAGGACTCCCACAAAAGAGTCGGGCTCATGTCACCTGTGACGAAAAAGCTCTCTGGTAGTAGGCGATATGACTTCGTAGTTAAAGCCCGGGCATGAGTCACAATAACAAACTAAACGACTTAAGCTAGTGTTGCTTTCTGATGGATATAAAAGAAAAAAATTGGTTTTATTAAAAGAATACAGGGTGTAAACACATTTTTCCCCAATATAATTTGTGAGGGAACTCTAGAGATCAGACTAAAAAAAAAAGTAAAATAAAATGATAGATAAAACACTTTTTGAACACTTATATTGTCTAATTCCACAAATATATATACTTAAATTTACACATTTAAGTATATGTTTGTGGAATTAGACAATATAAATGTTCAAAAAAGTGTTTTATCTATCATTTTATTTTATTTATTAGTATTTCCACTATATCAACACAGATCGCAAAAAATCTATTCGGACATTAAAAAAAAAAGGTTCATATAAATATGAAATGGCAAATGACTCCTTAAAAACTTTATACTCAACCTTATACGCGAAATAGTCAAAACACCGTTAAAAAAATACTTCTTGGGGAATAATGAATTATATTATGTACGAAGTATAGGCAATTATATAATCTGTCAAAAATTCGTTGCGGAGTTCTTTTCTCTTCGTCTAGATTTCAAATATGAAAAAAAAAACTTTCTGTGTGTCTGTGACACGAAAACTCCAGATGAGGACAACACCTACGAATTTTATACTCAAAAACTCTAATAACTGTAATGAATGGATTCACACAAAGTTTAGTATGATTTAAGAGCCCATATGTAAGTCAACTGTTGAATATTAGCGCAAGCGGTCTACTGTTTATTTGAGAGAGGGAAATGTTGGAAATGGAATTAATTCGTTCTGGGGAAGTACATTGAAGTTGATTCTCCGACGACTTTTTTTTTTATTAAAGTACACACATATTTCGTTCATCGACCCGAACTTCGTGATTATTGCTACCATAAGGACAAAGCGACTACTTAGGTCTTATAATGCCCCTTCAACAATGACGGTAATTGGACAAAATATACCTTACATTATAGGTTTCTATTCATTGTAGAGGAGGAATGACCTGAAGGAATCAGACAAATTACTTTTATGGAGGAAATACAGCCAATTGTGAGCCAATTTTATTGTTAGGTTTCTGCTGGATGCATCGTGTACTAAACTTTCATGGGAAATTTATTGAAGAACTTGGCACCCAAAATTTGTCCTTCATTGAGGTCGTCCGCAATAATAATAATAATAAATTTATTTGCGTTAAACCAATACATGGTAATAGGATACGTCAAAAGAATTTATACATTAAGATATAGATTAATAACTACTAATAGTAATAACAAAACTATTTTTGAAAAAAAGTAAAATGAAATTAATAAAAACTGATCAAAGAAATACTTAAAAATATATGAGTGTATAAACAAATTAATACAAGATACGTTTATAATAAGTAGAGACATTTATCAATTTAATAAAAATTAAGATAACTATTTTTCAAAAAAAACTCTTCGGAAGTGTCTTTATCCCAACGATGTTTCGGGACGTTCTTACGTCCCATCATCAGGTCCCAATGTGCGAGATATAGAAGAAAAAACAAAAAAAAACAATGTAACTATAACAATATATGAAAAAATATACATATAGGTTAATCAATTCAGCACCCCAGAGGTAAACTGTGTTAAGTCCATTTTTTGTCAAATTTATGTTATCTCCTTTTTCTACTAAATATTAGTTTGTCTTTCGTTGGGATTAACTCATTCAAGTCCATAGTTGACGTAAGGTAAACAATGCTAAGTCACCAATTATTAATTATTATTTATTTTAAGCTTACAATTTTTATGTTTATCATTAAATTTCTCGTAAACTTGGTGTACAATAATAAGATAATGGTTAAAGAAATTTTAAAAAAATAGTATCACTCAAGAAAAAATAATCCTTGGTCTGTTAGCGAGTATTTTATTACAAAAAAAAACTTAAATTTTCTCTACTATAAAATTTGGTTTTTGTGACTTAACACAGTTTACTTCTGGGGTGCTGATATATAAATGGATATATAAAAAAGTCTAAATAAATAAAAAATTATAAATGAATAAAAAAAACAATAAGGTACATTGGACTGACCTTTAAGGTGTGGAGGAACTCTGCCCAAAAAAAGAAAATTGAAAGCTTTGTATCAAATAATGTTTTTTGTATATGAAACACGATTTTTTTTAAATTGTATAGTATCTTAGGAATTTGCGCACACATAAGAATTACGATTAAATAAATGTTTCTTTTTTTTTAGTGTGACTGTGAACATTTAACTTCCGATAGAATGAATGTATCATAACGAAATCTTATATGTGTACCCTGAACTCTCTAACGACGACACCTATTAATTTTCAGCCCAATAGGCCAAAGGAAAGGGGGGAGGCTTAACACAAAAACTTTCATAAGTGCCGCCGCACAGTGTGAAATTTATAAGTTTTGATTTTCAAAATTCAAGCCCCCGCTCAATTTTTGATCAATTTGGATGAAACTAGGTGCAAAGTATTTGTGAAAGCTGGCCTTGTATCAGATAACTGCGGCTTTCACAATCAAGGTATTATATGCCAGTCGCAAAAATAGGCAATATATTGAATTTGGACCACTTTAGGCCAAAATGACTACATTAGGACCACCTTTTGGGTAAAATAAATATTGAATTCGTAATCAGCGACCCAAAAAACATTCATTTAAGTTAGTAAGTGGTTTTGGCAGCTGTCAATTGGCACATAATACCTTGATTGTAAAATCCGCAGTTACCTGACAAAAAGCCAGCTTCCACAAATATTTTGCATCTAGTTTCTTCCAAACTGATCAAAAATTGAACCGGGGCTCGAATTTTGAAAATCAATTATATCAAAACGAAATACAATATTGCCTTTTTCTGGGTTTTGAAGGACTATATATCTCATTTCCAAGTGAGTGATTGAAAATTGCAACGTCACGAATGTACTGTCGAAATTGCCTAAGATTCGCATGAGAAGTATTATGACAAAAAGATGAAGTTCTACGGGCAACGCCGGGTATTACTACTAGTATATATGTACAGGGTGTGTCAGCAACCTCTGGCAATATTTCGGGATATGGTTCTTCACTTCATTTGGAACATAAAAGTTCCAATAAACCTTGGTCCGATTCGTTCACCTTCTATACTTGTTATAGGTAGTGTGAATGACGCCGGTGAAATTCAAGTTATTATTTTCTACATATTTTTCAGACAGTATATTAATTACCTACATATTCTATCAACCGTGAACAATACTGTTGAGTGTAACCTTGACAACTTCATGTCTACCACAATTAAAGCCCAACCACAGATCTTTGTTCTTGTTTTTCTTGAGTTAATGTCAGGGGTGAGATGAACCTCATAACATTGATTATCTGTCTCATTCTGAGGACGGTAACCGTGTACACTCATATTATATCTCACCATAGCCATTAGCCTTCAGACCTCCGTGTCTGATATTGCTCCTTACTTCCTCTATACATATTCACTCTTGTTATTAATGTTTCTAATTTATACTAAAATATCGGGCGAATCACTGGCTACTTCCCCAGTAAGAATTTAGTCAATTACATTTTCGCTCTCCCTCTAAATCGACATTTTGGGCTAAAACTCAATATTTGACAAACATAGTTTTTTCAGGCAAACATTTCTCCACAATTATCTTACCAATAGACCACAATTCGACTCAGAACCAATTGTGCATTTTTTAAATATTTAGAAAAATTAACAATTGTGTTATGAAATTCTTGTGAAAAGAATGGAGCGTTTGTGATTTTACGAAGGATACGGGATTGTAGGGTTTGGATTCTATAAGGATTCGAAGGTTTAGTTGAGCCCCAGAGTTCAGCTCCATACGCCCAAATTGACTTCAGTAATTGGTTGTAAATGAGTCTTTTATTACTTAATGTAAGTTTGGATCTGTTGTCTAAAAGTCGTTATAAGAGTTTGTATCGTCGATTAAGTTCTTGTCTTTTAAGTCTACTATGAGGATTCCATGTCAGGCGGCTAAAGATAAATAACCCAAGGTAGAGGACCCGATTCGCAACTTTAATTATAATATGTTATGTGTTGGTAGCAACTATTGTCAAGTACGGATCTGGACCGAGTCATGATACGTCCACTCTAGATTTAAGTATTTTGTCCCTGAACGTCTTCTGTTGCCGATGCTCCAGTCTTTATCCACCTTCCTTCGGGATAACACACATGTGAGTGTCTACTCAGTTACTAAATGGTTTTTGTTAATGTTGTAAAATAATATGGTGGTTGTTAAAGTGATTCATGCCTGGGCTGTAACTACGAGGCCATATCGCCTACTACCAAAGCGCTCTTTTGTCGCCCGACTACTATGGAGGTCCTAGGCTCTTTCTCCTAGGGTGGGACTCTTTAACGAGTACCTGAACATCGCTTGAAGTACCATCCGAAGGACGACGTGCTCACCCAGATAAAAATCATCGGTGAATCGCCGGCAATGTACTTCCCCAGAACAAAATTTTCAATTAACTTTTCACTCCCCCTTCAAAACCAGTCGACCTTCTGCGCTAATATTAAACAGTTGACTTATTTAGGGACACCTAAATCCTCATACTAAATTTCATGTCGATACATCCGCAGTTTGAGTTGAGCCTCTTTAATCCCTCCTTCTCTTCTGCATATTCCGCTGAAAATTAATAAGTGTCGTTCGTATGGGATTTTGAATTCACATATGAAATTTTGTGTCGATACATTCATTCTATCGGTAGTTATCGTGTTCAAGGATAAACATTATTTTTTTTATATTTGGAAACTAGAAGTCGGAAAACATCAAATTTATGGGAATAAGTTGTTAAGTCGAAAAATGGCCAAAATGAGTTAAGTGTACTGTGATCATCTCCCAAGCCATCTGCGCACTGTGAAGAAGTTGGGAGCTCAGAACTCTAATACTTTCGGAATTATAAAGATGTGGGTTTCTTGGTATCTCGTAAAATTGTGTATGTTCTCGGTTAAATCAACTTAATCTACTTCTTTGAGGAATCATTCACGAGATAACTGCATTTAACCATTTATTCACTACGGCAGACTATTCCAAGTGAAGAGGGCGTTTTCGGTTAAATCAAGGGAAAATTCAAGAAAGGATTAACAATACTCATTTTCATTCACTCCCATAGATTTAGAAGGTATATGATTAATAATGATGCAAACTTAATTTATTTGTTCCAAAAACTGGATTTACACGATTAATGCAAAAGTAAAAAAGTGCTGCCCTAAAAAGTTACGAATTTATTCCCTGTGACCACAGAAATTCCGTTCAAAATACAGTATCGATTTTTTGGCCGATTACATAACGTCTCCTATATATCATATAGCTGCGAAAGTAACAACCTATATGCCTCGGTCAGGTATATTTATTATATATTATTTATTATATGCCACTGTAAGTTTAGATGTTTTTTTTTAGAGGTCATGCTTTGTGGTGTGTACTTGATATTTGTGGTGCTTGTCCTGGTTTGTTTCTACTATAAACTTCGACGTAGACATCTTGAAAAACATGCAGCCAAAATTCCTGGAGTTGCTACATTGCCAATAATAGGCAACATTGGAGAACTGAACGGTTGTAAGACACCCTCAGGTATTATCATATTTACTTTTTCATAATAAGTCCCAAATTGTGTAGTAGCCAAACAACAATTCTTTTGATTAATCCTAAAAAGAGGGCGCCGGTAGCTCAGTGGTATGCGTGCTTGTTTTCTGAGCTCAAGATCGTGGGTTCGAAACCCGACCGAGGCCCTTAGTTTATTTTATCTGGAAGGTAAAATAAACTTAAGCACGCCGTCCTTCGGAAGGGACGTTAAGCGATGGTCCCGAGCCTGTACGATGTCAGGTACTCGTTAAAGACCCCTGCCCTAGATGAATAAAAAAATTAGGGTAGGCGAAATTTAGGGCTCCCACACTAGATTTAGGGCTCATGTCCACCAGAGTGACCAAAAGAGCGCTCTGGTAGTAGGCGATATGACCTCGTAGTTAAAGCCCGGGCATGAGTCATAAAACCTAACCTAACCTAATAAAACCTAAAAAAATAATTTTGAATTAGAAACGGTAGCAGATGAACAGACTGTAATGAATACAATTAATACATATAAGAAGAGATGTAAAAAAATTAAAAAAAAAAAAAAAACCTATGAGAAATCTCGCCCCACAACATCTTACTTATGTATATTTTCTTTGTTGTAAATTTATTTTTTATACATTTTTTTTTTTATTTATTCATATATTTACAACGGCATAACATTTGCCATTAGCAATTGCGATAACTAGTGCAGTTAGTGCAGTGTCTGGTGCGTGGCTATACTGCTGAGGTACGTGACCGAAGAGGAGTCCAAGCTAGTCCTGGAGCAGGTCCCTCCGCTTGAGGCGTTGTGGTGGATTTATGGTGAGGGTATTTGTGGATAATTCTTGTATAAGTGGATTGGTGTGATGATGGAGTTTGTCGTGAAGTTCAGATGGGTTTTAGTTTAGTGCTGTATATGTGAAGTTTGTTTTCAAGCCATAATGTCGATCGTCGTCCGATGATTTATTTTTTATAAATAAAATAGTGTTATTTTATCTGTTTCATCGTTCGAATGTACGTTATGTCCTTTAAGAAAGAAGGTCAGGGATAGAAATATGTTTAAATCGGCCACTGTGTGGTCTCTACTCTTTTGGTATCGAAAAATATATATAACAGTAGTTTTGTACATATGTACTCGTATGTATTCCTCTACATATAAGCGATATAAAAATCATTTTTTCTTTAATATTAATTTTATATGTAGTTTGAAATGTGATAAAAATGAATTAATTTTTTTTTATTTTTCAGAATTGTGGAAAAAATTGTACGAAATGTCCAATTCATTTCCTGAAGGAATTCGTAAATTCTGGCTTGGCCCTACTCTCTTTGTTTCTGTTTGGAAACCAGAATTTTTGGAGGTATTTCTCATGTTGTTTATTTAACATACATAAGGGTAAAAAAAAATGAAAAATGTTAATTGTTATTATGTAAATATTTCAGAGAAATTCGTCGGCAACGTATTTCTCCACGCGAATTATTTACATAAGTTTATGCTCTCCCTCTGAAACCACCGATTTGGTTGAAATTCTATAGTTGTCTTATAGAATCCTTATACTAAATTTCATGTTAATATCATTACATCACAGGTATTAGAGTTTCTTTAGTACAACCACGCTCCTCTGGTGTGTCGATACTTTTATTACTTAAGCAGTTATAGTTTTTGTGCTAAGTTTTAGTTTTAATCCGCATTTTCCCTTTTGCCGATTTGGCTGAAAATCAATAAATGTAGTCCTTAAGAGTTTCTGGTTAAACGTGTAAAATTTCGTGACAATATATTCATTCTAATGGGAGTTATCGTGTTTACAGACACACACAAAGATTTTTTTTTCTTTCTACAAATAGATATTTACAACTGTATAAAAATAAATACAACAAGCAAATGTGCTAAAAGAGAGATAATGGCAATGTCAAAATATCAAGATAGGAGAAATCACCCAGTGGTGACACTCCCTAGTCACTGATTTCCTCTCATTTGTAACTAATCACTGTCACTGTTTCTGCTAAGGAGGTCTCTAGGCCATTGACGCTTAAGCCGTCTTTGGGGAAGTATGGCAGAATGGTGGGCACGGAATAGAGACTTATTGTGGGAACTAAGAGGGGAAAATAATTCTTTATAGTTGAATTTAGCGACTTAGGTGACAAAAGAAAATTTTGTTGTATTTTCATACGTGTTTTCTATAGATTTACATTTATAATTTATTTTTTCTAAATATAATAATGAGATGCCATATTGTTTTCCTAAATTTGCAAAAAAAATTGTTCAATCTAATCCAAAGGTACTAAATATCTTACTGGTTTCACAGGGAAACGAATAGCATAAAATAAGAGAAGAAATATTGGATTTATTTACCTAAACCTACATTATAAATAAAATCAAAATATCAGTATGAAATAAAAAATCAAATTACTTACAATAAAATTCGTAAAAACTAATTTCTACATCTACTTTAGTCTTTTCTTTTTAAATATTGTCACCATTCATATAAACATATAAATTAATAAAAGTACCTTTGCGCATCTACTTCACTGTTATATTCACTGCTACATGGTTCACTGTCTTAACCCTAAAAATACTTCTCCCTCTATTCCTGTCCACTTCCACAACACAACTTAGACTGTTTCTCACTATTTAAAACAGCTGATCGTCGTTTTTGTCTCCATTCATTGGTTGTTCACATTTCGTTTTAAAACAAAATGCGACTAGTCCATCTTTGTATATTTATTCACTATTTAAGTTAGGTACTTCACTCCTAACAGCTGTTTTTATACAAATAATAATAATATTTTATTTTATAATATTCTAATAATCTTAATGTGTGTAAATTTTTTACATCACTATATATATATATATATATATATATATATATATATATATATTCTTTTTTTATTTTTGGAATCTTAACGAAATTTTATATTTTCATGCAAAACCCCAAAAGGAGGATATCTATTAATTTTTAGCCGAAGAGGGAGATAAAAGTGTAGTCAATTACAAATAATCTGAGGAAATACACTTCCGGTGTTTTCATCCATGACTTTTTTTGATTATTAATTCCAGGTTATTTTGAACAGTCCATTTGCAATCACCAAGAGCCCTGTCATTTATGAATTTATCACAAGGGGATTAACCTCTTCTGGAATTTTTTCATCAAATGGTAAGTAATTTTCACTGAACTGTATATACTTACATATTTTTAAATTTTATATGTTATAACTTTGAAGTGAAGTTAATTATGTACCGGAATAAACGTTTGAAACTGTTTATTGTATCAGATTATTTTTTAAACAGGTACTTTGTGGAAAGAGCTGCGAAAACCACTCAATAAAACAATGCGAAATAAATCTCTGGATGAATACCATTCAACATTTGTAAAAAGAACTGAGAATTATGTTAACTTCATCAAGAAGAGTATTAACAAGGGAGAATTTGATGTAATTAGTTGCGTTGGCGGTGTCCTGATTGACATCTTCATAGGTAAGATCATATCTTATATGTTATATCCCCAGGTATTAGGAATTTGTAACCCTCAAAAGAATAACAGTGCCTTGCCATTGGCTGTCCAAATATGACGTAACTATAAGGCAGCCTATACTCCTTATCAGCACACTGTTGTTCTGTGTCACAGGATCGAATGTCAATACTCTCCTGATAACCATTTAATTGACATTTTAGTGTCATCTGTTGCAGACAACGAATTCTATAACATAAATGTTGAATTTTATATAATATGTTATTATTATAAACATTTTGGAAAGCTCTCCAATCATCAGTATCTATAATACAAGTGTTCTTTAGGTTAGTTATTATGATTCATATCCGGGCTTTAACTAGAGGTCATTTCGCCTACTACCAGAGCGCTCTTTCCTCACTCTGGTGGACATGAGCCCGAGTATGAAAGTCCTAAATTGTGCCTACCAAAAACTGTTATTCACCAAGGGTAGGGGTCTTTAATGAATATCTGACATCGTACAGGCTCATGGCCATCGCTCAACATCCCAACCAAGGAACAGCGTGCTTAAGTTTGTTGGTAGTAGGCGTGCTTAAGTTTATTTTACCTCCCAGATAAAATAAACTAAAGGTCTCGGCCGGGTTTCGAACCCGCTATCTTTAGCTCAGTAATATATACATATCATATAAGCATGCATACCACTTAAACTCCCTTACCTTCTCTAAACTTAACCTCCTAACCTTCTTAACCATCTAAACTTTTAACCTTCTGAGCTACCGGCGCCCGCTGTGTTATTTACGTTAACTATTCCTTCTGTCAATCGAAACAGTTTTGACGAGGTGTTTAAATATAGAAGTCGACTCAATAAATATGTTCTATAAAAGGAATATTCTGATTGACAGAAGGAATGTTAACCTAAAGAACACATGTATTATAGAGACTGATGATGGGAGTGTTTTCCGTAATGTTCGTTATTGCTATTTTTTTGAAAAGGCAGTAAATAAATGGGAGAAGTGATGCTGTAATGATATATTATTTAATATTACGAATCTCCTTACACAACCCAAAAAGTAATAAATATAGAATACTAGCAGTAATACCCGGCGTTGCCCGGGGAACTTTGACTTTTCTCCCAATATCTCCTATAAGGCTATTCAGTTCCTCGACAGTACATTCATGATGTTATAATTTTCAATTATTCATACGGAATAAGGCTTAAAGTCCTTCAACTGTAGTAACGCTAGCTAGGATGTGATGGCGCTCCACCATCTGTCCACCAGCCACATTGCTGTGGCCTGTATCAGGCACGCCAACGTCGATTGCTATGTAATCAGCGGATATTTCCCTCCGTCTGAGCGCATAGACGTGCAATTGGGCCACTTGGACCACGTTCTGGACGAACTAGCGGGACGCCAAGTCATAGTCATGGTGGACGCCAATGCCTGGTCTGCATCCTGGGGATCGGTTCGCACCGACCGCCGGGGGGACAGACTAATGGAGTTGATCGCCCGCCATGACCTGTGCATAGTTAATGACCAGCATTCTCCGCCCACTTTTCGTGGCCACAATGGAGAATCGCACATCGATGTCACGTTGGTTTCTGGAGAACTATACAGGGCTGTCAGTGGCTGGGAAGTCCGAGGGGTTACGTCTAGTGACCATGAAGTCCTAGACGTGAGGCTCTTTGACGCCCGGCTAACGACAGTCAGGTCTAGGGACCCTCGCTTTGCAACTCGCAAAGCGATACCGGAAGCCTTCGTGGCCGCCGCTGCTGCCTACTCCTGTGACGAGGAATGGGAAGGTCTCAGGGGTTCCGACCCGGTAGACCAGATTGAGGAAGGCGTCGATAGGCTCAGTAATATTTTACTGAGAGCTGCCGACGAAACCATCCCCAAGAAGGTCGACCGGTTGAGGAAAGTCCCCTGGTGGAGTGAAGACCTCACCCTCGCCAAGAGAGCCGTTTATCGTGCCAGGAGGCGGTACCAGCGGTGCCGAGACCAACTCCATCGGGTTATTAGTAGGGAAGAGTACCGGCAGCTCAGCGAGGCCTACGGTCGGAGCATCGAAGCCGCCAAGAGAACCAGCTGGAGGAGGTTTGTTGAAGACGAGTCCAGCAAAAACCCGTGGGGGATTCCCTACCGGGTCGCCACTGGGAGGCTTAAGGCGGTCGCCCCGGTGGCTTCAATCAGGGATGGCATGCAGTATGCCTTGTCCCTGGAGGAGGCCGGCGGGATGTACCTAAGCCAGGCCTTCCCGGAAGACGACCCGGCAGGGGATACACCCACTCAACAAAACATCAGGTGTGCTGCCCGTGACTTGCCGAACACGGAGGATGCCCCTGACTGGGACGAGCTAGACCTGACCCTGGTGATTGGGAGGCAGAAGAGTGGCGGCGCTCCTGGGAGCGATCTCATGGACGCGGCCATAATCAAGAAAGCCTACCCGGTCATTAAGACAGACCTACTCTACTTGTACAATGCCTGCCTAAGGCGAGGCCACTTCCCTAGTGCTTGGAAGCGGGCCATGGTGTGCACGTTTGTCAAGCCTGGGGATAGGGACCTTTCCTTGGCAGGCAGCTACAGACCGATCAGCCTTCTGTCTCTGTTCGGGAAGATACTGGAGGGACTCGTTCTCGACAGAATCCGCACCCAGGTATACGCCTTCGTATCCCCTAGGCAATATGGTTGCTTGAGGGGCAGGTCAACAGAGGACGCGTTGATAACGCTGAGGTCGGATGTCGAAGGGACCAGAGGCAAATATGCCCTCTGTATCTTCTTTGACATCGCGGCGGCGTTCGACTGCGCCTGGTGGCCTGCCATCCTCACGCGACTGCGTGCAATGGGACCGCCTAGGAATATATTTGGGCTGATATCCAGCTTCCTTGACGGCCGTTCTGCGACTGTGAGCCAGCTGTATGCTAGCACATCGGTGAACATCACCAGAGGATGCCCCCAGGGCTCAGTCCTAGGACCAACACTCTGGAACATACTCTTTGATGGACTGCTCCGTGAGCTCGAGAGTCGTGAATATAAGGCTATTGCCTATGTTGACGATCTCGCAATCACGGTGCACGCTGATAGCCGGGCAGCTCTGACCCGCGTAGCCCAAGCCGCCATCGACTTCGTCGACAGCTGGTGCTGCGCCAACAAGCTGAACCTCTCACCAAGCAAGACTACGGCCCTGCTGATGAGAGGGAAAACCGACGCCCGCCACCCCTTCTCCTTGAGGATCCGGGGGATGCGCGTTGAGTTCCCGGAGGCGGTCACATACCTAGGTGTGAGACTGGGTCCGGGCTTCAGCGCGACTCCCCACGCTGTTGCCATCAAGGAAAGGACCAATGCCACCTTCAACGCTCTGAGCCGCCTAGCTCGCGCAACATGGGGCCTCGACTACTCAGCGTGTAGAACAATCTACACGGGGGTATTCGAGGCTGTAGCACGGTACGCTGCTGCAGGGTGGTGGTATCGCCCCACCAAGCAGCAGAGAACGAGACTGCTACAGGCCCAAAGAGCCGCCCTCCTGAGAGTCACAAAGGCCTATCGTACTGTCTCCACGGCAGCGCTACAGGTGCTGGCGGGAGCTCCGCCCATAGACTTGGTCTTGGACGGGGCGGTCGCCTCGTACTACTGTAGACGCAATTTGCCCCTGAGAGCAGATATAGATGAGCCCTTGCGCCTCGCCCTGGAGGGTGAGCTACGTAGACAGAACGGACCAGAGCGTTGCAGGGACATGGTCCAAGACTGGATAATGAACAAGTGGCAACAGCGATGGTCGCGCTCCTCCGATGGCCGAACGACATTCGCGTACATCCCTGACGTCCAGGTCCGCCTACGCTCCACTTGGGTACAACCCGATCACTGGACATCCCAGGTACTATCAGGTCACGGCGACTTCAACTCCAAACTCTTCTTCTTCAAGAGGAAGGATAGCCCAAACTGCTCGTGTGGCGGCATCGAGACTGCAGAACACGTGGTCCTCGATTGCCCGCTGTACGACAGGTCTAGGGTGGAGTTGATCCGCGCGACAGGATCATATCTGGGATTGAGCCTGCCGGAGTTGATGACGGAGTCGAACTATCCGGCGTTCGGCCGGTTTGTCACCTCCTGGCGGGAACAGAAAAAGCCCGCTTGACCCGGCGCCGGGGGCGATTGACGGGCTGCGGCCCGATGTCTACCCCCGGCGACCGCGATGTAGTAGCAGCCCCCACTCCAAGATCCTGAGCTCTCTCGGCGCCATCTGGCAGCCGCAACACAAGGGGGTCTGGGAGCGCCAGTTTGTCCCGCAAGGGACCAGAGACTGTCGCCCCCAGACACCCACAGCAACAAATAAATAAATAAATTTAGCATAACCATGTCATGTATCCTCATTCGCCGACGAAAAAACGGGCCGGGTGATTAACCGGAGCACCCGAGAAAAAAAAAAAAAAAAAAAAAAAAAAAAAAAAAAAAAAAGTAACGCTAGCTTTGGAGCTAAAACTAATTTATTCAAAAAGATTTCTCATTAATCGTTGCAATGGTTTTCGAGTTACAAAGATTGCGTGGGTGGATGCTGGGATGGACCAGATATTGAGGTACTAATACGCCTATAACCTTCCACAGACGATGACGAACAAATTTAAAAAAAAATTAATCAAATCCATCAAGCCGTTCGTGAGTTATAGCGGTACAACGCACAGACATTTTCAGCTTTATATATATATATATGATATATTTGTACCAACAAAACATATATAAAATATACTATAAAATAAATTGTCTTGCTTTATATACAGTCTCTTAAGACCAATCACAAAAAAAAACAGAAAATTGTATGTATATTTGTAAAACATTTTAAAAATAATAAAAAGTGAATAAATAATGTTTTTGCCTCTCCCATATATGACTTTTTGTATTTTCTAGTTTTGTTTTTTATTATTATATTATTTTTAGAAACTCATCTTGGTGTGAATCGGAATGAATTGTATGAAAATAAATATAATTTTCCTCACAGTTTTTCGAAGTAAGTTACCATTTTTATTTTTACATATTAACTGTTTACTAAAATATTTCAGCAGCCCAACTTTTTGTCTGTGAGTCTACCCAAAAGTTGTTTAATATAAAAATTATAATTGTGGGGGTTAGAAGCAAAGGGATGTAAGTGTCAAATCGGCTGAAATTGAGATATGTGTGTTAACATCTTCCTTGACACCTACCCTGACTACTGGCTAATGATCAGAACGATTGTTAGTACCAGTAATGCTGTTACTAGTGGAAAATACCTGGGTAATACCTGAATTTACGATGTTACTATAACTTTGAAGGTAATTATCTCGAAAATACATTTTTGTCACTTACATCCCTTTGTTTCTAACCCCCTCAATTATCTAAAAACAAAGAAAAACGCTGTTATATATTTTTCCTTTCCATAAGTGAGTTATGTAAACGGTCAGAAAGATTTAGTTTTCATCGGTTTTCCATATTTTTTGACCTTTTGAATAAAAAATTGAAAAAAAAAAAAAAAAAATGTCATATACATGAGACGTGATAATTCTCGGTAGAATGAACAAAGTTTATTTTAGAATTTTCATTATTCTTCTTTGAGCAATATTTCAGCATGTTTTTTTTGAACAAAATTAGTCTAAAAACTGTATAAAAATAAATGTTTATGTTAATTTATTTAAAAAAACATCAATTATTATTTAGCTTCTAAACTGATCAAAACATAGTGTTACTTTAAACTCTACTAAATTCGTCCTGGAATGAGATTCGACTTAGCTGAGTATATCTTTGTAAATATATAAAAATATGTAATTTTTGGTCAAAATTTAACTTCGAGGTAAGATGTGTAGGATTAATATTTTTTTTCAGGATTCCGTAAATAGAACCAAATTGACTTCATTAGTTAACCAATGTTTCAATGAATTTTTATCAAATGTTATTCATATTTCGTTTGATTAAAACAGGAATCTAAGGAATAGGTTCATTTAGTTAACCAATGTTTCATTGAATTTTTATCGAATTATGTTATTTGATGTTTCAGACATGCGCATTTCACTGTCAAACGAATGTTGAGCTGTTACATTCTTCTAGAGCCTTTTTATTTTTTACTGAAATCGGCAAAAGAACATAAAGCCCTTTGTGAAAGATTGAGAACAAGTGTGATTTCAGTGAGTATTATAAAAATTTTAAATTATTTCACTTAGCTTAACCTTTGATGGCGCTTGTATGCGTGCTTGCTTACTGAGCTCAAGATCGCGGGTTCAAAACCCGACCCAGGTCAAGGCAACCATACCTTGAAAGGCACCATAGGGAAAAGAAAAGAATGAAAAATTACTATTATTTGTTACTGTAACTTATTTTACAGGGGAACATTTTTATATACCACTTGGTCATCGAAAAGTGCCAAACTATTACAAGTAATTGTTTTTAATTAATTAAACAATAAGCTAGCTAGTGTTTACAAACAAATGAAAGCTTCTGCAATGTGTAAATCTTGTTTTAAAATAAATAAAACAAAGATTTTGTTAAACTTTTATATTGTCTAATTCCACAGAAATACATACATAAAGTATCAGTTTCAGCTTATGCCATAGTCAGCAAATATTATAATATATATATATATATATATATATATATATATATATATATATATATAATTTCAAACTAAATACAATAACTTCCTGTTGAACTCGTATCCTTGTTAAAATTAAATTAATAAAACAAACTTATTTTTTTTTTTAATATTGTCTATTCCACTAAAGATATTTATAAAACTACCGGTTTCGGCCTCACACCATCGTCAGGTCTAGTTATGAACTAAAAGTTTAGAAATATTGACAATATTTCAAAAAATAAGTTTGTTTTATTTATTTATTACAAATTCCGCGTTCCTCAACTTTATCTACAATTATCTACTTTTTTATTTTTAGATCCTTCAAGAGCGAATGCAACGAATATCAGGAAACGATGAAGGTAATATGTTGAATATATATATAAGTTTATTTAAACTTAAAGTATATTATGCACCCGATTGAGAAAAAGCTGGGGTTTTTATAAAAAAATAAAATTGCAATTCTGAATCTACTTTTTATAATGTTGAGTTAAAAACCCTTATATCGGTTATTCGGAAACACCTGAATATTCTCAAGTTCCACTTATGCAGCAATTTATATGCATTTTTGGAGACAATCAAAATGGTTTACATGACTCCATTACCGTGCTCCCGAATGCTCCCGTGAACTCAATTGAGGTGCTCTTGACCCAGATATTGATGAAATATGGTAGGTACTTCTAAAAATCTTCATATAATACATCTTTCAAAATGTTTAAAATCCTTGGCGAAACAGGAACGGTTCATTTTATTTATTTATTTGGACGAATGTGAGAGACAATTTTATATTCCATTTCAATGGGCCAAAAGAAATTTCTTTTTGAAAGAAATTTTAAAATGATGTACCTCCTGAACAGAAACAGTGACAGTGATTAGCTATAAACGAGAGAAAAACAGTGACTAGGGAGTGTCACCACTGGGTGATTTCTCCCCTCATGACATTTTGACATTGCCATTACCTCTTTATTAGCACATTTGCTTGTTGTATGTATGTGTATACAGTTGTAAATAGCTATTTGTAAATTAAAAAAAAAAAAAATGATGTACGAATTAACCTAAAATAATTTTAAATTATTTCTTTTTATTTTCAGACGATTTTCAATATTATTCTGACTTCATAATAAAGAGAAATTTAAATCGTAAAAGAACTGAAAAGGAAATGTACAACGAACTTATTGATGTGATGTTTGCTGTAAGGTTTGCTATTATCATGTACCTATTAAATATTAATGATTATTTATTGTGTGTTCATGCCTGGGGTTTAACTACGAGGTCATATCGCCTACTACCAAAGCGCCCTTTTGTTGCTCTGGACATCCTAAATTGGACATGCTCTTCAGAGGGAGTCCTGAATTTTGTCTACTCAGTCTAAGCACTCACAGGCTCAGAACCATCCCTTAACGTACCATCCGAAGGACGGCGTGCACGTGTAGGGATGTTATCCAATCGGTCAGAAATTCGATATTGAGTTTTCACCAGAATTTCATGTCTTGCGAACCCCTGGTTCCAAAAATGAAAATGAATTTATCGACACGAAATTTTATATGTGTAACCCTTTAAGGAGGATTATGATTTTTGCCTCACCACAACACACAAAACTCTAATAACTGCCGTTATAATGAATGTATTGACACAAAATTTTATATTTATATCCAGAATATCTTCAACGGAAGAGAAGACGATTATCAAACGGGGGGCTCAACTCAAAAATCCCATTAACTGGCATATAATAACTAAAAATCGGCCTAATGGAAGGGCGGGGATGAGAGGAGTGAGGCTCGACTCAATAACTGCCGATGTAATCAATGTATCGACACAAAATTTAATATGAGTTTTCAAAAGATCCTATGTAAGTCAGCTATCAATTTTTACACCGAACAGTCCATTAGTTTTGAGGCGACTGACGACTTTTTTTTTAGTTATAAAAGAACCCACATTACTTAACTATATATTGAAAAAATTAAGAGACTGCGGGATGAAAAATACAACTCGTTTGACCTATATTTTGCTAATTTGTATGAATTTACCGAATTAAGTTTTTTTCGTAGCTACAGTCTACGAATTTATGATGTATACATTCAATCTTCATGTAATGTTACTTTTCAAAAGAAAATTCGCAGTGCACCCACAGGCTTGCCGAGCCTTGAGGCTGCATATTCTTATTTATTTATTTTTCTTTACTTTTCCAGCTATACGAGGTATAGGGGAAGTTATGTAATCGCTCACATATTCAATGTTGAGTTTTGACCGGAATTCCATATTTTCCAAAGCCTGATTTCAAAATATATATAAAAAAAAAACGGTGTCTGTGAACACGATAAATCCTGATAGAATGAAGAATGTATCGACACAAAATTTTATAAATATGACCAGAAACCCAAAACTACGACATTGATATTGATTTATGCTCAACTCAAAAACTCTAGTAACTGCCAGGGGGGGGGGGGGGGGGGGGGGCGCAAGCCTCCCCCTGACCAGAGCAAAAACCAAGATATAAATTAAATAAACTAAAAAAATAGTTTTTATTAAAAATGGATTGCTTGCAAGTTACCAATAGGATCTTCAAATTTCCCGTGCGTCTGATTCCTAAATCAGCAATCAGCTGTTACATAAATGAACATGTACAAAACAAGTCATATTACATTTATTTAAATATATATGAATTCGATCATTTCATTTCCTCGCTCAAAATCGTCATTTATGTTATACTTTATACTCTTAAAGCTGATTTTACATGCGCAGTAAAAATGCAAAGCGCAGCAGCAGCAAATGCACGCTATTGGATGTGAGTCATTTAATTCTAAAAGCACAGAAACCACAGCGTGCATTTGCTGCTGCTGCGCTTTGCATTTTTGCTGCTCATTTAAAGTCAACTTAATATTACAGTCAGTGGTTACCTCAGGGGGAGCTTCTAGGGGGCCTGAGTCTCCCAAATTAATAACAAAAAGTCTGCAACGCTAACCACGGAAATTGTGGGCTGTGCCCCCGGGAGTCTATACCTCCCACCCTCGTAGCCTAACTTTGCCTCCCCCCCCCCCCCCCCTCCCCCACCCCTGCTCAAAATACTAGCTACGCCCCTGGTAACCGATGAATGTATCCACAAGAAGGTAAAAGGTTTCACAAGTCACTTTGTAAGTCGACTATTGATTAAAACAGTCGATAGGTGTTAGTGGGAGAGCTTAAATGTAGTTCATTAATTCGTCCTGGGGAAGTAAATTGTCCACGATTCACCTACTTTTTTTTTTTTTAAGTAACAATTTCGTATTCGATGCCTTTTATTTTCTCTATTGAAGGGTTCTGATACGTCTACAACTGCAGCAAGCAGTGCGCTTGTCTTCCTGGCCATGTTCCCTGAAGTGCAGCAGAAAGCATACGAAGAGCAGATGATGATCTTTGGAGATACATCACGTGACCCAAGTCCTAAAGATCTCTCTTCCATGGTCTACCTGACCCGAGTCATTAAAGAGACTCTAAGACATGTCTCGCCCGGTGGAGTTTTCAGAGATCTTTCAGAGGACGTTGTCGTAGGTAAGACTCCATTTATGAAATTTATTCAAAAAGCATTTTGAGGTTTTACTTTCCCAGCAACACGAAGTATAGAAACAGTTATGTAAGCTGTCTGAAATTGATAGTTTTCAACGGAATTTCATGTATTGTGTGTTGTCTTTTCTTTTGGAGGTGGGAGGAGAGGAACTTTTTATTTTTTATCAGGGCATCGCATGAAATCAGCTTCAAGTGATAAAACGCTATATATATATATAATTTATTCATTAATTTTTTCAGGAGACTATACAATCCCAAGAGGAACGATATTGTACTTATTTTTACAAAAAACGCATAGAAGTCCTCAGTATTGGGACAACCCAGAAGGATTCGACCCAGACCACTTTCTTCCAGAGAAAGTTGCTGCCAGACACCGATATGCATATTTGCCGTTCAGCTATGGAGCCAGAGGATGTCCAGGTATTTGTCCTTCTAACTGAAATGAATTAAAAAAAAAAAAACAGTTTTTAGATTAAAAAATCTAAAGGCCTCGGCCTGGTTTCGAACCCGCGATTTTGAGCTCAAAAGGCAAGCTACTTTGGAGTTAAGGAACTATATCCTTGATTTGAGACCAGTGTAATTAATGTTCGCCTGAAGAACATGGTTTGTTTGGTTTGCACAGATTGGCCTCCGGTCACCCTGAGTATATTTATATTATTTCGTTGACGTTTCGCCATTCTCCAGGCATTATCAAAACTTTTGTAACAAAAAAAAACTATTTATAAATTATGTTTTATAGTTATTATGACTAATGCCCGGGCTTTAACTATGAGCTCATATCGCCTACTACCAGAGCGCTCTTTCGTCACTCTGCTAGGCATGAGCCCGACTCTACAATGATTACCATATAAACATAATGGTTTTATTTTTTTACATGTTTTATTTTCTTCCATATATGCTTCGTAAACATTACAACATGTTACTGGTGCAACATTTGAAAAATTAAATTCAACACGGACAAATCACAACATATAACATTTACACTAAGATGAGATACATTCTACAAGCCCCTTCTTAAGACTAACACCGTAAGATATTTAGGACTTACACCGGATAGACGACTGACATGGAACCCTCATACGTAATACACTATACATACAATTTAAAATGCTCTATTCTCTTCTGCACAGACTTTCAAAATTACCCTTAACACAAAATCATAACTGCTACACATTTCCACTAAAACCACTCTGGATGTATGACTCACAAATCTACGGTTCGGCTAAAATCTCTAATCTGAAACGTATCCAGGTTTTCCAGTCAAAGACTCATTACAAAATGCCACCATACGTAAGTAACAGAACACTCCACAATGACCTCATGATAAAGGACACAATTCCAGGACCTTTACAGACGTTTCCATAGCGAATGTGAATTGCATTCACCTCCAAATCCATACATGCCACACAATCCTCCCAGGAGACTGAGGAGATGGAACCGTGACTTGATATAATCCCAAATTACAACCCCTCACTTCTTGAAACACAACCATCATCATATCCCCCATTCATTGTTTTTAAATTTCGCCCTGAGGAGTTACTCGTACTGCTGGGTGGCCCTTTTCTCTCACGCCACTCAAAACATCCTCTATCAGGCCCTCTTGGTAGCTGGTTGTTGCGTTATGGCAACAGTTGCAATCAACTTTACTAAGACAAAAAAAAAAAAAAAATACAAAAGTTTTAATAATGCCTTAGGGCGAAACGTCAACAAAAATAATATAAATATACTTTGGGAAGACCGAAGGCCAATCTGTTGTTTGTTTCGAAGCATCTTCAAGTAAATATTCCACTTTATATTTCTTCTGCTTGTATCCTGAAATATTTACATAAAATAACACTTAAGCCCCAATATTGATTTGATAATTTATATTATAAATTAATTAATTAATAATTATAATAGGGTCATTCCATCTATAATCGGCCAAAAATGTCTCGACCACCTCCAATTTCATTGAAAACAATTTTTTTCGTCTTATTGCTATGAAAAAAACAATATTGAGCCTATAAAAAACATTGAAATATTTATCTCTTTAGTTTTAAACAAATAATATCGATTTTAATGAAAATTGATAGACTTCTTAAATAAATGCTTTTAAAAATCATCTGAAATGATAACAGAAATCAATCCACACAGCAATTCGGTAGTTGAGAGTCTATTCTATCAAAAAATCTATCGAATAATAGCTCAAATAAGAAAAAATTGAAAAAAATTAGTATCTCAAAAACAGTATCTCCGATTTTGCTGAAATTTTTACACATGTTTCTTCAGAGTCTAAACTATTTCCATAAAAATTTTCAGCCATGTTTATTAATACTATTCAAAGATATGGCAATTTATTCTTTTGAATAACAATTCAACGAATCGACTTTCTTCCCCGTGTTTATCCTACAGTCTTACGTTTCCTGGTTGACCTGAAAAATCGATTTACTTTTTTTACAATCGATGAACATTTTTAACATTATATGAAAGTAAAAGACTTAATTTTTACCGAGTTAAGACAGGTCCATGTGCGTTTTCATTGTAATTTTTGAAAACTTCATATTGTCATATCTTATATTTATAAGATATATCTTATAATTATAAATTCCTTCTTTTTTTTTTGCAGGTTTTCAGTATGGTATGAATTCTATAAAAGTACTTCTTTCCGAAACACTTCGAAACTTCAAATTATCGACAAGTTTAAAGTTTGATGAAATTCAATACAATTATTCAACATTACTGGAAATGAGTTCTGGTTATTTGGTTAGATTTGAGGAAAGAAAAGGAACTCATCCTCCTCAAGGTGTAATAGCTTAGGTAGCCGCTTCATAAATGTGAAAGTTCTCGGAGATTATTTTGTCTTTATGTTGAAATGAAAATAAATTGATTAAATTAAGGAAAAATAGTTGAAACAGAATGCATTTTAGGTTATGAAAAAGGCAGGAACCTGGAGAGCTCATATGGCAATGTACTTCCCCACCACGAATTAACTACGTTTTTGTTCTCCCTACGAACCTAATCAAACCTTTCAGCTACAAATCAATAGTTGATTTACATAAGGACTTCGGAATAATCATGGTAATTTTGTACAAAATATCTTACAAGCCCGGGCTTTAGCTACATGGACATATCGCCTACTACCAGAGCGTTATTTCGTCACTCTGATGGACATGAGCCCGACTCTATTATGGGAGTCCTAAATTTTGCCATTCATTACATATTGCATCTCAATATTTTTAACTTTACTAATTATTAGTCTAATAGGAGGACACGATTGGATATTAAAATATAGAATAGTTGGTCTTTTTGGAGAACAGTTAGTGGACAGGCTAACAAGACATGATTGGAGTCAGCTGGAATGTGTCCATCGCAGTTACAAAAAGGATGATATAAAATTTTGACTTTATGAAGTTAAATCGGTTATGGTTGAATCTAAGGCGGTGAATGGAAGTGTCTGGTTGGATGATGATGGTGGAACCATGGCTGGGTAGGAATAGAAGGCTGATGATAAACGTATTATACCTGATGAGATACACACATTGGTACAGAACATAAAGACGCTACAGACCTTTCTAAATATTGTAAAATACTGAAAAATTGTTTACTTTGTACAAATATTATTATAAAAAATATATTACTTGAAAACAAAATTTATTTTTTATTTACTATAATACCTGTTGATATATGTATAAAATTTTGATCGAGTGGGGTTTCTAATCACTCTGGTGGAACACAATTTTTTGTATGAAGTTAATATCCCAAATGTTTTTTTTGATGATTCATAAATGGGCCTTAACTACGAAGTCACATCGCCAACTACCAGAGCGCTCTTTCAAAAGCCCGATTCTACAGGAGTTTTGACTACCCAGGGTAGGGGTCTTTTAACGAGTACCTGACATCACATAGGCTAGCTCATCGCTTAACGTCCCATCAGAAGGACAACTTAGAGTAAAAAAATACATTTTTTTTTATTTGCAATCTATATACAATATACATAATAATCAAATATGGTAACTATATACATGAAAAAGTGTGTCACATTATGTCAGCCAACACTGAGACTATAGAAAATAATAAAATGTTAAAATTTCACTTAGATCTCGAGGCCAACTCCTATTCAGACGGTGTGGAGGATTGTAAGGATGGGATTGAGAGGATAGGACTTGTGCAAATGGGTTAGGATGGAAGTTTATTGTGGAAGGCTGGATTCGTTCCTGAACGGTTGGGATTTGTAGGTCTTCACGGAGGACTATGGATTGGGAAGCTTGGATGCGGTATATATTGAATTGTTTGGCTGTAGCACACAGTTAGATGTCCATATTGGGTGTATTATAGTCTTGATTTTGGTTCAAGTAGTCTACGTAGTCCATAACGTCGATTCAACTCTTGCCGTTTAAGTTGTCTGTGTGGGTTCCATGTCAGTCGGCTGTTAAGTAGAACCCGAGGTAACACACCTGACTGGAGGAAATAATTAAAACATTGTTGGTGGTGACGCGAGGGCAACTTTGAGGTGAAATGTAAATTTAATCTGTACAAATGTCTGTTCATTTAGTTTTATCCACCAGAGTTTACACCATTTCATCGAGATGTTCTTGAAGATAAGAGGCTGCATTAGGGTCAGGATTTGTGGACAGGATCGCTGTGTAGGTGTTGTAGAGAATAAAACCAAAGAAGCATCCTTGGGGGACACCGGCCCGAATTAGGCACTCATTATGAGTATTCCAAGCATATCCAGACCTTGAAGTGACCATCATAAAGATAGGATTGGAGGATGAGATGAGATGCCGAGAAGAAAGTGTTTCAATTTGAAGAGCAGCCCGGAATCTAGAAACGCTCCCACGCAATGCCTTTGGCAGTCTAGGCATTGGAGATGCAATCGACAACCCGAAAACACTGTTGGACAGTCGAATGTTAATATCTAAAACCGAACTGGTGTTCTGGCATAACAGACAATTAAAAACTAAAAAACAAACTATTCATATTCACACAGTATGAAAGAATATTTGAAATGTAAATATCTTCTGTTCTAAATAAACATTTAGCAAATAACCCTGTTTAACAATTACACCCAACCATCCCAGGATACATCTTATGCCAATATTTTGATTGTCCTATAGTGTAATTTCTTTTCCTCGGACCAATCTGCTTCTGTACTTCCACACTTCCTGTAATAAAAAGAAAAACTAAATGTAATAAAAAGTTATTTATACATTTTATTATGGAACTAGGTATGGGTTGACATGGGGCTTTTTGCTTTGGTGTTGCAGACCTGAGAACGGTAAATACTTTTTGGAGTACTCAAATTAAATAAAGGACACTACATAAATAATAAATACACATATCTATTAGTTGAGTAATGTCACAACTTCGACTTAGTAGATGTTGGAATACATTTCTGCCATCTCGAGTCGATACAGTGGAAAACTAATAAAAACTAATAAATTGTAAAGCTTTTATATTGTCTAATTCCACAAAAATATAGTTATTATTTATTTTATTATCTGATTCAAGCCTAATGCTTTGAATACGATGTCACATCGCCCACTAACAGAGCGCTCTTAAGTCGCTCTGATGGACAAAAGCCCGACACTACAATGGAAGTCCTAAATTTTGCCTACCCAAATTTATAAGGTGTTTAACGAGTACCTGACATTGTACACTCCAAATTATCCGAAGGACGGCGTGCTCAAGGTTTTTTCACTTCCGAAATAGAAAGCCTAAGTCCCTCGGCCAGGTTTCAAATCCGTGATCTTGAGCCTAGTAGGCTAGCACGCTACCTCTGAGCTACCGGCGACCTCGAAAAGTTAACGTCACTTTTGAAGTTTGTGGTGACGACGTAAACCGAAACCGGTAAACTTTATGTACATACTTCTGTGAACTTATATCTGTGGACTACAATATTATAGTTAAACAAGTTGGAGAGAACTTTTTAGAGCCATTAGAGACTTTTAGTCTCTCGTACTTAATGAAAAAGGTCCTACTAATAACTTCTAAGCTGAGAAACCCGGATATATTGTGTAAATGTACAACCGTAGTAGAAACGGGCACATGTCCACCAGAGTGACGAAAGAGCGCTTTAGTAGTAGGCGATATGACCTCGTAGTTAAAGCCCGGGCAGGCGTCACCATAACTATCTATAGAACAGCTGCTTTACTAGTTTACTAAGTAAACACCTTTGGTTGCTAATGGTTACCTTAAACATAGTTATTATGACTCAGGCCCGGGTTTTAACAACGAGGTCATATCGCCTACTACCAGAGCGCTCTTTCGTCACTCTGGTGGACATGAGCCCGACTCTACTCTAGGAGTCCTAAATTTAGCCTACCCTAAATCTTTATTCAACCAGGGCAGGGGTCTTTCACGAGTTCCTGACATCGTACAGGCTCGGGACCATCGCTTAACGTCCCATCCGAAGGACGGCGTGCTCCTATACCTTCCAGATAAAAAAAACCAAGGGCCTTTGGCCAGGTTTCGAACCCACGATCTTGAGCTCAGAAAGCAAGCACCTTAAATGTTTTATTCGTACAAAATAAAAATGATTTCATATCAAAATAAATGCAAATATTTTTTAAAAATTTACAAACAGATATTTACATCTGTGTAGAATATGCTAACAGAGAGAAAATAGTAATGTCAAAATATTAAGAGGGAAAATCACCCAGTGGTGACCCTCCATAGGCACTGGGTTGCACTCATTTATGACTAATCACAGTCACTGTTTGATGTAAGAAGGTCTCTAGGCTATTAGCCCTTAAATGGGAAATGTGGTAGAAGGGAAAGCACGGACTAGAGAACGACTATGAGTACTAAAGGAGGAAACAAATGTTTTGAACTTGGATTTAGCTATTTCGGTGACAAAGGGAACATTGAGGTTAATGTGAAGGGTTTTGTTCGAGATCTAATAAGGAGCATTGACTATTGTACGAAGAATTTTGGATTGCAAGGATTGATTGCGCTGAAGATTGAAAGATTTGCCAAAACCCCAGAGTTCATGTCCGTCCACATAGGTTTGAGTATTGTTTTGTAACTTCTAAGTTGAGGAACGCGGACATATTGTGGAAACTTGTAATAAATTAATAAAACAAACTTATTTTTTGAAATATTGTCATCTCTCTTCTTTAGTGGAATAGACAATATTTCAAAAAATAAGTTTGTTTTATTCATTTATTGTTTTGTATATAAGTCGTTTTATTTTCAAAGTTACGTTAGATCTTTTGTCTAGTAGTCTTAGTAACAGTTTATATCGTTTGTTCATTTCTTGTCTTTTAATAAATATTCAATTTAATTTATTAGGATATATAAGATATTCTTATAGAGTAATATTTCAACAATATTGTCCACCCCTGATATAGATAATAAAATTAATACATTATTACAAGACATACCTGTAACGTCAAATCGTATCCTCTTTTTTGACTCATTGCCACGATTTCTTTTCCCATTTCTTCTTGCGTGGTCCCTTTGACATCTATGTAGTAACAATCAGATGCAGCGTAATGACACGATATAGCCTTCCGGAAACCCTAGAAACAAGAAAATAAATTATTAAACAAAAACTACTATAAACTATATTTCATTGTTTCCTGTTCTTTATTCTGTATGTATTTATTCTTAAGGGACCTCGGTCCCAGAATAACAAAATTTCTTTTCATTTCCAATATGTGGAGAACGTCCAGCAATATATATTTTACCATATTAGTACCATACGTATCATAAAAGAGCAATCTGGTAGTAGGCGACATGAAGTCGCAAATGTAGTCCTGGCATCAGATACAAAAAATGATGTGGCCATAATACCAATCACGCTTACAGATCACACTCTCTCTCTCTCTCCTCAAATCATTACATACTGGTATTACTTGGTATATGAAAGTAATGAGTTGGCGTCAGCGGTATTGTTTTGTTCATTGTACAGCGTAATTCTGAGAGGAACTTTCTTATAACGAGTAATGCCATATTTTATTAACATAAAAAAAGTGAATTATTTAAAAATATTGACTATCGTATAAAACGTTTATTTTTTATTTGTATGTCATAAAAGTTTTGATACCTTGATATGCGAAACGTTAGCAGAATAAAATAAATATATTTTGTGGAAACCGAAGACCAATCTTTCTGAAATTTGAAGTGAGCTTCGTTCAAACCATTCCCATTTTTGTTGCTCTAATAATTTCCAGCTGTTACAGAGAGTCAAGCTGTCTACAATTTCACAAAGATGGAGATACTTTCTTCCCGTTGCTTCGTTGAACATGTGACCCGTATCGTTGATATGTTTAGCCCTTTTTTCGTTATTTCAGATGTACGAGGTATGTAAATAAAGAAGTAATGAGACTGATTTTTTTTATAATTTTTATATTCAATTAAAATTACAATTTCACATTGTCTCCTTCAAAGTAACCGCCTTAGGATGCGACACGATTTTTCCACTCTTCATAGCAGTGCTGGAACTCAGATACTGAAACTGACTTCAGCTAATCAGTTACGGCCTTTTCAATGTCTTCTAGTGTCCCAAAATGACGTCCTTTGAAGTGAATTTTCAATCTTGGTAAGAGAAAAAAGTCACAAGGACTAAAGTCAGGGGAATAAGGGGGCTGAGGAGCCAGAGGGATGTTTTTATTTGCGAAAAACTCATTAATTGAAAATGCATTGTGACAAGGTGCATTGTCGTGATGCAGCACCCAGTTGTTCTTGATACTTGCTCTCACACGCATCAACCTTTTTCGGAGTCTTTCAAGAACTTCTCGGTAAAAGTATTGATTTACTCTTTGTGGGCGATTTTCCCTGGCTATCGAAAAAGCAAATGAGGATGCCTGTGATCTTCGACCCATTCTTGCTTTCTTTGGACTTGGTGAGGTTGAAGTGTCTCATTCCTGTCTCTGGCGCTTCGTTTCCGGATCGTACTGAAAGATCCAACACTCGTCACCAGTTTCTGTCGCACTGTGCCCCAGTCAGCGAACCTGATAGCACAATGTTGCTCGAAATTTATGTCACTCATTTTCAGAACGCACTAGAAAAAAACAGTTTACGAAAAAAACCTCGTATGTTCTTTTATTCGTTCTTTAAATTTACGTCCTGATTGACCTATATAAACCGAACTGCACGATTCGCATTCAAGCTGATATAAACTCCACTTTTACTATATATTTTCACGTATGAACTAACAGTTCGACATGTAGCAAATAAAAGCTATCATTACCGTAGTGTTGTTGGGTCCAGATCCGTGGATGAGGAGAGGATGGAAGAAGACAGTCTCTCCCTTGGCCATAGGCAGGGGGACCACTGTCCCTGGAGGCTCCCCCACAATACCGTGGTACGCCTTGTTCACCTACAATAATAGTAGAATAGCATTACAGTTAAACCAATCATGTCCTTTGGCATTTTATTATTATAAAATGCCAAAGGACATGATTGGATACAGAGCAGGGGTCCACAGCACCAATTAATCAACTAATTTTTCGCTCCCTCCCCCATTTTTTTTTTATTCACAAATAGATATTTACAACTGTATAAAATAAATAAACAAGCAAATGTGCTAATAAAAAGATAATGGCAATGTCAAAATGTCAAGAGGAGAAATCCCCAGTGGTGACACTCCCTAGGCACTGTTTTACTCTCATTTGTAACTAATCACTGCTGCTGTTGCTAAGGAGGTCTCTAGGCCATTGACCCTTAAGCCGTCGTTGGGGAAATATGGCAGAAAAGAGGGCACGGACTAGAGGATTACTGTGGGAACTCAGGAAGGAAAATAACTTTTTATACCTGGATTTAGCTACTTCGGTAACGAGGGGGATACTGAACTCAGTACGGAGGGTCTTGTTGGAAACAGTAAGGAGCATTGGCTATTGTACGAAGGATTTTGGACTGAAGGGATGCGCTGGAAATCTTGGCAGAACCCCAGAGTTCAAGTCCATAAGTCCACATCAGTATCAACACTGGTTAGTATATAAGTCGTTTTATACTGGTACTTCTTCTAAAAATAAAGTTTTAAGGTTTTTTGCTTAAGCTAGGTTGTTTGCCTCTTAAAATACTCTACCTGCCAGTCTGGATATCCATGAGGAAGCAGGGGACCCTTGTGAGTGCCAGGAACGACCACCAGACAACCATTGTCCAGGGTGACAGGCTCCATGGCCGTCCAGGCAGCCACGATCCTGTCTGCTGGCCGGAACGGGAAGTAGTGAAGATCCTGATGAAGAGGATGACGAGAAGTGAGAGCTCCGGAGTCGGGAGGTTTGTTGATCAACATGGACTGTATACCCTTCATGTTTGGGCCGGTGAAACTCTCAACTATATTCAATAACTGACAACAAAACGAAGAAACTACTTCATTAACTATCGGGCGATTTGTCATCTTTCTTATTAAGTCATAACATTGTTTAAATCAACCTTAAACTGATAAAGAAATACGTACTTAATGTTATCGTTACACAATTAAATTAACACAGTTTACACTTCTTTTTAATTATTATTATGCATATTTACAATCGTCTACGAAACCATAAGTAAAATTGATATTTATAAGATTACTATGTAATATATATACAAAAAAATAAATATACAGTAAACTCCCGATTATCCGCAGGATTGACTGGCGTGGATACAGCGGATAATCGAATTTCGCGGATAAGCCGAGAAATTGCCGATAATGATTAAACAAAGGCCGAAGGCACTAAAAAAACAACACACAAGTGTGCTTTAAATAAGTTTATTATACAATAAAAGGACGTACCTGATAACAAAACTCAATCAATGTCATGTAGGTTATTAAAAAGTCATGTTTACTGTTTAACAAAAAAGTCAGTCATTTGCTTTTGCTTTTTCGTAGTGCAACACTTTATCTTTATTTGTGATTTGAGTTTTCTCAACAATTTCAATTTTTGTGAAATAATTTTCGGTTTCAGAACCTTCCTTTTTTATGAAAATGCCTCCTACAGGCACCGCGGATAATCGAGAGTTTACTGTATAAATTACAGTGAAAAAAAAAGAAATCATAAGACAAAATAAAGAAAAGTATGTACAAAATAATATGATAGTTATTATGACTCATGTCCGGGTTTTAACTACAAGGTCATATCGCCTACTACCAGAGCACTCTTTCGTCATTCTCGTGGACATGAGCCCGACTCTACTGTGGGAGTTATAAATTTAGCCTATCCTAAATCTTTATTCACCTAGGGCAGGGGTCTTTAACGAGTTCCCGGCATTGTACAGGCTAGGGACCTGCCATCCGAAGGACGGCGGGCTCAAGGGATTAGGCTTTGCAATTTATCACCATATAACTCTGACAATCGCAGTAATTCTAAAAGAACATAATAAAGTAAATATAACTTTATTTTTATTAAAAAATAATCAAAAACAATGATATTCTGATGTTTTCATTTTTATTGTAACAATTGCACAATTAACATCCGGAATTTTTCTTAAGATAATTTTTTTTCATATTCTTTATTCAATGTTGATAAATACAAAAATAACAATGATTAATAAAAAAAAATTTAATAAAGAAATTTTATCAGGTTATAATTTAATTTATCATACTAGAAATGATAAACTTTTTTTTTTTTATAAAGGAATAAAATCAATACACTTCCTATATCCATGGTATATAAATAAATCGATTGCATCGAAAAACCACAACCTTGAGCACGCCGTCCTTCGAATGGGATATAAAGCTATGTTCCCGAGCCTATACCATGTCAGCTTCTCAAAATGTAGGACTCACATATAGATCTAAGAAAAATGGGAATTGTTGGAACGACCAAACTCACTTCAAATTCTCATCCCCTGTTAACGCCACTAAGTTAATATAAAGTTAAACAGTATTGTACGGATTTTTATTAACCCCCTACTCAAAATGAGGGGGTGTTATCAAGTATGAAGCCTTTGTCTGCGTGTGTCTGTCTGTAACATTGTAGCTCCAAGACGGCTGAACCGATTTCAAAGCGGTTTTCTTGTTTCAAAAGCTGGTATTTGCAAGATGGTTCATGTTTGGTGAAAATCGGGTATGCCGTTTCCAAGATATTCAGGTTTCATCAGAGCCTGTGTAAGGATCTCGGCCTCTATTATAGCTACAGACTTGGAGTTGGAACTCAAATGTTTATAAGGCCCAAGACCCCCCTCCATATTTCTCCAATAATATTGTTCATGTAAAGATCACTTTAACTCACAATAATTACCATTCACAAATTTACCCCGGATTTATATAAAAATATTTTTTTATGCTTAAACACTACGAAATGTTATTTTAAACTCGGTGTTGCTTAATAGTAATTCAAAACTTCTTGAATACACGACAAGCTTTAATAATCTGAACAATTAATCAAAGAAACATTCCTAATTTTTTTTTATCATTTACGAAGAATGCAACCAATTAATTATTTTTCCTTTTTGATAACCAACATATTTTAACTTGTTTTTACATTTTTTTCAATGATTTATAAAGGAAAAATTTGAAAAAAAGGAAGTGGTTTTTACAATGTTTGTCCCGCAATTATACAGTGATGACATCATTAGTTCTAGAAAACGAAAAAGAAACTAAAGTCACTTTTCATTCCAATTTGTTTTCATCTTTGTCCCAAATGCAATGTCATCACTCAAAAAATAATAATAATAATAAAACTACGACAAGAATTTTCCATATTAATAGAAAGGTGAAAAACTGTATTATACTTACTTGTTCGTACAAAAAATATTTTTCGAATACTTCATCATAGAGAATATCTTGAGCTTTATTATACAAAAACTCTCCTTTCACGTTTTTATTGGCCAACGAAATATCCTTCATTAGAGTTATGCTTCCCTTGGGAATCCGTCCTTCACATAGATCCACAAATCTTGAACTATAAAGAAAAAGAACAAAATACGTAATTGTCAGATAGACAGGATTAATATAATAAACATTATACACGAATTAGGCTTAAGCCCTAACCAATTCATTATCGAGTTGTTCAAAATCCAAAATTTATTTAAAGCAATAAATAAATACCTGCATAAATCCAATATTTCCTCATTGACAATGTTTGGTATAACCAAGTATCCATTTTCTTCATAAAATAGTCTTTGAGCATGAGACAACCAAGGAGAGTTCAGAGTGTACTGAAATTCCTGTTCGGTAGCATATTCTGGCTTGAGAACTTCAGTAAGGGAGCAAGGATTCTGACAACATTAATCAGAAAAATTACTTCTAAGCAATTATAAAACACTAATGAAATACATGATTATATCGTCGAATATTAGCGAATGAATATAGATAATGCAAACTATAGATATAGATGGATTATAGAAAAACTCACTAAAAAAACATATTAGTTAGAAAAATCTTGTATTTCGTGTGGCAATAACAATTAAGTCACCCAACCCTTTATTAAATTATTCGACAGTTTCCATACAATCAAATAATCACTGACAACAAAGCAACAAACCAAACATAATTTCATCAGTTTTGTAAAACATTGAAACTGAGATTTAGATAGTAAGTATTGTTTTTTCAATTAACCATTGACAATGACAGTACGATCAGATCAAACATGTTGCAGGGAACAGCTGACAACAGACCATAAATGAATAATAATAATAAGAAACGAAAGTACATACCACATTAATATTAGTTCTTCCTAAATGTCGGCTTATCACCATTAGTCTCTCCGCAGCCATTCTTCTCCTGGTACCTGTTGACAACAACAATTAGTGAGAAAACAATGAAGAATGACGTGAAGTTACGATAACTGAAGTTTATCAATGTATCCTTGAGGATGTTATTGTCATTACAAATTTAGTGGTGGGGAAAAGTTAAACACTTTTTTTATTAAATAGATTTGAGTGAGTATCGATTTGATATGAAATTCGACTCATAACCAGTGTTGCCATTTCAGATTTAGATGTAGTTAATGTTGAAGAATTTGTGTCGCTGGGTAGAAATGTTGTTGAGTTTGATAAATATTATGGAGAATATTTAATTGTTTTTATAAATAACGTTTTGAAAATGTATGCATCAAAACGGTGAGAAGAAGCAAGGTTAATATAATAACCTTGGAGAAGAGGGGAGGTTATAGTAATTGTGTGAGTAATCGAGTACATCTGATGTCTGAACAGTCTTGCCATGATAATAAAAATCATATTAAATCAAATAGATGCATAAAGACAAACGTCCCTTGCATGAACCTCAGGAACTGCAGTGGGTGCAGTTTAAACTTGAGGAAAGTTCCATATTAATGAATGCACTTTTCTCGTTTTGATATCCAATATTTTACTCACAATCTTCTCGTTTTCTTTTATTCCTTTTAAACCCCTGATAACTGCTTTGTATTAAAATGACAACAAAAACAATTTCCACATCAACTTCTCTTGAATTTTCGCCAACTACTATTTAATAGCACAACTTTATTACGTATAACGATTTTACAACCAATAATATCGAGCGAGTAGCAAAAACTGTAAAAAAAATTATATTCTTTCTGTAGCTCATTCAGTTGTCCATCTGTCTTCTATATCAAACCATTTCTTATTATACTCGATATATTGTTGGCTGCTTCATCAAAAAAATCATTTCTATTTACACTTTTATACACTGTCTGCACTCAAATATTCCAATACCCTCTCATGTTGGGCCTCGCTTCATGTCTGTCACTACACTGATGTGATGTCTAGTTGTACACGGTTCCGGGTAACAAAGAGGTTCCCTGGACTCGAGAATCCTTTGTCCAATATTAAATCCGTGATATTTAGAGCCCACAGAGAGACCGAAAGCTGCCAGATATCTGTCAATGTTGTACCTCTCAAAGAGGCAAGCCTGGTCTGTTATGTCTATTACTGCTTCATAAACTTTTCGAAAATTGGCACTTTCGAAACTCTGAAAAAATAATATAATAATAAAAAATATATTCAGATTATCTGCTGAGTGGGTTCCACAACACAGTTCACCGCCTTTCCACCCTAAAATATTGAAAAATCTTAGTGAAGAGCCCCTAATTCGATGAATCACTGTTGGCGTAGCTAGAAAGGGGCAAGGGATGCTCGATGCCCTCCTAGATAAGTGCGATCTAATGTACCTAATTAAAAAAATTATAATATATAACGACAACTCCACCACAGACAAACATTACAGTCTAGACAAGGATATAGAAAGCTTCAGTTCCCAGTCAAACGTTATTCGGATTCAAATTACGCTTTCTTAAAGTTTGGACTCCAACGAATGCTGGCAATCGGCGAAGTATGAGAATTTAGCGAACGCATCGTCGTGCGTGTCACAACAAAATGCGCGGCAATTTTAAAATCTCTCCCAAAAACTCTGCAGAGCGGTGCAATGTTTACCTAAAATAAAAGGACTATTAAGACTAACTGCATATTTTAGAATGTATTCAATGAAATCCGTAAAAGTGGGAAATAATTGTTTTTTAGAGTAGGTACATTTAGTGTTATCAGCTGAACGAAATTGAAATAGTAAAAAATAAATTTCAGCTGAAAAAGTGTTGGACCGATTTGCTAAAAAAGAAAAGAAAAGTAAGGCTTATTTAATTGAGGATACTTACTACTACTGAGTAGTAGTACAATAAGTCTTATTGTATAAGATTGGATGACTAGACTCATGAAAATTTTAATTGTTGATTCAAATTTGTGTTGATTATTTTCTTATATCATACTAATACTTTGTATATTGTACCTGATTATTAATTATTAAGTTTAATTAAACTTAAACTAAAAATATGATTGTGAAATGTAAACTATTGTTTTATTATCTCGGTCGTGTTGGAGACTGGTATATGGCAGTGTGAGTCCTACTGGTGCTGTCCTCGTCCAGTTTCTTATATATTTTTAATTATTTTATTTAGTTATTTTATTTATTTATTTTTGTTGGTTTATCTATTTTATATTATGCTTTCTGTTTATTCATCTACCATTGATTTATTACATATTCTATCTATTTATTTTTGTTGGTTTATCTATTTTATTTTATGCTTTCTGTTTATTCATCTACCATTGATTTATTACATATTCTATCTATTTATTTTTGTTGGTTTATCTATTTTATTTTATGCTTTCTGTTTATTCATCTACCATTGATTTATTACATATTCTATCTATTTATTTTTGTTGGTTTATCTATTTTATTTTATGCTTTCTGTTTATTCATCTACCATTGATTTATTACATATTCTATCTATTTATTTTTGTTGGTTTATCTATTTTATTTTATGCTTTCTGTTTATTCATCTACCATTGATTTATTACATATTCTATCTATTTATTTTTGTTGGTTTATCTATTTTATAATATGCTTTCTGTTTATTCATCTACCATTGATTTATTACATATTCTATCTATTTATTTTTGTTGGTTTATCTATTTTATTTTATGCTTTCTGTTTATTCATCTACCATTGATTTATTACATATTCTATCTATTTATTTTTGTTGGTTTATCTATTTTATAATATGCTTTCTGTTTATTCATCTACCATTGATTTATTACATATTCTATCTATTTATTTTTGTTGGTTTATCTATTTTATTTTATGCTTTCTGTTTATTCATCTACCATTGATTTATTACATATTCTATCTATTTATTTTTGTTGGTTTATCTATTTTATTTTATGCTTTCTGTTTATTCATCTACCATTGATTTATTACATATTCTATCTATTTATTTTTGTTGGTTTATCTATTTTATAATATGCTTTCTGTTTATTCATCTACCATTGATTTATTACATATTCTATCTATTTATTTTTCTATATGTTTGCTACTATTTTGTAATATTCATTTCTATTCTGCTTCTTATTATGTTTAAATATTTTGTATTACTTATTATTTTATCATGTAATCTTATAGTTATCACTTCTGCTTATTGTTATTGTTTTTATACAGATTGTACAATAAATAAAATATAAAAAAAATATATATCTTAAAGAGTTGTTTTCATAAGAAAATTCAATATTTTGGCGCTCCCCAGACACGATCATGACCCTTTAATGGGTGGGATCCCCATCCTTAGTTGTTAGTTATTATGACTCATGCCCGGGCTTTTAACTACGAGGTCATATCGTCTACTACCAGAGCGCTCTTTCGTCACTTTGGTGGACAAGAAGCTACTATGGGAGTCCTAGATTCTGTCTATCCTAAATTTTTATTTATCTAGGATGGGGTCTTTGATGAGCTTTTTCAGTCCAGCTTATTCGTTTTGTTTACTCTCCAACGAATATTATTTTACTAGGCATCTTATCATCAAACGGACTTTGTTTTTTTTTCATTTTCAGTCTTAGTGGTCATTGGAAAATTAGCGTAGAAAAAATGATAGGGGCTTCTAAATTCTAATATTAAATATTGTGTCGATACATTCATTACATCTGCAGTTACCAGGGTTTTTTAGTCGAGGCTCCCTTCTCTGAACCATCCCTTTCCTTCGGCCGATTCCGCTGAAAATTAATAGCTGTTGTCCTTATAGGGTTTTGTATACACATATGAAATTTCGTGTCAATACATTCAATACATTGTAGTTATTTGAGTATTTGTGCTATGACCCCTCTAATCCTCATCCCTTCTGACTGATTTAGCTGAAAATTAATAGATGTCCTCCATGTAAGGTTCTGGATACACAAATACAATTTCGTGACGATACATTCATTCTATTGGGAGTTACCGTGTTCATACACACAAAAGACAGCTTTATTTTTTTATTTTTTGAAATTAGGAGGTCGGAAAACATGAAATTTCGTTGAAAACTCAGCATCGAATATCTGATTACATAACTTCACCAATAAGTATAATTGTTGTCACAATTGTAAGTTTTTATTATGTTCTTACGATGAAAATCGAGGGCGCTGCTAGCTCAGAGGTCGGGTGCTAGCCTATTGGGCACTAGTTCGCAGGTTCGTAACCTTCGATGCCTTTAGGTTTTTAGTCTGTGATACAAAAATATTGAGCATGCCGTCCTTCAGATGGTCCCAAGTCTACTCGTTAAAGACATCTACACTAGGTGAATAAACTTAGTTAGGGAAGATTTAGAACTCCAACTGTAGATTCGGGCTCTTGTCCATTAGAGTGATGAAAGATCGCTTTTGTAGTATTTATGTGATATGACCTCCTAGTTAAAGACCGAGCGTGAACCATAACAACTAACGATGAAAATCTATTTATATTTAAGGTTTTTAATAAACCTTAAAAAAGAGCCAATAATGAATATTGTCAGATGTGTGATCTCGAAGTAATGGACAGAAGGTACGTTCCATTTTCTCGCTATTTGCCCAAGACTCAGTGATATTAGGTTGAAATGGTTTGCAAGAGAACAACTAACCGGGGATGAAATGATGAGATGGAAAATGTTGGATCTCTCTTGCTAATTATTGTAGACGAGCCAAAAATATCATAGTTTAACCAGAATACAATTTAAATCATTATTGTGATCTAATGCTATTCTATTTTTCCTAATATTATATATAATATTACTTATTAGTAATAAGTTATTACTATTTAATCCTATTATTATTTACCTACTATTTATTAATCTTTTTAATTAGTATTAATTTTTATTATCATTTTATAACATTTATTATAACTAGGCCCAAATCTTATGATTCACAATTATTATCTACAATTAATATTATTATATCGAACCAGAAGATTATGATTATTTTGATTTAAATTTTCAAGATCAAAGATATTTATATTGAAAAGATCCTTTCTTGGTCGTAAATAAAATTTATTATGTACTTAGACGAAGGTATAATTTGATTTTTAAACAAGTTGTAATTGTATTTTGTTGTTCTATACTTGAACACTAAGTGATAGATGTACTTAATTTTTTCTTTATTTGTAAACTAGCAGTAATACCCGGCGTTGCCCGGGGAACTTTGACTTTTCTCCCAATATCTCCTATAAGGCTATTCAGTTCCTCGACAGTACATTCATGATGTTATAATTTTTAATTATTCATACGGAATTCAACTGTAGTAACGCTAGTAATTTTTTAGGACCCCTGGGCACCACAGCTAGTATGCGCCTTTCAACTGCGGAAACGACAGCTAGTGAATACTTAGCATCGCTGGACGTCCTAGCCAGTGCGTACTTAAGAACGTTTTGACCACAGCTCTTATGTGCCTTGCAACGCTGGGCACCACAGCCACCCGTTCAAAACTTCGGGACGCCACACACCTTATCTTTCTATTTGGCCTTTAGGAATACTACATGTGAAATTTCATGACAATTCGACCATTAGTTAATGAGTTAGCTCTATATTTATACTTAGGCCCCCCTTACAACACCCCCTCCCGATCAAAACTTTGGAACGCCACACACCTTATTTTTCTATTTGGTCTTCAGGAATACTCCATGTGAAATTTCGTGACAATCCGACCAACCGTTAAAGAGTTAGCTCTATATTTATACTTAGGCCCCCCCACAACCCCCCCTCCCGTTCAAAACTTTGGGACGCCACACACCTTTTTTTCCTGTTTGGCTTTTAAAAAGACTACGTGTGAAATTTTATGACAATTCGACCATTAGTTAATGTGTTAGCACTATTTATATACTTAGGCCCCCCTTACAACCCCCCCTCCCGATCAAAACTTTGGGACGCCACACACCTTATTTTTCTATTTGGCCTTCAGGAATACTACATGTGAAACTTCGTGACAATCCGACCAACTGTTAAAGAGTTAGCTCTATATTTATACTTAGGCCCCCCCACAACCCCCCCTCCCGTTCAAAACTTTGGGATGCCACACACCTTTTTTTCCTATTTGGCTTTTAAAAATATTACATGTGAAATTTCATGACGATTCGCCCATTAGTTAATGAGTTAGCTCTATATTTATACTTAGGCCCCCCCACTACCCCCCCCCCCTCCCGTAAAAAAGTTTGAGCCGTCACACCGCCTATTTTTTTATTTGGTCTTCAGGAATACTACATGTGAAACTTCGTGACAATCCGACCAACTGTTAAAGAGTTAGCTCTATATTTATACTTAGGCCCCCCCACTACCCCCCCTCCCGTAAAAAAGTTTGAGCCGTCACACCGCCTATTTTTTTATTTGGTCTTCAGGAATACTACATGTGAAATTTCATGACGATTCGCCCATCAGTTAATGAGTTAGCTCTATATTTATACTTAGGCCCCCCCACTACCCCCCCTCCCGTAAAAAATGTTGAGCCGTCACACCGCCTATCTTTTTATTTGGTCTTCAGGAATACTACATGTGAAACTTCGTGACAATCCGACCAACTGTTAAAGAGTTAGTTCTATATTTATACTTAGGCCCCCACAACCCCCCCCTCCCGTTCAAAAATTTGGGACGCCACACACCTTTTTTTCCTATTTGGCTTTTAAAAATACTACATGTGAAATTTCATGACGATTCACCTATTAGTTAATGAGTTAGCTCTATATTTATACTTAGGCCCCCCCTCAACCCCCCCTCCCGTTCAAAACTTTGGGACGCCACACACCTTTTTTTTCTGTTTGGCTTTTAAAAAGACTACGTGTGAAATTTCATGATAATTTGACCATTAGTTAATGAGTTAGCACTATTTATATACTTAGGCCCCTCTTACAACCCCCCTCCCGATCAAAATTTTGGGACGCCACATAGCCTATTATTCAATCGGGCTCAAAAGAATGCTACATGGGAAGTTTCATGAAGATCCGTCCAGCGGTTTGGGCGTGATGCTGGAACAAACATACATACAAACAAACAAACAAACAAACCCCGTTTCAGCTTTATTAATATAGACTAGCAGTAATGCCCGGCGTTGCCCGGGGAACTTTGACTTTTCTCCCAATATCTCCTATAAGGCTATTCAGTTCCTCGACAGTACATTCATGATGTTATAATTTTCAAATATTCATACGGAATAAGGCTTATAGTCCTTCAACTGTAGTAATGGTAGTAAGTTTTTAGGACCCCTGGGCACCACACTAGTATGCGCCTTTCAAAGGCGGAAACCACAGCTAGTGAATACTTAGCATCGCTGGACGTCCTAGCCAGTGCGTACTTAAGAACGTTTGTGACCACAGCTAGTATGTGCCTTGCAACTCTGGGCACCACAGCTAGTACGTAGTTAGGAACGCTGGGCACCACAGGTAGTATATGCCTTGCAACGGCGGACCCCACAGCTAGTACGTAGTTTGGAACGTTGGTCACCACAGCTAGTAAGTGCCTTGCAACAGCGGACCCCACAGCTGGTACGTAGTTAGAACCACTGGGCATCACATCTAGTATGTGTTTTGCAACGGCGGACCCCACAGCTAGTACGTACTTGGAAACGCCGAGCATCACAGCTAGTATGTGTTCTGCAACGGCGGACCCCACCGCTAGTACGAAGTTTGGAACGCTGGTCACCACAGCTAGTAAGTGCCTTGCAACAACGGACCCCACAGCTGGTACGTAGTTAGAACCACTGGGCATCACAGCTAGTATGTGTTTTGCAACGGCAGACCCCACCGCTAGTACGTAGTTAAATACGCTGGGCATTACAGTTAGTAAGTGCTTTGCAACAGCGAACTTCACAGCTAGTACATAGTTAGGAACGCTGGGCACTACATCCAGTAAATGCCTTGCAACGACGGACCCCACAGCTAGTACGTTTTTAGGAACGCTGGGCCCTACAGGTAGTAGGTGCCTTGCAACTGCGGACCCCACAGATAGTATGTAGTTAGAACCACAGGGCATCACAGCTAGTATGAGTTTTGCAACGGTGGACCCCACAGCTAGTACCTACGTAGTTAAATACGCTGGGCCACACTGCTAGCGCCTTGCAACAGCAGACCCCACAGCTAGTACGTAATTAGGAACGCTGGGCATCACAGCTAGTAAATGTCTTGTAGGTGCCTTGCAACAGCGAACCCCACAGCCAGTACATAGTTAGGAACGCTGGGGCTGAGCACTACAGCTAGTAAGTGCCTTACAGCAGCTGACCCCACAGCTAGTACGATATTAGAAACGCTGGACATCACAGCTAGTAAATGTCTTGCAACAGTGAACCCCACAGCGAATACATAGTTACTACTATTACATGTGAAATTCATGACAATTCGATTCATGACAATACGATCAACCGTTAATGAGCTAGCTCTATATTTATACTTAGTCCCCCCCCCCCTCAACCCCGCCACCCGTTCAAAACTTCGGGACGCCACACACCTTATTTTTCTATTTGGCCTTTAGGAATACTACATGTGAAATTTCATGACAATTCGACCATTAGTTAATGAGTTAGCTCTATATTTATACTTAGGCCCCCCTTACAACCCCCCCTCCCGTTCAAAACTTTGGAACGCCACACACCTTATTTTTCTATTTGGCCTTTAGGAATACTACATGTGAAATTTCATGACGATTCGCCTATTAGTTAATGAGTTAGCTCTATATTTATACTTAGGCCCCCCCACTACCCCCCTCCCGTAAAAAATTTTGAGCCGTCACACCGCCTATTTTTTTATTTGGTCTTCATGAATACTACATGTGAAACTTCGTGACAATCCGACCAGCTCTATATATACCGAATTAGCTGTATATTTATACTTAGGCCCCCCCACCCCCCCCCCTCCCGTTCAAAACTTTGGGACGCCACACACCTTTTTTTTCTGTTTGGCTTTTAAAAAGACTACGTGTGAAATTTCATGACAATTCGACCATTAGTTGATGTGTTAGCACTATTTATATACTTAGGCCCCCCTTACAACCCCCCCTCCCGATCAAAACTTTGGGACGCCACACACCTTATTTTTCTATTTGGCCTTCAGGAATACTCCATGTGAAATTTCATGACAATTCGACCATTAGTTGATGTGTTAGCACTATTTATATACTTAGGCCCCCCCACAACCCCCCCTCCCGTTCAAAACTTTGGGACGCCACACACCTTATTTTCGTATTTGGCTTTTAAAAATACTACGTGAAATTTCATGACGATTCGCCCATTAGTTAATGAGTTAGCTCTATATTTATACTTAGGCCCCCCTACAACCCCCCCTCCCGTACAAAACTTTGGGACGCCACACACCTTTTTTTCCTATTTGGCTTTTAAAAATACTACGTGAAATTTCATGACGATTCGCCCATTAGTTAATGAGTTAGCTCTATATTTATACTTAGGCCCCGCCACAACCCCCCCTCCCGTTCAAAACTTTGGGACGCCACACACCTTTTTTTCCTATTTGGCTTTTAAAAATACTACATGTGAAATTTCATGACGATTCGCCTATTAGTTAATGAGTTAGCTCTATATTTATACTTAGGCCCCCCCACTAACCCCCCTCCCGTTCAAAACTTTGAGCCGTCACACCGCCTATTTTTTTATTTGGTCTTCAGGAATACTACATGTGAAATTTCATGACAATTCGACCAACTGTTAAAGAGTTAGCTCTATATTTATACTTAGGCCCCCCCACAACCCCCCCTCCCGTTCAAAACTTTGGGACGCCACACACCTTTTTTTCCTATTTGGCTTTTAAAAATACTACATGTGAAATTTCATGACGATTTGCCCATTAGTTAATGAGTTAGCTCTATATTTATACTTAGGCCCCCCCACAACCCCCCCTCCCGTTCAAAACTTTGGGACGCCACACACCTTTTTTTCTTGTTTGGCTTTTAAAAAGACTACCTGTAAAATTTCATGACAATTCGCCCATTAGTTAATGAGTTAGCACTATTTTTATACTTAGGCCCCCCCACAACCCCCCCTCCCGATCAAAATTTTGGGACGCCACATAGCCTATTATTCAATCGGGCTCAAAAGAATGCTACATGGTCAGTTTCATAAAAATCCGTCCAGCGGTTTGGGCGTGATGCTGGAACAAACATACATACAAACAAACAAACAAACAAACCCCGTTTCAGCTTTATTAATATAGACTAGCAGTAATACCCGGCGTTGCCCGGGGAACTTTGACTTTTCTCCCAATATCTCCTATAAGGCTATTCAGTTCCTCGACAGTGATGTTATAATTTTTAATTATTCATACGGAATTCAACTGTAGTAACGCTAGTAATTTTTTAGGATCCCTGGGCACCACAGCTAGTATGCGCCTTTCAACTGCGGAAACGACAGCTAGTGAATACTTAGCATCGCTGGACGTCCTAGCCAGTGCGTACATAAGAACGTTTTGACCACAGCTAGTATGTGCCTTGCAACGCTGGGCACCACAGCTAGTACGTAGTTAGGAACGCTCGGCACCACAGGTAGTATATGCCTTGCAACGGCGGACCCCACCGCTAGTACCTAGTTAGAAACGCTGGGCATCACAGTTAGTATGTGCCTTGCGACGGCGGACCTCACAGCAGGTACGTAGTTAGGAACGCTGGTCACCACAGCTAGTATGAGCCTCGCAACAGCGGACCCCACAACTAGTACGAAATTAGGAACGCTGGGCATCACAGCTAGTAAGTGCCTTGCAACAGCGGACCCCACAGCTAGTACGTAGTTAGAAACGCTCAGCATCACAGCTAGTATGTGTTCTGCAATGGCGGACCCCACCGCTAGTACCTAATTAGAAACGTTGGGCATCACAGCTAGTATGTTTTTGCAACGGCGGACCCCACAGCTAGTACGTAGTTAGAAACGCTCAGCATCACAGCTAGTATGTGTTCTGCAACGGCGGACCCCACCGCTAGTACCTAATTAGAAACGCTGGGCATCACCGCTAGTATGTTTTTGCAACGGCGGACCCCACAGCTAGTACGTAGTTAGAAACGCTCAGCATCACAGCTAGTATGTGTTCTGCAATGGCGGATCCCACCGCTAGTACCTAATTAGAAACGCTGGGCATCACCGCTAGTATGTTTTTGCAACGGCGGACCCCACAGCTAGTACGTTTTTAGGAACGCTGGGCCCTACAGCTAGTAGGTGCCTTGCAACTGCGGAGCCCACAGATAGTATGTAGTTAGAACCACAGGGCATCACAGCTAGTATGTGCCTCGCAACAGCGGACCCCACAGCTAGTACGTAATTAGGAACGCTGGGCATCACAGCTAGTAAGTGCCTTGCAACAGCGGACCCCACAGATAGTACGTTTTTAGGAACGCTGGGCCCTACAGCTATTAAGTGCTTTGCAACAGCGGACCCCACAGTTAGTATGTAGTTAGAACCACTGGGCATCACAGCTAGTATATGTTTTGCAACGGCGGACCCCACAGCTAATACGTAGTTAGAAACGCTCAGCATCACAGCTAGTATGTGTTCTGCAACGGCGGACCCCACCGCTAGTACCTAGTTAGAAACGCTGGGCATCACAGCTAGTATGTTTTTGTAACGGCGGACCCCACAGCTAGTACGTAGTTAGAACCACTGGGCATCACAGCTAGTGTATTTTTCTATTTGGCCATCAATAATAGTACATGTGAAATTCCATGACAATCCGATCATCCGTTAATGACCTATCACTATCTTCAAATTTAGGCCTACCCCCATACCCCCCCTCCCGTTCACAATTTTTTGACGTCACACCCTATTTTTCTATTTGGCCTTTATGGATACTACATGTGAAATTCCGTGACAATCCGATCATCCGTTAATGACATCACTATACTTATACTTAGGCCCCCATCAACCCACCCTCCCGTTCAAAATTTTGTGACATATACACCTTATATTTCTATTTGACTTTTAAGAATACTACATGTGAAATTCCATGACAATACGACCAACCGTTATTGAGCTAGCACTATATTTATACTTAGGCCCCCCCGCCACTACCCCCCCTCCCGTACAAAATTTTGAGCCGTCACACTGCCTATTTTTCTATTTGACTTTCGAAAATACTACATGTGAAATTTCGTGACAATCTGACCAACCGTTAATGAGCCAGCACTATATTTTTACTTAGGCCTATCCCCACAACCTCCCCTCCCGTTCAAAACTTTGGGTCGCCACACATCTTATATTTCTATTTGGCTTTTAAAAAGACTACATGTGAAATTTCATGACGATTCGCCCATTAGTTAATGAGTTAGCTCTATATTTATACTTAGGCCCCCCCACAACCCCCCCTCCCGATCAAAATTTTGGGACGCCACATAGCCTATTATTCAATCGGGCTCAAAAGAATGCTACATGGGCAGTTTCATAAAAATCCGTCTAGCGGTTTGGGCGTGATGCTGGAACAAACATACATACAAACAAACAAACAAACAAACAAACAAACCCCGTTTCAGCTTTATTAATATAGATTATATCACAATGTACACAAGTTTTAATTTGTGTTCATATCTATACATACATCTTTTTTTTTTGGCATTTTTCTTCCATAGTGGATCGGTGTCACCATATTTAAAGTCAGTCTGAACGTTGTGCTGACGTTGGCATAATCCGAAACCAGCACACTCTATGGCTCTGTCAGTTAACAAATATTAAATCTATAAACCGTTAAAAAGCAAGATATTTGAAGAATGGAGTCTACCGAGCTCAGGATCGCCACTTAGAAATCTAGCTGAGGCACTTAGGTCAGATGTTTTAATCGGGAAGTTAAAAATAACTTTGAGCACTTCGTCCTTCGGATGGGACATTAAGCATTGATCCAGGGCTTTTTCGAATGTGAGGTACTCGATAATGAGACGTATGTTATGTAAATAAACCTGGGTAGGTCAATTTCCACTTAGGTTGAAAGCCTTGAGCACGTCGTCCTTCGGATGGGACTTTCCGGATATATCTGAATCTGTAGTATCAGTTTTAACAATTATTAAGCCTATAAACCGTTAAATAGCGCGAATTTTTTGAAAAACGTTTTCATTTTGATTTTTGTGTGGGGTTCAGATAATCCGGTCGTTCTCTATCAGTTTTAACAAATATTTAATCTATAAACCGTTAAAAAGCGAGAAATTTGAAGAATGGAGTCTACCGAGCTCAGGATCGCCACTTAGAAATCTAGCTGAGGCACTTAGGTCAGATGTTTTAATCGGGAAGTGAAAAATAACTATGAGCACGTCGTCCTTCGGATGAGACTTTAAGCGATGTTCCAGGACTTTTTCGAATGTGAGGTACTCGATAATGAGACGTATGTTATTTAAATAAACCTGGGTAGGTGAAATATCACTTAGATTGAAAATAGCCTTGAGCACGTCGTCCTTCGGATGGGACTTTCCGGATATATCTGAATCTGTAGTATCAGTTTTAACAATTATTAAGCCTATAAACCGTTAAATAGCGCGAATTTTTTGAAAAACGTTTTCATTTTGATTTTTGTGTGGGGTTCAGATAATCCGGTCGTTCTCTATCAGTTTTAACAAATATTTAATCTATAAACCGTTAAAAAGCGAGAAATTTGAAGAATGGAGTCTACCGAGCTCAGGATCGCCACTTAGAAATCTAGCTGAGGCACTTAGGTCAGATGTTTTAATCGGGAAGTGAAAAATAACTATGAGCACGTCGTCCTTCGGATGGGACTTTAAGCGATGTTCCAGGAATTTTTCGAATGTGAGGTACTCGATAATGAGACGTATGTTATGTAAATAAACCTGGGTAGGTGAAATATCACTTAGGTTGAAAATAGCCTTGAGCACGTCGTCCTTCGGATGGGACTTTCCGGATAAATCTGAATCTCTCGTATCAGTTTTAACAATTATTAAGCCTATAAACCGTTAAATAGCGTGAATTTTTTGAAAAACATTTTTATTTTGATTTTTGTGTAGGATTCAGATAATCCGGTCGTTCTCTATCAGTTTTAACAAATATTAAATCTATAAACCGTTAAAAAGCGAGAAATTTCAAGAATGGAGTCTACCGAGCTCATGATCGCCACTTAGAAATCTAGTTGAGGCACTTAGGTCAGATGTTTTAATCGGGAAGCTAAAAATAACTTTGAGCACGTCGTCCTTCGGATGGGACATTAAGCAATGATCAAGGGCTTTTTCGAATGTGAGGTACTCGATAATGAGACGTATGTTATGTAAATAAACCTGGGTAGGTCAATTTATACTTAGGTTGAAAGCCTTGAGCACGTCGTCCTTCGGATGGGACTTTCCGGATAAATCTGAATCTGTCGTATCAGTTTTAACAATTACTAAGCCTATAAACCGTTAAATAGCGCAAATTTTTTGAAAAACATTTTTATTTTGATTTTTGTGTAGGATCCAGATAATCCGGTCGTTCTCTATCAGTTTTAACAAATATTTATTCTATAAACCGATAAAAAGCGAGAAATTTGAAGAATGGAGTCTACCGAGCTCAGGATCGCCACTTAGAAATCTAGCTGAGGCACTTAGGTCAGATGTTTTAATCGGGAAGTGAAAAATAACTATGAGCACGTCGTCCTTCGGATGGGACTTTAAGCGATGTTCCAGGACTTTTTCGAATGTGAGGTACTCGATAATGAGACGTATGTTATGTAAATAAACCTGGGTAGGTGAAATTTCACTTAGGTTGAAAATAGCCTTGAGCACGTCGTCCTTTGGATGGGACTTTCCGGATAAATCTGAATATGTCGAATCAGTTTTAACAATTATTAAGCCTATAAACCGTTAAATAGCGCAAATTTTCTGAAAAACGTTTTCATTTTGATTTTTGTGTAGGATTCAGATAATCCGGTCGTTCTCTATCAGTTTTAACAAATATTTAATCTATAAACCGTTAAAAAGCGAGAAATTTGAAGAATGGAGTCTACCGAGCTCAGGATCGCCACTTAGAAATCTAGCTGAGGCACTTAGGTCAGATGTTTTAATCGGGAAGTGAAAAATAACTATGAGCACGTCGTCCTTCGGATGGGACTTTCCGGATATATCTGAATCTGTAGTATCAGTTTTAACAATTATTAAGCCTATAAACCGTTAAATAGCGCGAATTTTTTGAAAAACGTTTTCATTTTGATTTTTGTGTGGGGTTCAGATAATCCGGTCGTTCTCTATCAGTTTTAACAAATATTTAATCTATAAACCGTTAAAAAGCGAGAAATTTGAAGAATGGAGTCTACCGACCTCAGGATCGCCACTTAGAAATCTAGCTGAGGCACTTAGGTCAGATGTTTTAATCGGGGAGTGAAAAATAACTATGAGCACGTCGTCCTTCGGATGGGACTTTAAGCGATGTTCCAGGGCTTTTTCGAATGTGAGGTACTCGATAATGAGACGTATGTTATTTAAATAAACCTGGGTAGGTGAAATATCACTTAGATTGAAAATAGCCTTGAGCACGTCGTCCTTCGGATGGGACTTTCCGGATATATCTGAATCTGTAGTATCAGTTTTAACAATTATTAAGCCTATAAACCGTTAAATAGCGCGAATTTTTTGAAAAACGTTTTCATTTTGATTTTTGTGTGGGGTTCAGATAATCCGGTCGTTCTCTATCAGTTTTAACAAATATTTAATCTATAAACCGTTAAAAAGCGAGAAATTTGAAGAATGGAGTCTACCGAGCTCAGGATCGCCACTTAGAAATCTAGCTGAGGCACTTAGGTCAGATGTTTTAATCGGGAAGTGAAAAATAACTATGAGCACGTCGTCCTTCGGATGGGACTTTAAGCGATGTTCCAGGAATTTTTCGAATGTGAGGTACTCGATAATGAGACGTATGTTATGTAAATAAACCTGGGTAGGTGAAATATCACTTAGGTTGAAAATAGCCTTGAGCACGTCGTCCTTCGGATGGGACTTTCCGGATAAATCTGAATCTCTCGTATCAGTTTTAACAATTATTAAGCCTATAAACCGTTAAATAGCGTGAATTTTTTGAAAAACATTTTTATTTTGATTTTTGTGTAGGATTCAGATAATCCGGTCGTTCTCTATCAGTTTTAACAAATATTAAATCTATAAACCGTTAAAAAGCGAGAAATTTCAAGAATGGAGTCTACCGAGCTCATGATCGCCACTTAGAAATCTAGTTGAGGCACTTAGGTCAGATGTTTTAATCGGGAAGCTAAAAATAACTTTGAGCACGTCGTCCTTCGGATGGGACATTAAGCAATGATCAAGGGCTTTTTCGAATGTGAGGTACTCGATAATGAGACGTATGTTATGTAAATAAACCTGGGTAGGTCAATTTATACTTAGGTTGAAAGCCTTGAGCACGTCGTCCTTCGGATGGGACTTTCCGGATAAATCTGAATCTGTCGTATCAGTTTTAACAATTACTAAGCCTATAAACCGTTAAATAGCGCAAATTTTTTGAAAAACATTTTTATTTTGATTTTTGTGTAGGATCCAGATAATCCGGTCGTTCTCTATCAGTTTTAACAAATATTTATTCTATAAACCGATAAAAAGCGAGAAATTTGAAGAATGGAGTCTACCGAGCTCAGGATCGCCACTTAGAAATCTAGCTGAGGCACTTAGGTCAGATGTTTTATTCGGGAAGTGAAAAATAACTATGAGCACGTCGTCCTTCGGATGGGACTTTAAGCGATGTTCCAGGACTTTTTCGAATGTGAGGTACTCGATAATGAGACGTATGTTATGTAAATAAACCTGGGTAGGTGAAATTTCACTTAGGTTGAAAATAGCCTTGAGCACGTCGTCCTTTGGATGGGACTTTCCGGATAAATCTGAATATGTCGTATCAGTTTTAACAATTATTAAGCCTATAAACCGTTAAATAGCGCAAATTTTCTGAAAAACGTTTTCATTTTGATTTTTGTGTAGGATTCAGATAATCCGGTCGTTCTCTATCAGTTTTAACAAATATTTAATCTATAAACCGTTAAAAAGCGAGAAATTTGAAGAATGGAGTCTACCGAGCTCAGGATCGCCACTTAGAAATCTAGCTGAGGCACTTAGGTCAGATGTTTTAATCGGGAAGTGAAAAATAACTATGAGCACGTCGTCCTTCGGATGGGACTTTCCGGATATATCTGAATCTGTAGTATCAGTTTTAACAATTATTAAGCCTATAAACCGTTAAATAGCGCGAATTTTTTGAAAAACGTTTTCATTTTGATTTTTGTGTGGGGTTCAGATAATCCGGTCGTTCTCTATCAGTTTTAACAAATATTTAATCTATAAACCGTTAAAAAGCGAGAAATTTGAAGAATGGAGTCTACCGAGCTCAGGATCGCCACTTAGAAATCTAGCTGAGGCACTTAGGTCAGATGTTTTAATCGGGAAGTGAAAAATAACTATGAGCACGTCGTCCTTCGGATGGGACTTTAAGCGATGTTCCAGGAATTTTTCGAATGTGAGGTACTCGATAATGAGACGTATGTTATGTAAATAAACCTGGGTAGGTGAAATATCACTTAGGTTGAAAATAGCCTTGAGCACGTCGTCCTTCGGATGGGACTTTCCGGATAAATCTGAATCTCTCGTATCAGTTTTAACAATTATTAAGCCTATAAACCGTTAAATAGCGTGAATTTTTTGAAAAACATTTTTATTTTGATTTTTGTGTAGGATTCAGATAATCCGGTCGTTCTCTATCAGTTTTAACAAATATTAAATCTATAAACCGTTAAAAAGCGAGAAATTTCAAGAATGGAGTCTACCGAGCTCATGATCGCCACTTAGAAATCTAGTTGAGGCACTTAGGTCAGATGTTTTAATCGGGAAGCTAAAAATACTTTTGAGCACGTCGTCCTTCGGATGGGACATTAAGCAATGATCAAGGGCTTTTTCGAATGTGAGGTACTCGATAATGAGACGTATGTTATGTAAATAAACCTGGGTAGGTCAATTTATACTTAGGTTGAAAGCCTTGAGCACGTCGTCCTTCGGATGGGACTTTCCGGATAAATCTGAATCTGTCGTATCAGTTTTAACAATTACTAAGCCTATAAACCGTTAAATAGCGCAAATTTTTTGAAAAACATTTTTATTTTGATTTTTGTGTAGGATCCAGATAATCCGGTCGTTCTCTATCAGTTTTAACAAATATTTATTCTATAAACCGATAAAAAGCGAGAAATTTGAAGAATGGAGTCTACCGAGCTCAGGATCGCCACTTAGAAATCTAGCTGAGGCACTTAGGTCAGATGTTTTAATCGGGAAGTGAAAAATAACTATGAGCACGTCGTCCTTCGGATGGGACTTTAAGCGATGTTCCAGGACTTTTTCGAATGTGAGGTACTCGATAATGAGACGTATGTTATGTAAATAAACCTGGGTAGGTGAAATTTCACTTAGGTTGAAAATAGCCTTGAGCACGTCGTCCGTCGGATGGGACTTTTCGGATATATCTGATTCTGTCGTATCAGTTTTAACAATTATTAAGCCTATAAACCGTTAAATAGCGCAAATTTTCTGAAAAACGTTTTCATTTTGATTTTTGTGTAGGATTCAGATAATCCGGTCGTTCTCTATCAGTTTTAACAAATATTTAATCTATAAACCGTTAAAAAGCGAGAAATTTGAAGAATGGAGTCTACCGAGCTCAGGATCGCCACTTAGAAATCTAGCTGAGGCACTTAGGTCAGATGTTTTAATCGGGAAGTGAAAAATAACTATGAGCACGTCGTCCTTCGGATGGGACTTTAAGCGATGTTCCAGGACTTTTTCGAATGTGAGGTACTCGATAATGAGACGTATGTTATTTAAATAAACCTGGGTAGGTGAAATATCACTTAGATTGAAAATAGCCTTGAGCACGTCGTCCTTCGGATGGGACTTTCCGGATATATCTGAATCTGTAGTATCAGTTTTAACAATTATTAAGCCTATAAACCGTTAAATAGCGCGAATTTTTTGAAAAACGTTTTCATTTTGATTTTTGTGTGGGGTTCAGATAATCCGGTCGTTCTCTATCAGTTTTAACAAATATTTAATCTATAAACCGTTAAAAAGCGAGAAATTTGAAGAATGGAGTCTACCGAGCTCAGGATCGCCACTTAGAAATCTAGTTGAGGCACTTAGGTCAGATGTTTTAATCGGGAAGCTAAAAATAACTTTGAGCACGTCGTCCTTCGGATGGGACATTAAGCAATGATCAAGGGCTTTTTCGAATGTGAGGTACTCGATAATGAGACGTATGTTATGTAAATAAACCTGGGTAGGTGAAATTTCACTTAGGTTGAAAATAGCCTTGAGCACGTCGTCCTTTGGATGGGACTTTCCGGATAAATCTGAATATGTCGTATCAGTTTTAACAATTATTAAGCCTATAAACCGTTAAATAGCGCAAATTTTCTGAAAAACGTTTTCATTTTGATTTTTGTGTAGGATTCAGATAATCCGGTCGTTCTCTATCAGTTTTAACAAATATTTAATCTATAAACCGTTAAAAAGCGAGAAATTTGAAGAATGGAGTCTACCGAGCTCAGGATCGCCACTTAGAAATCTAGCTGAGGCACTTAGGTCAGATGTTTTAATCGGGAAGTGAAAAATAACTATGAGCACGTCGTCCTTCGGATGGGACTTTAAGCGATGTTCCAGGACTTTTTCGAATGTGAGGTACTCGATAATGAGACGTATGTTATTCAAATAAACCTGGGTAGGTGAAATATCACTTAGATTGAAAATAGCCTTGAGCACGTCGTCCTTCGGATGGGACTTTCCGGATATATCTGAATCTGTAGTATCAGTTTTAACAATTATTAAGCCTATAAACCGTTAAATAGCGCGAATTTTTTGAAAAACGTTTTCATTTTGATTTTTGTGTGGGGTTCAGATAATCCGGTCGTTCTCTATCAGTTTTAACAAATATTTAATCTATAAACCGTTAAAAAGCGAGAAATTTGAAGAATGGAGTCTACCGAGCTCAGGATCGCCACTTAGAAATCTAGCTGAGGCACTTAGGTCAGATGTTTTAATCGGGAAGTGAAAAATAACTATGAGCACGTCGTCCTTCGGATGGGACTTTAAGCGATGTTCCAGGAATTTTTCGAATGTGAGGTACTCGATAATGAGACGTATGTTATGTAAATAAACCTGGGTAGGTGAAATATCACTTAGGTTGAAAATAGCCTTGAGCACGTCGTCCTTCGGATGGGACTTTCCGGATATATCTGAATCTGTAGTATCAGTTTTAACAATTATTAAGCCTATAAACCGTTAAATAGCGCGAATTTTTTGAAAAACGTTTTCATTTTGATTTTTGTGTGGGGTTCAGATAATCCGGTCGTTCTCTATCAGTTTTAACAAATATTAAATCTATAAACCGTTAAAAAGCGAGAAATTTCAAGAATGGAGTCTACCGAGCTCATGATCGCCACTTAGAAATCTAGTTGAGGCACTTAGGTCAGATGTTTTAATCGGGAAGCTAAAAATAACTTTGAGCACTTCGTCCTTCGGATGGGACATTAAGCGATGATCCAGGGCTTTTTCGAATGTGAGGTACTCGATAATGAGACGTATGTTATGTAAATAAACCTGGGTAGGTCAATTTCCACTTAGGTTGAAAGCCTTGAGCACGTCGTCCTTCGGATGGGACTTTCCGGATATATCTGAATCTGTAGTATCAGTTTTAACAATTATTAAGCCTATAAACCGTTAAATACTGCGAATTTTTTGAAAAACGTTTTCATTTTGATTTTTGTGTGGGGTTCAGATAATCCGGTCGTTCTCTATCAGTTTTAACAAATATTTAATCTATAAACCGTTAAAAAGCGAGAAATTTGAAGAATGGAGTCTACCGAGCTCAGGATCGCCACTTAGAAATCTAGCTGAGGCACTTAGGTCAGATGTTTTAATCGGGAAGTGAAAAATAACTATGAGCACGTCGTCCTTCGGATGGGACTTTAAGCGATGTTCCAGGACTTTTTCGAATGTGAGGTACTCGATAATGAGACGTATGTTATTTAAATAAACCTGGGTAGGTGAAATATCACTTAGATTGAAAATAGCCTTGAGCACGTCGTCCTTCGGATGGGACTTTCCGGATATATCTGAATCTGTAGTATCAGTTTTAACAATTATTAAGCCTATAAACCGTTAAATAGCGCGAATTTTTTGAAAAACGTTTTCATTTTGATTTTTGTGTGGGGTTCAGATAATCCGGTCGTTCTCTATCAGTTTTAACAAATATTTAATCTATAAACCGTTAAAAAGCGAGAAATTTGAAGAATGGAGTCTACCGAGCTCAGGATCGCCACTTAGAAATCTAGCTGAGGCACTTAGGTCAGATGTTTTAATCGGGAAGTGAAAAATAACTATGAGCACGTCGTCCTTCGGATGGGACTTTAAGCGATGTTCCAGGAATTTTTCGAATGTGAGGTACTCGATAATGAGACGTATGTTATGTAAATAAACCTGGGTAGGTGAAATATCACTTAGGTTGAAAATAGCCTTGAGCACGTCGTCCTTCGGATGGGACTTTCCGGATAAATCTGAATCTCTCGTATCAGTTTTAACAATTACTAAGCCTATAAACCGTTAAATAGCGCAAATTTTTTGAAAAACATTTTTATTTCGATTTTTGTGTAGGATCCAGATAATCCGGTCGTTCTCTATCAGTTTTAACAAATATTTATTCTATAAACCGATAAAAAGCGAGAAATTTGAAGAATGGAGTCTACCGAGCTCAGGATCGCCACTTAGAAATCTAGCTGAGGCACTTAGGTCAGATGTTTTAATCGGGAAGTGAAAAATAACTATGAGCACGTCGTCCTTCGGATGGGACTTTAAGCGATGTTCCAGGACTTTTTCGAATGTGAGGTACTCGATAATGAGACGTATGTTATGTAAATAAACCTGGGTAGGTGAAATTTCACTTAGGTTGAAAATAGCCTTGAGCACGTCGTCCTTTGGATGGGACTTTCCGGATAAATCTGAATATGTCGTATCAGTTTTAACAATTATTAAGCCTATAAACCGTTAAATAGCGCAAATTTTCTGAAAAACGTTTTCATTTTGATTTTTGTGTAGGATTCAGATAATCCGGTCGTTCTCTATCAGTTTTAACAAATATTAAATCTATAAACCGTTAAAAAGCGAGAAATTTCAAAAATGGAGTCTACCGAGCTCAGGATCGCCACTTAGAAATCTAGCTGAGGCACTTAGGTCAGATGTTTCAATCGGGAAGTTAAAAAACACTCTGAGCACGTCGTCCTTCGGATGGGACTTTAAGCGATGATCCAGGGCTTTTTCGAATGTGAGGTACTCGATAATGAGACGTATGTTATGTAAATAAACCTGGTTAGGTGAAATTTCACTTAGGTTGAAAATAGCCTTGAGCACGTCGTCCGTCGGATGGGACTTTTCGGATATATCTGATTCTGTCGTATCAGTTTTAACAATTATTAAGCCTATAAACCGTTAAATAGCGTGAATTTTTTGAAAAACATTTTTATTTTGATTTTTGTGTAGGATTCAGATAATCCGGTCGTTCTCTATCAGTTTTAACAAATATTAAATCTATAGCAGTTATACCCGGCGTTGCCCGGGGAACTTTGATTTTTCTCCCAATATCTTCTATAACGCTATTCAGTTCCTCGACAGTACATTCATGATGTTATAATTTTCAATTATTCATACGGAATAAGGCTTATAGTCCTTCAGCTGTTGTAACGCTAGTAAGTTTTTAGGACCCCTGGGCACCACAGCTAGTATGCGCCTTTCAACGGCGGAAGCCACACCTAGTGAATACTTAGCATCGCTGGACGTCCTCGTCAGTGCGTACTTAAGAACGTTTGTGACCACAGCTAGTATGTGGCTTGCAACGCTGAGCACCACAGCTAGTACGTAGTTGGGAATGCTGGGCATCATAGCTAGTATGTGCCTTGCGACGGCGGACCCAACAGCTAGTACGTAGTTAGGAACGCTGGTCACCACAGCTAGTATGTGCCTCGCAACAGCGGACCCCACAGCTAGTACGAAGTTACGAACGCTGGGCATCACAGCTATTAAGTGCCTTGCAACAGCGGACCCCACAGCTAGTATGTAGTTAAATACGCTGGGCATTACAGTTAGTGAGTGCTTTGCAACAGCGAACTTCACAGCTAGTACATAGTTAGGAACGCTGGGCACTACAGCTAGTAAATGCCTTGCAACAACGGACCCCACAGCTAGTACGAAGTTAGGAACGCTGGGCACTACAGCTAGTAAATGCCTTCCAACAACGGACCCCACAGCTAGTACGATATTAGGAACCCTGGGCATCACAGCTAGTATGCTTTTGCAACGACGGACCCCACAGCTAGTACGTTTTTAGGAACGCTGGGCCCTACAGGTAGTAGGTGCCTTGCAACTGCGAACCCCACAGATAGTATGTAGTTAGAACCACAGGGCATCACAGCTAGTATGAGTTTTGCAACAGCGGACCCCACAGCTAGTACCTACGAGTGAAATACGCTGGGCCACACTGCTAGCGCCTTGCAACAGCAGACCCCACAGCTAGTACGTAATTAGAAACGCTGGGCATTACAGCTAGTAAATGTCTTATAGGTGCCTTGCAACAGCGAACCCCACAGCCAGTACATAGTAAGGAATGCTGGGGCTGAGCACTACAGCTAGTAAGTACCTTGCAACAGCGGACCCCACAGCTAGTACGATATTAGGAACGCTGGACATCACAGCTAGTAAATATCTTGCAACAGTGAACCCCACAGCGAATACATAGTTACTACTACTACATGTGAAATTCATGACAATCCGATTCATGACAATACGATCAACCGTTAATGAGCTAGCTCTATATTTATACTTAGTCCCCCCCCCTCAACCCCGCCACCCGTTCCAAACTTCGGGACGCCACACTCCTTATTTTTCTATTTGGCCTTCAGGAATAATATATGCGAAATTTCGTGACAATACGACCAACCGTTAATGAGCTAACTCTATATGTATATTTAGCCCCCCCCCCACAACCCTCCTTCCTGTTCAAAATTTTGGGCCGTCACACACCTAATATTTCTATTTGACCTTTAGGAATACTACATGTGAAATTTCATGACAATTCGACCATTAGTTAATGAGTTAGCTCTATATTTATACTTAGGCCCCCCAACTACCCCCCCTCCCGTAAAAAATTTTGAGCCGTCACACCGCCTATTTTTCTATTTGGTCTTCAGGAATACTCCATGTGAAATTTCGTGACAATCCGACCAACCGTTAAAGAGTTAGCTCTATATTTATACTTAGGCCTCCCCACAACCCCCCCTCCCGTTCAAAACTTTGGGACGCCACACACCTTTTTTTCCTATTTGGCTTTTAAAAATACTACATGTGAAATTTCATGACGATTCGCCCATTAGTTAATGAGTTAGCTCTATATTTATACTTAGGCCCCCCCACTACCCCCCCTCCCGTAAAAAATTTTGAGCCGTCACACCGCCTATTTTTTTATTTGGTCTTCAGGAATACTACATGTGAAACTTCGTGACAATGCGACCAACTGTTAAAGAGTTAGCTCTATATTTATACTTAGGCCCCCCCACAACCCCCCCTCCCGTTCAAAACTTTGGGACGCCACACACCTTTTTTTCCTATTTGGCTTTTAAAAATACTACATGTGACATTTCGTGACAATCCGACTAACCGTTAAAGAGTTTGCTCTATATTTATACTTAAGCCCCCCCACAACCCCCCCTCCCGTTCAAAATTTTGGTACGCCACACACCTCATATTTCTATTTGGTCTTTAAGAATACTACATGTGAAATTTCGTGACGTTTTAATTTGTGTTCATATCTATACATACATCTTTTTTTTTTTGGCATTTTTCTTCCATAGTGGATCGGTGTCACCATATTTAAAGTCAGTCTGAACGTTGTGCTGACGTTGGCATAATCCGAAACCAGCACACTCTATGGCTCTGTCAGTTAACAAATATTAAATCTATAAACCGTTAAAAAGCAAGATATTTGAAGAATGGAGTCTACCGAGCTCAGGATCGCCACTTAGAAATCTAGCTGAGGCACTTAGGTCAGATGTTTTAATCGGGAAGTTAAAAATAACTTTGAGCACTTCGTCCTTCGGATGGGACATTAAGCGATGATCCAGGGCTTTTTCGAATGTGAGGTACTCGATAATGAGACGTATGTTATGTAAATAAACCTGGGTAGGTTGAAAGCCTTGAGCACGTCGTCCTTCGGATGGGACTTTCCGGATATATCTGAATCTGTAGTATCAGTTTTAACAATTATTAAGCCTATAAACCGTTAAATACCGCGAATTTTTTGAAAAACGTTTTCATTTTGATTTTTGTGTGGGGTTCAGATAATCCGGTCGTTCTCTATCAGTTTTAACAAATATTTAATCTATAAACCGTTAAAAAGCGAGAAATTTGAAGAATGGAGTCTACCGAGCTCAGGATCGCCACTTACAAATCTAGCTGAGGCACTTAGGTCAGATGTTTTAATCGGGAAGTGAAAAATAACTATGAGCACGTCGTCCTTCGGATGGGACTTTCCGGATAAATCTGAATCTGTCGTATCAGTTTTAACAATTATTAAGCCTATAAACCGTTAAATAGCGCAAATTTCAAGAATGGAGTCTACCGAGCTCAGGATCGCCACTTAGAAATCTAGTTGAGGCACTTAGGTCAGATGTTTCAATCGGGAAGTTAAAAAACACTTTGAGCACGTCGTCCTTCGGATGGGACTTTAAGCGATGATCCAGGGCTTTTTCGAATGTGAGGTACTCGATAATGAGACGTATGTTATGTAAATAAACCTGGGTAGGTCAATTTCTACTGAGGTTGAAAGCCTTGAGCACGTCGTCCTTCGGATGGGACTTTCCGGATAAATCTGAATCTGTCGTATCAGTTTTAACAATTATTAAGCCTATAAACCGTTAAATAGCGCAAATTTTTTCAAAAACATTTTTATTTTGATTTTTGTGTAGGATTCAGATAATCCGGTCGTTCTCTATCAGTTTTAACAAATATTTAATCTATAAACCGTTAAAAAGCGAGAAATTTGAAGAATGGAGTCTACCGAGCTCAGGATCGCCACTTACAAATCTAGCTGAGGCACTTAGGTCAGATGTTTTAATCGGGAAGTGAAAAATAACTATGAGCACGTCGTCCTTCGGATGGGACTTTAAGCGATGTTCCAGGACTTTTTCGAATGTGAGGTACTCGATAATGAGACGTATGTTATGTAAATAAACCTGGGTAGGTGAAATTTCACTTAGGTTGAAAATAGCCTTGAGCACGTCGTCCTTCGGATGGGACTTTCCGGATAAATCTGAATCTGTCGTATCAGTTTTAACAATTATTAAGCCTATAAACCGTTAAATAGCGCAAATTTTTTCAAAAACATTTTTATTTTGATTTTTGTGTAGGATTCAGATAATCCGGTCGTTCTCTATCAGTTTTAACAAATATTTAATCTATAAACCGTTAAAAAGCGAGAAATTTGAAGAATGGAGTCTACCGAGCTCAGGATCGCCACTTACAAATCTAGCTGAGGCACTTAGGTCAGATGTTTTAATCGGGAAGTGAAAAATAACTATGAGCACGTCGTCCTTCGGATGGGACTTTAAGCGATGTTCCAGGACTTTTTCGAATGTGAGGTACTCGATAATGAGACGTATGTTATGTAAATAAACCTGGGTAGGTGAAATTTCACTTAGGTTGAAAATAGCCTTGAGCACGTCGTCCTTCGGATGGGACTTTCCGGATAAATCTGAATCTGTCGTATCAGTTTTAACAATTATTAAGCCTATAAACCGTTAAATAGCGCAAATTTTTTCAAAAACATTTTTATTTTGATTTTTGTGTAGGATTCAGATAATCCGGTCGTTCTCTATCAGTTTTAACAAATATTAAATCTATAAACCGTTAAAAAGCGAGAAATTTCAAGAATGGAGTCTACCGAGCTCAGGATCGCCACTTAGAAATCTAGTTGAGGCACTTAGGTCAGATGTTTCAATCGGGAAGTTAAAAAACACTTTGAGCACGTCGTCCTTCGGATGGGACTTTAAGCGATGATCCAGGGCTTTTTCGAATGTGAGGTACTCGAGTATGAGACGTATGTTATGTAAATAAACCTGGGTAGGTGAAATATCACTTAGGTTGAAAATAGCATTGAGCACGTCGTCCTTCGGATGGGACTTTCCGGATAAATCTGAATCTCTCGTATCAGTTTTAACAATTATTAAGCCTATAAACCGTTAAATAGCGCAAATTTTTTGAAAAACATTTTTATTTTGATTTTTGTGTAGGATTCAGATAATCCGGTCGTTCTCTATCAGTTTTAACAAATATTAAATCTATAAACCGTTAAAAAGCGAGAAATTTCAAGAATGGAGTCTACCGAGCTCAGGATCGCCACTTAGAAATCTAGTTGAGGCACTTAGGTCAGATGTTTTAATCGGGAAGCTAAAAATAACTTTGAGCACGTCGTCCTTCGGATGGGACATTAAGCAATGATCCAGGGCTTTTTTGAATGTGAGGTACTCGATAATGAGACGTATGTTATGTCAATAAACCTGGGTAGGTCAATTTCTACTGAGGTTGAAAGCCTTGAGCACGTCGTCCTTCGGATGGGACTTTCCGGATAAATCTGAATCTGTCGTATCAGTTTTAACAATTATTAAGCCTATAAACCGTTAAATAGCGCAAATTTTTTGAAAAACATTTTTATTTTGATTTTTGTGTAGGATTCAGATAATCCGGTCGTTCTCTATCAGTTTTAACAAATATTTAATCTATAAACCGTTAAAAAGCGAGAAATTTGCAGAATGGAGTCTACCGAGCTCAGGATCGCCACTTAGAAATCTAGCTGAGGCACTTAGGTCAGATGTTTTAATCGGGAAGTGAAAAATAACTATGAGCACGTCGTCCTTCAGATGGGACTAATCCGACCAACCGTTAAAGAGTAAGCTCTATATTTATACTTAGGCCCCCCCACAACCCCCCCTCCCGTTCAAAACTTTGGGACGCCACACCGCCTATTTTTTTATTTGGTCTTCAGGAATACTACATGTGAAACTTTGTGACAATGCGACCAACTGTTAAAGAGTTAGCTCTATATTTATACTTAGGCCCCCCCACAACCCCCCCTCCCGTTCAAAACTTTGGGACGCCACACACCTTTTTTTCCTATTTGGGTTTTAAAAATACTACATGTGAAATTTCATGACGATTCGCCCATTAGTTAATGAGTTAGCTCTATATTTATACTTAGGCCCCCCAACAAACCCCCCCTCCCGTTCAAAACTTTGGGACGCCACACACCTTTTTTCCTGTTTGGCTTTTAAAAAGACTACGTGTGAAATTTCATGACAATTTGACCATTAGTTAATGAGTTAGCACTATTTTTATACTTAGGCCCCTTTTACAACCCCCCCTCCCGATCAAAATTTTGGGACGCCACATAGCCTATTATTCAATCGGGCTCAAAAGAATGCTACATGGGCAGTATCATAAAAATCCGTCCAGCGGTTTGGGCGTGATGCTGGAACAAACATACATACATACAAACAAACAAACAAACAAACAAACCCCGTTTCAGCTTTATTAATATAGATTATAACGACTACACGCTGACGGTCATCTGACCAAGAGGTCGTGTTTAGTATAAGAAGATTTTTTATATTCGAATTATTTGTATATGTGTATTTTGTTTATAAATAAATAAAGACTTAATAATAAATATTTATATTTTCTTTAAAAAATAAAGAATAAACCTCAGCGATATGGGGGCCGCCAGAGATTATGTGTGGGAGGGCCATGGACACGGTTCCCCCGGATTGGCTTTAAAAAATCTGGTCACACTAGATTTAGTATATCAGAGCCAAAACTCTTCAACGGAACCCTTCAATGTGATATTATTATTATTTGTGAAGAAGTTGGGAAGGACGCATGCGTACCATCCCCCCCCACTCAACTCACCATCCCTACTACTGCCTCGCCATCATCACCTCAGTGCCCCGGTGTCTACCGGAGGGGTAAGTAATGCCTGCTGCGAGGGGGGCTGCCAAACACCGATCTACTGGCTGGTTGGGCCCGGGTCGTCGTCGACGCTACAGAAAGAAACGGTATCATCGTGCTTTTCGTGTCCTCATCGCTCTGGGTCTTGTACCCACCAAGTCCCGCCAGACGGATCCTCATGGCCTCAGGTAATTTAATTTCTAGTGTCTTCTATACAATAGTTTCTTCATTATGGCAGTTCTGTTTGTTCAGTGACCTATTTATACTTACATAATCTGTATATATACAACGAAAGTTTCACCACTACTTATACAAAACGATAAATAAATACTAAGTCAAATGATAACTTTAAGTGCAAGAACTGACTCAAGTCACGTGACCTCAAGTCAAATATTAACTTTAAAATTATATTTAATTTTATTATGTACTCTGGGTTATATAGATAATATTTTTCTTTGAGTACTACACATTTTTAAGAAAAATTTCATTGTAGAAATGTCGTTTGATCTAGATAACAGCGATTACAGGGGTGTGAGTAACATCCATGGGTTCGAATCCCAAAGTAAACTGTTAATTGATTAGAATGGGGTGGCTTACCTGTAGATAGCCCGTCGTTAATAATTTAGGTGGGGGGGGGGGGGGGGGGGAGAGAGAGTGAGAGAGGGTGGGGGGGTCATGTGCCTTATCCTTTGTCTTTCCCCCTCCCAAAAAAAGAGTTCATTCATCTGTTAAAAGTGTAGATACAGTGTTTTAGAAGTAAGTTTCGAAAAAGAGAAAGTTTCTTGAAGGCACTTCTGTCTTTTTCTTTCTTTGATCGTAAAGAGAAAAATAAATAAGGGGATTAGAGTAGGTATCTTAAATACAGAAAGAAAAAAAGTGTCTTAAAGAGGGAAAGAGAACGAGAGAGAAATGTCTTAAAGAGAGAGCGAAAGAGAAGTGTCTCAAACGGAGGAAGAGATCGAGAGAGAAGTATCTTAAAGAGGGAAAGAGAACGAGAGAGAAATGTCTTAATGAGAAAACGAGAGAGAAATTACTTAAAGAGAGTGCGAGAGAGAAGTGTCTTAAACAGAGGAAGAGATCGAGAAAGAAGTATCTTAAAGAGGGAAAGAGAAGTGTCTTAAAGAGGGTAAGAGAACGAGAGAGAAGTGTCGTAATGAGAGGGCGAGAGAGAAGTGTCGTAATGAGAGAGCGAGAGAGAAGTGTCTCAAACAGTGGAAGAAATCGAGAGAGAAGTATCTTAAAGAGGGAAAGAGAACGAGAGAGGTGTCATGAGAAAACGAGAGAGAAATTACTTAAAGATAGAGCGAGAGAGAAGTGTCTTTAAGAGTGTAAGAGAACGAGAGAGAAATGTCTTAAAGAGAGAAATACAGAAAAAGCTGTATTCATTGTGATGTAAAAAATTACAAACATGGTAATTATTAATAATATATTATAAAACTAATTATATTTATTGGTATAAAAAAAACAGCTGTTAGAAATTAAGTAACTAAATTAGTGAATAAATATATGAAGTCTCATTTTGTTTTAAAACGAACCAATAAGTGGAGAACAAAAGAGGACCATCAGCTGTTCTAATTAAGTCGACCAGTCTTAAGTTGTGTTGTGGAGGTGAGATGAGATGTGAAGGTGGACGGTCTAGTAGTGAGAGAAGTGTTTCTAGGCTCAAGGTGAAGTGAACCAAGTAGGTGTGAAATAACAGTGAAATCAATGCCCAAAGGTGCTTTTATTTATTTATATGTTTATATGCCCAAAATAACATTGATTTAAAGAATAGTCAGAATATTTTAACAGAAAAGTGACTGAAAGATATGTAGAAATTAGTTTATACGATTTTTTTTTTATTGTAAATAATTTGATTTTTTATTTATTAGTATTGAGGTTAGGTTAGGTTTTATGACTCATGCCCGGGCTTTAACAACGAGGTCATATCGCCTACTACCAGAGCGCTCTTTCGTCACTCTGGTGGACATGAGCCCGACTCTACTGTGGGAGTCCTAAATTTTGCCTACCCTAAATTTTTATTCATCTAGGGCAGGGGTCTTTAACGAGTACCTGACATCGTACAGGCTCGGGACCATCGCTTAACGTCTGATCCGAAGGACGTCGTGCTTAAGTTTATTTCACCTCCCAGATAAAATAAACTAAGGGCCTCGGTCGGGTTTCGAACCCACGTTCTTGAGCTCAGAAGACAAGCATGCATACCACTGAGCTACCGGCGCCCCTATATATTAAGTACTGATATTTTGATTTTATTTATAACTAGCACTAATACCCAGCGTTGCCCGGGGAACTTTGACTTTTTTCCTAATATGTTTCGTTCGAATCCTTTTCAATTCTCACAGTACATTCATGATGTTATAATTTTCAATTATTCATATGGAATAGGGCTTATGTGTCTTGCAATTGCGGACCCCATTACCAGTACGTAGTTAGGACCACTGGACATCACAGCTAGTATGTGATTCGCAACGGCGGACTCCACAGCTAGTATGTAGTTACTACTACACGTGAAATTCCATGATAATCCGACCATTCGTTAATGAACCAACACTATCTTTATGCGCCCCCACAACCTCCCTCCCGCTAAAACTTTTGAGATTTCATATAGTGTATTTTTCTATTTCGCCTTCAAAAATACTTCATGTGAAATTTCATGATAATCCGACCATTAGTTAATGAGCTATCGGTATCTTTATATTCAGGCCTACCCCCCCAACCCCCCCTCCCGTTAAAAACTTAGGAACGCCACACACCCTATTTTTCAATTGGCTCTTAAGAATACTACATATGAAATTTCATGACAATCCGACCATTAGTTAATGAATTAGCACTATTTTTATGCTTAGCCCCCCTTACAACCCCCCTCCCGTTCGTAATTTTGGGACGCCACATAGACTATTATTCAATCAGGCTCGAAAGGATGCTACATGTGAAGTTTAATGGGAATCCGTCCAGCCGTTTGGGCGTGATGCTGGAACAAACAAAGAAACACACCAACCCCGTTTCAGCTTCACTAATATAGATTATGCAAGTCGGTCGAAGAGAACGGAAAGATAAGAGCCCCCCAATTCTAAAATCCCAATAACTGCCGATGTAATGAAAGTATCAACATCAAATTTCGTATTTAAAATAAACATCCACTGAGGACATAACCTGTCAAATTTCAGCGATATCGGCTGAGGGATGGGGGGAGTTCCGGGGTGGGGGCTCAATTCAAAAATCCCAATTACTGCTGATGTGATGAATGTATCAACATCAAATTTCGTATTTAAAATAAACATCCACTGAGGACATAATCAGCCAAATTTCAGCGATATCGGCTGAGTGATGGGGGGAGTTCCGGGGTGGGGGCTCAATTCAAAAATCCCAATAACTGCCGATGTAATGAATTTATCGATACAAAATTTAGTATGAGGATTAAGGAGCCCCCATGTAAGTCAACTGTTGAATATTAGCACAAACGGTCCAGTGATTTTGGAGGGAAAGCGAAAAGTTAATTGATTAATTCGTTCTGGGGAAGTACATTGCCGGAGATTCATCATCTTCTTTTTAACGTAGTATTGGAATAGAAGATAAAAAGTTAATAAGAAAATAGAAAGAAAGGTTTGAATATATTTTTGGGGATTATCCATAGAACATGGTTGCCAGGGTCAACTTCCTGAGGTTGTATTCAGGGTCAGGAAGTGTGCCAGCCAATGGTCCTGATAACCGATCCTGTAACGTCTTGTAATGAATGATGTTGATGGTGTACAGCATGCACCCTCTTCCACCAGACATTAACAACAAAACAAAAAATGTTGCCGGTGAATCACCGACTATGTATTACCCCACCCTGTATTAATCAATTACGTTTTCGCTCAACCTCCAAAACCAATCTCATTTGGGCAATATTTGAATTGCCTGTTCCTTTCTGAATCCTGGTACTAAATTTTATGTCGATACATTAATTACATCGGCAGTTGTCAGTTTATGTGAGTCGAGCCCTCTTCTCTGATACGGGGGGTATAAAGAGAAGGGGGTTCCCTTTAACCGATTTCGCGGAAAATTAATAGGTGCATTGCTTATGTGGTTTTGAATTTAAATATAAAATTTCATGTTGCTATGTTCATTACTATAGTTATTGTGTTCACAGATACACACTTTTTTTTTTTAATTTCTAGAAACAAGGAGGTCGGAAAACATGAATTTCCGTTGAAAACTCATTTTGAATTTCTGATCGAATACATAACTTCCCCTATACTTCGTGAAGCTGGAAAAGTAAAAAAAAAAAAAAAAAAATCGTCCTCTCAACACCGATCAACCGTTTTGACTTCTGAATCGATAGATTCGTCACATGGAGCATTATTTATGGTTCCTGAGTTAGATTAGGTTGCCCGGGGAACTTTGACATTTCTCCTAATATCTCTCATTCGAATTCTATTCAATTCTTCAACAGTGCATTCCATGATGTTATAATTTTCAATTATTCATTTGGAAGAAGGCTTAAAGTCCTTCAACGGCAGACAACCCAGCTAGTATCTGCCTTGCAGCGGCGGACACTCCAGCTAGCAGGTGTTTAGGACCCCTGGGCACCACGCCTTTCAACGGCGGAAACCACAGCTAGTAAATACTTAGCATCGCTGAATATCCTAGCCAGTGCATACTTAAGAACGCTTGTGACCACAGCTAGTATCGGCCTTGCAACGGTGTACAACAGAGCTAGTACGTAGTTAGGACCTCTGGGCATTACAGCTACTACGTAATTAGGACCGTTGGACACCACATCTAGGAACGCTGTGCGCGACAGCTAGTACGTAGTTAGGATCGCTGGGCACCACAGCTAGTATTTGCCCTGCAACGGCGGACCCCACAACTAGTACGTAGTTAGGAACGCTGGGCACCACAGCTAGTATGTGCCTTGCAACGGCGGACCCCACAGCTAGTACGTAGTTAGGAACGCTTGGCACAACATCTAGTACGTATTTAGGAACGCTGGGCATCACAGCTAGTATGTGCCTTGCAACGGCGGACCCCACAGCTAGTACGTAGTTAGGATCACTGGGCACCACGCCTTTCAACGGCGGAAACCACAGCCAGTAAATACTTGGCATCGCTGAATATCTTAGCCAGTGCATACTTAAGAACTCTTGTGACCACAGCTAGTATCGGTCTTGCAACAGCGTACACCCAGTCTAGTAGGGGCTCGAAACCACAGCTACTACGTAATTAGGACCGCTGGACACCACATCTAGTATGTAGATAGGAACGCTGAGTGCGAAAGCTAGTAGAACGGAGACTTAACACAAAAACTCTAATAACTGCAGTTAGAATGAATGTATCGACATGAATTTTCATAATTGAAGTCAAAACCTTTTGAGGACATATCCTGTCCATTTTCAGAAATATTGTAAACACTCACTCAGGTGAATAACAAACAGCACATGCGAGCGGTAATCTTTAAAATGACAAATGGCTGGCTATAATCGAATATGTAGTGATGTAAAACGATGCTTGCTGAAATCGATTAATGCCAGATAAGAATCGAATTGCACCGTGGAGAAACTTACATAATCATTTTTAAAAAAAAAGATATCCAATGTGGCCATTACAGGACTTTCTTATACCTACCACGCTTACAGATCACTATCTCCCCCTTTTTTTTTCCTTAATTTTTATAATTCTTCATAAAAAGTACCAATAATAGTTCATTGAGGAAACTGGGAGGTAAAAGTAAGGTGGAAGCCCAGCGCTTCCAGGGAAGAGATAAGAGCATTGGATGCTTAGGTCCCTAGGAGTAAAACACCAGCCCACCAGATATATATAAATAAGAAATATGACTTAATGATTTTCAAAAAAGCCATTATCTAATGATTCTCGAGGGCGCCGGTAGCTCAATGGTATGCGTGCTTGACTTCTGAGCTCAAGGTCGTGGGTTCGTAACCCGATCGAGGCCCTTAGTTTATTTTATCTGGGAGGTAAAATAAACTTAAGCACGCCGTCCTTCGGATGGGACGTTAAGCGATGGTCCCGAGCCTGTACGATGTCAGGTACTCGTTAAAGATCCCTACCCTAGATGAATAAAAATTTAGGGTAGGCAAAATTTAGGACTCCTACAGTAGAGTCGGGCTCATGTCCACCAGAGTGACGAAAGAGCGCTCTGGTAGCAGGCGATATGACCTCGTTGTTAAAGCCCGGGCATGAGTCATAAAACCTAACCTAACCTCTAATGATTCTCAAAAAAAATCATTAAATTGGCTTCAGAGAAAAAGCGAAAATATTAACAAAACGAAAGGTGAATCACCGGCAATGTACTTCCCCAGATCGAATTAATCAATAAATTTTTCGCTCCCCTCCAAAACCAGTCGAGCGTTTGCGCTAATATTCAACAGTTGATCTACATAGGGACTCCTAAATCCTTATACTAAATTTTGTGTCGTATCATTATATCGGCAGTTATTAAGTTAAAGTTTTTGAGTAAAGCCTCTCCCCTAATCCCCCCCCCCCCCCCTCCCTGGCTGATTTGGATGAAAATCAATGTGGGGTCCTTATGGGGTTATCATGTCCACAGACAGATTTTGCTGTATGCTACACGTTTTCTTCTTCCCCCACTCCCTTCCTTTGTCTATTATTTCCTAGACTAGCTTTCTCTCTCCTTCAGGCCGATTTAGCAATCCGTCATAGCCGCCTCAGAAGGCACTTCTCTCCTCTGCTCATAACGAAAAATTGACGAAAAACTAAAAAAAAAAAAGTCGTCGGTCAATCACCGGGCAAAGTACTCCTTCAGAAGGAATATATCAATTAACTTTTCGCTACCCCTCCAAAACGAGTCGATCATTTGGGCTAATAATCGATAGTTTAGTTATATAGTGGCTTCTAAATCGATAAATTCATTACATCGGCAATTATATGGGCTTCTGAGTTGAGCCCCCTTCCCTGATCCCCCCATTCCCTTTGACCGATTTTGCTGAAAATTATAAGGCATTTTCCTCATGGGATTTTGACTTGACACTCTATTAGAGTTGATCCAATATTACCCTATTTTTGTAGAGATTTTCCGTCCCGACTGACCTACATAGGCCGCCCCACATTCACAAGTAACTCGTTAGACCCCACGCTTATCTGGAAACTCAGTTTTGAGTACGATAAAGAGATTTATTTTCTTTAAAATGTTAACTAGTTTTGACGACCAAGAAATATTTTAGTGAGGTATCATTAAAAATAAAGCTTCTCTATAATTTCTGCCCCTAGATAGTTAATATCCTGTAATTATCACGCACAACAAGCTGGAACTCGTAAAGATTAGCTAATGTGGCATTGAAGACAATTTTGAAGTGTTTATGTCCATAAGGACTGTTCTCAGGGCAACATGTGTTCGCTAAACCATATTACTCGAACGAGGGGGGAGCAAATTCGATGCCAGAGGAAGGGTACTATCGATTCGTCGTGTTTTCCCCCCTCCCTCTGCGTGGGACGCACGGTTCCTATATTGTTCCAGTTTCTAATATGTGTTGTCTTTACATTTTGAAGACGATTAATTGTATAATAGTGATTACTTTTTTTTTTTTTTTATTAGATGATTAGGTGGACAAAATTCTGAAATCTTGTATTCTTGCAGGAAATGACACGCTGATTACGAATATACCCCATATGACGGTTCACAAATGAACCCTTGAATGAGTTTTTCCTGAAATACATCAAAAACCCTCACTTTTCTAAATTACAAGAAGAGGATTCATTGTATCAAAATATTTCAGAAACAAAAATTACAGCCAATGAAATTCCACGTCAAATGAGACTAGATTTATAATGAATAGCACGCCATTGAACGTTTTTAAACCTAAACGGCAAAAATAATTTGAAAAAACCGCTAATCATAAGTAGTTTAATATGGCACATGGTTCGGTACGTTACTTAATCCTCTGAGCGACTAGATTAGTAAAACTTGCTTAATATTAGATGGAGCTGAGACAGATCGATACATTATGGGTGAAAAACAGTAAGATCAAATAATAGACGGAACAATGGGTGAAAATAACACTTTATTTAATTTGATAGTTTACTCTTTAGTAAATCGTAGAAGAAAATAGAACCACTTTAAATGAATAAGAAAAAGGTAAAACCCTTGCTTCAAGGAAATAAACAAGATATGTACAAACTGATTGAATTCTGTAGGTATCAAAATATGATACAAAAGCCAACTCAATAAAATATGTCAAACGTTTAGTGAATAAATGAATCTATCTGCTTCCCAGGGAAACATTTTCTCAATGCTATCTTATTAAAAATACGAAGTATAGCAAAAAGTTACAAATGAATCTGAAAACTAGATAGTATAACGAAAAGGAAAATTGGTCAATTAGCTTGGAAGCTATTGGGTAAACATTATTTTTCTCGTTCAAAAGTATGGATGTAATGGATTTTTTTAATAAAATAGTTCAAATATCTTTGTAACTGAACACTACTAACCTTTGGACATTGACCCACGACTACCCTTCTAGTGTGTTAGGTTGCCTTGAGGTGAGCCCAGCTGACTAGCACTATGCTTTGTTCTGCTCTCTTCTCTCCCTGCCCAGCCCTGCCACGGTCCGCCCCATGTATGCTGTTGTACTCTGCCAACGTCATGTCCACTTGTCTTGTCTCTCACTCGATTAAAATTCAATGTCAGGTTCATTCCATCAGCACTTTATTATTCATTAATTTTTATTTTTATTTTTATTTCACTTTTCTTCTATATTACGAGAATATTTCTTATTTTAGTCACTTTTTCTTTTCTCATTTATTTTTATTATTATTTTTTTTTAATTATTTTTATTCTTTTCTATTTTTTTATTGTTATTATTATTTTTTACTAAAGATACTATTTTTTATTTATTTATTTATTTTTGTATTTCTTCTCTCTATACTATGTTTAATTTTTAACAGTGATTGTACAGTCCTAGCTGACTGCTCCCCCTCCCACACTCAGACTCGTCTTCTGGGAGGAGGTAGCCTATTTATCTTGTAATGTTTATCTTTTATTTTGTAATTATCTAAAGGCATTAAATAAAAAAAAATAATAATAAAGTTAGCCCTTGGCGTGATTGAGGAAAGGAGGGGATACTAGAGATGGATTATTTATGAGGGGAGGGGGGTATTCTTTATAACACAGCTGTATTATAATTTTTTTTATTTCCCCAGCTATACGAAGTATAGAGAAAGTTATGTAATCGGTCAAAAATTCGATGCCGAGTTTTCAAGAAAATTCATGTTGACCTCCAAATTTCAAATATAAAAAAAATGTCTGACTGTATGAAATAAAATGAAAAAACAATTTTTATTCTGGGACACACGTCCCCTAAGAGTAACAACATAAGAAATGAACAGAAGAGATACAAGTATCAACCAAGTTAAAATAAAAGATAACAAATAAGGGCCTATAGCAACTAAAGAAACAAAAACAGTTAGAAATAAGGATAAACAAATCATATTAAAATAAATGAGAAACAATAAAAAAATTAATAAAATAAATGAATAAATAATATGTGTCTCATACCCTCATACATACATTTATTTACAGTTATATATCCAAAATAACACACATCTACAGTTATTCGGCATGGAACTGAAAGAAATAAATAAAAAGAAAAAAAAAGGAATGAATACTTATAAAATGTGCTCTTTGAACAGGATAAACTCCGATGGAATGAATGTATCGACACGAAATTTTATGTGTATTCAGAACATCTAACGACGACACCTATTGATTTTAATTTTTTTTTCTGTTTTTTTTTTTTATCTGGGATGTGAAAAATCTTTGAGCACTCTGTCCTTCGGATGGGGCATTAACCGATGGCCCTGAGCCTGTCTATATCAGGTACTTGTTAAAAACCCCCTACCCTAGGTGAATGAACCTAGGTAGGCAAAATTTAGGACTCCCATAGTTGAGTCGGGCTCATATCCACCAGAATGATGAAAGAGCGCTCTGGTAGTAGGTGATATGACCTTGTAGCTAAAGCCCGGGCATGAGTCATAATAACTAAATAACATTGATTTTCAGCCAAAACCAAAACCGACGGGAGGGGGATGGGGCTTAACACACAAGCTTTAAGGTTAGGATAGGTTTTATGACTCATGCCCGGACTTTAACAACGAGGTCATATCGCCTACTACCAGAGAGCTCTTTCGTCACTCTGGTGGACAGGAGCCCGACTCTACTGTGGGAGTCCTAAATTTTGCCTACCCTAAATTTTTATTCATCTAGGGTAGGGATCTTTAACGAGTACCTGACATCGTACAAGCTCGGGACCATCGCTTAATATCCCATCCGAAGGACGGCGTGCTTAAGTTTATTTTACCTCCCAGATAGAATAAACTAAGAGCCTCGGCCGGGTTTCGAACCCACGACCTTGAGCTCAGAAGGCAAGCACACATACCACTGAGCTACCGGCGCCCTCAGAATAATTGCCGATAGAATAAATGTATCGACATGAAATTCCAGGGTTTTAGAGCCAGTAGTGTAAGTCAACTATTAGCGCAAACGGTTGATTCTTTGATCACATTTTTTAAATATTTGATGAAAAGAGGGCCTCGAGCTCGCCATCCTTCGGACTCCGATAGTAGTAGTTAGCTGTGCTAATGGCTGTTACAAGACGGACGCTCTACCACCCTACTGACTCACAAGTATGGATGACGTCAGTCTAGCAGACTAGGGGTCCCCAGATGTGGAAGGGGTGCAGCAAGCAGAGCAGCTCTCGTATGAATCAATAACTGCACGATTCCTCCTGCTTGCAGTATATCACATTATTACACTAGCACACTGCCCTAGAGTTGTCCGAAATTCAATTGCAACTATAATTTTTTTTTAGTTACTACAGTTAATAAATTGGTTGCAACAACGATTATTTTAGTTGTAGTTACTTAGATTCAACTAACAACTAATAATTACAGAGATTAGTTGTTATGTTAGTTACAACTAACGATTGAAAATTTCTAAACGATTCTATTACTTATAGGAGTAGCAATCACAGAGTAACAGATTTCTTTTAATCTGATATTTTTGTATGTCTGGATAAAGCTTACTTTCCCCCTCCACCGCCACCACCTTCTACTTCCCCCTCTCCACATCGCTACCTCTCGCCTCTTTCGCACCTCTTTTTCCACACAAAATTTTTATTTCACATTAAATGTGCGTTATTTTAAATTTAATTGAAAAAATGTATAGAACAAAAAATGTTTAAAATGAAAATGTTAATCGTATTAATTCTGTAAGTTCTTCACTTAAGATCAATAGTAACTGAGAAAACATGAAATAGTCATGAGAGAACATGAAATACCAACAAGAAAACATGAAATAACTGTTTTAGAAAAAACATGAAATAGCAACAAGAGATATGAAATAACATTTAGAGATATGAAATAACATTATTTTTCACTGCTACTCTTTATCCCTAAAACATCTCTCTCTAGACTGTGTACACTACACCTTAAAGAACTCTCCTTAGACTGTCTCTCTTTATTTTAACAGCTGTTCGTCAGCAACTCATTGGTTGTTCACATTTCGTTTTAAAACAAGATGCGACTAGTCCATCTTTGTATATTTATTCACTAATTAAATTACTTCACTCCTACCTAACAGCTATTTTTATACAAATAATAATAATTGATTTTGTAATGCATTAATAATTATAATTTGTGTAATTGTTTACATCACAATATAAATTAAATAATATTTTATATATATATATATACATAATATACGTACTTGCTGGAGCACGTCCAAGACGAGGTCGTCTAACTTATCTTGAACGGCTGCCTTGTTGAAAATTAGGGAGGGATTGGACTGGTGTGGGAAAGGAGATTCTATTGGAATTCAGAGGAACGGGATCCTGTAAGGAATTCTAAGGTCAATCTGACTGAACTGGGAACCTAGCCAGATTCGAACCTTACTTCAGCTTGTGATCCCAATTAAATTTACAGTTTGAATTACTTCGAACGAAATTTAAGGAAATATATATTTATTCGGTCAGAAATTCCAGAGTTTTCACTAGATTTTTTTTTTTTTTTTTTTTTCGACGTCGTTTTCAAAAAGAAAATTCTGACTGTGTATGTATCAAAATTTCATAACGACATACACAGTGTTCAATTTGTTAGTTATTGTGTTTCATGCCCTGGCTTTAACTTATAGGTCATATCGCCTACTACCAGAACGCTCTTTCGTCACTCTGATGGACATGAGCTCGACTCTACTGTGGGAGTTCTACGTTTTGCCTTCTTAGGTGTATTCACCTTTAACGAGTACTTGACATCCCATAGGCTCGGAACCATCGTTTAACTTCCCATCCGAAGGACGTTGTGCTCAAGATTTTTTTCACTTTTCAGGAAAAATAATCGTAAGGGTTTCGAGCTCAGAAGGTTAGCATTTTCCTATTTGTTGTCTACTTGTAAATAATGGAAAATAGTATTAAATAAAAAAGAGGGCGCCAGTAGCTCAGTGGTATGCGTGCTTGCTTACTGAGCTCAAAATCGCTGGTTCGAACCCCGCCCGAGGCCCTTTGTTTATTTTATCTGGGAGGTAAAAAAAAACTTAAACACGCCGCACGCTGGGGCAAAATGAGCAAATTTCTGGCCAAAATTATGAAGTTTATATACTTTACGTTTTTTTGGTGTGCTGAACACGATAAAAATACTTAAAAAATTCCCCGATCCTTCATTGAATACTGTATTTTGACAAATACATCAGCTCCTCAAGAGGAGGTGAACACGTGTTGTAGCTCATACAGCTTATGAGAAATATTCAATTCATATTAAGTAACTGTAATTAGAAATAACAATAGCTTCATTTTTTTTCGAAAATTCGCTAAAATTAAACGTTTGCGTCGGGGTCTTCTTCGGACGAATTTATAACTTTAAAATTAAGTTTCTCCCAAATTGGTAAATTTTGGCAAAAACGCATTTCATTTTAAGGTTATCTGATGAAAATACTTTAAGAAGGAGAAAGAACGAGTGCCCGGCAACAACAAAAAAATAATTTTCTTTACAAAAACTGTTTTTTTTTCAGTAGTTTTTTTATTAAGCAGTGACGCAAATGATAGTAATTATAATTCAGTACACTTGCCTTGAGAAGAGATCACCATATTTAAGACAATAAAAGAATTAAAAAGATTGGGTTTTAACACGTTATAAATATAGACTGAGGCAATGTAGAGGGTATTAAAAGGCTGCAATGGTCTTGTTTATGTTTGTACACGTGTATGCAAGTAAACCCATCTGTTTTTTTTGCATTTTTTAAAAAGGAAAGAAAAAACGTATGTTTTAAAAAAAAAATGTTGTATACTTCACAAAATATATTTACAGTAGAACCTCTTTAAGTCGAACCTCGATAAGTCGAAAACCTCCAAAACTCGAAAAAAAAGTTTTGTTCCTTTCCCTTCAAGCCCCAAAACCTCCATTACTCGAAATCTCAACCCTCTATTAGTCGAAATAATCAGTGAGTCCCTACAAGCCATTTTGGTACATATTTTCCCTTTATAACTCGAAAAAATAAATTGGACCTCTGTATCTCGAACATAGCAATGTTTTATTTTGCAACCTTTAAAACTCGATTATTTGAAACTTATTACCTCTATAGCTCGAAGAAAAATAAGTTACCGACTTTAAGAATTTGCCGACAATGTACACTATTGTTTCTTAGAAAACAATTTAGGAGTATACAATAAATAGGATTACCAATTATCTAAAGCAAAAAAAAAATTACTGACTTTTTTTAATACCTACATATACTACGTATTTTTTATTTTAAGGATGTTTTGAAATAATGTTGATTTATAATAAATATAAATATGTTTGTTACCTCTGTAACTTGAATTTTTATTTATTTCACCTCTCTAACTCAAAATTAGTTAGAATGAATCTTAACCTCTACAAGTCGAATCAAAATCCGCCTAAGTCGAAATCCTCCATAAGTCGAAAACTCTATAACTCGAATTTTTTGGCTTCTCCCTTGATGTTCGACTTATAGAGGTTCTACTGTAATATGTTAGCAATACCGAAAGTACTCCCATATCACATATATTTTGTGAAATACAGAATATTTTTTAAAGTGTTTCACAATATCTGCAATTTTTTATTTTTTTTATTATTCTACAATCTGTACAAAATTTACAATGGGTAGAAGTGAACAGGAAATAAAAATGTACAATTGATGGGAGAAGCCAGCCAGTGCTGACACTCCCTTAGGCAGTCTCGTTATTTATTCAAATAAGATCGCGAGGCCAGCGTCGTCTTAGGCGGCGTGGAGGGTTGTCGGGATGGGACTGAGAGGACATGCGCTGAGCGACAGGATTGGGATGGGTATTCAACTTGGAATGGAATTTCTTGAAGCGAAGTTGGATTGGGTCTTGGTCGTAAGGAATGTTGAGGTCTTTGTTGATGATATAAAAGGGAGCATTGACAATTTGTCGCAAGACTTCATAGTTCTAGTCCGTATGTCCATATTGGTCGTATGATTGTTTTGTAAATTGTAAGTTTGTTCTCAACAGATAGTTTTGACTTTCCGAGTAGTCGTCTTAAAAGACCATATCGTCTGTTGAGTTCTTGTCGTTTGAGTCTTGTGTGGGATTCCATGTTAGTCTGCTGTCTAAGTAAAACCTAAGGTACCGTACGTTGTTGGAGGTTGGAATGAGAGGCAAAAAAATGTTAAGTTGTTTATTTTTATTTGGTTTTTAACCTTAAAACATCTAAGTATTTTGGTTATTTGTTTATTTTATTATTATTTGTATTATTATAATTTATGTATACTTACTTTTTGAGTTAATTTAATTTTATAAACTAAAATATTCTGTTTGTCGTTAGCAAATATTTGTGGTGCCAACTCTGACTGACGGCCAAAATGGCCACCATAGTTGTCTGTTTTTTTCTTTGTAAATTTCTTGATATGATTTTGTATTCTTATTATTTTCAGTAAAAAAAACAATCCTATTCTCTATTCTCTATTCTATATTAGGTAACTAAACCAGTATAGAGAAAAGTTAGGACTCCCACAGTTGAGTCGGGCTCATGTTCACCAGAATGACAAAAGAGCGCTCTGATATAACCTCGTAGTTAAAGCCCGGGCATGAATCATAATAATTAACAACAGTAGAACCTCGATTAAACGTATCTCGATTATTCGTGTTTGCGATTAACCGTGGTGCGTAAGCAGTAAATATAGGTTCCTAGAAACTTAGAAACAGAGTAGAGTGACAATGATGACAGTTTTAGCGCTAAAAAAGAAAACATTCAGACAAGTCGACCAATGGAAGCAGTTCATGTCCTCAACTTCTGCCAACAGGAAAATTTTAACATCCATGACGTCATGAATTTTGAGAAAAATTAGAACTGAGGTAAGGAAAATCATATCAAGCCGCAAAAAACAAAGAAGGATTACTTCATATTTCAAGCCCTAATAACGTTATAACATGACAATGTACATACATAATATCTAATTATATAATATTATATATAGTTTGTCGTAATTAATTAATGAAAACTATCGAACTAAGTAGATCCAAGTTTTGTCTTCCTCGGCTAACTGTATCTTCGGACACAACTCGACAGAGAAGTGACACAGCTTGTATTGTATGCTAGCAATCCTGTCGATAGATGTGGAGATGGCCCACGTAGTGATTATTTCACATGTAGAGTTTGTTACTGTCACTCATGCCCGGGCTTTAACTACGAGGTCATATCGCCGACTACCATAGCGCTCTTTTGTCTCTCTGATGAACATGAGACCAAGTCCTGATGTTGCCTACCCTTGTTTATTTATCTAAGATGTGAAACTTTAACGATTACCTGATATTGTAAAGGTTAGAGACCATCACGTAATGTCCTATCCGAAGGATGGCATGCTCAAGTTTTTTTTTTTTACCTCCCACATAAAAAACCCGAGGGCCTCAGCCGGAATTCAAAACCGAGATTTTTTTTTTTTTTTTTTTTCACTTACTCTGAGCTACCGAAGCCCTCTCACAAGTTGTAAAATAAAGACATGATCTCTCAGAGATTTTACTAATTCGTGCTAGCCGGCTTTTAAGACGACACCATTTGATTTTCAGCCATAATTACATATTATGTAATTACTGTAATTACCACGATTAACCGTGGTTTTCATTTATCCGTGCGACCTCTCCCCCCATTACCCCAGATAATCGAGGTTCTACTGTATATTCTATTTCAGATGTAAAATAACTGTTCTGAATGTTGGAGTAATATTTCTTCTTCATCCTGAATACATTAGCCTTATCCTTATCTCATATTTACCTGATTTCTTCCTCATTTATATAAGTATAAAGCAAGTTACGCAATCAGTTAACATTCCGACGAATTTCATGTTCGCCCCCCCCCCCCCCCCCCCCCTCCCCATGAAATCAAAAATGAGAGAAAAAAAATGTTGGGTGAATCAGTTAGTTTTCGCTCTCCCTCTAACACCAAAAAGTTTCAATATCAATAGTTCACTTACTAGGGACTTCTGAATGATACTGTATTTTGTGTCGATTCTTTCATTATTTATTTCCTTTCTGGGTAGAAGAAAAAAGGTTTTTCCTGCTCCTCCATTAATATGACCATAACTTAATCCAGTCTTTAGTTGCATTTTCAAGGAATAAAGTGAAAATAAAATAGTAGTCTCACATGAGCTGAGGTGTGTTGTCGCCCTGGTAGGATGGATAGATGAGGATATGAGGGGCGAGAGACCTACTCCGGAGACTTCCTCCTCTTGAGCATGAGACAGACGAGTCCTTCTCGGGAGACTTCCTCCTCTTGAGCATGAGACAGACGAGTCCTTCTCCGGAGACTTCCTTCTCTTCAGCATGAGACAGACGAGTCCTACTCCGGAGACTTCCTCCTCTTGAGCATGAGACAGACGAGTCCTTCTCGGGAGACTTCCTCCTCTTGAGCATGAGACAGACGAGTCCTTCTCCGGAGACTTCCTCCTCTTGAGCATAAAACAGACGAGTCCTTCTCCGGAGATTTCCTCCTCTTCAGCATGAGGCAAGACGAGTCCTATCACTATGGCTGCTAGTCCGCACAGCACTCCCACTGGAACACCCATCTACGGTTAGCATACATACCCCTCAGAAAACCACCTGTAGTAATAGAACCGACGCCACAAGTATTCACCGACAAATAATAATAGTATTTATTTCCGTTAAAACATAACATAGTAATAATATACATACGGATTTATACATTAAGATAGCTTATAAATTAGATACATAAACAGATATTAACTCTTAGAATCTGACAGACATGGATGAGAATTAACAATGCTACTAAAAAATAAAATGAAATAAATAAATAAATAATTGAAAACATGAGTACAAAAATAATAATATTAATACATACAGTAGATAAATTGTTTAATTCAATTAAAAATAAGGTAATATTTTTTTTTTATAACTTTTCCGGAAGTGTCTTTTTTACTGTGACATGCTCTTTAATGTAAATAGTTCAAACAACCAGAATAATAAAAACAATTCAAAAATTATATAAAACAAGAGGTTTAGGTTTAGGTTTTATGACTCATGCCCGGGCTTTAACTACGAGGTCATATCGCCTACTACCAGAGCGCTCTTTCGTCACTCTGGTGGACATGAGCCCGACTCTACTATGGTATAAAACAAGATATGACATGAATATGAATTTAAAAAAAATATATATCCGTCTTATATGCAACAAATTAAATTATATTATTCTTTATTTTCAAGCCAACAGTAAAAAAATAAAAATAAATTGTTAATTTTTCTAACATCTAAGTTATCAAAAAATGCACAATTGGTGCTGAATCGTATTCTGGTCTATTTGTGAGATAATTGTGGAGAAATGTTTGCCTGTGGATACACAAAGAGGGACAATAGAGCAAAAAGTGTATGAGGTCGTCCTTTTCGTCTAAGGCACAGAGCCTGCAGACACTTTTAGGACAAAACTCATATCTAAACCCTCCTAGTAATATCCTAAAACTATTGCTATTGTGGAGACATTCTTAACTACTAATTAACACAAAGTTAGTAAACTTCGTTATCGCTCATATAAATCAAGGCCGTAGCCGATCATACCGTCGAACAGTATATACATTGGAAGAAAAAGTCACATTTGATTATGGGTTATTATGTCTGCTCGAATGGAATGACATGATCCATTGCAGTAGGTCCATTGCAACTGCTGGGTTAATTGCAGTTGCATAATTCACTTTTACATCCCCAGTTATACGAAGTACAGGGGAAGTTATGTAATCGGAGAGAAATTAGTTGTTGAATTTAGGTTAGGTTAGGTTTTATGACTCATGCCCGGGCTTTAACTACGAGGTCATATCGCCTACTACCATAGGGCTCTTTCGTCACTCTAGTGGACATGAGCCCGACTCTACTGTTGGAGTCCTAAATTTTGCCTACCCTAAATTTTTATTCACCTAGGGTAGGGGTCTTTAACGATTACCTGACATCGTACAGGCTCGAGACCATCGCTTAACGTCCCATCCGAAGGACGGCGTGCTTAAGTTTATTTTACCTCCCAGATAAACTAAACTAAGGGCCTCGGTCGGACTACAAACCCACGTTTTTGAGCTCAGAAGACAAGCACGCATACCACTGAGCTACCGGCGCCCTCAATGTTGAATTTAACCGGAATTTCATGAATATTTTGACCCCCAATTGACGAAATCGCAAAAAAAAAAGTCTTCTCCATAAAGAATTAATCAATTAGCTTTTCGCTCCTCCTTCAAAACCAGTTGATCGTTTGCGCTAATATTCAACAATAATTTACTTACTTTGCAGCCTACCAGAGTGCGGTTTTGGTGGACATAAAACCGACACTACTGTAGGAGTTCTAAATTTTGGCTACTCACGTTTAGTTACTTAGAATTGAGGTCTTTAACGAGTGTCGATATCGTACAAGCTCAGAACCAACGCTTAACGTCCCATCTGAAGGACGGTGTGCTCAAGGTTTTTTTTACCTTCCAGATAATAAAGCCTTCTGCCAGGTTTCGAGCCCGCGATCTTGAGTTTAAAAGGGAAGCACGCTACATTTGAGCTACCGGCGCCCTCAAAAACAAAAATTGCTTATCTAATATACATACATATGTGAGTTGGTTTTTCTGTGAATCCGATGACTCATTGATAGGATGGAAGTATCGTCACGAAATTTCATGTGTATCCAGAATTTTATAAGGATAGCCATATTGATTTGGGGTCAATACAAAAACCCTAATAAATGCCGATGTAATGAGAAATTGCAAAAAAAAAAAAAAAAAAAGCTTTCCCCATAAAGAATTAATCAATTAGCTTTTCGCTCCCCCTCCAAAACCAGTTGATCGTTTGCGCTAATATTCGACAGTTGACTTACTTTGGAGCACCTAAATCTTCATACTAAATTCCGTGTCAATAAATTCATTACATCGGCAGTTATTAGAGTTTTTGAGTTAAGCCCCTCCCCTAATCCTCCTCCACTTTGGCCAATTCAACTGAAAATTGATAGGTGTTGTTCTTATGGGGTTTTGGTAACACATATAAAATTTTTTGTCGATACATTCGATACAAAATTTTATAAGTGAATCCAGAACCCTCTAACGACGACACCTATTGTTTTTCAGCCACATCGCTCAAAGGGAAGAGGGAGATTAGGGCGGAGGCTTAACATGAAAACCCTGATAATTGCCAATATAATAAACGTTGTGATAATTTAAAAAAATGGTCCCAAATAAAATAAATATATAAATAATAAAATTAATAATAAATAAATAATCAAATAAAATGACCACATTTCCTGTAGAAATTATACTTGGTCTTCTACTAAATTTTGATTTCTACAGTAATTTCCGAAAAGACCCTAAAGAAAAATCTATTTAAAAAAAATTAATTAAAAAATTTTTCATTTGGATTTCTTCTAGATTTACTAAAGAGATGCCATATTTTTTTTTTTTTTTTTTTTTTTTTTTTTTTTTTAATGTTATATCTAGGGAGCCATGGTGGCCGTGCGGGCTAGAGCGTAGGGCTTTGGTCGCATGGTCTCACCATGGTTTGCGGGTTCGAATCCCGTCCGGGAGTGATTTTTATTTCATAGATAGAACTTCCTCCCGGGGCCATGGATTTCGTAAATAACTAAGTAACACCGTTATAAAAAATGTTATATCTAATCCAAAGGTATAAATTATGTTACTGGGTTAGCAGGGAAATTAATATCATAGAATAAGAGAACAAATATTGGGTTTATTTACTTAAACCTACATTATAAATATAATCAAAATATCAATATGAAATAAAAAATCAAATTACAATAAAAATCTTACAAAGTAATTCCTAACTAAAGTCTACTTTAGTCTCTTTTCTTTTTAAATATTATGGCCATACTTCAATTCAATGTTATTTTGGGCATATAAACATATAAATAAATAAAAGTACCTCTGTGCATCTACTTCACTGTTATTTTCACTTCACCACACCTTAGCCTAAAAACAACTCTCTCTCTCCAGACTGTCCACTTCCACAACACAACTTAGACTGTCTCACACTATTTAAAAC